>CM044308.1:82590000-83790000 GCA_024291935.2 Okapia johnstoni | reverse complement strand
GCTTAATTTCAACAACAACTGAAAATTACTGCACAGAACTAAAGATACAGAGATAAATAAGACCCTGTCCTCAAAAAACTCTCCATCCAAAAAAAAGACTGTCAAAATCAACTGCAGAATATAAAATAATTTCACAATGGCATGTAAAAATGCTTTTCTTTTTTTAACTTGGCCACCTTTGCTAAATAAAGAAAAATATAACGTCAACAGAGAAAGGTGACTTAAGGGGGCATCCATGTTATTCTTTCTTTGCTGTTTCAAGGAAGCTAACTGAAATGCCACTTTGCAAATTTGTCTTCACCAAAAGTAGAAAATTCAGGGTCCCCAGGCCTAACCAGAAGACCTCTGAGGGGACAAGAACTAAAGAGTCCTCCACTGGTACTTCTTAATTTGCAAATTAGGTCCTAAATTCTACTGAAGAATTCAGGTTTCCCAAAAAAAAATCCAACAACAAAAAAAAAGTCAAAAATCATTTCCTTTGAAAAGTTATTTCAATGCCTATGGTGAGGCAATTTTTGTGACACAAAAAGCAATTAATGGAGAGTCCTTCTGCCTCCAGAATTTCACTATCTGCTAGGGGCGTTGAGACAGGAACAATAATTAATCACCTGTTTCCAAGAGCTTACATAATTGTATCTCAAGACAAAAGATTAAATGTGATAAGAGAAGAAAAAGCAAACAGCTACAAATGTCCACAGGAAGAAGGGAGTGATCAGAGCCAGCAGTTAGGAAGCTAGGGTTAGAGAGGCAGAGTGAAAGGCAAACAGGAGATTCAACCCCGGAACCAGGAGGCAAGAAGCACACTGTGGCTGGAGCAAAGAGCATTACCAGAAAGTAATCACAGCTAAGTTTCATAAGGAAGGTGAATGACTGAGCACGCACAATCGTGAACTTGTTGTTTAGTCGCTAAGTTGTATCTAACTCTTTTGCAATACCATGGACCGTAGCCTGCCAGGCTCCTCTGTCCATGGGATTTCCCAGGCAAGAATATCAGAGTGGGTTGCCATTTACTCCTCCAGGGGATCTTCCCAACCCAGGGATTGAACCCTTGTCTCCTGCACTGGCAGGAGGATTCTTTACCACTGAGCCACCAGGGAAGCCCATTATATCAGGAATGCCTGGCCAAAAAAATGTAACCAAGTAAGATGACTTCTCAGCAACACAACTGTTCCCTCCCTCCCTTCACTCCTCAGTTTCAAGGCATCAGATTCTCCTGTATTCCTCTGCCTCTCTGGCAGCTCCTTTTTAGTCTTCTCACTCTCTGCCTACTCTTAAATCACTGGTTCTCAAGGCATGCTTCCTGGACCAGCAGTATCTGCACTGATGAGCAAGTTGGTAGAAATGAAAATTATGGGCTCTCCCCAGCCATACAAAATCAAACTCTGGATGTCAGGCTCAGCAATCTGTGGTCTACCAAGCTCTCCAAATAAATGATATTAATAAACTCAAATGTCTGAAACCAGTGCTCCACAGGAGTCCTTCACGAGAGCCTTGCCCTTCTCATTCTACACTCTCTCCTACACCCATCCTTTTCCAGAGCTTAAAATAACAGTCAAGTATATGCTCACTAATCAGAAGTACCTGTCTCTAAGCCCAAACACCTTTGCTGAGTACCAGACCATATATACTCAGCCTCCCACTTGACAAGTATTTCCTCCCAGATTTCTCAACTAAACATGTCTGGAATTACTGGATATTCTTCCAATCTCCACTCCCAACCCCCAAATTTTGTTCCTTCTCTACTCTTCCCATCTCAGTAAGAGCACCTCCATCCGAGAGGTACATAAGCAAGTCCTTCTTCACACTTCCTACAACACCCATCTCCCTGTAATCCACACCAGGCCCTCCCACTCAAGAATTAGTAACATTAGGCTCCATCCCCACTGCTGCCCTCTTAACTAATCATCTAATTTGTACACTTCTCAGTCACCCCAGAGCAAACACCATGACCTTAAAAACACAAATCCGAGCATGTCAGGGCCCAAATTTAAATCCTTCACTACCTCCCCACCGCATTTTCAGATAAAATCTAAATGCACAACATGCCACACAAAGACCCAGATCCTAGTCACTGCTCCAAAACATCCTGGTCCTTCTTTCACATGATTCATTCACTACGGTCAATGGCTCTGGACTTCCTTCAGTTTCTGCAACTCTTCCCTACAGAGGAATTTCTCTCTTCATGACATACTCCACACCACCCCCACCTTCACACCTCTGCCTTTACTTAACTCTCCTCATGCTTCAGATTTCTGCTAAAATGTCAAAAAGGGGGGAGGGGGGCTTGCTAATCCACCAACCCAAACTGCATCAGTTATTCGCTCATAAAACCCTATGCCTTCTTGTCACAACAATTATCTAAACTGCTAACTACATTCACCTGACTGATTTTATCATCTACACTAGACTGTTAAGTTCCATAAGGCCAAAGAAATATCTGTTTTGTTCTCCTAGTACAGAGCTTGGCATTTTTTTAAAGAAGGCATTTCATAAATAGTTAAGGAACAGGAACAGTTGTTGATTATCTTTATTAAATCCTCCCCTTCTGCTGTCTCTCTTATCTCTTAGGAACTTTAACTTACATGTTACTGGGTAGCTCCAGATAATTCCTGCAGGAAACATCACGCTTAAATACATCATTTTTCTTACTGATTAATATCGCAAAATCAGAAGTACTTTACTACCTTTCTGTAAAATTAACAATTTTACAGAATTAATTGGCACCTAGGCTAAATTCACCCTACTCCAAGCAGTTAACTCTGAAAGAGTTACCGAGCTACTTTTATAGAAATCTGTAGTAAATTCCTGGCCTCCAATTTCTGACAGTGCCAACAACACCCCCCGACCCACCATGCCCATGTCAGAAAGTCCTATGCACCCAATCATATTCAAAATATCATTCCTATCCAGCCCCATAATCTCATGATTAGATTATGTCAACAAATTATGGATGGTGTCCTGCCCTCTACGCTGCTCCCTATTTAAGTCCACTTTTTACCAAAGACATTTAAGGGGAAAAGTCCCCTACTGGAGAACCCACTCTTCCCATTATCAATCAACATTAAATTCTTCTGACTAGACTGAAGTCATGTTATCCAAAGCGGTCCTATGTTTTAGTAAAAACTTGGAAGGTGACATTGAATTATACCTGCTTGACAATTTGATAACTGTTTCAAGCTAAAATTTACATACAGCTCTAGCTCATTTCTACAGCCTAACCTAAAACTGAATTTGCGTTCCTGAAACTAAACAAAACTGTTTCTTGAGGAAAACCATGAAAATGCCTGTCATATCAGTTGTTTCAACTTTTAGCGAGAACTAAAAAGGTGCAAGTTCTCAGCATTTTCCAACACACATATTCTTAACTAGAAAGAGATATGAAGTGTATAACATTTTGGAAAGGAAACTACACCAACACACAACATAAGTATACCCCTAAGAATCTAGGTTTTTAAAATTATATAGACTATATAAAACATATATGTGCATGTGTATATTCATACACAGCTGATCTTCATTATTTGAGTTCGTATTTGTAAACTTACTTACTTGTCAAAATTTATTTGTATTCCTGAAATCATACACTATCCCAAAATCAAAACAATGGCACTTTCATAGTCATTTGCAGACTGCGCAGTGGCGAAAATTTTGAGTAGGCCAGCTGGCATCAACCAGGTATTACTCTGCCTTCTTTCAGCTCTCATACTGTAAGCAAGGCCCTTTTCAAGGTCTATACAGTGTCATGTTTTTCTCATTTTTGTGTTTTTTACTGACGATTCTGTTGTTTAAAACAGCCCTCAAGCATAGTGCCAAAATGTTGTCCACCTAGCATTCCTTAGAGCAAGAAAGCTATGATGTCCCTTACAGAGAAAATCTGTGTGTTCGCTAAGCTTCATTTAGGCATGAGCTACAGTACTGTTGGCCATGAATTCAATGTTAGTGAGTGAACAATATACACACTAAACAAGGTGTCTTTAAACAGAAAACACACATAAAACAAGGTTTATATTGGCTGACTGGCAAAAATGTGGACAGAGACTTGTGGTACCCTAACACTGTATTTCCCCTAGGCACAATGATTCCATATTTGCTAAATCACTGTTGACGACAACTTTATAGAATATAAGTTCTATGAATAATGAGAATCAAATATGTACATGGGGAGGGAGACAGGTAGCACTCCCACCAGGTTGTCTGAAGACTCAAAGACACTGCAGAAGTCATTGTGAGCAGAAGCATGGCAAAACACTCAGGACACAGCATCCAGAGTCCTGGCCCCAGTTAAACAACCCTGACACAAAACAAAAATGTAAAACCTACTAAGCTTGTTTTTTGCTATCTTTGCTTCTACCTTCTTCCCACTCAACGGTAGACCTGCCCCCAATTCAGGTGCTCTAAACTCTAACGCCTTTTCATAAGCACTTGCCATAATCTTACAACTGGGCAAATATATCTGTAAATTAAAGGAATGATCATTCTTGAATGTAAACCACATTTGTGCTTAAACATCTACACTGTGGCATATTTGGAAAGAAGAGAGGATATGAAGCATATGAAATGACAATATATCGTCGGAATCAAAGAGTAAATCGAATATAGATAATTTCAGTTGTGTGTGTGCTGGAAAGAGAAGAAACGCACAAGGGAACAAGACCAAGGACTCAGCCTTCCCTCCACAGAAGGCCAAAAGCCTAGGTCCAGGAGCTGGGGTGTTGGGGGCGGGGGTGGGGAGTAGCGTCATCTTTCAGAAGAGTTTGTTCATTGCTTGTTTCCTCCTAACACTTGACTGACTGCAGATTTTTCCAAGAGAAATGACAAATTATGGCAAAAGACAGTGGAACACTAACAGTGACCTTAGTGACTGAAAAAAAATTTCTTTTAAATTTTTTTGTGTGTGGTTGAGCACTCTCCTTTTGAAATTTCTTTATTTGCATTTTCCAAAAGTACTTTTTGTTGAAAATAGCTTGCTCAGAAGTAATCATAGGACATGCATGGAGCAGTGGCAAAAGCTACAAATCCAAAGTCTAGGTTCATGAAATGTTGATGATTTCCTTCTGTTAAATAAAAGACTCATCTGGGATTTAGTGAAATGAAGTGAGTGTAATATTACTCAAGTCACACTTGAATTAGTTACTACAGTTCAAAAGACAGAAGTTACAGCATGAGTTAACAGCCATGCCTTCTGTAAACCTACAGCTCAAGCTACAACTCAAACATTTGAAATTCCTGTAAAATAATGCGATAGGAACTTTCACAGCGTAGTAAATCTGTCTGTCAACACCCATTACCACACACTCATCATTTGACAAGCTAAGGATCCAGGCTCATTACTAGGGGCGATGGCTTGCCAAACAATGCATCCATCCCTGAACCATTCAAATCTTGTTTCTCTTCAGAGTATTTTATAGACAATAACCTTCCATTTTTCCTCTTGTACTCATTTGCTATTGCTTACAGCATTTCAAAAAGCACAAGTGGAATCTCAGTCTACTGTCTCCAAACCACAACAACAACTAGCTCTCCGAGAACCAAAACTACTGTCTTTGATTTCTTCTCTCTTAAGTTTGGAACTTAAAAGGGCCATTTACCAACAAATTTGGAGAAGGAAATGGCAACCCACTCCAGAATTCTTGCCTGGAGAATCCCATGGACAGAGGAGCCTGGTGGGCTACTGTTCATGGGGTCACAGAGTCGGACACAAGTGAGAGACTAAGCACACCAACAAATTTTTTCTTGAGAAGTATTTAAGTATTTTTTTGGTAGTATCATTCCGCGATTAAAAACTCAAAACCCAATGAAACATGCGACAAAACAAGTTATCTCCTACAAGCCAATTATACACGATACACAAAACTAAAGTGTAGGATCTTTTTCTTTTTTTAACAGAGTAAACTTTTTTATAAGCAGCCTTGCAACTGTTGACATAACCTGGTAAAGATAATGAGGGTTCCTAAACAAAACTTCTCAAGTGAAAGTTAACCTTTCCTACCGCCTTTTCAAGTACTATCAAAGAGACGTCCTGCAAGAATATGACCAGCAAATGGTCTCATAGAGAAGATTCTAAATAACAAAGCGGGCTTCAAGTTTACCCGCTCCCCCAATGGCAACCCACTGACTGAAATCTGGGGCAAAGCATCACCTCCAGCACGCGCAAATACAGAAATAAATTGTTTTTCAACTGATGACTGAGCAGGAGCAAACCCAGGCGGAACACCCGGGGCTGCGGGGTCCTGAGCCCTGCGGCGCGGGTGGAGAGGCTAGTGCAGGACAACCGGCCTGAGCCACAGCGGGGAAAGGGGAACCCCAATCCTGCTCGATCTGAACCTCTAATGAGTCACTGGTTCAATCATGACACCGCAGCCCTCGCTAAGACGTTTCCTATTTATCTCCCAGCCTCAAGAGGGAGTGAAAATGACAAACTCGTACTGAAAGAACTGTGCACGGGTCAGAACTGCTGGCAGCGAGAAAAGCCGACTTCGGCGCGAGCCCCGGCCGGCCTGGCCGAGGAAGCAGGAGAAGGAAGAAGAGTGAGCCGCGAGGGCGCGGAAAGAAGCGGGAGAGAACGGGAGAAGCTACCGCCACACCCCAGCCCTCCCTCACCTGCCGGCCCGAGCCTCCCCGGGCGCCCGTACCTTCGGCCAGCGACTCCTCCAGGGTGACCTGGTAGCGGCCGACCGCGAACACCCGGACCCCCACGGACGAGCTACCGGCCCCGGCCCCGCCGGCCCCGCCACCCGCCGCTCCGCCGCCGCCGCCGCCCTCCGACTTGGGCATTCGAGAGAACTTCTTCATGGTCCCGCCGGCGCGCTGGAGGGCGCGGGGCGCGCCTAAGGGCGAGCGAGAGGGCGAGTGCCCGTCCCGGCGCGCGGGGCCGCGGCGTCCGCGAGGGGTCACCGCCCCTCGCCTGTCCGAGCGTCCGTGCGCGCTGCGGCCCGCCGAGCCTCACATTCCGCGCGCCCCGAGCGCACTACCCCAGCCCCGCCGCCCGCTCCGCGGCTCCGCTGCAGCTGCCGGGCTCCCGCAGAGGGCGGCGAGGAGGGCGGGGACGGGGCGGGGCGCGAGGGGGCGGGCCCGAGTGCGGGAGCGACGCGGCCGCCTCCGCCAGTGCCTCGGGCGCCCTCGCCGCCGCGCTAGGCGCCGGGAGCGCGAACCCCGGAGGAGGGCGCCAGGGAGGGAGAGCGCCAAGGGGGCGGGGCGGCCGGCCCCTCCGGGGAGTGTGGGCCGGACCGCTCAGGCCTCACACCCGCTGGACCGCACCGCCGCCGCCCCGGCCGAACCCGCGCCGCCCGCCACTCGCGGCCGTTGGCGGCGCGGCGCCCCTGCCAACAGCTCAGTGAGGCAAGGCGCCCCGCGCAGGCGCGTTGCCTGCGCCGCCGGAAGTGACGGTTCCGGCTCTTGTCACGTGGAGGGGGGAGGACGGGGGAGGCGATAGTGGGGGTTGGGGACGAGGGCGAGGTCCGGAATCCCGGGTCTGGGGTCCCGGCCGGGAGGATTCGGGCCTGATTCCTGGGGTCCCGGCTTCGAGCAAGGAGGTGGTTAGGGGACCGGTTTTGGCTCTGGCTGTGCGGCGAGGTCTCCCATCGCCGCTAGAGGTTGGTGTGTCACTCGGGGGCTTAAAAATGCCGCCGACAACTTCACCCCTGCGAAGGGACTTTTCTCCCTGCATTTCTAAGTCGTTTTTCCAGAAATTCTCCCCTGAGAGCCTTCTTCCGTTCGCCCACCCCGAGCGTGGGAGGTGGGAGCAGCACAGACCTAGAGCGGATTTCAGTAACCTAACTTCTAAAGCCGTGGTGTCGCACTCTGTGTAACAGTCGCTTGTGCTAGGGAGCGTTTTGCGGTTTATAAATGACTTAGGAGTACTTTCAGAATCTCGTGTGTGCTCTGCAACAGCCCTGCGAAGTATTCAGAACAGGTATTCAGTCCGTTTCAAGATCTTTCGTCACCTTTGGGCAAGAGTGTTTAACGGACTTGCCCAAGGTCACATGGCTGGCTTGTGACAGAGCTGCGACTGCAAGGGCCATCCTTTGATACTTAGTTTCATACTTTGGGCCATTCGGGAAAAGTAGGTTAGGCTCAGATCGTTGAAAAACGGCAGATTTAGGACTGTTTGCAAGCAAAACCAGTCATTGGCCCCCCGCCCCTTAACAAAGAGATTTGCCCACTTAAAAAAAAAAAAAAAAAAGACCCGTTGCATCCATTTCATAAACTGCAGGAATCTCAGTGCCTGCGGCGTGAGGCAGGCAAAGTGAACGTTGGTGTAAAACGTTCAGAATGGTAAGGAATGAGAAATCACAGAGCTCATTCTCAAATCCAACCTGCTTCCCATCCATCCCCACCCCCGCCACCACCACCCTGTATGAATACAGACCCACTGTGGCCAAACGTTCCATTTGTAAAGCAGACATCTAGATTTTTTTTTTTTCTAATACGACATTTCCCAAGTTTTTTAAATGTAGGCCAAATAAATTGTGCCTGCAGGTCTCCAAAGTGCACCTTCTATGAAAGTAGATACTGTGGTTCTATCCCCACCACGCCCCGACCCCCATTTCTTAATCCGGCTTTTTAATGAGATACAGGCAGAAACGTTAGGAAATGTTCTTAGGCAAAAGTTTGGGGGCTTAAAATCTTCCATTTTTTTTCTTCCCATCTGCTATTTCGAGAGAAGCTATTTCTGCCAACAGAGTGCTCTGGATTTGGGGCATTTTTACTGCATAACCCACTAAGATTCTTCATCTAGAGATGTGACCTTTGAAGCACATTCCAGCTCTATGTAAGTCAGATTTATATGCAGAACATTGATGTGGTGTGACAATGGGGGATTTCCATTTAGAAATAAGCAGACCATTCTCCTAACTGTGGGGATTCACTGTGGAGTCTCATTCCTACGATATTTGTATTACAGTTTTTCAAGCCGAATAACTGAGAAATTTAGTCATTTCATACAATGGCAAAATTGCAGTCAGCCAGCATGCAAAGTTTGGGCCTAATACAGCTTCACCTGATGACCACACAAGAGTAAGTGAAGTCTCCTGTGATCAGTTTGGGAGCCAATTTACCACAATTGCTGTGGTTTAAAAAAAAAAATCACTTCTGTGTACCCAAATAACCTAACTTCGGATGTGGAAGTTGATAATTAAAGACACAGGGCCCGTCTCAAAAATTATGGGTAACACTAAGCAATGTGTTCTTAAATTTTTCATCAAGCACATAATAAAAGATAGGAATATTGTTTAATCTTCTCTGTTTACTCCCCAATATTCTGTGACAAGAATACAAACATTACCAAAAGATGTTGATATTAACTGTCAGATTGTATCCTTCTAGCAACTCTGTAAGTTAAAATTGAGTGTCCTTAAACCAATTTGTAGGCAGAAAATGAGATACTAATCAGTGGAAAACCTATAGTGAGAATTCTAGTCTTAGTTTTGCACTTCTTTCACTTGGGCTTCCTGTTGGAAAATCTAGGAAAAAAAAACTGTGGATAATGTACATTCTGACCATGCTAACCACTGTCATTGAGGTGTCTTAACAGAACACAGGTACAAAATATTTTAATAAAAGTAAAAACTTACATTTCAGGGTTTTCTGATATGTATGTCAATCTTTCAAATGTTTACAGTTGTACTGCAATGAAAAGAGTTGGAAACTAGCCACATAATAAAGACTTTTTTAAAAAGATTGTTTCAGCTTGCAAGGTTTCATGTTACAGTATACCTATAAAGTCAACAAATCATTGTAGCCAAATGAAGCATTCTGAGATCCTCAAATGGGAAGGAATTTGACAATGGATGGGGGTGGGGGAGATTATTGTTATATTTTTGTCTTCTACTGGAAAGTTATAGCTTCTTGTTACTTTGATTCTTTTCTTTTTTGCACTAAGGTGGCTCTCAAAGACATATCTGAAGAAAGACTGGCATGAACAAAGTATGCTCATCCCAAAAGGCTTATTCATGCTGGTGCCTTAATTACTTTTATAAGTCATCTCCTCCAAAGCCTGATTGATCCTTTTTCCTCCCGAGACAATGTTTTCCTTTGATGATGTGTCTTCAATCATTATTAGCCTCATTATGTTTTACTAGCAGGAAAAATTATCCTCCCTACCTAACAATTACTTTATACCTATGCCTGTATCTTTGCTTTCCAAAAAAGGTAGTCCTAAAGTCCATTGAAAGAATATATGCATATATATATATATATATTGGAGAAGGAAATAGCACCCCACTCCAGTATTCTTGCCTGGAAAATCCCATGGACAAGGAGCCTGGTGGGGTACAGTCCATAGGGTCACCAAGAGTCGACGTGACTGTGCATGTGCACATGCATATGGGTATATCCATTTAAAAAGCAGTTCTTTTAAAGTATCAGTAATATTTGAATCCTCTGTTAAGACTACTCAACGTCATTAATATACCAGTAAATATGTATATATGCATGTAAGAAAAATCACTCTCGTAGCTTAAAATACCAATATGCTCAAGAATATTCTTGATAAGAGAAATGACTCAAGTGACATAAATTATTTTTCTGTGATAGAATTTTTCCTATAACTTTTACCATGCTTTTAAAAAAGACTGCAAGAAGTGGGCAACTTTACCACCAAGAGAGGTACTTTGATCCCTGACCCCGTGAATTGGAGAGGGGGTTTGGAGGCAGTCCACCAGGTAGACAGCACCTCAGGCTCAAACCTCATGTCAGGAACATCTTGCTGCCTCAGGAAGCATTTGTCCTCAAAAGGCATTACAGTCACATGTCAGGATATGTTCCTGCCCTCCCTCTTCTTGTTAGCCTTTGTATTTTGCTCCTATGGCTGAGCTACTACCCTGCTCCCAGTTACATTCATATAAAACTTAGCAGAGCATAAAATAACAACTAACTCTTACTGGGCGCTTGCAATGTACCAGTGCTATTTAAAAGTACATATATTAACTCAGTAATTCCTCATGACAACACTATGAAATAACACTTCGAATTGCTACTACTTTGCAGAGGAGAATACTAATTCACAGAGAGGTGTGTTACACATTCAAAGTCTGTCTTGTGACTAGTAACAGGTTTCAAAACCAGGTAGTATGGCTTTATAGCTCATGCTCTTAATCACCACACCATGGAGACTCTCCTTGAAAACACACAATAAACAATATGATTGCTACAGTCTAAGGTGATAAGATACCCTCCTATGCCCTCGGGCCATATCACTCATTTAACAAGAGTGTGCTCCTTAGGTTCAGGGAACCCTGCTATGATAAGTGACATTAATTTCTGACTAACTAGGTTTACTGAAAAGCTAACAAGTATTTGCTGAACATCTCCAATGGGTAAAGCACTGTATATTGGGGGAGTAACTACATGGTGCAAAGTTGAATAAAGTCAAGATTTTAGAGTTTATACTCTTGGGGGATGGGAAGACATGTACACAGCCATAATAGAGGCAGAGAAGAAAGACTGTGTATTGAGGTAGAGTTGACTATAAGTTCTAGACAAAAATCATGGTCTCTAAGGTTGTACAATGATGAGATGTTGCCTTCAAATCTCGTCCTGACAGTACGGTTGATGTTACAATCATCAAAACTTCTGGGAACAGAAAAACAGCTTTTCTGAGTTTGGAAGCAGGGGAGCAATTCCTATGGACAGATACTGAATTCCTGTCCCCATCTATTGAACTGATGCTGAATCTCTGCACTTGTGCAATATTCTTTTTTACTCAAGTAACACTCTTTACATTACTATAGAGGAACAGAGAGAAAGGGTTGAAGCTAAAGTCAGCTTTTGCGTCAATCCCTTATCAAAATTCACTTCTTGTTTTACCCACATTTCTGTCATCTGTGATAGAGACTATTTACTGATACAATAGGCTAAATAGTGTATGAACCAACATACAATAAGAACACATGCAATATGGTAAGTCATGGATTTTCAAGCTGGAAGGCAATATAATAAATGGAAACACTGAAGAAGGAACAGAAACATTTATTGAGCATCTAGTATGTCTCTGGCACTGTGCTTAACACTGTATATATTCAATCCTTTCACAAGGGAAATTGGTATTACTTTGCCTGACTTACAGCTCTCTCACTCCAGCCACCCTGAACCATTTTCATTTCTTCCCAAGCTGTTTTAGGCCCCAAGGCTCACGCGAGATAGAATGTCTTATTCTTTCTCACAATCACCTGATTCAGAGGATGACTATATGGAACTCAAGGGCCATGTCCTTGTGAAAGCTTTCCTGACCTCTGCCATCTGCCAATCCCAGGTAAAAAGGACTCATTTGTCCACCACATGACTCTTCACAGACATCTAGAACCACACTGATCACTTAATTATAAGGGCTTCATTCCATGCCTGTCTCCCTCTGCTGCAGTTGAAGAGGTTTAAGGAAAGGCACTGTGTCGCACTGTTTTCTTAAAACCCAGATCCGAGTAACGTGCTTGACATATAGTGAGTTTTAAATAAATAAATGAACAATTTAGCCAAAAATCTAGTTAGTGGTAGAGTTAGGGGGTTGAGGCCAGCTCAAATGTCAGGTGTGTCTGAAATCCCAAGCTTCTTAGCTGTTCGACACCTGAGTTTTATTCATCTTTAAAATAGGAATAATACGGGTTGTGGGGTAGGGGATATTTTTTTGGCTGTGCAGCATGGCCGCAGGATCAGTTCCTCAAGTGAAGCCTAGTATACTGTGTCCTTTAATTGCAGAGTGTATATAAATCTTACTGTCAAATAAAATATAGTTTTCATGTTTGTTTCCATTGCATAAATAACCCAATACGAGGCACGATATAGGAGTTAAATACTTATTGAGGACATCCCTGGTGGCGCAGTGGATAAAAATCCAACTGCAAATGCAGGGGACGTGGTTTCAATCCCTAGTTCAGGAAGATTCCACATGCCACAGAGCAACTAAGCCATTGGGCCACAACTACTGAAGCCCATGTGGCTAGACCCAGAGCTCCGTAATTAGAGAAGCCAGTGCAATGAGAAGTGAGTTCACGGAATGAAGAGTAGCCCCTGCTCACCACAATAGGAGAAAGTCTGCACGAAGCAACAAAGATCCAGCATGGCCAAAAATAATAATTTTTTTTAATTTTTTAAAGAATGAAAAAATACTTACTGAATTAAACAAGGTGCCTGGAAAATAAATGCCACTTTGAATTGGTATTTTGAAATGTGTTTTTTAAATTGTATTTTGGATTCACAGAAAGGAATAACAGACAGATGCTATGAGGGAAGAGTTGCAATTGATCAGTGTATAGGTAAACAAAGGTAAATTTGACTGTACTTTGGTTTAAAGGTAAAATAGAGGTTTCCTATTATAGACATTTCCTTGGAAAAATCTTAATGAAGTGTAACCAGATATTATATAAAAGCTATTTTTTTATCATTTATTTTCATCATGGGGAATATCAAACACCACCTTAGTGCATATTTCAAGATAACGTGGAAAATTTTTATGTACCCACTTCTTAAGTTATAATATTTATAAATTGCTTTTTGTTGACCTTATCCAATTATATAATTTGCCTTTTGCTCTAAATATAATATTCAAGGAAATCATTCTTAAAGGATAAGTGTACTTTTTTAACCTTTTAATTTTTCATACTTCAACAGACACCTTGTTTCTGTTCTCTGTCTTATCAGCTGACAGCACTGGGCCCACTTATAGGGACTGATTAAAAACATTTTTCCCATTTACCATGACAACACCCAGCAAATGTTTGCTGATAAACTAGTAGCAAGTCAGAACATCTACAAGATGCAAGAGGAAATATCACTCCTGAGTAAAAACTTGAACTCAGAAGTGGAAAAAATATTTATAACTAAAATAAATTTATACATTGTTAACATTTTATTAAAATTCTTGTCATTTTTATCCAAATGAAATAGTTTTTTTTTCTCAGTCCCCAGGTTATATCCTTTTCATAAACAAGTACATATTTATAAATCTAAACTTATAAATTTGATGCGTGTGTGTATTTAAGCAGCTTTGTGCTAAAATGTTCATTTGGTATTGACAAATATTAAACTCAAATTTTGCACACGTATGTAAATACACTTTGTCTTTGAAATATGTCTAACAGTACATTTTAAGCAAAATAGTTATCATAAGGAATATCAATGCTCGTATTTTGTACCAAAGAGGATTAACCAACTATAAATTTGGCCCATTTAAACTTGGAACTTTTTTATGTCGATACGACAAAAAATAATTATCAAAACCTTAAAAAATTAAAACAAATAATTTTTCATAGCAATTTTTTTTTAATATATCACTTGTTTTGATAGCATTTACATGCAGAAAATGGCAACCCACTCCAGTACTCTTGCCTGGAAAATCCCATGGACAGAAGATCCTGGTAGGCTACAGTCCATGGGTTTGCAAAGAGTCGGACACAGCTGAGCGACTTCACTTTCACACACAGCCTCAAAGACAAAGAGTTACTTTAGCAACTTGGCTGTCCTTGTGTAAAAAATTAATTAAATAGAGCTTTTTGCAGGCCTATGTATACATTCACATGCACACAGCCTTGTATTACTCACTTGGGAAAATAGAATTAAGACTTAAGATCCAAACTTGAAGCCAAACAGACACTGAATCTAGTGGGTATAGGCATGTTTTCTTGTGTTCTTGCTCATCGTATATATATTTTTTTTTAACATTTCTTCTGTCCTGACCTGCACAGAACAGTCAAAGAGACTGTTGTTCTCTTTGACTCACCATTGTTACCTTTCTCATTTAACAACACATCAGCTTTCCTGTGGTCATAATGAGTAATCAATCCCTGTTTCTCTAATAATGAAAATTCTAATTATTATCCTCAATAGTAAAATTTAACTGAAATGTACACTATATGTGCATCTTGGATAAAAATAACGACCACTAAGAGAAACGTCAATGTTTCAGTTTAACAAAAATTTCAAAAATATAAGCACATTCCCTTATTTAAAAGAGATTTAAGTTCTTCTTCATCAGAAGAATCCATCATTAGGAATTCCAATAGAACATTCATTAATATTTCATGTCGTCACATCTCTATTCAAAAAACTGACACTAATTCAACCAATTCAATATATCTGAATAACTGAGATTTTATAAACACCTTACATTTATGCACTAACTAAATCTAAAACTGATTTTTAAAAAGAATTAAAACGCAAAAACTATATGCACTTTTAGTTGTATGAATGTTTAGGGGATGTCTTTTATTCATACCTACTGATTAAAATACCTACAGAATGTATAATCAAAGTCCATTTCATAGCTATCTATGCTTTATTCAATACTTATGAATGTAGTAAATATTGTTTATAACAGCACATTCAAGATAGTGTGTTATTATGTTGTAAGAAATACATTTCTTAACCAAGTCCTACTGGTTCTTGGACATGTAAAGCAGTATATTTCATGAAAGAAACAGAAAATATAGCTTGATTATTTCTGTGTTTTTTATTAACTGGCAAAAGAGAAATGAAGATTGACAATTTTACATAAATCTTATTTTCTCAGATAAATGTGTGATATTATATAAGGGCTATAGTGTTGGTTAAGTTGACTAAATTCTAACGTATAACAGTTGTTAATTTATGGATTGTGCATAATACATGACAGCTCTGAAGACAAATTTAAGGTTTTCACCATGCCACTGTTTTGCTTGATTTGTTAAGTCTGTTAATATGTGGTATTTGTTTTATTAGAAATTCAGCAAGAGCAGAAAATAAAGGCTTTCTCCAACAAAACTGAAAACTTTCTCTCTAGCCACATAGATATGGGCAGAAGGGAATAAAGTTAGCATGGACAGAAAATTGGCACCCAATATCCGCATGCTGAATTTATATTTCTGAATTCTAATATCAGGATTACCTTTTATAAACAATCTGGGTCTTTGTCAATTCATTTCATCTAGACTTCACCATTAAGCAAATGCTTATTACGCCTACCACCACATGTGACTCTTTTAAGAGATGATGTGATTAATAAGGCATATTCTCTTTATTCAGGAATTACAGCCTACTGAAAAAAAAGATATTTTTATATCTTACACAAGGCAGAATGCTAAGTGCTGGAATAGAGATAGGAAAAGCTAAAGGAACATAGCAGAAAAGATAAATTTTAGCTAAGGTATTAAGGAGGGCTTCATAGAGGAGGTGGCATTTGAAATGGATATTGGAGAAGAGTTGAGATTCCATCAGATGGTTATAATAGATCCTGTAAGAATGACTTACGTCCCATCTCATTCCCCTTTAACCAGTACTACTTTTTCTTTTTTTTGTAGTTTTCATCTTCTAATTTATTATGTGTATGTATTTATTTTTATATATTTATTTATATACATATATTTTTACCATCACTAGAATATAAGTGTTCAGACACAGATCTTTGTTTTGTTCACTGAGGTACTTTAGTGCCTGGCTCATTGTAGGCACTTGGTAAATAAATATGGAATGAATGAATCAGAGGGAAAAATATAAGTTAATCACGGGGGCAGAGAGTCCAAGTTATTTTTTTTTTCAACATTATGTGGCTGACTATGAAAGACATTTAATGGCCACATGATATAAATCAAAAATAAACTAGATGTAGAATGAAATGGCCTAAGTTTTTTATTTTTTTCTTTGTTTTCCCATTAAGTAATGAAGCCAGTTTCTCTGTAGCTCAGTTTCTCACCTGAGAAATTGGTGGTTAAACTATAATAACATGAGTTGATAAATACTTGTGGAATAAATCATACAGCAAGAAGCTCTAGTTCTAAAATCTTTATGATCTTTAGCCATTTTACATTTATTTGTATATATTTTATCTTTATTTGGGCTTTGCTGCCCTGAAATTGTACTCTCTTGCCAAAGTCGTCTCTATATCATTTCAACTTATTGTTTTAAAAAGTTGAATTCTAGGGCTTCCCTGGTGGCTCGGTGGTAAAGAATCTGCCTGCCAAAGCAGGAGATATGGGTTTGATCCCTAATTCGGGAAGATCCTGCATCGCAGAGCAAGTAAGCCCACTGGCCACTACTACAGAGCCTGTGCTCTAGGGCCCAGGAACCGCATGAGCCCACGTGCTGCAACTACTGACGCCCACGCGCCCTACAGCCCATGCTCTGCAAAAGGAGAAGCCACTGCAATGAGAAGCCAATGCACCACACTAGAGAGCAGTCCTCGCAGCAACGAAGACACAGTACAGCCAAAAATAAATAAAAAGGAAGTCACATGATCTTTAAAAAAAAAGAATCCTATGAAGTAGATGTAACCCCTCTGTCAAATAAAATGATGTTGAATGAATATGTCCAACATTTGCTAAAGTCAGATATATCTCAATGTAGCATAACATGCAATGTCAGGGTCAATACACACTGATCTCAGCTGTCACAACAATTAGCTTTACTATTCCAAATTGCATCACCTCATAGAAAAAGGGATTCTTTTTCTTTTTTAGGGACAGACCCATGCAACTAGAGTCACTAAAAATTCAGTCCACGGTATGATAGTATTAATAGGTTGGTATCTATTTTGCAGATTTTCCTTGTGAATAAATCTACATTTTTCCATCCCTGTAATTCATAGTGTTCGTCATTCAGTCATGTCCGACTCTTTGTGACCCCATGAACTGTAGCCCACCAGGCTCCTCTGTCCATGGAAATATCTGGGCAAGAATACTGGAGTGTGTTGCCATTTCCTTCTCCAGGGGATCTTCCTGACCTAGGGATCGAACCCAGGTCTCCCCATTGCGGGCAGATGCTTTACCTCTGAGCCACCAGGGAAGTTATTCATAGGTTCATTTATTTATCTTCCTCATATTGTTCTTCTTTCCCCTGTATTTTAATCAATGTTTAGTAGTATCATCAGCCATTTTGCTCAGTGTCTGTTTCACCCTTTTCCCGTAGATTTCTGAGATGTTCAAATGTTCTGTATCTGACAGTCCAACATGATAGCAACTAGACACACATGGCTATTATTGAGCACAGGTTTAGAACTGACTTATCACACCAAGAAGTGGGAAGAACTCAAACTGATACTATTCTTTCAGAGGTTCCATAATGAATGCAACTAAGTTGACTGAGTGAATCTCACACTCGTATTTAAAAAATAAGACAAAAGATGCCAACAGTGAGATGACAAAGATATTAAAATTATCTAACAGAGACTTTAATTCAGTCATAATTAAAAGCTTCAATGAGCCATTAAAAACACTCTTGAGACAAATGGAAGGATATAGAAAGTCTCCGAAATTAAACAGAAGATACAAAGAACCAACTGGTAATTTTAGAAAATTGTGGGAAAATACGATAACCAAAATAGAAAACGCAGTAGATAGACTCAACAGTAGAAATAAGGGCACAGAGGAGAGAATTAATGAGCTGGAAGATAGAGCAGTAGAAGTTATCCAATCTTAACAGCAAGGGAAAAATAAATTAAAAAAAATGATCAGAGTCTCAGGGACCAGTGAGACCAAAACAAAAGATAACATTGTGTCATTCGAGTCCCAGAAGGAGAGGAGAAACACAGTGAGACTGAAAAAGGACTTGAAGAAATAATTACTGAAAACTTGCCAAATTTGGAAGAGGCAAAAACCTGTAGATTCAGGAAGCTCAGCAAACCCCAAACAAACTAAGCCCAAAGAAATCTACACCACAGCACAGAAAAATGACACTTCTAGTAATAAAAACTTTTGAAGGCAGCCAGAGAAAATGACATTTTACTGTAGAGGGAAAATACTTCAACTGATAGCAAATGTGTCATCAGAAATCATAGAGGTGGGAAGAGTAGTATACCATACTTCAAGTGCTAAAAGAGAAGAACTGTCAATCCAGAATGCTTTAATATCCTTCAAGAATTAAGGGAAAAACAAGAAATTCTCAGATAAAGGAAAACTGCAAGAGTTTGTCATCAACAAACCTACTCTAATAGAATGGCTGAAGAAATTTCCCTAAACAGGAAGGGAATGACAAAAAAGAAAGCTTAGACTGTCAGAAGAACACGATAAGCAAAAATATAGAGTAGGTTTTCTTTCTCCTCTTGGTTCCAAATTAAGATTGACGGTGGAAGCCAAAAATTATAACACTGTCTGTTGTAGTTCTACATAGGAAATATTTCAGATATGTGTACTGTGAATAAGAGACAACAAAATCTCACAGGGAGGTAAATCTCACATAATATGCAGCAGTTAACTCAAAATGGATCTTGGAGTCAAATAGAAAGCTTGAAACCATAAAACTTAAAAAAAATGTAGGAGAAAAATTTGGTATGTAGGGCTATGCAATGTGTTCTTAGATTTGACACCAAAAGAATGATGATCAATGAAAACCTGATGAGTTGGACTTTGTCAAGAGTAAAAGACTTTTGCTTGGGGAAAGCCCTGTTAAAGATAAGCTCCAGACTGGAAGAAAATATTTGTAAACCACATATGTGATAAAAAAAACTAGTATCTAGAATATATAAAGAACTTTCCAAATTCAATAGTGAAAAACAAAACAGACTGATTGAAAAATGAACACGAGAAATGAACCGACATTTCATGAAAAAGATATGAAAATGCACACACATGGAAAGATATATAATTTTACAAGACATCGGGGAAGTGTACATTTAAACCACAATGTAGGTAGATACCTACCTACTGGAATGACTAAAATTAAAAAATAGTGACAACACCAAGTGCTGGCAAGAATGCAGAGAAAGTAAATTACTCAATACATTTCTGGTGGGAATGTAAAATGGTACAGCCACTCTGAAAACCAGTTTGGCAGTTTCTTTAAAAACTAAACATGCAACTACTATACTACCCAGCATTTGTGTTCCTAAGCAATTATCCCAGAGAATTGGACTTCACATGAAAACCTACACATGAATATTTATAGCAGCTTTATTCATATTATCTGAAACTGGAAACAACCAGATGTTAAAGATGTCCTTTAACATGTGAAGCTATCAGGGCTTCCCCTGATAGCTCAGTTTGTAAAGAATCTGCCTGCAATGCAGGAGACCCTGGTTCGATTCCTGGGTCAGGAAGATCTGCTGGCTACCCACTCCAGTATTCTTGGGCTTCCTTTATGGCTCAGCTGGTAAAGAATCCACCCGCACTGAGAGAGACCTGGGTTCGATCCCTGGGTTGGGAAGACCCCCTGGAGAAGGGAAAGGCTATCCACTCCAGTATCCTGGCCTGGAGAATTCCAGAATACTAGGTCCCATAGAGTCGGACACGACTGAGCAACTTTCACTTAACGTGTGAAAGGTTAAACAAATTATGGTACATCCATAGCCAGGAGTATTATTTAATAAAAAAGGAAGGTATTCTTGATACACTCAACGACCTATATGAAACTTCAGAGAATTATGCTGAGTGAAAAAAGCTGATTCCCAAAATTGCATACTGTAACCTTAGAACAAATTATTCTGTTTATGTAACATATCTCACACGCTAGTAAAGTAATGCTCAAAATTCTCCAAGCCAGGCTTCAACAGTACGTGAACCGTGAATTTCCAGATGCTCAAGCTGGTTTTAGAAAAGGCAGAGGAACCAGAGATCAAATTGCCAACATCCGCTGGATCATCGAAAAAGCAGGAGAGTTTCAGAAAAACATCTATTTCTGCTTTATTGAATATGCCAAAGCCTTTGACTGTGTGGATCACAATAAACTGTGGAAAATTCTGAAAGAGATGGGAATACCAGACCATCTGACCTGTCTCTTGAGAAACCTGTATGCAGGTCAGGAAGCAACAGTTAGAACTGGACATGGAGCAACAGACTGCTTCCAAATAGGAAAAAGAGTACGTCAAGGCTGTATATTGTCACCTTGCTCATTTAACTTATATGCAGAGTTCATCATAAGACACACTGGGCTGGAAGAAACACAAGCTGGAATCAAGATTGTCGGGAGAAATATCAATAACCTCAGATATGCAGATGACACCACCCTTATGGCAGAAAGTGAAGAAGAACTAAAGAGCCTCTTGATGAAGGTGAAAGAGGAGAGTGAAAAAGTTGGCTTAAAGCTCAACGTTCAGAAAACTAAGATCATGGCATCTGGTCCCATCACTTCATGGGAAATAGATGGGGAAACAGTGAAAACAGTGTCAGACTTTATTTTGGGGGGCTCCCAAATCACTGCAGATGGTGACTGCAGCCATGAAATTACAAGACGCTTACTCCTTGGAAGGAAGGTTATGACCAACCTAGATAGCATATTTAAAAGCAGAGACATTACTTTGCCAACAAAGGTCCATCTAGTCAAGGCTATAGTTTTTCCAGTGGTCATGTATGGATGTGAGAGTTGGACTGTGAAGACAGCTGAGTGCAGAAGAATTGATGCTTTTGAACTGTGGTGTTGGAGAAGACTCTTGAGAGTCCCTTGGACTGCAAGGAGATCCAACCAGTCCATCCTAAAGGAGATCAATCCTGGGTGTTCATTGGAAGGACTGATGTTGAAGCTGAAACTCCAATACTTTGGCCACCTCATGCGAAGAGTTGACTCACTGGAAAAGACCCTGATGCTGGTAAGGGTTGGGGGCAGGAGGAGAAGGAGACGACAGAGGATGAGATGGTCGGATGGCATGACCGACTCAGTGGACATGGGTTTGGGTAAACTCCGGGAGTTGGTGATGGACAGAGAGGCCTGGTGTGCTGCGATTCATGGGGTCGCAAAGAGTTGGACACGACTGAGCCACTGAACTGAACTGAACTGTGAGTTCCTTCGTAGCCTAGTGGTCAGCATTCCAAGCTTTCATTGCTAGGACCTGGTTTTAAGCTCTGATCAGGGAAGAGATCCCACAAGCTGCATGGCACAGCTGGAAAAATAAAGTGTGTGTGTGTATCAGTATGTGTGTGTTTTTGTAACATTATTGAAATGACAAAATTATAGAAATGTAGAAGGTACTAGTGGTTCCCAGGAGTTGAGGAGAGTTGGGGGTAGGATGAAGGTAAATGTGCTACTGAGGGTTCCTTGTGGTGACAGAAATATTGTATGAACTGTCTGTATCAATGTCAGTGATATCCTACTATAGTTTTGTTACCATATGGGTAAAAGATACATGGGATCTCTCAGTGTTATCTCTTACCACTGCCTGTAAATTCACACTTATAAAAGTTCAACTAAAAATAAACAAATATATTGTATGAGTTAATTCACGTTCAGCATTAGAACTTAGCATTTAAGTTTAGGATTTTTTGTGAAATAAAATGTGACTTTCTTTTAGCTTCTAGCTGATCAATAAGAATAAATTCATGTTAGCTTCATCTTTTCATTCTTAATGCTATAGTTCAGATGAATGTTTTATTACTCTCACCTAGTAGAATTACTACTCTCTTGTTTACTAATATTGCTGTCTAATCTGACAACTGATGATTAGTTTTCCTTTAAAAGATGTTAATTTGAGAAGTGCTCCTATCTTCAAAAGCTGTTGGAATTTATATATTATTCAAGTCTTTGAAAAATATTGTGTCTTTCTCTAATTTGTCAGGCAGAGAAAAGAGCCACCATATTCGATGGTTTGTCTTCTATCACTGCTCTGTTTTTACTTTCGGACTAACGTGTTTTAGATTGTTGCTGTTTTTACTTCATTTATCATTCAAATTTGTTTCAATAAAAGCAACAGTCTAAACAGAAATAAAAACTATGCAGTGTCTTCATAAGAGCAAAACTTTCCATACTATTCATTCATTCAACAAATATTTACTGAGTATCTATTATATTTCGGGCACTATTCTAGAGGTGGGGGAAACAGTAGAAAACAAGACAAAAAATTCCTGTTTTCATGGAGTATTTTCATTCTAGAAGGAAAATGGAAACAGGTAACTGAAATATACAGCATGTGAGATAGAGATAATTGCTATGGAGAAAAAGGCAGAAAAGGAGACTAAGGAATGTAGGTTACTTAGGAGCATTATTAAATAATTTCAGCAGGGAAACTCTTGTCTTATTTATAATGGTGACTAATCACACTGTAACATGTTTAAATGTAAGTTTCCTAACTAGTTACTAGTTAATAACTCAGTCGTGTCCTACTCTTTGCGATTCCATGGATCCCATGCAGCCTGCCCGACTCTTTTGTCCATGGAATTCTCCAAGAGTACCAGGGTGGGTTGCCATTTCTTTTTCCAAGTTTCCCAGTGGTACTTATAATCCTCAGTAAAAGACTATGGCTATAGAACAGGAATTTGAAACCTTTTTCTCTACTGTGGTGCACATGACTAATGACATTCATATGTGTGACACACTCCCATAAGTGAACCAGTGACTAGTGAGACTTCTTGTGTGCCATGAGTAATTCCTGGTACCTGGCTATAATTCCACCTTTCACTCAGGAAAAGCAACTCAAATGTCATTGAGAATGAGTGAGAATACATGCTTCTGGGATAGTCTTAGAGTTGAATATACATTTAAAATACATTGGATCCCCTGGAGAAGGGAATGGCTACTCGCTCCAGTATTCTTGCCTGGAGAATTCCATGAACAGAGGAGTCTGGTGGGCTACAGTCCATGGGATTTCAGAGTCGTACACAACTGAGCGACTAATTTTTTTTTTTAAATGTAGTCCTTTATTGCTTGGAATATGCAACTTATTTCAACAAATTTGCATGTTGAATCATTGGCATTGAAAGTAATAGCAATTACGTGTAATTGCTAGTTGGCAATTAGTAATATCTAGTCAGTAGCTCACAAAACTACCTATTTCTAGGGAATAGGCAGATACAACATTGATTTTACAAACTGAAATATTGAGTCAAAGGGCAAAAATTATAGAGTCAATAGTTTTAGAATAGTTTCAGAGGAACACTCCTGATGGATACGTCAATAAGAAGCTGAAATTTTGGCATTAAAGCAAGCAAATACCCAGTAGGCTGAATGAATTTGCTGCCTAAGTGGGCAAATTTTCATGGCTTAAAAGTTAAGTAAATCCATTGTTATTCTATTGGTACTCAGTATTACTACTCATTGGTTCAAAACATTTCAAATGAGAAAATACCAAGAAATAACTGCATTCAGCCAAAAAAGCTGAAGGTAAAAATTCCTTGCCATAGGAGTTATTTTCAATGCAATAAGCATTTATGAAACGCCCACTATGGAATAAGCCTGTGCTATGCACTGGAGGCCAAAGAGAATTCTTTTATTGATTTAAAACAGATCTAGTTTTTATTGATTAGTATATAGTCTAACAGTGTTAGCCTTGATATGTCCTATATGGTAGATGTATCACGAGATTATGTAATTAGATCTTGGCTTAGAAATTTTCAGGAGGAAAAAAAAATCTGATAAAAATGAATATGATGTCAAATGCCTCATTTATTTGGGGGGATGAGTGAAGTATGAGACAGGGGTTTAAGTAAGGAATCACTTGGCCCCATACTCAATGGAGCCTGTGAACTATGCTGGTCATCACTCACAATTCCAAGTCCTCATTTCATCCCTAATGAAAGAAATCTTGAAAATTACCTGTCTCTACACATTTTCAGGAATCAAATTCAGTTTGATCATGTTTCTCATGCAAACCCAAGCCTTAATGGGAAACTCCTCAACATGGTACATGAATTCCCACTGTAATATGTTGTATCTTGGTCTACAGGGTATATGAGGGGTTCTCTGAGGTTCCCTCCTCCATGCCTGCCTTTCAAAAACATTATATGGACTTCTTCAGGATTAGGGCTGAATCCACAGAACACCATTCTCTTTCTGTTCTCCTCACCCTCCAAAAAAAAAATAATTAAATGACTCCTTACTCATTTTTCTAGTCAACAGGAGATGCAATTACAGATACAGAAGTATTGAGCTGGCCAAAAAGTTCTTTCAGATTTTCCATATGCTGTTACAGGAAAATTTGAACGAACTTTGTGGCCAGCCCTACACTTGGAAATGCTGAGCCTATCCTTTAGTCTTAATTCTAATTTTTGGAAGTGTGGTCCAGAGCATGTATAAAGAGGGCTATCTGCCAAGGTTATTGTGGTTAATAAGAATTCCACCTCCCCCCATGAAGTTAGCATAATTCTGGACTTAGTTGAGCTCCCTGATGGCAAAAAGGCTCAGTAACATAAAATTTCTTTCAAATTCTGAGTCTGGAAAAAAGCCAAATGAATGATACTCTTTCTTAAAACTTAATCACTACATGTACTATGTCCATAGTAGCATTTTTGCACATTTTCACTTCACATCTATATTTAATGGCAAGACTTAGTTGACCAAAATGTAACCTTATAAGTTATCTCATGCTAAAGCATCTTCACAGGTCTTCAGTGTTCATTTCTTGAACAAGAAAAGAGGCATGTTTCCCATGTGATGATGAGTAACATAAAATCAGGGATTCATTCATTCTTTTAGTACTTGACTGTTGAGTTCTTACTACATACAAAACACTGAAATGAAATTAACTGTATTTTGGGGTCTTTTTTCCTATTTATTGTTCTTCATTTGTCATGGATGATTGAATTGACTGAGCTAGAGTTTATCACACTCAGATACTTTGCTGGTTTGATCTGGCTGCAGTTTCTCCTATTTCTTTTTCTACATCGGCAATAATGGCTATGTCCTATCTTTTGCTTTACGCAAACACTTCTAGTGCTAGTGCAATGCAAGCATTTAGAATTTTAAGTCAGACACTACCTCTAAGTGTTCTCATTTACTAAAAAGAAGATAAACCTTAAGACTCTTTTTGCTTAGCCATTTAGGATTTTATAATGTCAGTTTATAAATGCTGACTCTAAGGGGATATGTTTTTGCAAGCAATGTTCTAGGGAGCCTATGGGCTTCCCAGGTGGCTCGGTGGTAAAGAATCTGCCTACCAGCACAGGAGATGCAGGAAACACAGTTTCGATCTCTGGTTGGGCAGATCCCCTGGAGAAGGAAATGGCAACCCACTTCAGTATTCTTGCTGGGAAATCCCGTGGACAAAGGGGTCTGGTAGGCTACAGTCTATGGGGCAGCACAGAGTCAGACACGACTGAGCACGCATGCATGGTAAAATTAAGTAGGTGAAATTTATCTTCTGTTCTTCTGTTCCTCTGACATTTTTCTCTCTTTTCAGCACCCATACCTCCCACAAAGGCTTTAGTATCCATGCCCTAAAAGGTAGGAACAAGTAGGACAAATTACACTCCTGCTACTCAGTAGCTATATAACCTTGGGTAAGTTATTTATCCTTCAGGCCTGAGATTCCTCATCTATAAAGTAGGAATTATCACAGTATATTCCTCCTATAGTCACTATGGAGACTGAATAAAATACCAAATGTGAAGTATTTACCATATGTGTACGTACACATTAAAGATTAACGAAAAGTTGGCTAGCTTTTTATTTTGCTAAGTAAAGACATTAAGGAAAAAGCAGAACCTCCATCTACTAACACAATCATTTCATAAAGGAAATGACATAGTACCATCTGAAAAGAAGAACATGACCTCAGAATTTACAATTTTAATTTGAAAAGTTACTACCTTGTCTTTGTTGCTCATGTTTCACCATAAATCAATGAAAACTTCACCTTGTGCCAACCTCAATCTACAGACCTGTGTTTGGAAACCAGTGTAGTGACTTTCCAGTTGTCTTATTCATCAAAATTTACCTACCATGGTCTCATTCCCTTGAAGCCCAGTTCTCTTTTCTAACTTTATAGCTCACCGACCTATAGTTGATGCAGATGGATAAATGTATTCATCTTTTCAAGAACATGTGCATGTTCCAACCAAATTGTGAAAGGAGTGGTGAGAATTTCAGACCAGTTGTCAGTTCTAGGGGAAAACAGTGTGGATGCTGGTGCCCTTTTCAGCATCCTGAAAGTCCACCTGCTTTATACATGCTTATAGCTGGTCCTATACTCAACCTTCCTTGTGTTGAGGAAAGTTACACCTGCCACAGATAGTCTGGACCTTTGAGAGGTTTTCTCAGCCGCACCTGAGGACCACACTTAGCTATCACTGTAAGTGAAATAATGGTCAGACAGTTTTCCTAATTGTATTTCAATTTATGCCACTTCTGATCAAAGCTAATCATTCTTAGTAGATCTTTGACTATCATGGCCCTGATGGGAAAAGAACTTAAATGGGGGTAGTTTTCTTCCAAGGATTAACATGAATGAGGCCTGTCATGCCCTAGGGACTGGCCATCGGAGGTGGAAAATGATGGGCTTTTTTAGGGGCTAAGGCAGCAGCACTGAGGCAACAAGACTGCATTTCATTTCAGATGTCACAAGTGGAAATGACAGTATATCCTACAGGGCATTATGACTACAAGTATGGATCTGGCATCAGAAAGCATTAATTCAAACCTAAAGTTAGACACCTATCAGCTATGGAAAGTAGTTAATCTTTCTAAATTTCAGTTTCCTGAAAATGGGTTAAGAATAGTACCTACATCACAAGCCTATTAAGAGGATTAAACAAGTTAACTCATGTGAAACGTTTCAGCACAGTGTCTGCCGTGGTGAGCGTTGGTTAATGTCAGCTCTGTGTTGTTATGCACACTGTAACAGGATGTGCCCACTTAACTGCCGGCCTCATTAACCACTTGTACTAAGTATATTTGCTGTTTTAGTCAGATCCTACCCTGAAATCACAAAATATGCAAACTCAGGTCCAGATCTGAGCAAATGCAAGGCATCTCTTGGAGTTCCCCTTTTATCAGTTCCACAGAAATATCCCGGCCTTTACTGAACTTGATTTTACTTCCTCAAATCACCTCTCACTTCTCTTTTGTTGCTAATGTCAGTCCTCTTTCACTCAGATTGTTTCTAAGAGAGGACTTTCTTTGTTGTTGTTTTCAGTTTGGGGTATTGTGATTGACAGCACCTTCTTCCATCAGGAGCAAACATTACTTGGGTTGCCTAGTGGGTGGAATATCTCAATCCACATTATTTCTCAAGAGTGATGCTCAACAAGTTTGTTTTCAGTGGTCAGATTTCATCATTGCAGCCAATTTTCAATTATCCACATAAAAAGGGTGTTGGTCCAGATAACAGAAAATTACAGATCCTAAAATTATGGTTAACCATCCATTAGAGTTGAGCCAAACGTCAATATGTACCCAGTGACAATGCCAATCTAGTTAAAGGAATTTAGTCTCCCTATAATCTCCTTGAAAACCTATCCTTTGATATGGATACTCGACATATTCTCAATTTTATGTAAAGTGCTGAGAAATTAAAGCTTCAAGTCCTTGCTTCCAATGAGATGGTGGCTCCTACATTCCTGTAAAATAGAAGTTTTAGAGCTAGCTCTGTCGTAGGCCTGGGCTCATCTCAGGTAATGTGTCAACCATGTGGCTAAGTCATGACTATGGCCAGGCCATTATGCACACAACTCATCTCCAGTGCGTACACCCCAGGGAGTGATCGGTGTACATCTGGCCTGCTTTATCTTCCTAGAGCTAGCTTCAGTACATAAATAGAGGGGAAAGTGCAACCGGAGGCAACCCATTTCAACAGGGGAATGCAGCCCATTTCAACAGGGGAACGATGAGACTTTTAGAAATGTCTGCTTCACAGGGGAATGCAGCCCATTTCAACAGGTCGGAACGACAAAGACTTTTAGAATATGTCTGCTATTCACATCATCTACTCTACCATTTCAGCACACTTGCAAAATTACTTCAACCCCTGAGGTCGTTTTAAATTCTAGAAAGGAGGGAATTCTCCTTCTTCGAATATTTGTAGATTTCAATATTACTTAATTTTATGAGGAATCTAGTGTGTAGTTAAACTGCATTGTTGAAGACATGGGATTTCCCAGGCAAGAATTTTGCAGTGGATTGCTTAAATTTCTCATTTAATTTTCTGTGTCACCTTCTAACTGGCAGCCAGGCTCTTTCCCAGGCAAGAATATTGCACTAGTGCCACCTGGAAAGCCTCCTATTAACTGTATACTATATCCTATAACATACAATGTGCTTACCATACATTATTTCGAATTTCTCATAATAATCCTATGGGGAAATTATTACTTTTTACTTATAAGTGAAGAAACAAAGGACCAAAGAAATTAAATAAGCCATGTTCTGAATTTCTGAACCCTCTGCTCTAAGATAGGTTTTATCTCCATTTTTTATTTTCTTGAGAAATTAGCTTTAAAATCTCTGAGCTTGGTTGTCTTTCAAATGGGTCTGCAAACAAAATCGAGTTGACCTTCAATTCAGCAGACAATGTGTCATGTTCTGTGGTCATTGCCGTGAGATATAGTGAGGCTGCAAGGGTTCATTTTTGGAGAACCGGACCTAGGCTTACTAAGCAGGGTAAAGGTTTGGAAGTTGATAAGAAATCAGCACCAGAATTCTCACCAGTACTTTTACTTTTTTAATTTTTTTAATTTATTTTTAATCAGAGGATAATTGCTTTACAATGTTGTATTACTTTCTGCTGTACAACACCGTGAATCAGCCATACGTATACATGTGTCCCCTCCCTCTTGAACCTCTCTCCTCTCACCAGTACCTTAAAAAAACTGAAAATGGGCTTCTCTGATGGCTCAGATAGTCAAGAATCTGCCTGCAATGAGGGAGATATGGGTGCAATCCCTGGGTCAGGAAAATCCCCTAAAGAGAGGAATAGCTCCCCACTCCAGTAATCTTGCCCGGAGAATTCCATGGACAGAGAAGCCTGGCGGGCTACAGTCCTTTGGGTCACAAACAGTCAGACACAATTGAGTGACTAACATTTCCAAAGATGCTATTATACAAAGACAGTCATTCCTCCAGCATAGGGCCTGCTGTATACCAAACTTTGGATTAGGCACTTCTACTTAAAATCTTTCATTTATTTCTCTTAAGAACTCTGTGAAGCACCAGTTAACGCATGTGTAATTATTCTCTTACACAGTGGGTAAATGACTTGCTCAATCAGTAAGTAGAAGGTCAAGATTATAACCAAGACCTTTGGGTTCCACATTCCAGATCTTCCCACTCTGCCAGTATTTCCCAAAGTGTGTTTCAGTTCACATTCATTCCCCAAAATCCTTTTGCAAAAAAGAATGCCACAGTTCAATTCAGCACACGGTGGGATTCCTTAGAAGTTCACAGCACTTAGCACATTCAAGTTTCCCAGAAATTTCTGGAAAGGAAATGTGTTTAACAATTTCCTTCCTAGATTTCCCTAAACTTATTTGCAAAGACACTTTTTAATTCAATTAACACATGTTAATATCATGAGTTATTCAAATCCTGTATGTACCCCTTTGAGAGATACTGTACCACACCAACCTATGTTAGAAAGTAATTTCTATAAAAAAGAATTCTCACCATAAGCTATCCTTTCTCTTCATGTTAAAAAATACACATTTTCCCATGAGTTAACCAGTAGATCTCATGAGACTGTAAGCCAGATGGCTATAGCAATTGAACAAACTTCCTGGCTCTTTACCTAAGAGAATAGAATGTTACTGTAGAATTATACAGACGAGACTACCAAATGGGAATACAAAAAAAGCACATAAACAAGTATTGCATTTTCTTATGGTACATATTCTACATTCTGAAGGAGTTTATTTATGCACGAAACATACCATTTACTCCTTCCCCAAATTCTTGTTGCTTGACATACTTTACATTTTTATTTCAATGAGAAATGAAGGAAAAGGAGTTTTTGAAATATTACAGAGGATTTTGTGATTGCTTGAAACCATTAATGATGCCTGGCATGTTTTAAAACTGGGACTGGAAATCATTGTCTCTAATAATTAAGTTGAGTTTGCTTATGAAATTAATTACTAAATTCAACTGTTTGGCCCATTGCTTATTTTTAAGATCTATTGCCAGTTCACGTGGGTTCTGTGGCAGGTTTTAACATTTTTAAAAAGTAATTTTTCAGTTGGTAATCATGTGTCAACAGCAATCTTGGAAATGTCTCAGTGAAGGTCATTGTTCAGGAAGTGAAATAAAAGTTTCAGACGATGACACCCAGAAAGGCAAAACTGGGGATGTGTATTTTATTGAAAGTAACTGGAAAAATAACAGGGAGAAACGCTAAGTAATTCATTGCTAGAATGCACATAAGCATCTTTTGCTGTTTGTCATTAGTGTATATAATCAAGTTACCTATTGCTGTATTACAAAGCACACCAAAACACAGTGGATAGAAACAACAAAATTTTTATTGTATCTCACAGTTTTGTGAGTCAGGAAATTGGCAAGGGTTTAACTGGGTGATTCTTCTGCTCAACTTACTGGCAACTGAATTGTTCCTGAGAGTCCAAGATGACTTTCCTACATGGCTGATAACGTGATGGTATGGCTGAGCCTTTGTCCCTCTTTATGTAGTCTTAGGACCTCTCTGTCCTAGAGTAGTCAGACTTCTACTCTCCAGGGGGTAACTGGACTTCTTACTTGGCCTTTAAGAGACAGAAAATGAAAACGGTGGGCTCCTAGGGTCTGGGCCTGAAAACTGAGAAAGGGGTATTCATTCTTTCACACGTATTCTACTAGTCAGAGAGTCTGAGACAGCATCGTGCCCAGCTCTCAGGAAAGGTACCAAAGGATTTGTGACCATCACCATGGATCTTGAACATAGGCTAAAACTCTTTGTCAGAAGGGTTTGTGTCATGAAGGAAAGAATACAAACTCTCCCCTGAACGTTTGAACTGTTAGCCCTTTGATACATAAGTCTTTTTATTCATAAAGCCAACATAACGTTGTAAAAACATATACTATATGACACATCTATATTAAGGTGTTTTATTTAAGAACTGTATATTAGTTCTGACTTTACATTTGAACATTTCTTCTGGCATTTTAGGCCTCTTGAAGCACTTTTAAGCTGTTCTGTCATTTGTTTGCTATTTGCTCTTACTAGCCGTGATAGCTCGGATTTGAAAACTATCTCCAAATAAGCACCACCATAAGTGAAAGGTGCTACACACCTGCCAATACTCACACCTCAGTGATCAAGATGATAATGGCTGCTCTTCACTGGAGATGATAGAGCTGTGCCTTTTCACCCACGTAGAGTTTTGTTTTGGCTTTGGGGTCTTTCTTCTTATCTATGAAGATTTATAAGCTGTGAATTATTGGGTTGCCAAAAAGTTTGTTTGGGTTTTTCCATAGCATCTTATGAAAAAAACCGAATGAATTTTTTTGCCAGTCCAATACTTCAGAAGAGTTGCAGTGTTAAGTTTTATTTGGGTGAGACAAAGGGCACCCTGGGCAACCCTTTCAGCTTCACCCCTTTCTTTGACTTGTCTCTTCCATGGTCCTTTCTTACAGTGTCAAGGGTTCACATGATCCCTCTCACTTAACAGATTTTTAATAAAAACGATATCTTAATGAAAAGAATGATTTCACTTCATAAACAATGATTTCATTTCAGAGAGATAATTATACAAACATTCCTCAGTGTATTTTTTCTTTATATTCAAACAGTAAGATGGAGCCAGTGTTGGGAGACTGAAGCTCTGCTGAGGGTAGAGCCTAAGCATCCAGTCCAGCCAGCTGCCTATCTTTGTAAATGAAGTTTTACTGGAACACAGCCATGCTCATCTGTTTACTTATTGTCTATTACTGTTTTCATATTATAAGGGCAGAGTTGAATAATTGTGCCAGAGACCATATGGCTGGCAAGGCCTGAAACATTTACAATCTGGTCCTTTATAGAAAACATTGTCGAGGCTTGGGATAGTATAATTCCTTTGGAATTTTCTTAGGAAACTAATTTGATTTTGCTTGTTCTAAATATATTAATTTTGTTGTGGGTAATAAAAGATTGACCAAATCACAGCTTTTTAGTCTCATGGATAAATAGACAAATATACTTTAATAAAACACTGAATTTTCAGGGATACAAAGGCTCTCCATGGGACTGTGTTGCAACTCACTTCTGTTGCTGCTGATCTGACTTTTGTAATTTATTGAGTTACTTGAAACAAAGGCAGCCTCAGAGCTAAGGGCCATGAATATGCAGGAACAAATGAGTCAGACAAGGGAATTATGGACACGGTGGCCCAAACTTTTGTCAATATAGTCCCTCTGTCCTGCTTTTGAAGACTTGGTTCTGACTCATATTATAATTGAGCGCAAGGGAAACTCCAGGGAAATCTCTGGACCATTTAGAAGGACAAGTATTTGTCCATCTCCTGCATGTGTTAGATGATGCTCTGTCTACATATGAAGACAGATGGTTGATAATACACAGTGTTAGCTGGGGCATAAGCAAACTAGCCTTCTTATCACTATTTGTGAGAGTATAATTTATTTCAATGTTTCTAAAAAGCTAAATGTTTATCTTAGAATTCCAGTGCTAATATTTCCTTAATGAAAAAATGAATGGAAAGTAGATGTACAAATTTATTTACAAAGATATTTAATGCAGCTGTATTTGTAACAAAACATTGGCAATGATTTATATATCAATCATGAACGATTAAATGTAGTAGAATAAAGGAAAACTGTATAATATTGAGGGGGAGAAAACAAATGACAATACCTACAATTTCAACCCAATTTTGTGTAAACACATACATAATGTATACATAGAAAAGTCACAAAGACATAAAATAAAAATGCAATAATGATTTTTATTATTGAACAATGGCTTTTTTATTTTTATTATTGAACAATGATTTTATTATGAACAATGGCTTTATGGGTAATTTTATTTTGTACTTCGAATTTTTTCATATTTTATAAAATTTCCATAATAAGCATGTATTACTTCTCTGATTAAATAAAATAATAACAGATATTTATTTAAAAGGCTGTATTAGAGATTTAAAAATATCCTCAGCTAATCAACTGTTTATCTCACCTATGCAATTGAAAAGAAAACTAAAGAGGCTTTTATTGATGCTTATGGAATTTACTTTGTTGGCTGAATTCATGTATTTGTAATTATGTAGGCTTCCCCAGAGGCTCAGTGGTATAAAATCAGTCTACAATGCAGGAGGCCCAGGTTTGATTCCTGAGTGGGGACGGTCCCCTGGAGGAGGGCATGGCAACCCACTCATTTTCTTGCCTGGGGAATCCCATGGACAGAGAAGCCTGGCGGGCTACAGACCATGGGGCCACAAAGAGTTGGGCACTACTGAAGCGACTGAGCACAGCACAGCACAGGCTTAGCTCTAGGTTTTAATTTCTCTGTGTCTCCTAAAAATTGGTACAAATTTTGAGATGGGGTCTATTCTATATCTCTTTCCTAAATGCACACTTTTTATTTCCATTAAAACAGAAAATACTTTTCCAGAACTAAAAATTTAGCTACGTTTCATTTCCTAATAAGAATTTATAGTCCAGTATTTATATTATTTAACTTCTCGTGATGCTCTATTATATTCATGGAAAGCATGATTTTCAAAGATAAATATGGAGATTAAAGATCCAAGAACAGTCTTTTGAAATTTAATATGTGTTTTCTCTTGAGTGCCATGCTTATCAAAGATGGTGCCACAGCAATTGTCAGCTGGAATCCAAGAGAGCGCTGAATTCTTTCCCCAGATGAATCAAGTCACTTACAGTAAAGAGTTTAGTCCTACAGGCTCTTCTGCTACCTGGCCTTACATCTGATGCTGCCAGAACTGAGAAGGCCAAGAAAAGCACCCGTTTGGGGCCAAAAGCATCTGGCTGCACTCTGCGACTACAACCAAGATCAATTTATGTCTTGCAGGCCGCTAAGCAGTCCCAGGATATATTTGGCTTTTGGCCAGTGGTAGTTTGGAAACTTCAAGTTCCAGGTTAGTGCAAAAGTAATTGAAGTTCTGCATTGTTGAAATTTACTGTTTGATACTGGAATCTGTTCTTAAATAAATGTGGTTATGTTATACATCATTATAATGCACATTTCTTGGTTCACTTTTTTTTGCTAATGACTTATTACTTGTTTATTGTATTTTATATTTATTTCAGACTAGGGAAATGATGTTAGACAAAAAGCAAATTCGAGTGGTTTTCTTATTCAAGTTCAAAATGGGTTATAAAGCAATGGAGACAACTCACAACATCAACAACACATTTGGCCCAGGAACAGCTAACAAACGTACAGGCAGTGGTAGTTCAACAAGTTTTGCGAAGGAGAGGAGAGCCTTGAAGATGAGAAGTGCAGTGGCTGGCCATTGGAAGTTGACAATGACCAATTGAGAGCCATCATCGAAGATGATCCTCTTAAAACTACAGGAGAGGGTGCCAAAAAACTTAATGTTGTCCATTCTATGGTTGTTTGGCATTTGAAGCAAACTGGAAAAAGCTCAATAAGTGGGTGCCTCAAGAGCTGACCACAAATCAAAAAAATCATTGTTTGAAACTGTCATCTTCTCTTATGCAACAACAATGAACCATTTCTTGATCGAATTATGATGTGCAACAAAACATGGATTTTATACAAGAACCAGCAATGACCAGCTCAGTGGTTGGACAGAGAAGAGGCTCCAAAGCACTTCCCAAAGTCAAACTTGCACCAAAAAAGGTCATAGTCACTGTTTGGTGGTCTGCTACTGGTCTGCTCCACTACAGCTTTCTGAATCCTAGAGAAACCATCACATCTGAGAAGTATGCTCAGCAAATCGATGAGATGCACCCAAAACTGCAATGCCTGCAACTGGTATCAGCCAACAGAAAGGGCCCAATTATTTTCTGAGACAACGCCCAACCATATGTCACACTGCTAATGCTTCAAAAGTTGAACAAATTGGACTACGAAGTTTTACCTCATCCGCCGTATTCACCTGACCTCTTGAAGTGTGGCTCAGATGGTAAAGCGTCTGTCTGCAATGTGGAAGACCCAGGTTCGATCCCTGAGTTGGGAAGATCCCCTGGAGAAGGAAATGGCAACCCACTCCAATATTCTTGCCTGGAAAATTTCACTGATGGAGGAGCCTGGTAGGCTACAGTCCATGGGGTTGAAAAGAGTCAGATACGACTGAGCGACTTCACTTTCTTTCTTTCTTCTTGAATAACTACCACTTCTTCAAGCATCTCAACAACTTTTTGCAGGGAAAACGTGTCCACAATCAGCAGGAGGCAGAAAATGCTTTCCAAGAGTTTGTCAAATCCTGAAATATGGATTTTTACACTAAGGGATAAACCAACTTATTTCTCACTGGCAAAAATGTGTTGATTGTAATGGTTCCTATTTTGATGAGTGCAGATGTGTTTGAGCCTAGTTATAATGGTTTAAAATTTTTTAATGATTTTTTTAAAAAAGGTCTAAAACTGCAAGTATTTTTTCAACAACCTAATATTAGCTCTCTTTTCAACCACCCCGATCAGATTGTTTAGAATATAAACAAACATTTTCTGTTAATCTAGTTACAGAATTGATTTGTTTCTAACAAAGGACTCACAGAAGCTGTGTGAAATCCAAATGTAAACAATCTTCTAGCAACTGTGAAAGAAAATACAATGTTTTCAACAACAGGTGGTAAAGCGGATTGCTTTAAAGGAAGTATTAATATTCATTAGGAAAGTGATAATCTTAGCTTTGGGCAAAAGGTAACCAGGGATATTGTGCATACATGCAAAGTTTTCTATACTTCCAGCCCTGCTAGAAGTCCAAACAAAACCTTTAGACTTTATAGTAGAACTTATCAAAAATTTGGAGCTATGTGGCTTGTTTTAATTGGAGCTCTCTCTCTCTTTTCTTTTTTTGCATTTGCATTGAGAAAAACAAAGCTGTAGTTATATCAGATGTTGGTCTGTGCTAGAATAGATTTGAAATAAGTGTTGATAGATGAAATGTTTTAAAACTTACATTTTTTTAAAGGCCACATTTCAAAGCTCTCCACAAGTATTGCAAATGACCTTATAGAGTCTCCTGTATTTCGAGACATTTTTATCTTCACTTATATTACATGCAGTAAGACTCTCACAGAGGAAACAAAATATCACCGTAAATGTTCAAGGCAAAAGAGCAAGTATTTGCCACTTAATTTCAATATATACTGTTACTAAATTCAGCATTCTTGCCACTTTATACATTTTGAACAAATCCATTCTAATCTAGAAGCATTTGGTTTCTAGTGCATGGAAATGGAAAGAAGGAAATTTCCTTGACAAAGATCCATATTTAATTGTTTCACATTAACATACTGTCAACATAGTTGAGCTTTCAGTTAGTTGTGGTTAACTCAAGAAATGAGATCTTTTGAGTATCGAATTTACTATTTCAAATCCTTGTTTAATTCCTTAGTATAACACCTGCTTTGTCTTCCAGTAGATTCTTCCATTGAAATTGTTAGATGATGATGATGATAGAAATGGTCCTCCCTGGATGGAATATCATGGATGCTGTTTGTAGGTATTACCTGATACCTGACTGCATCTAGTTTCTTATTAATGTGACCTTCACTTTTTGATTAACTACAAACATTCTAAGATCATGAAAAGCAGATATTTTGTATATTCCAGGTTTCTTTTTCCCAAAAGATTCTAAATCCTTCCTTCTCTCTATCTCATTTTCATGTCTGACATGTCATCAAACTCTGACCTACTGGAAAATATTATATGTTGAAAAAAACCACAGGCTTTGAGGTTAGACACCTGAAATTTCAATTCACTTTTAATCTATCTGTGTTGTGGTTTGAATGTGTGTGTCTCCCCCAACTGCATATATTGAAATCCTTACCACCAAAGTGATGGTGTTAAGAGATGGAGTCTTTGGGAGTTGAGAGTCATGTCCAACTCTTTGTGAACCCATGGACTGTAGCCCTCCAGGCTTTTTCGTTCATGGGATTTTCCAGGCAAGAATACTGGAGTGAGTTGCCATTTCCTTCTCCAGGAGATCTTCCCAACTCAGGGATCAAACCTGGGTCTACCACACTGCAGGCAAACTCTTTACCATCTGAGCCACCATGAATGGTATCAGTAAGTTTATCCCATCAGAGAGACCACAGAGAGATCTCTGCATGCTTCTACATCGTGAGTTTACAGCAGAATAAACATCAAAGGAACTGGGCTTTCACCAAGCCTCCAGAACCATGAGAAAAAGATGTTTGTTGTTTATAAGCTAGTTAGTTTATGTAGTTGTGTTATACAATCTGAACGAACTAGTACAGTCTGTTTGGCAAGTTTTCAGCATTTTCAGAGATTTTGGCTACATGTGAAAGAATAGTTAGCTAGTTAGGGCAATTAGAAGAAATACTTTCGGTGATTGCTGCCTTGGGTCTCAGGCAGGGTCAGATATCTCTGATTACAAATATTCTCAGGTTGAAATTTGTTCTTCTTGATAAGAAAACACCTTGCAACTTAGGAATAGTTAAATTTAAGTTTAGAAAAGTTTAAAAGAATCCAAATCATGCCATGAATATTTTTGTATTAAGATAGAATCTGTACATATCTAGCATTCTTTTTCTCCATAAACGGTTTCTAAATACCATGTCTATCTGTTAACAATGTCACATAATTAATACTTCTCTGGGAAAATTTTCCTAATTAGTTGAATTAGTTAGAATACACTGTACAGAGTCTTTTCTTTTCCTATATAAATTAAAACATATTTTCACCAAGATTTATTTGTTCATCCATTTATGTATGCAACAGATATTTATCAAGTCCCTTAAAGGTGTCAGATGTTCTAAGTGACTGGCTGGGAACACAGGAGCAAATAAACTAGATGAGGTGGCTGCTCTTGTGGAGTTTACATTCTAGTGGAATTAGAAAACAGATAAGAACATTGCACAGAGTGATGATAAGTGCTCTAAAGAAAATAAAACATTAATTGGATAGAAAGTGATTAGGGAAAGTTTAATTTACACAGGCAAAAGGAGGACAGCCTGATCTTATTGCAGAGTCCTCTGGCTACAAAGAGGGAAAAGCAGTGATTCCACAAGCCATAGTTTCTGAATGTATTTTTTATCAACTTAAAAAAGACTCTAAGATATTTTTAACTTATATTTAAATTTATATTTAGGGGCTTCTCCGGCGGCTCAGTGGTAAACAATCTGTCTGCCAATGCAGGAGGCATGGGTTTGATCCCTGGTCAGGGAAGATCCCACATGCCATGGAGCAACTAAGCTGTGTGCCTTAACTATTGAGCCTGTGCTCTAGAGCCCAGGAACCGCAGCCACTGAGCCCATGTGCCACAACTGCTGAAGCCTGCATGCTCTAGAGCCCATGCCGGACAACAAGAGAAGTCACCACAATGAGAGGCCGGCGCACTGTAACTAAAGAGTAGTACCCCTTGCCGCAACGAGAGAAAGGCCCAAGCGGCAACGAAGACCCAGCAGAGCCAAAAAATAAATGATAATTTAAATGTGTTAATAAATAAATTTATATTTAGACATGCAAATAATTCAAAATATATGTTTCCTTGATTGTCTGTATGCTAAATTTGACTGTGAAATACTCTACTTTTGGTCTATAGTCTCTAACTAGAAGGATCACTTGAACTTTCTCTTCCTTAAATTTTAATAAATCTGATTAGTTCATAATTTTTATAGCTGTCCTTTAGGTGTTTTGGGGAAACCACCTTAAAAGTGACTTGTGTTACTAACAGTGATGGCAAAGACGATAAATCATCAGCCAAGTTTATCTCTTCTCTATTATCATTTTTAAAAAGTCTTATACTTTCAATTGATGAAAAACCACCTTCTTGAAGAGAAACAAAATCATAACTTTTTGTCAACTGTGAGATCATTTGGAAATTATTCTTTCCTGCTTCTGCTCCATAAAACTTTCAGGAACTAACAGATGTGCCTCTGCTGTGGCTACAAAAAACTATCCTGTGTTCCTCTGAAGAACAGGAAAAGGATATAGAGTAGCAAACAAGTGTGATGCATGGACGTGTAACTTTTTTTTCCCAAGGACAATAAAATATTCACACACCGGATGACAAGTTCACTTTTTCTTTTCCTCTTTCAAATCAAACAGTTCCATCATTTGGGAATCCCATTCTTGAGCGATCTCAGAGGCACATATTATTTCATAACAATACTTTTAAAAGCCCTAACACCTCACTTACTGTACTGGATGAGTTAAAGTCAGTTTTGACTCCCTTCCAAGCCTTGGGAAGAAGTTATATTAGTTCTCCCTCACTCTGCTAGAAAGTCTGTGAGCTGAGTGATAGCACCAGTTTGTGCATCTATGTGATGTTTAAATGGAACAAAACAGAAAGATACGAAGAATCTAAGTCTGTGATGACATCATTGGACCACTGAATCAGCCCAGTTTGGATCCTGCCCTACTTCTGGATTCTGTTATATGAGAAAATAAATGTTGAACCTTTATTCTAGAACAAACATTGGAAAGAGAGAACTAAGGCCAAAATTCAAGAAGGCTGAAGAAACTTTGAGGTGATAATTATCTCACTTAAGTGAGTTGAAGGCACTGAATCTTTTAAAATTACATTCAGATGAAGATTAAAGATGCTTTTGGCTATAATAACAGAAATCATTGCTGGAAATGGCTTCACTTATAACGTTTATTTTCTCATATAACAAAGAGTTCAGAGGTGGGGCAGGATCCAAATTTGGCTGATTCAGTAGCCCAGTGATGTCTCTACACCTCTTGGTTTTGCTATCTTCAGGAGTGGCTTTATCCCTTTGTTTTTCTCTTTCTTGGGAGATGGCTGTCTGTGGTTATTGAGCTACAAATGTTCTTCTATGTGTCCAGAAGAGAAACCCTATCTGCTAACCAATCAGATTTTGAGTTAGGTATTCCCCCCCAAAACCAATTGCAGTTGCCTGGGAAACACCATGCATGGATTGCTCTAAACTTTAGACTAATCGTGATAAGGAAGTGGGGATGGAATCATGTTTCTTTAAAGCACATATGGCATGAGAAAAAGTTATTTAAGGAGTAAATGGGAAATAGGTGTTGGGTACGGCAACCAATATTATTCTCTGTCTCAAGATACTCAGATAGTTTAGGAGGGAAATTACAAGACAACAACTTTTGAAACAATCCAAAAAACAAGAAATATTCAAAACTGGAATGAAATTTGACCACAAACAACAGACAAACGACCTTGACACCAATCCTAGTTCAGAATCAAAAACTGGCCCTGAGAAGCTGCAGACAGCTGCCCAGACCACACACCTCTCACTCCATTGCTATGTAAATCCCACGAGTTCCCCACCTCTGCCCAAGACTTCTCATTTCAGTCACTTCCAGCCCTTTGTCAAAAAACAAGCTCTTCTGTCTCGCTATTATACCCAGTTTCCTACATCCTTCTATCTTTTGATCCTTTAATTATAAAACAATCCTCTTACATCCCTAGCCTCTTCGCCAAATGCTTTATTTTCCCTTCTTTGCATTTTGAGGTCTTTCCTCACTCTGTGTGTTTGTGAATGTGTGTGTAAGTGTGTGTGAGTGTGTGTGTGTGTATCTATGTGTCTGTGCACATGGGTGTGAAGATTTTAAAAAGGATATGAGCCTCTTTCCCAGCTGGAACCATGGAGGGTGCAGAAGAGAAGAAAAGAAGGTTCCTGCTGTGCCAGAAACCCTTAAGAAAAAGCGAAAGAATTTCGCAGAGCTTAAGATCAAGCGCCTGAGAAAGAAGTTTGCCCAAAAGATGCTTCGAAAGGCAAGGAGGAAGCTTATCTATGAAAAAGCTAAGCATTACCACAAGGAATACAGGCAGATGTACAGAAATGAAATTCGAATGGCTAGGATGGCAAGAAAAGCCGGCAACTTCTATGTACCCATGGAACCCAAATTGGCATTTGTCATCAGAATCAGAGGTATCAACGGTGTGAGCCCAAAGTTTCGAAAGGTGCTACAGCTCCTTCGCCTCCGGCAGATCTTCGATGGCACCTTTGTGAAGCTCAACAAGGCATCAATTAACATGCTGAGAATTGTGGAGCCACACATTTCATGGGGGTACCCAAATCTGAAGTCTGTAAATGAACTGATCTACAAGCGGGGTTATGGCAAAAACAACAAGAAGCAAATTGCCCTGACAGACAACGCACTGATTGCTCGATCTCTTGGGAAATACGGAATCATCTGCACAGAGGATCTGATTCATGAGATCTATACCATTGGAAAACGTTTCAAAGAAGCAAACAACTTCCTGTGGCCCTTTAAATTGTCTTCTCCACGAGGTGGAATGAAGAAAAAGACCACCCATTTTGTAGAAGGTGGAGATGTTGGCAACGGGGAAGACCAGATCAACAGGCTTATTAGAAGGATGAACTAAGGTATCTACCAGGATTATTTTTGTATCTGGTCAGTTAATAAACAATTGAAACAAAATAAAATCAAAGGGATATGAATACCACCCCTTCTGAATACCCTACCTTCCACCCCTCCCTACTCTGAGTGGCCCCTTAATCTTGCCATGCCTACAGCTTTACCAACTTGAGTCAAGCTAAACTTTGTCTCACTATCAAGTCGAAGGAAGTGAACAGTAAGGGGAAAATAGGGTGTCTTTGGAGATGTAGACCTAGGGAAGGCTTCACAGAGGAGGTGACACTTAAACTGAGCATGTATAAGCTAAAAGAGAAAACTGCTCATGTTGAAGAAATCTATTCAATATGGTTACATCACTAGGTAAGGGATGAGAGACGAAGCAGGACAAAAAGATAGGGGACATCTCTGGTGGTTTAAATCCAGGCCTTCTCGATTAATTTTGATTCAGTTTTTCTGGGATGGAGCCTGGGCTTAACTGTGTTTAAAAGGTCCACACATGGTTCCAACATACAACTGGCTTGGGAACCATTGCTCTAAAGAGATACTGAAGTGTTTTAAGTGGGTTAATAACAGAGATATGGGTGGCACAGCCTGAAGAGAAGCTGTTTAAAATGGGAAGGGAACCTTGAAAGCACTCTGGGAGTTGGAAGGCAATAGTGTCAGTCATGTCTGACTCTTTGTGACCCCATGAACTGCAGCACGCCAGGCCTCCCTCTCCATCACCAATTCCTGGAGTTTATCCAAACTCATGTACATTGAGTTGGTGATGCCATCCAACCATCTCATCCTCTGTCATCCCCTTCTCCTCCTGCCCTCAATCTTTCCCAGCATCTGGGTCTTTTCAAATGAGTCAACTCTTCACATGAGGTGGCCAAAGTATTGGAGTTTCAGCTTCAACATCAGTCCTTCCAATGAACACCCAGGACTGATCTCCTTTAGGATGGACTGGTTGGATCTTCTTGCAGTCCAAGGGACTCTCAAGAGTCTTCTCCAACACTACAGTTCAAAAGCATCAATTCTTTGGTGCTCAGCTTTCTTTATAGTCCAACTCTCACATCCATACATGACTACTGGAAAAACCATAGCCTTGACTAGACGGACCTTGGTTGACAAAGTAATGTCTCTGCTTTTTAATACGCTGTCTAGGTTGGTCATAACTTTTCTTCCAAGGAGTAAGCGTCTTTTAATTTCATGGCTGCAGCCACCATCTGCAGTGATTTTGGAGCCACAAAAAATAAAGTCAGCCACTGTTTCCCCATCTATTTGTCATGACGTGATGGGACCAGATGCCATGATCTTAGTTTTCTGAATGTTGAGCCTTAAGCCAACTTTTTCACTCACCTCTTTCACTTTCATCAAGAGGCTCTTTAGTTCTTCTTCACTTTCTGCCATAAGGGTGGTGTCATCCGCATATCTGAGGTTATTGATATTTCTCCCGGCAATCTTGATTCCAGCTTGTGCTTCCTACAGCCCAGCATTTCTCATGATGTACTCTGCATATAAGTTAAATAAGCAGGATGACAATATACAGCCTTGATGTACTCCTTTTCCTATTTGGAACCAGTCTGTTGTTCCATGTCCAGTTCTAACTGTTTCTTCCTGACCTGCATACAGTTTCTCAAGAGGCAGGTCAGGTGGTCTGGTATTCCCATCTCTTTCAGAATTTTCCACAGTTTATTGTGATCCACACAGTCAAAGGCTTTGGCATAGTCAATAAAGCAGAAATAGATGTTTTTCTGAAACACTGATGTGTCTAGAAGCCAAGATGGGATGGCCATCAATGTCAACATTCTAGAGGACAGTACTGGGCCTGAAAAGGGACTACTGGATTTTTCCTATTAGCGGTATTTACAAGATTAACTTCAAATTACTCAGATCAATGTTACCAGGTTCGAGCGGCAATTGACTACAGAGGAGGAAGGATACTTGGTTGTGACAAGATGATCGCTGTAGTAGAAATAGGGGTGTTTATAATTTAGTGTGGAAGTGACTGAAATGTATATAACACAGGAATGAACCTGTGTTACCAACAGCATGGATGAAAGTGATTATGTGTTACATATTACAGTTAGCCCAATATGAGTGGATCCTATGATATGATCACCAATATCATACATATGGTAAGAGTAACCACCACTCTTCCCACTGTGCTAAGAGTGTACCACCCGTGAACAAGTAGGTTGTGACCCTTTTCTGTTCAGCACTGGTCAGATCACACTCAGAGAGCTGTATTCCACTGTGGGTGTCATCACTTAACATCTTTTGGGGGGTTTATCAACAAACCGGGGACCATGTAGAGGAAATCGGCCAATATATAGTTGCTGTTGTTTGGTTACTAAGGTGTACCTGACTCTTTTGCAACCCCATGGACTGTAGCTCACCAGGCTTCTCTGTCCATGGGATTTCCCAGGCAAGAATAATTGGAATGGGTTGCCATTTCCTTCTCCAGCGGATCTTCCCAACCCGGGGATTAAGCCCACATCTACTGCATTGGCAGGCGAGTTCTTTACCACTGAGCTGCCAATACATTAGAGGGAATCAGAACCACGTCCTGTGATGGATAGCTTTAAAAAAGCTGGAACATTTTGCCTGGAAAGAAAAAGATTTGAGAGGACATAGTATTTTATATATGGAAAATGAAGAAAAATTCCATAAATTCTTGGGAGATCACTCTTAGGCTGTCACCAAAGAAAAATTATTTTGGGAGTCTGGAAAAATAGGGAGAGCTTTTTCCCAAGTCAGAATAGGAATGACTTAATGGAAAAGAAAGGCAATGACCTTCCTGAGAGAAGTCAAATTAGACAGTTTATATCATAATGGAGTATGTACAGAACTAGAGAATTAGTGTCCAATACCAAGGGAATAGAAAGCAGATCAAGGAAAACACCCCCTCTAAGCTTGGAAGGCAATGTGGTTGCTTTAAGCAACTGAAGTATAAAGGACCATACATATCAGAGAGGAAATGAGAATGTTGATATTAGGTAAAAGGGCTTTCCTGGTGGCTCAGCATAAGGAATCCACCTGCAACCCAGGAGCCGTGGCTTTGATCCCTGGGTCGGGAAGATCCCCTGGAGGAGGGCACAGCAACCCACTACAGTATTCTTGCCTGGAGGACCCCATGGACAGAGGATCCTGGTGGGCTACAGTCCATGGGATCACAGAGTCGGACATGACTGAAGCAACTTAGCATGAACATGCATTAGGTAAAAATGAAAGATATAGATTTTATGACCTTATACCTCTATATCTAAAGATATCAGTATCTCTACATATAATACATGTCATCTTTACAAAATATTCAAACAATATATAAGCATAACAAATAAAAAGAAAATAGTGTTTTCATGTTCAAGGGCCTCCAATAGATGATACTTATTGCTCATCCAAGTTCAGAACCAGTGAGAAATAAGGAATCAGGCAGATAGCTCATCAGCTTTGTTACTGCTGGCTCCACTGGAGAAGCTATAGTCCAGATGGGAGACAGCTGAACGTTTGCTAATACAAAACCCTAGGATAGCACTTACCTGTGCCAGTCAGTGAGTCATGGGGAGCCCTTCACAACCACAGCCTCCTCTCCTCAGAAGGTCTAACCCCCATAACTTACAGCCTGAAAAGAAGGGTGGTTTCTGCTGAAGTCTGCTTCCAGAGGGGAAGAGACAGTATGACTGAGTTACACTTGTTCATTTCTTCAAACCTATCAATCTACCCCTTCACCCAGGAGTGGTAGTTCTCTCATACCTATTCCTTTTCTGGAAATAAGAGTTGGAGAGAATAAACATATCCCACCATATCGTCCAGACACCTCCAAGGAGTGGAACAAGGAATAAGCATCAAGAGGTCAGAAGTGTAAGGGAAACTCTCCCCACAAAGAAACACAAGAAGTAGGAATAAGTTGTTTCCACCACGCTCCCTGCAGGAAAGCACTGTTAATGGTTTGGAATTGTTTGGAATTTATTCTTTTAGATTGTTTTTGGGGGCAGATGGGGATAAAGTTTACAGCTTTTTGTACAAAAATCAGAACAATATTATGTAAACTATTTTATAATCTTTTTTTTTTTTTGCTTAATGATAATTTATAAACTTTTTTCTTCCAAATAAGTATATATAAATCCAACTTCCCCTTTTTAATCATAATCATAATTTCAAAGAATTATGAGTTTTTCTACCGACTGACATTAGTCTTCCTAATTTTTACATTTCTATTAAAATTAATGCCATGAACATCGTTGTTAATACTAGGAGACAGACTACTAGTGCTGTTTCATGTATAATGAACTTATTTAAGCATAGACCAGATGATGACTTGTCAGGTACGATTAGAGACTGTGAAAAACTGCAGATGAGCAGTTAGAATGGATGACAGTTGTGAATTGCTGGCCAGTATTCATTCACAGACCTTTCCCCCATCTTATCTGTATTGTGTCTACTTACTAACTCAGCAAGAGATTTCCTGACCAAAATTTCCAAGAAATTCAGGAAAGAAATTACATCAGCACATGACCTTTGAATCCAAAATCTCAGCTGTTTTACCATTTTCTAATGAATTTCCTCAGCGCCTCTGTAAATCAGGTCATCACGGTAAGGAAAGGTCCAGCCAAGTTTTTAAAGGCAACAGCCAACACTACCTTTTGTTTTCAAGTGGAGGAAAGTGTGGCTGTTTATAATCACTTCCGAGTGAATATTTCCTCTTTTTTCTTAGTGAACCTAAATGTGGAGTCTTTGATAGTATTAGCTTGTCAGCATTTTGGGAAATGTTGTTATAGGTAGGCAGTAAAAAAGATAAAAGACTGCTGACCCTGAAGCTATATGACTCAAGTTTGCTGTTTTTGAAAAGAAACTCTATAATAGATTATTTTTTAATAATTTAATTAATTTATTTATTTATTTTTGGCTGTGCTGAGCCTTCATTGCTGCTCGGGCTTTTCTCTAGTTGCAGTGAGTAGGTTTCTCATTGCAGTGGCTTCTCTTGTTGCAGTGCACAGGCTCTCGGGAGCATGGCCCACAGTTGTGGCTCCTGGGCTCTAGAGCACAGGCTCAACTGTTGTCACACACAAGCTTAGTTGCTCTGCAGCATGTGGGATCCTCCTAGATCATGGATCGAACCCGTGTCTCCTGCACTGGTAGGCAAATTCCTTACCACTGAGCCACCAGGAGACCCCTGATCATAGTTTTTTTGGAACTTTTTATCTGGAAATAATTTTATTACAGAAAATCTCCATGAAGAGTCTGAGGAACAGCCATATACCCTTTACCCAGATTTTCTCTCTCTCTTTCCCTCTCTTTTCTTCAATTTATCCTTAAAAGTTTAGAAACCTACTTGTATCATTTGTATATGTATGTATGTGCATATATGCATGCCATTTTTATATGTATGCATATATGCATTTGCATCCATATACAAATGATAAACATATTTTTCTGAGCTTTTAAGAATAAGCTGTATGTGCCTAAAAATAAATATTCTCTTACATAGCCACAAAACAGACTACAGTTTTTAACATTGCCTTTCCCCTTTCTTAATTTAATAACAAGTTTAAATCATACTTCTATACATCTAGATCTCACTTCTTAATCAAAATTCAGAATAATATTTTGAGGACTTATCAGATAGTTCTAATTTGTTTTTCTACAAGCATTCCACGTTTTACACATGCCTATGCTCCAAACTCAGTAGATCTCTATCTTTTTTTGAATTCCTTTTGGAAAAACAAAGTGTGAGATAAAGACTTAGGTGAAGGCTGTTTTTGGAGGATATGATCCCAGGGAGCCAGAGTGAAGCACAGGAGGGGATGAACTGAGGAAGGAGGGAAACCTATTAATAGGATACTTCATGTAATGCACAAAGCCCACAGAAATGTCCACCTGAACAATGATGTGCTGGAGTATTTATCCAGATTCTTATCCCTATTGGGTGAGAGTTCCCCTGGGGATATTTTAAATTCCTTACTTCAAGGCTGAATTTCAACTTATGAAATACCTTTTAAAATTTGATGTTAGTGATACCAAGTTGACACAAGAATCAGTGAATTTATTTAACAGATAGATGCTTTGGCTATAAAGTTCACATCAGTTTCTCTAAGAAAGAACAAGTTTTGCCAGTGGAGACACAAATATTAAAAGAAAATGATTTTTTGGCACAAGGAAATGGCAACCCACTCCAATGCTCTTGCCTGGAAAATCCCATGAATGGAGGAGCCTGGTAGGCTGCAGTCCATGGGGTCGCGAAGAATCGGACACGACTGAGCGACTTCACTTTCACTTTTCACTTTCATGCATTGGAGAAGGAAATGGCAACCCACTCCAGTGTTCTTGCCTGGAGAATCCCAGGGACGGGGGAGCCTGGTGGGCTGCCGTCTATGGGGTCACACAGAGTCGGACACGACTGAAGCGACTTAGCAGCAGCAGCAGCAGTGGCAAGAAAAGTTTTAAGTATGTTTGAAATAATTTGGATATGTGAATATACTTTTCCAACTGTAAAAGTTATGAAATCTAAACTCACAAAATATTTCTGATAAAAGTTTAAGATTCATATTGAAATATTCTGTATATAAATAAAATACATCTTGGATTTTGAAGATCTATATCGTATATCAGAGAAGGCAATGGCAACCCACTCCAGTACTCTTGCCTGGAAAATCCCATGGACAGAGGAGCCTGGTAGGCTGCAGTTCGTGGGGTCGCTATGAGTCGGACACGACTGAGCGACTTCGCTTTCACTTTTCACTTTCATGCATTGGAGAAGGAAATGGCAACCCACTCCAGTGTTCTCGCCTGGAGAAGCCTGGTGGGCTGCTATCTACGGGGTCGCACGGAGTCGGATACGACGGAAGCAACTTAGCAGCAGCAGCAGCAGCAGCATATCCTATATACAATTTTTAAAAATATTTTGCTTTTACTATTGATTTATATATTGAAATAATACTTTTGATACCTTGAGTTAAATGCATTTATTTAACATTTATTTCACCTGTTTCTTTTAACAATTTTTAACTTAACTACTAGAAAAGTTAAAATTATGTATGTGACTACATTATATTTCAATGGTAGAGTGCTGCCCTACATAATTAATTGTAAAACTTAGATAACGATGAAGTTATTCAGAAAAGTAGCAGGATTTAAAGTTAATATCCAACATTTAAATTTCTTAAACCTCAAATTTCTTAATGCCTATTTACAGAGGCACCCCCAAAATATAAAACGTTTAGAATAGACTTTACAAAGCACATTGAGTATGCATACAAATAAAGCCATAAAACATTCCTGAAAGACACGAAAGAAGATTGAAACAAATGAGGAAAGTCTCTTAGCCTTGTCTCAAAATATCAGTTTTGTACCTAATCTGGAATTTTAATGTTATCCCAATAAAAACACCAACACTTTTTTTCTGGAGCTATACAAGTTGATTTGAATTAAAGTTCATATGGAAAAATAAACATTCTGGGATATTTAGGAAAATATGGCAAAAGAAAGAGCTACAAGGAGGGACTCGCACGCCTGTTATTGAAATATACAGCAAGGCCTCTGTAATTAAAACCATGTGATACTGGCACATGCATAATCAGACAGACCAATGAAATAGAGTGAAAAGTCCAGAAACAGACCCAGCTACATGTGGAAATCTCATATGTGATAACTATGAGACTCAGCAACTCTTTCAGTAAAAGGCCTGAGAGCAAATATTTTCTGCCTCGTGGATCAGATTACTTGTCATTGTAGCACAAAAGCAGCCATAAATACCTATACTAATATATATTTCATATATACGTGTGTGTGTTGCTCAGTTGTGTCCGACTCTCTGTGACCCCATGGACTGTAGCCTGCTAGGCTCCTTTGTCCATGGGATTCTCCAGGCAAGGATACTGGAGTGGGTAGCCACTCCAGGGGATCTTTCCAACCCAGGGATTGAACCCAGGTCTCCCATATTGTGGGCAAATTCTTTACTGTCTGAGCCACCAGGGAATCCCTTCCATATATATGATAATATATTATATTACAAATATTAATATATATATATATATAAACAAATAGCTCTGTTTCAACAGACTTCATTTAAATAAAACAGGTGGCAGGATTTGGCTCCACACTCCAATCTCCTGTGCAGATCAAGGTTATATTACTTTTCAGACGAAAAGAAGAGTCGATATTGGGAAAACTGCAGGTTTTGCCATAGGTACTTAGCATAGGGTCTGGAATTTAAATTCTAAGTAGTAGATATTTTTTTTCCCTGTCATAAATAGACTTTAAAAAAAAACTTTTACTTTAAAACTGAACTTATGGAAAAAATTGCAAGCAGAAACTAGTACAATACTGTAAAGCAACTATGCTTCAATAAAAAATAAATAAAAGTTATACAAAGAATAGTATAGGTAACACCTGTACACCTTTTACCCAGACTGTCTAAGTTTTAAACATTTTGCTTGATTTAAATGTTTGTAGCCTCTTTTCTATGAAAGTCATCTAGATGACCATATACTAGGCAATGGTAAGCATGCTAAGGTAAGATGTGCGAGTTCAGAGGAATACTGTTACAGGGAAGACACATGCCTGCCTGTCCTCCTCAGCCCTCTGACCAAATGAAATGTGTGTCTAATGATTAGTCTTCCTGAACTAGATGGTTGACAGCAATTTCATCAAGTTAGAAGAATACAAATAAAGAAGGAGCTTGGGTCCTTGACATAAATGCTAATACATAGACTGTGGGTTTGAGAAAGAAATTCTCTTTGATATAACCCAGCATTACCTTAGTCTCTGTCAGCACATCAAAGCTGTGTGATAAGTGATACTTGAACATCAGAAGCGTTATCAGTATTCTGTGGTGGTGAAAAGCATAAATTCTGGATCTAGGTTGCTTGCGTATAAATTCTGGCTCAGCCACCTGCCAGCTCTGTGACTTTGGGGAATTATTCAAAGTCCCTCGGCCCTCTCAGGTTTGACATGAGTACATAATTCCTAGTCATTTTGATAATTAAATGACTTATTTGTAAAGTGCTCAGAGTGAGGCTTGGTGAACAGCAAGCAGATGCCTGAGAGGTGGGTATTATTTTGAACATTTTGAAAGATGAGGAAGTTGAGATTTAAAGAAACCAAATGACTTGCCCAAGACTATGCAATTGGCAAATAGTGGAGCTGGGAGTCAAACTCATCTGCTTGCACATGCCTTTACTTTTCAACATCTATTAAGCACGTTTTTGATTGTAACAATGTAGAGCTCATCTGTGGTTGGATTACGCAGCAGACAAACTAAGCCCAGGCTGAAGGCTCTCACAAAACAGAGCACACCTCCCTCCAAATATAGCAAAGGCAAAGTTTTGAGGCATTTTATGTTTTTAACATGGCATTAGTGGTCATCTTAGGAAACATTTAAAAATATGCCAGACTTTCTGATATTTATTTTCTGTTTGTATTGTTTTTATTTGGATTGGCATGGGTCTGAAGAGGGTCCCTAGAGTTAATAGAATCATGGACTTTCCAGTGGCTCAGTGGTAAAGAATCCTCCTTCTCATGCAGAAGACACGGGTTCGATTCCTGGGTTAGGATGGACATAGCAACCCACTCAAGTATTCTTGCCTGGAGAATCCCATGGACAGAGGAGCCAATTCATGGGGTTGCAAAGAGTCAAACACGACTGAGCAACTGAGTCTAGGTTTTTCCTTTACTGGTGCTAACCAGCCCTGTGTGAATTGAAGTTTTTAGTAATATTTCAAAGTGGGAAGTATCATTTTTGTAAGACATTTTTTGTATCCCCATGTAAATAGTTTGACTAGTATACTTCCAATGCAGACCAAAGTCTTGAGGAGTTCCCAAACATCTTAAAATATAGTTTAACTGTAACTCCAATTGTAACTAAAATGCTTGAGGACTCTTAAGCATGTGTAGATGTTATCAGAGGTACCCTTGAAAGTGAGTTCTTTCTTTTGGAGATTTAGAATGGGGAGCAGAGAAAAATGTCAGGTGTTAGTCTTATGTTTGCAGTTTTTTTTCTCTCTATCATGAATTCTCCCATTCTTTAAATCTGTTTAGCTTGCAAATTAAAGGCTATACATAATTCTGTATATACTATAATACTGTGTCTTAAGCGTGCCAGGGGTCACCTGCTTGGAGCACACAGACTGTCCTGATGGATCATTCTAGCACATAGAGCACATGCAAATATATACACACTTGTAATTTTACAGTTCACATTTTATTGCACTATTTGTTTTATTTTTTAACGTGTTGAAACTTGAACTTAAGAAAAGCCTAATGAGCTACATTATACTTAAAAATGGTTTAGGTTTTTGAAAAATGGTTAATTAAAAAATAGTAAAACAGTCACAAGATTCAAAAAGCAGAAAGCATAAACCAGTGCACAGTCTAAAAATCTCCCTTGTACCCTTGCCTACCCAATGCCCAACTTTGCTCCCATCTTTTCTATACCAGCAAATTCAAATGCAGATTCTGATATTCCCCCCTTTTTTACACATGAGGTAGCATACTGTATACTCTGTTTTGCACTTTGCTTTTTTTCATTTAACATATCATAGGTCACTTCATACTAGTACGTGAAGGTGCAGTATAGAACAGCAGAGAAGCACATACATGTTAGAACCACTACATATACATCAAAAGTGAAATAGAGTCAGTTCTTACTTTGTTGTTGTTCAGTTGCAAAATCGTGTCCAACATTTTGCAACCCCATGGACTGCAGCATGCCAGGCTCCTCTGTCTTCCACTATATCTTGGAGTTTGCTCAAATTCACGTCTGTTGAGCCAGTGATGCTATCAAACCATTTCATCCTCTGCTGCTCCCTTTTCCTTTTGCCTTCAATCTTACCTAGCATCAGGGTCTTTTCCTATGAGTCAGAATCAGGTGGCTAAAGTATTGGAGCTTCAGCTTCAGCATCAGTCCTGTCAGTGAATATTCAGGACTGATCTCCTTTACTGGCAGTCGAAGAGACTCTCAAGAGTCTTCTCCAACACCACAGTTCAAAAGCATCAATTCTTTGGTGCTTAGCTTTCTTTATAGTCCAACTCTCACATCCATACATGACTACTGGAAAAAACATAGCTTTGACTGGATGGACTTTTGTCAGCGAAGTGATGTCTCTGCTTTTTAATATGCTATCTAGGTTTGTCATAGCTTTTCTTCCAAGAAGCAAACATCTTTTAATTTCATGGCTGCAGTCACCATCTGCCGTGATTTTGGAGCCCAAGAAAATAAAATCTGTCATTGTTTCCACTTTTTCCCCTTCTATTTGCCATGAAGTGATGAGATTGGATGCCATGATCTTAGTTTTTCAAATGTTGAGTTTCAAGCCAGCCTTTTCATACCTCCTCTGTATCATTCTCCAAATCCCTTGGAGATTGAACTGGTTGTAACTTTAATTATTTTGATTAAAGCAACAGTTCTGATCCCATCTAGATTCTCATTCGTGGATCCTTAATGGCAAGAAGTCTTGGGAACTAGATGTGTTGGGAAAATAAAAGAATACAGATCAGCTATGCAGAAATCCAGACCTGGCTCTGAAAGCTTTAAAAGGGAACTTCAGTGATTATATCAGGAGAAATAAGGTACATATCGTACCAATGTCAGGAAGGGGGCATAAATAAAGCAATTGAATTCATATCAATGAAGGGGATCAGAATATACCAGCCCAAACTATGTCACTTCAGCATAAGGATTATTTTGAGCGGATGGCAGTTAAGAAATAGACACAGCAGTAAGTCTCTGTCTTCCCTCTTTGTGACTTAAAGTAGGGCGTTAAATTCCCTTTGTGAAGATGGGCTTTCTCTCCTCTCCAAGACCATGTGGAGGAAAACAACCCTTATCATAAGAGATAAAAAGTCAGAATGGAAATGAGTCTGCATAAAACAAAGCTTACTAAAAATAATCCTTAACTTCTAGCAATTTTTTCCCATATATTTACCTTCCTACTACTTATCACCCCTTTATTTTGTGTTGACAGGTCCTCCACAACGTCCTTGCAGGCCTAACCATTTCTTCTTCTTTTTAAAAGTTTTATTTTATATTGGAGTGTAACTGATTTGCCAACAAAGATCTGTTTAGTCAAAGCTATGGTTTTTCCAGTAATCATGTATGAATGTGAGAGTTGGACTGTAAAGAAAGCTGAGCGCAGAAGAATTGATGCTTTTGAACTGTGGTATTGGAGAAGACTCTTGAGAGACCCTTGGACTGCAAGGAGATCCAACCAGTCCATCCTAAAGGAAAGCAGTCCTGAATATTCATTGGAAGGACTGATACTGAAGCTGAAGCTCCAATACTTCGGCCACCTGATGAGAAGAACTGACTCATTGGAAAAGACTCTGATGCTGGGAAAGATTGAAGGTGGGAGGAGAAGGGGACAACAGAGGATGAGATGGTTGGATGGCATTACTGACTCAATGGAGATGAGTTTGAGTAAGCTCCAGGAGTTGGTGATGGACAGGGAAGCCTGGCGTGCTACAGTCCATGGGGTCACAAAGAGTCAGACATGAGTGAGTGACTGAACTGAACTGATAACTGATTTACAGTATTGCCTTAGTTTCAGGTGTATAGCAAAGTGATTCAGTTATATTAATACCTCTACATATGTCTATTATTTTTCAAATTCTTTTCCTATTAGGTTATTACAGAATACTGAGCAGAGTTCCCTGCGACATACAGTAGGTCCTTGTTGATTATTTCATATATAGTAGTGTGTACATGTCAGTCTCAAACTCCTGGTTTATTTCCCAGCCCCACCTTTGCCCTTTGGTAATCATAAGTTTGTTTTCTTCCCCTGTGAGTCTGTTTCTGCTTGCCTAACCATTTCTTTTAGTTTTCACTTATTCGTTCTGTGACAACATATCCATGCCCAATAAACCTTTTCTCCTGTCAATCTATCTTTTGTGAATTTAATTTGCAGGCCATAGGCACTTACAATAAGAGGGCAGAGGAAAATTTTTCCTTCTCTACACCAATGGTACTGCATTGATAACCACTGAGGGAAAAAAAAAGGTGCCAAATTGTTCTCTGTCTTAGAACTACCAGGCTTGAACATGTTATAGTTATCAGCTCCAGTGGATACAATTTTAACACTTATTTTGTATACAAAACATTTTCATAATTACAAGCTTCCATTTGATCTATTTTCTCCATTGCCATTAAGGTATAAATGTCTGATGTCTTATTATCTTGTTTTTCCTACAGTAAAGGATAATTAAAAAAAATAGTATCATGGCTTTCATATAAATAAAATGTGTATGTATCAAACACTTTCTTTAACTCAGTTAATGAGGAAACAGTAAAATGTAAAAACCAGTTCAAAGGAGATTTCAAACAACAGATCCATACATAAGCCTTGAAGAGCACCAAAATAAATTGGCCAATAGAAGCAAAACTGGCCTCTTCCACATGGTGGAACGAAATGCACCTTGACAAAATTGCATTTCTATGAACAGGAATTGTTGGCATCACTATCAATTGCTACAACTTAGAGAGTTGTGAAATAGCTCAAAGGCAATGAAAGGCATAGACCCTACAGAATGAAATAAATCCTGAAAGGCAGGTTTACAAAACAACACCTAGTATTCCACTAAAAGGACATCTACAAATCTAAATCATTTTCTTTTTTAATTTGTCCATTTCAAAGTCTTTCACAAATTTTCATCAAAGACTGTTACTAGTCACACACAGTGTCACAATAAAAGACAATCAACAGGTTTTAAGAGTGGGCACTGAAAAGGCACTCCATAAATGCTAATTGAATACAGCAATGTTTAAGCATTGGAATAGGGTTCTATGGACTCTGCACAGTGTTAATTTCCCAGTTTTTCATACCCAGAATATCACTCTGCTGTTGAAGATTTCAAAGTGAGGTACAGCTGAGCAGAATCTACAGTCAGGCACCTTCCCATTGAACAGGGCAGTGGCCTTTGGCCTCATTAAACTGCATGGGATTCTGGGGCATGGCCGGTCACTGGCAGGTTGCTGGGTAACTATCCTTCCAGAAAGGGTCAGTCCTTTGCTTGATTGCACCTTCCCCATGCTGTCTCCTGTTTCTTCCTCCTCCTCCTGTTTTCTTGAGTGAGAAAACTGGCAACAGTTGTTTCTAGGTGGCACATACAGCTACCAGTATACAAGTAGCAACCCCCACTGCCCACTCCCTTAATCCCCCGACTCTGAAGGCCATGTGAGGGGTGAGTTGCACTCAAACCCTAACTGCTGTCATGGGAGAGGATAGAGAACAGTGTGTGGGCTGTGTGGGGGGTGACGCTACCAGATGATAGTTCAGAAAAAGAAAAAAAAAGCAAACAGGAAAAAAATGGATTGAGTTTTCTAAGAAATTAAGGTCTTGTTCTGCGTGCATTCACTCACTCATACTCATCAGTTCACTTATTCTGACTATTTATGCATTTACATAACAAGCCCTGTGGCACACACTGGGCAAAAACAGACTCTCCTTTACTAGACTCCATCATTCCAATCTCTTGATTAGTTGTACCTTCTTTCTCATTTCAGCGTTACAGCATTTATTCATGTCTTGTGGCTTTTAAAATGTTTATCTATCTCCTTTAATAAAATGAAAACTCCTTAAGGCAGTGGAGTGTCTCATTAAACTTGATTTTCCACAGTCCTTAACCTAATTCTTAGCTTTTAATGGACTCTCCGTAAGTATTTGTTGCTTTGGTTGATCTGAAAAAAAAATAAAACCCTCAAAACGCTTATGGTGATTGTAGATGAGAAATTTAGCCAACTCTTTCCTGCATTAACAACTCCCTGACATTAAAACATATGCTAAGTCAAGCCGTTTAAAAAGCTCTGGGACCTGTGAGCTACCAGGACTCACAAAGGGAGGCCTTGAATGGGTCAGAACCTGCTGGGCAAGTCCTGGGCCCCCAGTCGCTCCGCAGGAGAGAGGGCTGTGCGTGTACTGACTTGTAGGCTGGAGAGAGAAGTGAAAAAAGAAGCCTAAAAGCACAAGTTCAAGGGTTCATGTCTCAGAAGCTTTGCTTTCCCCTTTTTTTTTTCACTTTCACAGTTGCAAGAGACTGTAGGTCTCCTGCCCACCCTTGGGACCTGGGGGGTCAAGGTTGCACACGAGGACTTGTTCACTTGTTCCTTTCTCATTCCCATCTTTCCACAGCAAAACTCATTCCTTCATGCTCGTGGAGACACTCACGGCTTATTTAATTCCGTAGTGAGGCTTCAACAGGCAGCTAACAATGTTGTCTTAGTTCCTTGTGAAAAAGAGTTTTACTTCGTTAGAACATGGTGAAAGAAGCATCACATTTAAGAGAAAGAAAACTTAAAAAAAAAAAAAAAAGAGCATTAAAATGAGTGTCTGCCCCGAAACAAGAATTAGAATAAAGATGAATTAGAAGAAGGCTAGAAGTCCTAGGAGGACTTACCAGGTGGCTCAGTGTAAAGAATCCACCTGTCAGTGCAGGAGACTCAGAAGACATAGGTTCAATTCCTGGGTCAGGTAGATGCGCTGGAGAAGGAAATAGCAACCCACTGCAGTATTCTTGCCTGAAAAATCCCATGGATGGAGGCGCCTGGTGGGCTACAGTCCATAGGGAAGCCAAAGTCATATACAACTGAGTGGCTAAACAAACAGCAGCAGCAGAAGTCCTAGGAGTTCCCAGTCTGGGAGATCTCTGCTTCCTCATTCTTCCAGAGAAGACTCTGGGGGTCTTCTCATCATTGTGTGGTTTGGAGAAGCACAGCAGTAACATTCCTGGGAGTTTGATGAAAGTTCAGAACTCCAGCCCCACTCCAGATTTAGGAATAAAAATCTGCATGTTAACATGAGCCCCAGGTGATTCCTCTTCACATTACAGTTTTGAGAAACCCTGGTAACACCTGAATGTATTTGAATGTAAAAGACTTCAAAGAAGGGCTTCCCATTTTATCCTGGGGAAACACATCCAACTGCCCCCTTTCTCCCAGCTTGGATTGTGAACTCAGTCATCCTTGTGGAATAAAGGATCACTTTAAGGTCAAACCAGCAATTATACTAGACCAATGTTCACATGTCTAGAAGCTTCTCAGCCAGGAAGAAAAATTACATTGCTGCAGTCTATCCTGACAAGAAGTAGGTGCTATTTGTTCCATTTCAGAGGTAAGGAAATTGGGGTGCAGAGAAGTTAAGTAATTCTTCCAAGATCATCTTTCCAGTTAGTGGCATCACAGAGATTCAAGCCCAGGTCTACCTAGCAGTGAAGGCTTCCCTGGTAGCTCAGTTAGTAAGGGCTCTGCCTGCAATGTGGGAGACCTGGGTTCCATCCCTGGGTTGGGAAGATGCCCTGGAGAAGGAAAAGGCTACCCACTCCAGTATTCTGCCCCAGCAGAAATGTCTATGGGGTCACAAAGAGTTGGACACGACTGAGCGACTTTCACTACCTAACAGTGAAGCTCTTGCTTTTTCAAATGTACCATGTTTTTGTGGTTGCTATTGTTAGCTCTATTCTTTTTAAACAGCTCTTTACTTGTCTTTCCTTTCATGTTATACATATATATATATATATATATATATATATTTTTTTTTTTTTTTCAGGATAAATTTACACTGCAGCCTGCTATGTTGTGTAAGGTTTAGTTATTTGCAACTGCCAACCTCCCTGTCCCCTTGGAGCAATTTTCAAACAGGAGGTTCTGTAACCGCCGAGGGGAAGGGGAAGGAAACAGAAGCAGAAAGGCACAGTGACAGCAAGGGTTCCACTCCGGAAATGACCCCCAGAGGAGCTGGGGCTGTGCCAGAAAGAAGAGTGAGATAAAAGAGGCCAGAACTCAAAACCGGAGACAGAGGAGAACTGTGTAAACAGATGATTCTGTCCCCTTTGGCAGCTCTCCCTGTATCACCCCATCCCGATCCTTCCCACACGCCACACAGAAGAGACTCAAAATCTCAACAGTGACAAAGTCAGGGCCACACCACGGGACAGCCTTGCCAGAAAGGACCTGGGGCAGCGCTCCGGCCACAGTTTTACAGCATTTCGTACACCCTTGTGGAATGCGAATTTTTTTACCCACCCCTCCTTCAGGCAACTTGGGGGAAGAAAAAGAGAAAACAAAGGCGGCGGATGGGCTGGGGTGGGAATGTGGCAAGGCAGAGCCGAAAGTTATAAATGACAACTCCGGGCCTAAAAATGAATGCGTCTATTGGCGTTCCACTACTTTAGGATAGAATCCTCACACGGAATTAACTTTTGCGACGAAGACCAGTCCTCTTCCACATTTCCAAAGGAGAAAAGAGCCTACTGTATATTCAGCTCTGCAATATTTGATTCTCCCAATTTTATTTTTTTTTAAAAAGTCAAAACCCCAGAAAAGTTGCAAAAATAGTACATGAAATTTATATGCCCTTAACCTCAGCTGTGGTTTGCTGAGATTTTGCCCTTTTCTCTCTGTTTTGTTGAAACATTTTTCACAACACTTTAATCCCTAAATATAAGCCTGTATCTCCAAGAACAAAGACATTCTCTACATTTATGCACTATCATAATTTCATCTAAGAAATGTAACATTGATTTAATATCATCTAATATGTAGATCATGGGCTTCCAGGGGTGGGCAGTGGTAAAGAATCTGCCTGCAATGCCAGAGATCCAGGTCTAATTCCTGGGTCAGGAAGATTCCCTGGAGGAGGAGATGGAAACTCACTCTTGCCTGGAAAATTCCATGGACAGAGGAACCTGGCAGGCTACAGTCCATGGGGTTGCAAAGAGTCAGACATGACTGAGCATGCACACAATATGTAGATCATATTCAAACTTCCCCAAATGTCCCATATATATTCTTTAAAGCTGTTTTGTAGCTTTTTTTTTCATTTCTGGATCAACTTGCATGCATTATATTTGGTGGTAAAGTCTCAATTTTTAAAAATGTATACTAAAACAGTCTCCCTGCTTTTTACCTTTATTCCTCATTACATTTTCATCTGATTGGGCATTTTCTTCTAAAAATATATGACAATCTAGCTTTTACTAATTTTTTTCTTCATAATTTGTTTCAGATTTATATTTACTTAAAATGGCAGATGCTGCATATGATTTTAGGGGAGAAGATAGCTGTGAGTTAAACTTGAAGTTAAGCCTTTAATTAGACTAAGTGAAGCTATAGAACTGAAGAAAACAAACTACTAACTCCCATGGGCCAATTCTGGCTTGCCTGATTTTGTAAAGGATGTTTTGTAGAAACTCAGTCACGCCCATTCATTTATATTTATTTTCTATGACTGGTTGGCTGCGTTCATGTTTAGAGCACGGTTCAGTAGGTATAACAGAGAATGTGTAGCCTGCAAAGCATAAAGTGTTTACTGTCTGGCCCTTTATAGAATAAGTTTGTTGATCCCTGATCTAGAACAAGAAATATGAATGTGACTTTCTTCTTTGACTTTTAATCAAGGCATGATTCAAATACTATCAGAAAGATCATACAGATCTCCTTGATGATGATTTTCTACTTTTTGAAGTAAAAAGAAAAATTTATCAAGATCATTCAACTTGATTTTTAAAATTTCTTCTCTTTAAAAACCCCTTTAATGTCCTTGTATGGTCCTCTTGGTTTAATCCAAACTCTTCAGCATGAAATTCCAGGAAAGGCTCTTCCTAACTGGTACTAGGCACCATTTCTTATATCCTATTGGTTCCCCTACATCAATGATTTTCAAACATAAGGGTGTAAAAAAAGACCATAAACACTAAAGGGGTGTGTTTAAAATGCAGGTTATAAAGCCCTACATCCAAAGATTTGATCTACAAAGTTCTAGGAGAAAAGACACTAAGTAACCTGCAATTTTCACAAGTACTACAGGTCAATCTGGTATAGATGGTCTGAAAACCACATATTGGAAATCAGTGCTTTAGAGAAAGCAGAATATCTACACTTGACCCCTCTGTGCCTTCCATGCCCCTTCTGGAAAGTGTGCCTCCTTCCATTTCATTCAAGGGTCTGGGCAATGAATGTCCCTGGATGATACTGATTTAATGTTCTTCCTACTGATCTCCCTAGTAGTTCATTCATTCACTCCAGCCTGATCTCATGGAAAAGTACATACATCTATCCTCATTTCTCTCATTACATTATTGCAACTTATCTCCTGTCAGTCTCATGGAGTTCCTTGAGGGCAAGAAGAATCTCAGGCATGTGTGTTTCCTTGCACATAATTAACTTGGGACGAATACTGAAGTGTATGTTTGCATGAGTAAAATGGCTATTTGAAATAGATTTAATTTGGTGTTATTGACATAAATTATATTACATTGTACATGTTGATAACCTAATAAAATAAGCTCTCTCCTTTTTTTGTGTCATATAAAATACATTTATTACCTAATTCCTGAAAAGGATTTGATGTTAAAAGACACCATTAAGAGGGTGAAAAGAGAAGACAGGCTGTGAGAATTTATTCTCAAATTATATGTATTTGACAAAGGAATCCTAATAAGTATGTGTTAAGAACTTCTATAATTCAATGAAAAAAAGACAAACCACCTAATTGAAAAACAGAAGTGGAAGATTTTAAAAGGTTCTTTACAAAAAAGATATCCAAATGTCTAACAAGGATGTGAAAAGCCACTTGACATTCTTAGTTAACAGGGAGATGCAAATTAAAACCACAATGAGATACCACTACATACCTACCTGCATGACAAAGAGTTGGCAAGGATATGCAGCAACTGGAACTCGCAACTGGAACTCTCTGTGCGTTGCTGGTGGGAGTGTAAGCTGGCGTAACCATTTTAGGAAACAGTTTGGCAATATCTATCAACTCTAAATATGTATCAACTCTACGAACCAGCAATCCCACTCTTCAGTATACACCCAAGAAAAATAAGAGCATTTTTTAAAACGACATGAAAAATAATATTCATAAGAACTAAAAGCTGGAAGGGAATTCCTTGGTGGTCCAGTGGTTAAGACTTGGTACTTTCACTGCCAAGGACCTGGGTTCAATTCCTGGTTAGGGAATTAAGATCTCACAAGCTTCAAAGCATGGCCAAGAAAAAGAATTGTGCAACTATTGTGACAATGGGCTTCCCTTGTGCCTCAGCTGGTAAAGAATCCGCCTGCAATGCAGAAGACCTGGGTTCAATCCTTGGGTTGGGAAGATACCCTGGAGAAGGGAAAGGCTACCCACTCCAGTATTCTGGCCTGGAGAATTCCATGGACTGTATAGTCCATGGGGTCACAAAGAGTTGGACACAACTGAGCGACTTTCACGTTCACTTTCAAAAGCTGGAAACAATCCAGAAGTCCATCAATAGAAGAATGAATAAATAATGGTAGAATACTCATATAATAGAATTGGAATACATGTGCGTGCACAGTTGTGTCTGACTCTCTGTAACCCCATAGACTGTAGCCTGCTGGGCTCTTCTGTCCATGGCATTTTTTAGGCAAGAATATTCGAGTGGGTTGCCATTTTCTGCTCTGGGGGATCTTCCTGACCCAGGGATAAAACCTGTGTCTCCTGCATTGCAGGCGAATTCTTTACTGCCTGAGTCATTGGGGAAGCCCAAAATGGAATGCTATACAGCAATAAAAAAGAACGAATTACTAATACATGCAACATGTGGTTGGCTTTCTCAGACATAACGTTGAGTGTAAGAAGCCCCAGATTGATACTTACGAGTGATTCTATTTACGTCAAGTTCAAGAACAGGTAAAGCTGATCTATGATGATAAGAGAATAACAGTTACCTTTTGGGGAGCCTTTGACTAGGAAGGGGCACAAAGGAACCCCTTTTGGGGGGGTGTTGGAAATATTTTGTATTTTGATCTGGTGATAATTTTCTGGTGGATATATACGTAAAAAAATCATTGTTATACACTTGTTTGGTGTACTTAATCTGTGTGCCACAACGAAGATCCTATGTGTCACATATAAGATCCAACACAGTCAAGTAAATAAATAACTCTATAAATAAGCAAATATTGTTTAAAAAAAAAGAATCCAGGTCAGCTTACATCACATCTCTGTGTTATAACTGTGAAGTTATGAATGGTACAACCACAGAACTTTGATGTTTCTTACATCGTCCACTCCTCCCAACCACTGCCAGTTCCTCATCTGTAAACAAGGGTTAAATAGTACTTTCCTCATCTGGTTGTAAGAATTAAATAAATAAGCACAAAACGAAGAACTCAGAACAGTTCATAAGACATAGTGATAAATAAGAATTACTTATTATTATGACACACCTGTGCTAAAATTTACGTAGTACTGTAAAACATATCTGACTGGTAGTTATATTTTCTTTCTCTTTTAATTGAAGTATAGTTGATTTGCAATGTTTCAGATGTATAGCAAAGTGATACAGTTATACGTATATACTTTTTCAGATTCCTTTCTATTATAGATTATTACAAGATACTGAACGTAGTAAATCCTTGTTTCTCTGTTTTGTATATAATGGTTGGTATCTGTTAATCCCAAATTCTAAATTTATCCCTCTCCCCTTTTCCCCTTTGGTAACCACAAGTTTGTTCTCTTTGTCTGTGGGTTCATTTCTATTTTGTAAATAAGCTCTTTTGTATCATTATTTTAGATTTCACATACAAGTGATATCATGATATTTATCTTTCTCTGTCTGACTTCCCTCTGGATATATGTCCAAGAGTGGGACTGCAGGATCATGTGGTAATTCTATTTTTAGTTTTATAGGGAACCTCCATACTGTTTCCCCATACTGGTTGTATCAGTTCACATTTCTACCAATATTGTAGGAGGGTTCCCTTTTCTCTGTATCCACTTTAGCATTTATTATTTATAGGCTCTGGGGTGGGGGGTTGTGCCTGGCCTCAGCAGTGAAAGTGTTGAGTCCTAACCATGAGACCACCAGAGAATTCCTTATTTATAGCCTTTTGGTGATGTGGAATGTGCTAGTAGTTATATTTTCAGTTCAGTTCAGTTGCTCAGTCGTGTCCGACTCTTTGCGACCCCATGAATTGCAGCACGCCAGGCCTCCCTGTCCATCACCAACTCCTGGAGTCTACCAAAACCCATGTCCATTGAGTCAGTGATGCCATCCAACCATCTCATCCTCTGTCGTCCCCTTCTCCTCCTGCCCTCAAGCCTACCCAGCATTAGAGTCTTTTCTAATGAGTCAACCCCTCGCATGAGGTGGCCAAAGTATTGAAGTTTCAGCTTCAACATCAGTCCTTCCAATGAACACCCAGGATTGATCTCCTTTAGGATGGACTGGTTGGATCTCCTTGCAGTCCAAGGGACTCTCAAGAGTCTTCTCCAACACCACAGTTCAAAAGCATCAGTTCTGCGGTGCTCAGCTTTCTTCACTGTCCAACTCTCACATCCATACATGACCACTGGAAAAACCATAGCCTTGACTAGACAGACTTTTGTTGGCGAAGTAATGTCTCTGCTTTTAAATATGCTATCTAGGTTGGCCATAACCTTCCTTCCAAGGAGTAAGCGTCTTTTAATTTCATGGCTGCAATCACCATCTGCAGTGATTTTGGAGCCCCCCAAAATAAAGTCTGACACTGTTTCCACTGTTTCCCCATGTATTTGCCATGAAGTGATGGGACCAGATGCCATGATCTTACTTTTCTGAACGTTGAGCTTTAAGCCAACTTTTTCACTCTCCTCTTTCACTTTCATCAAGAGGCTCTTTAGTTCTTCTTCACTTTCTGCCACAAGGCAGAAAATTATATTTTCAAATAGTTTTAAATCTAATGGCCATCAACCTTTATTAACACAATCCTCTCCTATAACCTGATGTACTTAAAAAAATATGTACACTCAAAATGTCAAATGGAAAAAAAAGAAAGTAAAATAAGTACTCAAATGCATCACTTTTTAAAAATAAAATTACAATTTCAAAAATATTAAATATAACAAATAAAGCAAGGAAAGAAGCAACAAATTTAATCATGTTATTGTTTTCATAAAATAATAAAGTGTCCCTCACTTTTCCCCTTCGCTCTTCAGAGGTAACCCCCATTTCCAAGTCAACTTCTGTTTGAATTTTGTTTTCAGGAAAGAAGCATTCTGCTGTGTGTATATCCTTTTGATCTGAGAATGATTAAGGGCTGGCAGTCAGTACACACAAGGCAAGGAAACATTAATGCAGGATTCTGATGGAGAAGGTGTTTGGGGATGCATTTTCTTCTTGGTGGAGTCACAAGATGCTCCTTTATCCTTTGCCTAAATTGGCCCCTACCGCATCACTTCTGCCGGCACAAAGACATTTGGTAAAATAAGTACTAGGCGTGCACAGCCACAGACTCACAGCTGAGGCTTTGTCTTTTCTTGAGTAAACACAATCCCAACAATGAGACACTGTCTCCAGGGACCAGGGGGCGGTAGGAGAGATGGTTAATCAAGTTCTCTTTTCTGATTAGTCACTAAATTTATAAAGCATTTCCCCCTTATTAACTCTGCTTGCCTCTTTTCTTGAACAGCTCCCCAGTGACATTTTTGGGGGTGGTGGCTGGGGGGGGCTACACAGGGTCTTTATTGCTGTGCAGGGGCTACTCTCGAGCTTCTCGTTGTGGTGGCTTCTCTTGTTTTAGAGCACAGGCTACAGGGCGCACAGGCTAATTAGTTGTGAAACATGGGCTTAGTTGCCCTGTAACATGTGGAATCTTCCTGGAACAGGGATCACACCCATATCCCCTGCTTTGGCAGGTGGATTGATTCTTAACCACTGGACCACCAGGCAAGTCCTCCAAGTGACACTCGATGTCCTCTCTACCGTGACTTCCCAGGAGGATCTGATGCACCCCTGGGGCAAGTCAAGTTGCTGGAATGGGTGGGGTTGGAGGGTCTTTGGAGTCTATGAGCCGTTTTACCCAGAATCAAGGGCTTGGTTTTTCTCCTTGAGAATTATTTGATGCTTCTGTCCTAAAGTGGGCTTCCCTGGTGGCTCAGACAGTAAAGCATCTGCCTGCAAGGCAGGAGACCCGAGTTCAACCCTTGGGTCAGGAAGATCCCCTGGAGAAGGGAATGGCTACCCACTCCAGTATTCTTGCCTGGGGAATTCCATGGACAGAGGAACCTGGCTGACTACAGTCCATGGGATCGCTCACAAATGTTTTACAATGCTTCTAGGCTGCTTAGATTGGATTCAGGGTGAGTTTAGGATCTCTTATATCTTTTTAATCTCAAGAAACTTGATAAAATATTCTCCTTTTATTTTCTCTCTTTCCTCCCCATCCTTATTCCTTGCATCTATAATATAAAACTTGTACTAGTATTCTGCCTTTTCCTCTCCTCAAATTTCTTCACTGGTTTCATTCATTTAGTTCATTTAATACATATTTTGTTGAGTGCTTGCCATTGCCAGGCACTACTCTAAGTTTAGGGATACAATAGTGAAAAAGCCCAGGTTCCTGACATCATGGGGCTTACGCTGTAAGTGAAAACAGAAGACAAACAAATATATATTCATAGCACATAAAATAACGTCATGTAGTAAAAAGCATCATGGGGAAAAATACATCAGTATCAATGCATGGAAAATGATGTGTAGAGATGAGAATATTTATTTTAAGTACATAGGTCAGGGCAGGCCTCTCCAATAAGGTGACATTGCTTTTATTTTCTTCTTCAGTCTCTGAAGGTGCTGGTGATGAGCTTTTGTACCTTCTTACCTAGAGCTTGTGTCAACACATCCTTCCCTTCTGCCCTTTCCTTGATGGTCCTGCTTCCTCTGCTTGTCCTGACTCTGCACTTCTTTCTATGATCTCACATTCTCTCTCTGATCATTTCCAGCATAGCCCTGTCACAAAGAATTTGTGTGTGGGTGCTTAACACATACCTTCAGTGAGGTTAATATCATTCATCTGTCTTGACATTGCTATTTGAGAAGTGATTCTAACATAAACCAAAGGTTTTCAAACTTTTGATTTAATGGACTTCTGTCTGTAGGGGATAAAAGACTTTGAAAGAGGTTCCATTCCCAGCTCAACCCTGCAAATGCTACTCACACTTAAAAAAATATCAGTTCAATAGAGCTTTGCCTTAATAGGCAGCTATTATGGTGGCTATTAAATACTCACTTTGTGCTGAGTAGTATACATTCAGATCTGGAGTGGAAATGACTCTTAAAAAAAAAAACAAACCCACGCTCATTTTTGGTGTGACTCACATTTTGAACAAAGCCCAGAGCACCTGCTGTTTATTCCCTACCATTTGGAACTCTACCTTCATTTCTGGGTTTCCTCCAGAGGACACGGAACAAGGATTTGCACATAGTTTTCCATTTAATAAATAAATCCAGCAATGGAGTGGATCCTGTAAGGTTCATCAGACAATACACAGAGGCTGAGTTTCTGAGCTTCTTGGCCTTTGGGACCACATAATCCTTATGAAAAATGTCAGTGCTCAACATAATACCTGGGCCATGATTACCGTTGAGTGTATCAATGAACAGAAAGGGAAGGGTCATGTCTCTTAAGTAAATATTCACAAACTCTTCAGAATAATTTGATTCTGTCTCACCCATCATTTGGAAACTGTCTAGGTCAGCTTTGTGGCACTTTTATTATCATAATGACAAGTAGTTTTTATTAGAACAGTAAACACGAAACTATTATCTACACAAATGCAATGGCCTGCAAAAAGAGTACTTCGCACTCTAATTAAGAACAAAGCACCCAGTTACATCAGATTGAACTTTGGTTTCACAGCTTTGTTTTTGTTTCATCTTGTAATGCTGGACAAGGAATCAGAGAGAAAAGGTCAGACGAAGTAGCTACTTAAGGACTGAATTAATGGATTGAGTCTCCTAGCTGCTTTAGGGGCTTCTTGGGTTAAGCCAGAATAATGGCAGCACCACAGTGGTTAAGAATCCATGTGTCAGACTGTTTGTTCATTCTTCTTTGTCTATTTGAAGAATAAATAGGTCCATTTTCAATTCACATTAGAGAGAGACCCTAAATTGGACCAAGAATGGGGTCCCTGGGCTTCATAGGTGGCTCAGTGGCAAAGAATCTGCCTGCAAATGCAGGAGACATGGGTTCAATCCCTGGGTCAGGAAGATCCCCTGGAGAAAGGAATGGCAACCCACTCCAGTATTCTTGCCTGGGGAATTCCATGGACAGAGGAGCCTGGCAGGCTGCAGTCCATGGGGTCGCAAAAGTTGGACATGACTTAGTGACTAACAACACCAACAACAATGGGATCTCCACATCCGCCACAGCTTATCAGACTCTGCAGGGCTTGGAGGGCCCATATGCCTCTTAGATGATTTTGCTGAGCCATTCTGCATGGAATAACTAAGCTTTGGCTTAATGAACTCCTGGTGAGTTGGGTGGGTTGTGGAGATCCTTGTGTGACAGACCAGGCCCTAGAGGTGGAAAGTGATATTTCTTAAACATGGGGAGGGGTGCACACCTCAAAGGAGGGGGTTTGATGAGGGGGTTGTGTCTCTAAAAGGAAGGCAGATATAAGCTTAAGGGAAAAAAATTAGGTTCTGCACAGCCCCCACTAAAAAAGTTTCCTCCTATGAAACATTTAATTTCTTGAATGTTTTCCAGGAAAAATGCTATTAATGGCTGCTTAAAATTCTCTCATATGTTGTAACTTTAATTTTTCCAACCTTTAGAAAAGTCTGAAACATTTAAAAAAAAAAAAAAAAGGAAGAAGAATCTAGTTGTCGGTTTTGCAGGTTCTATGATTTTCTTCTGTCGGTTCATCAAGGAGTGAGCTGTCAGGCTCTGGCTACTTCCCAGCTTCTTTCCTGGGTCTGTGCCTTCTGTCTCCCAGCTTCAGGCTCCCCCCACCAAACCTCCTGAATCAGAATCTGATTTTAGCAGGATCACATGTCTGCATGTTAAAGTTTGACAAACACTACTCTTCGGGGCTCTAGCCCAGCACTGAACAAATGGTTATCAAGTCTTCATGAGCCCCAGAAGCATTTATACAAAAATGACAATTCCTGGTGTCCACCGCAGAGATTAGATTCAGGGAGTCTGGGACAGGACCTGGAATTTCTCTTTCCTCAGGCAGGTGCCACTGGTCTGGTCCTGAGCTCAAGCTTAATCCTGCCAGTTGGACTTCTAAATAGTCTTGTGTCTTTATTACAGTTCTATTCACTGGTGTCTTGTGTCGCAATCTTTGCTTTACAAACTATTTCCAGTGGTCTCTTTAGGATTTCTATGCAGAAAGGTCTTTGTTGTTGTTCAGTCACTAAGCCATGTCTGACTGTTTGTGACCCCATGGACTGCAGTGTGCTAGGCTTCCCTGTCCTTTGCTGTCTTCCAGAGTTTGCTCAAACTCACGTACATTGAGTTGTGATACTATCCAAACATCTCATCCTCTGTAGACTTTCTTATAAGGTCTTAGTGCATGCACGCTCAGTTGCTTCAGTCATATTTGACTTTTTGCAACTCTGTGTACTGTAGCCTGTCAGGTTTCTCTGTCCATGGGATTCTCCAGGAAAGAATACTGGAGTGGGTTGCCATGCCCTCCTCCAGGGGATTTTCCTGACCCAGGGATGGAACCCACGTCTCCCGTGTCTCCCGCATTGCGGGCGGATTCTTTACCCAAGGTCTCAGTACGGTAATCTAATTTGAAGAAGGAGGCTCAAAACTGTTTTCGTTTAACACTTTAATAAAATTGAGGGAGCCTGAGTTACCCACATCGAGAAACCGGAGATGAAGTTAATGGAGATTACTGGGGGACATCATTACTGTTTATTCCTACCTCGCCTCTGGGCCCAGAGACCTCTTGAACTCCAGGCTTATAATTAGAGTTCTTCAACCACAAGCATCAGAATCAACCTCCGCCTAAGTCAACACAGGAATTTATTAGCAAGATATCAGATGGCTCACAGAACAACAAGATGCCTGTAGAACAAGGCTCATAAATGGGTAGGAAGCAGGACAGATTTGAGATCTGGGTAGCAAGAGCTTTTCAACAGTTTTGTCTCAGAGCTAGCCCTGGAATGAATGAGTTCCAACCAGTTTCAGTCTTTTTGTTACTTTTCTAAAGATTCAGATCCTAGGATAGAAATGTTTGGCTTGGCTTTGTGGGGGAGGGCTGGCCACACTGAGTAACAGTCCTAGCAGATTGTATCCCAAAGGAAGGGTAATTCTTTGCTGGAACTGGTGATGCTAGAAGAGATGCCTGGCAGCCAGGAAAGAAATCAATGTCTTATTACCCAAAGCATACTCCTATGTGTCTCAGACTTCACTAGAAGCAAGCTCCATAAGACCAGGATTTTTCTCTTTGGTCTCTGTTGTATCCCCTGTGAATATAGCCTGGGATACATGTTGTATCCCATGTGCATAGAGCCTGCCTGACACAGGGTAGGTTCTTCATGAGTATTTGTTGAATGAGTGAATGAATGAATGACCAGACAGCCGGTATGACTTGATGGTTAAGCCTCTGGAGTTAGGCTGCCTGGGTTTAAAGCCCAACTCTTACCTCCTAGTTTTGTTAACTTTGAGTGGGTACTTAACTTCTTTATGTTTGTGTGACTGGGTGTCCTAGTTAAAGTGATACTGATAATATTAAGTCTCATTTTGTAGGACTGTAGTTAGAACGTGGGCTTCCCTTGTAGCTCAGTCAGTAAAGCATCTGCCAGCAATGAATGAGACCCAGGTTCGATTCCTGGGTCAGGAAGATCCCCTGGAGAAGGAAATGGCAACCTACTCAAGTATTGTTGCCTAGGGAATCCCATGGACAGAGGAGCCTGGTAGGCTATAGTCCATGGGGTCGCAGGAGTAGAACGTGACTTAGTGACTAAACCATCACCACAGTCAGAATGTGCCTGGAACAGTGCCTAGTCTGTTGGCTCTCTCATCTATCTATTCCTGTGTAATAAACCCTCCCCAAACCTAGTGACTTAAGTTGACATTTTCATTGGCTCTCAATTCTGTAATTTGGACAGTGCTTAGTGGGAACAGCCAGTGTGTGATGTCTGCTGGTGCTGGAACATCCATGACAGCATCTTGATTCATATGTCTGGCATCTCAGATGGTTGGGGGCTGGCTGAAAGAGCCTGCCTGGGACCTTGCTCCTTGTTGTCAGCTGAGTGCTCAGTTCTCCATGTAGCCTTAGGATTGCTCGCTTTCCATGTAGTCACTCATGTGGTCTCTCTAGGGAGTCTTCTGCTTCCAAGGGTGCAAGAGTGGAAGCTTCTAGATCCCTAAGGTGTATTGTCTTAAGGCTTAGATTGCCTTCTGTTGATTTTTCAACCTCAGCACCATTGACATTTGAGGCCGGAGAATTCTTTGTCACGGGGAGAGGGATGGTGGGGGGAACCGCACTGTCTGATATTTAACACTGCCCTGGCCTCTACCTACTAGATTCCAGTAGAGCTTCCACTTCCTCTGTGCGTGTGTGCTAAGTCACTTCAGTCATGTCTGACTCTGCAACTCTATGGACTGTAGCCCACAAGGTTCCTCTGTCCATGGGGTTTTCCAAGAAAGAATACTGGAGTGGGTTGCTGTGCCCTCCTCCAGGGGATCTTCCTGACCCAGGCCTTGAACCTGTGTCTCTTAAGCCTCCTGCATTGGCAGGCAGGTTTCTTTACTACTAGTGCCAAAGAAAATTGGCTCCACTGTTAAATATCCCCTGCAGAAAAAAAATCTCCCCTGGTTGAGAACTGTTTGGTTAAAGCAATCACAGCTGGAGCCCAGATTCAAGGGGAGAGACTAAGGAGGGCATGAGTATCAGGAGACTAGTTCACTGAAGGCTGTCAGCATAACGGACTCACCGCTATTTCTCTTTCTAAATGTTGTTTGTTGCAGGAATCCCTGTTCTTCAGTTCTGCCCATATGCTGGGCTATGTCTCCCTCCTTCTATTGGACTGCTCATTCTCACAGTTTGCCTGAGTCCCCTCTTGTCATAACAGTGCTCTGCAGCCTTATGTTTGGTCATGGGTCTTGGCCACCCTGGTAGCATGTCACCTTGGCTCCCACCCTCTGTGTTTAACTGAGCATCTCTTATACTCACATAATAGCATGTGACTAGCTTTTGGGAGTGGTAAGGCTGATCTTGTAACCTCCAAATGTGGCATATGTCAAACTCACACACATTAGTAATTGCTACACCCTCTCCCTGAAAGGCACTTACTTGCCTGATCACTTCTTCCTCCACCAATGAACTACTTTTCCTGCAAGATTCATCTTAGGGGCCACTGTCACTGGGAAAGCTTCCTGGAAAGCCCAGTCTCCAGAATGATTCAGCAGTTTCCTTAAAGGCAGAGGTCATATCATGTTCATCTTCATGTTCTCAGTACAGAGAACACGTACTGAGTCTATAACATGAGTCTATCACTTGGAAAATATTTCTTAAACCGATGCCCAGATGCTCAGTCATGTTCGACTCTTCGTGGTTCCATGGACTCTAGCCCACCAGGCTCCTCTGTCCATGGGATTTCCCAGGCAAGAATACTGGAATGGGTTGCCATGCCCTTCTCCATGGATCTTCCCAACCCAGGGATTGAACCCACATCTCTTACATCTCCTGCACTGGCAGGTGGATTCTTTACCAATAGTGCCACCTGGGACACACACCCCCACCCCCACCCTGCACCCCCCCACCCAGTTTTATCTAGGGGCTTTCCAGGTGGTTCAGATGGTAAAGAATCCGCCTGCAATGCAGGAGACCAGGGTTTGATCCCTGGGTCAGAAACATCCCCTGGAGGAGGAAATGGCAACCCACTCCAGTATTCTTGCCTGGAGAATCTCATGGACAGAGGAGCCTGGTGGGCTACAGTCCATGGGGTTGCAAAGAGTTGGACATGACTGAAGCAACTGAGAAAGCACATGATTTAAAAGTCAAAAGAAGGAATTTAAAATCTGAGGAGAGATTGAGAAAGTGTGGGAGTGGATCACGTTCTCATTTGGGGTAAGGGAATTCTGGGCAGGAGAAGCAGCATGTTCACCCCTGGGAGGCTAGGGTAGCTATGATGTTTCAGAAAGAGCCAGGCAGCCAGTGGGCAGGGCAGAGGAAGAGAGGAAGACAGTGTGGGAGAGGAGGTCACACAGGTAACAGAACAAGATGGTCTGGCTTTGCAGGTCAAGCTAAGGACTCTGGATTTTACTCTGAATGAGATGAGAAGCCTCTGGGGGAAGTTTTGAGCAGAAGGGTGACTGACACTGACCTATTTCTAAAGGATTATTATGGTTCCTGTGTTGACAGGGCTTAGGGCCAGGGAGGAAGCAGCAAGACCAGTTAGGAAGCACTTGGTAAGTATCTGGTAAGAGACGCTGATGGCCTTCCCTGGTGGACTGAATGTGGGATATGAGAGGAGAGGTGATAGGGGTGGTTTCATGGTTTGGCACCTGGATGAGAAGAATGGAGGACATTTTTCTAAGAGAGGGGGAGTGCTTAGGGTGGAAATTAAAAGCCTAGTTTGACTCCTGAAGTATGAGACGCTCTTTATGCATTCAACTGGTTGCAGAGCGGTGGTGGTTTAGTCACTAAGTCATGTCCTACTCTATTGCATAATAGCTGGATATACAAGTGTGAAGTGCAGAAAAGATATATAAACCAAACAAATACACGTGGTAGTTCTGAGCTCTATTACTTGAAAGTGAAAGTTGCTCAGTCATGTTGACTCTTTGTGACCCCATGGACTATATACAGTCCGTGGAATTCTCCAGGCCAAAATACTGGAGTGGGTAGCCTTTCGCTTCTCCAGGGGATCTTTCCAATCCCAGAATCCAACCCAGATCTCCTGCTTTGCAGACAGACTCTTTCTTTATCAGCTGAGCTACCTGGGAAGCCCAAGAATACTGGAGTGGGTAGCCTATCCTATCTTCAGCGAATCTCCCGATCCAGGAATCAAACTGGGGTCTCCTGCATTGCAGGTGGATTCTTTACCAACTGAGCTATCAGGGAACGTCTATGTTGAAAAATATGACACTATCAACTATGTGTGCATACGTTAAGTCGCTTCAGCCGTGTCCAACTCTTTGGGACCCTATGGACCATAGCCCACAAGGATCTTCTATCCATGGGATTCTCCATGTAAGAATACCAGAGTGGGTTGCCTTGCACTCCTCCAGGAGATCTTCCCAACCTAAGGATAGAACCTGCATCTCTTAGGTCTCTTGCTTTGGCAGGTGGGTTCCTTACCACTAGTGCCACCTGGCAAGCCCACTATCAACTATACTTTAATAAAAAAGTAAAATAAAAAAAAATGACAAAATTTAGTGGCTCAATCTTAGAAGTTTATTTTTCATAACTCAACAGTCAAGGAAGATTTCAGATTGTTGGCAGACTGTGATAAGACCTATATCTATGGCGAGTTGGGGACAAACTCCTGATTGAAGGGGTTCAACCAAGAATGGGGAAAAGAGGACTTGGAGATGTCAGATAGACAATTCATTCAAGCACTTTTGTTTTAAAGGCAAGAGATGGATTGTATCTTGATAAACATGTAGCTTTGAGGTTTTTGTTGCTGCTGTTTTCAAAATTTTAACACCTTTTTAAATAGGAAAAATTACAGCTTGTTGGTGTCTGATGGGAATGGCTCAGTAGAGAGGAAAGACTGCTGATGCAGGAAGGAGAGAGGAGAGTCTCTAGAGCCCAGTCCTAGAGTGGGCAGAGGAAATGCCAACCAGAACAAGGGCTTGGCTTTAGATAGGATCATGATATTGTTCATCCATAAAAACAGCTGCCAGCCCGTGTGTATAAGCACTGATGCAGGTAGGGGAAGTCAACCTTCCTGGTTTGTCTGGGACTGAGGGGTTTCCCCAATTATGAGCTTTTCAGTGTCCAAATTGGCACAGCCAAGGGCAAATGGAAGTGGATTGGTCACTCCAGAGAGAGGAAAATTTGTGGTATGAATTTGATGGTAGTTCTCCTTTGACTGCTTTGAGTATTGCCATGTGAGAAAGGGCAAGCAGTCTTCAGGTGATTCAAGTCAAGCATCTACAAAGCCTAAATCCCAGAGTTACACAACATGGAGGATATTACCGTGAATAAGTGCCTGTTCTTATGGAGCTTAGGCTATAGTGAGAAACATAAAAAAGAACATGACTTCCTGTAAGGCAAGCCTACATGGGATGTGTGTGTTACTGAGCCAGACTTGGGTCTGTTCCCTCAATACTCACTAAAGCCAATCTACTGACACCAGTTGTAATGAAGAAATTAAAACATTTATTGCCAGATGCCCAGTGTGGGGCCAAGCAGGGAGAATGGGCAGCTCATGCTCAAAAGATTCAAACTCCCCAGTGGCTTTCAGGAAAGGGTATTTAAAGGCAAGGTGCAAGAGAGAGTCATAGGGTGTGTGATCAGCTCATGCACCTCCTTCTGATTGGCTGAGGGTGAGGTAACAGGGTGATGTTTCAGGAATCTCAGTCATCAGTCTTCTGGTTCTAACTAGTCTGGGGTCAGCATGCAGTTTATTTCGTCTACCTGGTAGGGGTTTTAATATCTACAAAACAACTCAAGGATACGGCTCAGGATATTATCAACCACCATTAGGGAGAAACAAAAGGCCCTTGACTTTGTTTTATGGCTTAATTATTATTATTTCATCTTGCTTGATTCATTTCCATTGTTTCTGCATTTTTTTCACTTCTCTGATTCAGTTTGCTCTTTGGATCTAAAAGAAGGACTACAAACAAGAGGCAGGCAGGCCACAGGTTGGGGTTCGTCCCCGGTAAGGCCCCTCAGGGCCCTGCTTGGTTTCACGCATAATGAGTTTATTCATCATAAAGCATCTAAGAGGCTTCAGAGGAACCAGAGATCAAATTGTCAACATCTGTTGGATCATAGAAAAAGCAAGAGAGTTCCAGAAAAACATCTATTTCTGCTTTATTGACTATGCCAAAGCCTTTGACTGTGTGGATCATAACAAACTGTGGAAAATTCTTCAAGAGATGGGAATACCAGACCACCTGACCTGCCTCTTGAGAAACCTGTATGCAGGTCAGGAAGCAACAGTTAGAACTGGACATGGAACAACAGACTGGTTCTAAATTGAGAAAGATGTACATCAAGGCTGTATATTGTCACCCTGCTTATTTAACTTATATGCAGAGTACATCATGAGAAATGCTGGGCTGGAGGAAGCATAAGCTGGAACCAAGATTGCCGGGAGAAATATCAATAACCTCAAATATGCAGATGACACCACACTTATGGCAGAAAGTGAAGAAGAACTAAAGAGCCTCTTGATGAAAGTGAAGGAGGAGAGCGAAAAAGTTGGCTTAAAGCTCAACATTCAGAAAACTAAGATCATGGCATCTGGTTCCATCACTTCATGGCAAATAGATGGGGAAACAATGGAAACAGTGACAGACTTTATTTTGGGGGGCTCCAAAATCACTGAAGCCATGAAATTAAAAGACGCTTGCTCCTTGGAAAAAGTGTTATGACTAACGTAGACAGCATATTAAAAATAACCGATAGCCATTACTTTGCCAACAAAGGTCAGTCTAATCAAAGCTATGGTTTTTCCAGTAGCCATGTATGGATGTGAGAGTTGGACTATAAAAAAGGCTGAGCACTGAAGAACTGATGCTTTTGAACTGTGGTGTTGGAGAAAACTCTTGAGAGTCCTTTGGAAAGCAAGGAGATCCAACCAGTCCATCCTAAAGGAGATCAGTCCTGAGTGTTCATTGGAAGGACTGATGTTGAAGCTGAAACTCCAATACTTTGGCCACCTCATGCGAAGAATTGACTCATTGGAAAAGACCCTAATGCTGGGAAGGATTGAGGGCAGGAGGAAAAGGGGACGACAGAGGATGAGATGGTTGGATGGCATCACTGACTCAGTGGACATGGGTTTGGGTAAATTCTGGGAGTTGGTGATGGACAGGGAGGCCTGGCATGCTGTAGTCCATGGGGTCGCAAAGAGTAGGACACTACTGAACAACTGAACTGAACTGAAAGGGGCTTCCCAGGTGTCTCAATTGTAAAGAATCCACCTACCAATGCAAGAGATGCAGGAGTCCTGGGTTCAATCCCTGGGTCAGGAAGATCCCCTGGAGAAGGAAATGGCAACCCACTCCAGTATTCTTGCCTGGGAAATCCCATGGACAGAGAAACCTGGCAGGCTACAGTCCATGGTGTCACAAAGAGTCGGACACTGAGCAACTGAATATGCACACATGCATGGCATTATAATATAGGATGAATAGTGCTGACAAGTGGCCTACAAGTTTTGAAGGAGAAATCATTTTTGTTTATGACAATCAAGGATACCTTCATGGAGAAAGCGTCATAAGTGGAACTTGAAGGTGGTTAGTTTTTCATTGGGGAGAAGTGAGGGAAAGACATGGCAGGCAAAGGAACATCCATGAAAACCAGTTCTCTTTTTTTATTACCTTCTGTCCTCCTGGACTCCTCTGGTTCTCTGATGAGCTTGGTTTTCCTTTGCTGAAAGCTATTTCAGCATCTTTTATCAGAAAGATGTTTGTGATTTTAAGGAGGTAGAACCACAGTGTGGAATGATAACTTTGACTTTCTTATACACTCCCAGCTTGTCTTTAGAGCTCCAGAATGGACAACAAAACTGTTTGTCTTCAACGATTGATTTACTTATTATGAATATTTTACAGCCAAACATATATTTGTGTGTATGTGTGTGTATATATATATACATACCGAAAAGTGCACAAATCATCTCTTTTCATTAAACAAACATACTTGCATAACCAGCTTACAATTAAGAAACGGAACTTCCCAGCATCTCAGTAGCCCGCTTCATGCCACTTTTTAATCAGAATCTCCTCTTTTCCCCCTCTATCAAAGCTAATGATTATCCTGACTTCTAAAATCATAGATTACTTTCACCTACTTTTTAACTTGGAATAAATGGAATCCTACATTTTGTCCTTTTCTTCTATCTGCCTCAGACAAACTCAGTACATTTTAAAGATTTATCAGTGTTTCTGGGTATAACTGTAGGTTTTTCATTCTCATTGCTATAGGGTATCTCACTGCATGAATATTTCAGAAAATTCCACTATTTATTAAACTGTTCTACTGCTGATGTGTGTTTGGATTATTTCCAGTTTTGGAGATTAGGATTAGAGGTACCACGAACATTTCGGCCCAGGACTTTTGGAAATATTTTTTGAGCATGGTGGTGGCTTAATCGCTAAGTTGTGTCCGACTCTTGTGACCCTCGTGGACTGTAGCCTGCCAGGCTCCTCTGTCCATGGGATTCTCCAGGCAAGAATACTGGAGTGGGTTGCCTTTCCTTCTTCAGGGGATCTTCCTGACCCAGGAGTTGCACCTGGGTCTCCTGCATTGCAGGCAGATTCTTTACCAACTGAGCTAAGAGGGAAGCCTTTTTGAGCAGAGACCACCACATACGTTTACAGATTTGACTGAGTCTTTCTAGCACTTTCATGTGTTTGCACCTGGCTATGTTTCTAGCACCATCTGGCATGTATAGATGAGGCTATGGGGTCAAAATACCCACCTGTCTGTGTTGAGTTTGTTGCAGAGCATCTCACCAGATAACAAAATGCACTGAAACTGGGTAATCAGGTCCCCAGAGATGAAAATAAAGCAGTGCATGTAGGTGCTTTGGCAAAGATCAAGCAAAGATCATCATCTTCTTCCTGAGTGGTTCTGATCCCAAACAATTAGCAGGGTTAATTCTCATTCTCTTTGAGCAACTCCAATTGCAAAGTCCTTGTAGTTCACTGTTCCTGGTCACGGGTTTTTTTTTCACTGCTGTATCTACATATGTGTGCCGCATGATAAACACAATATTTGTTTCTGTTCCTCATGGTGTACAGTGTCATGACCTCGTACCTTCTCATAGGACAAATTTTTCTGTCCTGTTCAATACGGTAACCACTAGCCATATGAAACTACTGGGCATTTGAAATGTAGCTAGTGTAATTGAAGTGAGGTGAAAGTTGCTCAGTCATTCCAACTCTTTGTGACCCCATGGACTGTAGCCCATCAGGCTCCTCTGTCCATGGAATTCTCCAGGCAAGAATACTGGAGTGGGTAACCATTCCCTTCTCCAGGGGATCTTCCCCACCCAGGGACCAAATCCTGGTCTTCTGCATTGCAGGCAGATTTTTTACCCTCTGAGCCACCAGGGAAGTCCGATGTGATGGAGGAGCTGAATATTTTTAGCATTTAATTTTAATTGATTTAAATTCAAAAGTGGTACTTGATTCTGTCATGGAAAACTTTTAAATATGTTTGGACCAACTTGGCTATGAGAATCTACTTTTTTCAATTGTAAATTTTATGAAATCTAAATTCACATCAAATATTTCTAGTAGACCTTTCACAACTGACTTGAGATGAACTTTGCGTAAAATACACAAAAAACTTTGTATGGAAAAAGAACTTGAAATGTCTTATTATTTTTTATATTGACTACATATTAAATAGCAATATTATGAATGTATTGGACTAAATAAAGCATACTATTAATGATGTTTCACTTGTTTCTTTTTTATTGTGGCTACCAGCAAATCTTAAACTGTATACATGACTTGCGTTCTATTTCTATTGGACAGTCCTTCTCCAGAGATTCCCAAATATAATGTTTCATGGTAATTTCTAATAACCTTCTGCCTCAGGAAGCTGGGTGAGACTGTCTATTTATATAAATGCAGAATATGTTTCTGTGTATTTGGCTAATGGATGGTCAAGAAAGGGAGAAACAATTGGTAGAAGAGAATAAGCTGAATTGTGATTTCAAACTTGTCTGAATTTGTATCCAAGCTCTGCCACTTAATAGGCAGGTGACCTTGAACAAGTATCCAACCTCTCTGAGTCCATGCACTCCCAAATTTCCTCTTCTGTAAATTAGGAATATGGATAAGGCTGAGGATACTGTCAGTTCTCTGCCTAGATTCCTTGGGTCTTTTTTTTTTTTTCTTGATGTGGACTGTTTTTAAAATCGTTATTGAATTTGTTACAATATTGCTCCTGTTTATGTTTTGTTTTTCTTGGCCTAGAGGCACGTGGGATCGAAGCTCCTTGACCAGGGATCAAAACTGCACTCCCTGCATTGGATGGCAGAGTTTTAACCACTGGGCCACCAGGGAAGTCCCTCTCTGGGTCTTATTATTGTTTCTGCACATGTACATACCCAATCCCTATCTCCAATGGGGACACATTTCATACCCCTGAATTTCCCTGGGACCTCTGGCCCCAGTAGACTTCACGTGGAGATCATACCTTGACCCCTGCTCCCACATCTAGGGGTCAGCTTCTGAGAACCCAGCCTAAGATGCTACTCACTACATATGTTTTGGAGGGATGAAACCAGTGACGCCTGACCCAGAGAAGGTTCTCAGTCCCACCTTGTTTTTATACATACCAGCCAGTACACACCAATAGTTTTACTACCACCCCAGGAAGATGTGAATGGTCAGTGATGTTTTTTATAGTGTGAACACATCCCTAGTCTATATCTCAGAACTTTACCCCTAACCATTCTCTTTCATCACCTCGGATGTAACAAGTTAGTGTTTACATTATTCAGACATAATGAACATTTAAAAAGAAAACCTCATAGATTCATAGGCCCTTAGAGTCAATTGAGGGCTTCCCTAGTGGCTCAGTCGGTGAAGAGTCCACCTGAAAAGCAGGAGACCTGGGTTTGATCCCTGGGTCGGGAAGATTCCCTGGAGAAGGAAATGGCAACCCACTCTAGTATTCTTGCCTGGGAAATCCCGTGGACAGAGGAGCCTCATAAGCTTCAGTCCATGGGGTCACAAGAGTTGGACACATCTTAGAGACTAAACCATCTCCACCAGAGAGCATTGAATCCATTTATGAAAACCAATGTTACATGTGTTTCTGTGATTTCTCCCTGAGTACATTGTTAGTCGGTGCTGTGAATAATTAAATCACTCCCAGGGTAAAAATTGTACTGCTCTGGGGGAGGCGGGGGGAGGGACATCAACTATTCAGAATCAAAAATGGAGATTCTTGGGGACTTTCCTGGAATTCCAGTGCAGGTCCCTACCTTCAAATGCAGGGGATGTAGGTTCCATCCCTGGTCAGGAAACCAAGATCTCATATGCCTCAGGGCCAAGAAAACCAAAATATAAAACAGAAACAATAGTGTAACACATGCAATAAGTACTTAAAATGGTCCACATTAAAAAAAAAAAAACTTCATAAGAAAACAAAAATGGAGATTATCTTAGTCACAAAAGAGCTTGCTGACTCAACACGCACACAAAAAAACACACTATATAAATACATAAAATCCTCATATAAATGTCGTGATTATAGTATTTTATATGCTGAAGACAACCTGTTTATATTTTCTCGAACTTCCAGTCCATTCTTTAGACAAGTTAATAGTAAGTTATCATTTATTGAAGTGTATTGTATGCCAGACATTATTTTAAAGGGTTGACAGAGGCTATCTCACTTAATCTGCTCAAAAACTCAGTTCAAATATTATTTCTTCAAAGAGGCCTCCCCTGGCTGCTCTGAGTTAATCACCCTCAGTTGCTCTACGGCAGCCTTGATCACTAGCTGGAATTTTGACTCATTTGTGCTTTGTGCCTCTCCCCACTCTCTGCTCGCCAATCCCAATTACAATCAGACAGCAAACACTTCCCTGGGTTGCAAATCATTGTATTACAGTTACTGGAACAGTGCCGGGCCCATGGTTGATAATCAGTAAATATTATTGAATGACAAAATGAATGAAAACCTTCCTGTAGATGAGAACTCTAAAGCCCAGAGTGGTTAAAAGGTTAAGATTCCAGAGTTAGGGAATAGCAGTGCTCTTACGTGAACCCCTGTCTGGTATCCACTGTGCCCTGCTGTCCTCTATATTACGTGGGCTGTAGAAAGATGGCATAACTTACCCATACGGAAATCATTCTCTGGTAAGGGAGGAATAGCATTCACTTCCAGTCAACAGATATTTGCTAACCTTTGCTAGGGACTGTGTTAAACCCTAGAGACACAAAAGTGAATGACACGATACCGCCCAGCCCCCTCACGGAGCTTTTGGTCTAGACTCCGATGGGGAAGACGGATGTGAAAAGTAGTAACAAGTGAGATAGGTAGTTTGAAAAGGAATGTACAGGGATAGAAAATAATAACAAGGGAACCCAACCAAGTTAAGGGGATTAGAAGAGGCGTCTCTGTGGGAGGGAATGTAACCTGTTCAAGAAACTGAGAAAAGTGCAACATGTAGAGGCGAGGGCAAGCATTTGTTATTGTTCAGTCACTAAGTTGTGTCTGACTCTTTGTGACCGAATGGACTGCAGCACACTAGGCTTCCCTGTCCTTCACCGTCTCCTGGAGTTGGCTCAAACTCACGTCCACTGCGTTAGTGATGCCATCCAACCATCTCATCCTCTGTCACCCCCTTCTCCTTCTGCATGGCAGGAGGTAAGTAGAGAACAGCCTGAAAAATGATGTCTATAAATAATAATCAGACATGGCGGTGAGTGATCTGTCCTAACAGTGCCATGGAAGCTAAGAGAGTGGCAAGATTCCCACTATAGGGGAAGCTTCATGAGCTCATTATAATGACACACTTGGAAGGCTAAAAAAATACAAATACACTGGGACAGGAGCAGAGCATCCAAACACTTTCTTGTTCTTTTCTTGATTTTATGAATAAGTAATACATTCTCACGGTGTATATATACATAATGTATTATGTATGTATATATAAAATACATAAAACTGTAAACTGTAAAATATTACTTCCACTCCTATTTCTCCCTTATCCAATTCCAAAACCTAACACTACCATAGATGTCTCTTTCTTCTCTCTCTTTTTTTTTGTTTTCAGGCTTTAATTTGTTCACTAATTTTTTTAATTGAACTATAATTTCTTTATGAGGTTGTGTTAGTTTCTCCTGTACCACAAGGTGAATCAGCTATGTGTATACATATATTATCTGGACCTCGTTCCCACCCCCACCCCCAAATTCCACCCCTCCAGGTCAACCCAGAGCACTGAGCTGAGCTCCCTGTGCTAGCTCTACAGCAGGCTTCCGCTAGCTATCTGCTTTACACATGGTAGTGTATATATGTCAAGGGGTGCTAGTGGTAAAGAACCCGCCTGCCAATGCAGGAGATGCAAGAGGCACAGGTTTGATCCTTGGGTCAGGAAGATCTCCTGAAGAAGAGCATGGCAACCCATTCCAGTATTCTTGACTGGAGAATCCCATGGACAGGGGAACCTGGTGGGCTACAGTCCATTTAGGTCGGACATGACTGAAGTGAATTAGCATGCACGCAATCTCCTAATCCAACCCACCCTCCCCTTCCCACCCTCTGTCCACACGACTGTTCTTTACATCTGCATGTCTACTCCTGCCCTGGACATAGGTTTATCTGTACCATTTTTCTAGATTCCATATATATGCATTAATATACAATATTTTTTTACTCTTCCTGACTTTCTTCACTCTGTATGACAGACTCTAGGTTCATCCACATCACTACAAATGACCCAATTTTGTTCCTTTTTTATGGCTAATATTCTGTTGTATATATATACCACATCTTCTCTATCCATTCATCTGTCAATGGACATTTAGGTTGCTTCATAAACAAAGTAATCTTTTTTTAATATGTTTTTTAAAGCAAATAAACTTCCAGAATTATTTTATACCAATATAGGCACTGTAAATATAAATCTTTATTCCCCCTCCCCATATTTTACTGTACTATATAGCAGCACATAGGTTATGTACAGACATACTTCATTTTATTTCACTTTGCTTTATTGCGATTTTCAGATACTGTGTATTTTACCAATTAAAGGTTTGTAGCAACCCTTCATTAAGCAAATCTATTGGTGCCGTGTCTCCTACAGAATTTGCTCACTTTATGTTAGATTTTGGTACCATTCTTACACTATTTCAAACTTTTTCGTTATTATCATATTTGTTATGGTGATCTGTGCTCAGTGATCTTTAATGTTACTATTATAATTGTTTTGGCTTCATTTTAGCAATAAGGTCTTTTTTAATTAAGGTAGGTATATTGTATTTTTAGATGTGATGCTATGGCACACTTAATAGAAGATAGTATAGTGTAAAAAATAACTTTTATATGCACTGGGAAATCAAAAAAATTCATGCAACTCATTTTATGTAACTATTCACTTTATTGTGGTGGTCTGGAACTGAATCAGCAATATATATACACACATACATATATATATCATTCTACACTTCACTTTACAATGTATTTTTGGAACTCTTTCCATATTGGCACATAGAGACCTTCCTCATTTCTTTTTACAGCTGCACTATATTTAGATAGATGCACCATAATTTAACTAGTCTTTTTTATTGATAACTTTTAGGGTGTTTCCAGTCTTTGGTTATTGAACCGTCTTGCAGATATGGCAACTTATAACTATACAAATATATTCATTTTTTTTAAAGCTATTGTTGAATTACCCTCCATAGGGGTTATATGAAAATGCTTCCAAATAGTTAGATTAAACTACAAAGCTAACCATAAGCCAGAGAAGCAAATAAAATGGATTTTTAAAATGATTCCACTAATGTACTTGTTCATGTTCAATAAAATACTGGATGTATCTAAACATTTTGAATGGAAAGTTGTGTCTTATGGGGGAAACCATGTTCAAAAGCATTGACCACTGTCCTTAGCTACATGACTGTGAGGATAAGTACACAGGCCTTTGATGGTGTAGGTAATATTCCTTGTGTTCACATTCAATCTCCCCAAATGGACTCATTCTATTTATGTTACATCTTTTACCTCAGAAACTCCAAACCCCTTATAAGTAGTTCTTGTTAATATTAGCAATGCAATCATGATATGGAGCAAACCATCACATTATAGAGACAATTCCTCAGGAAGAATTCAAAGGCCCCCATCGGTTTCATCTATCCTAATCATACGTATAAGAGTCTCAGCTGTCAAGTGGTCACCACTGGGAAATGACTTTCTTATACTGTTTGCAGGACATATGCTGACGAATTGTGTTTCATAATTTGAAGGTAATGGTCTGTCTCTATAATAAGCAGTCACTTGTTTGCCTGGTCCCAGATTCTGATGCCATTCTTCAGGCAGTATCATTATGCTATTTCTGGGAGGATAAGACAGCCAACAAGGAGACAAATGTTCCTGGGAATAGCACTGGGAGAGAAAATGTAAACAGTGCAGAAGGGAAAGGGAAGAGGGATCCGGAACCTGGTTAAGAGACAGCAGAATTCACTAGTTTAATGTCAGTTAAAAACAAAGTGAAAATCAAGTCCCAAAGGACACAGAGCAAGAACAGAACAGAAATTGAGAAATATGGGGCACCTGCCAAACAAGAATAGGGTTTTAGTGAAACTGATTACGTTTAATAAAGAAAGGCTCTCATCTGACATTTAAAATACAGGCATTATCCAGTTAAGAGACTTGGTAAGAGCCCATATCCAGCCACCTGCATCACAAAGGTTAGAGTCTCTGTGATTAAGTTTAAATAATGTTGACCTTTAGTCGAATGTTCCTCATAAACAGGGTTTACGTTCATTGCCAGTGTTCAAATGTGCGCAGCTGAGTTTGCAGGTCCTCAGTGAATAGATCTGGTGACTGCTTGCTATGAAGTGTCTACTACTAGTGAGTTTTTTTTTTTATTTGTGCCCACGTAAAAGGTAATAAATTTACAACCACAGACTTTGATGTGTAAAAAACATCACCTATTACCTCTTGTTTTTCTTTTTTTTTTTTTTAATGTACTTATTTTTTCTTAATTGGTTTCTTTAAAATTCATTCTAATCCACTGGGTGGTGGAAAATTGTCATTATTGTGGTTTCATCTCCCACTGATCACACAGGACTCAAGGATGCTTATGTAATGCTCAGAAAATTGGATGTGGTTTTGTCCAACCCAACAGAAATTTCCAAACTCCTCCTGCTTTGATCACCTTCCTTGATGCAAGGGGTGGACAAGTCATTAAGTGATCGTACTGGCCAATGAGAGGAAAGGGGACTTCTGCTGGGTACATAGGATATGCTTTGCCTTTCCTTATAAAATGTATGCAACATCCTAGGGCCCCCTCTTCCTCTCTTTCTCCTGAGTTAATATGGATGTGATGTCTGGAATAGGAGCAGCCATCTTGCAACCATGAAGAATAGGTCAGGAGAACTCCAGATTTGGTGGCCCCAACATCATTGAGCCACTGAAACAATTCCAGGACTCACTTTCCTCCATAACTTCTTGTTGTGAGTGAAAAAATAAGCATCTAATTTGTTTAAGTCACTGTATTGTGAGTTTTTCATTATTTGCAGCTTAAAGCATTTTTAACTAATTCAAAGAGGAAACAACTCTACTGTCCAGTCCATCTTGGATGGCTGCTGATATATTTATTGTCCAATGGTTCCCTGAAATTCAGTGATAAACTGCTCGTGGGCCCCTGAACATAGCAAATGACCAGGGCTGGGACCCTGATGCCTAGAGCTCCCAGGCCATGCAGCCATCCTTACTGAGGCCTGGCCTGGGAGCCAGGAGCAGGTGGCACTTTTCAAATCTGTTGACTGCTATCCCCGTTCTGGATGAACAAGTTAACCCTTTTCTCCTCTTGCCACTGTCTTAGGCATTTCTCTTTCTCTTTAATCAATTTAGGACATCTATTACACTCTCTTCTGTGAGTTGACAGGTCTACAAATAAATGCAGTGCCTTTTCTCATGAAGCTCCTGTTTTCCATTCAGCAACCAACCACCTCTGAGACAAGAGAGCAAAACCTGAGCTACCTGCCTCAAATGTAAGATGGAAAACTACACAAGTTAATATTGTAATAAATTACCTTGCCACACCTACCAGTCTAGCAAAATAGTCACCACGGCAAGACAGGGTGAGAATGACAGCTGATGAACTAGAGTGACTTTTGAGCCCTGTGCTGACTTGCATGGATGAAATTACTTGGCTTGTTTCTCATCTGCACTGCAGGTTTTCTAAAGATGACCAGGGACGCTGCTTCATCATAAGCAGGAGAGCTGGTGTGGTTTGGGTGTGCGGTCTGTGGTTGGAGTAGAAAAAGGAGAGGAGAGTGAGGATGCCTGGTGATTTAGTCTGGACTTGGCCACTTCTAAGACCTACCATTTTGACCTTTTCTGTTTATATTTAAGTCAGAGCTTTCATAGGAACGTGTTTGCTTTCTCTTTCTGGATTTTTTTCATCTGAAAGTTTTATTTGGGTTTTTAAATTTTTTTAAAGGTAATCATTCAAATGATTAATTGCAGATTTGATTATAATAGTAAATGACTGGCAACAATTTGGATATCAACAGAAGTCTAATTAAAACAAATTATAGTACAAACATAGAGTGGAATGCTATATAGTTGTAAAGCTAAACGAGGATGTGCTCTATAATGGATATTAAAAAATCTCTCTTCCACTCTTGTCTCCTATTCATACATTTTCCATATCCTCCACTGGTACATTTTTATAACTTTTCCCACAGTTTCTTTATACACAAGTAAATTGAAATATAAGTTCTTATTGTTTCTTTTTTATGTGATAAGTAAGATTCTTTACATACTGTTCTGCTCTTTGTTTATTTCACTTAATAATATATCCTGGATGTCTTTCCAAATAGAATTCTTTCATTTGTCCAAAGTCATCTTCAACTTCATGCAGTAATTTTTTTAAAATGTTTTTATTTTATATTGAAGTATAATTGATTAATCATGCAGTAGTGTTTTAAATTTTTCTTCACATAGGTCTTAAACATTTCTTTTTTTATTTATTTTTGGCTGTGCTGGGTCTTCCTTGTGACATGGGCTTTTCCCTAGTTGCGGTGAGAGGGAGCTACACTCTAGTTTTGATGCAAAGTTTCGAGAGTGCAGGCTCAGTAGCTATGGTGCACGGGCTTAGTTACTCTTTGGCAATGTGGGATCTTCCAGGACCAAAACGCTTGCCCTGTTCATCAGTAGGTGGATTCTTAACCACTAGATCACCAGGGAAGCCCACACATTTCTTCTTGTATTTATTCCTAGGTATCATGTCTTTTGGGGCTTGGTTTTGTATTCTGTTACATTTTTCAATAGGTTGTTGTCTGTTTATATAGATTAATTTCATTCATTAACTCTTTACTCTTCTACTTTGCTTTGATTTTTAAACATTTTCACAACTTGGATTAAGTTAAATAAACTGTTCTTGGCCCAGATTTCTTTTTATAATGCAATGCTCTATGTTCTGAAATTCTTGATGCCATGATTGCTATAAGTCAGTGAGCTCAAGGCTCTTCATGACAAGGTAATCCTCTAATATTCAGAGAGTAATTATAATTCAGATGCTTAGTATAACGGTACTTCCAGACTACAACTCAATTGAAACTACAAATAATTTAACAAAAACTGTGTCACTTACATAGTACAACACAGCTAGTGAATATCTTCATAGATTTTTGATTTGTTAGTTGAATGACAGTCTGTGTTTCTTTGGTGCTTGTAATCCACTGAACCTTATCTTTTGGGGAACACAAAGGGAAAGTTTTTCATGTATTCAGTTTGGGTGCCACTTCAGCACCTGGTGGCTCAGATGGTAAAGCATCTGCCTACAACGCAGGAGACCTGGGTTCAATCCCTGGTCAGGAAGATCTCCTGGAGAAGGAAACGGCAACCCATTCCAGTATTCTTGCCTGGAAATTCCCATGGACGGAGGAGCCTGGTAGGCTATAGTCCATGGGGTCGCAAAGGGTCGGATACGACTGAGCGACTTCACTTTCTTTCTTTCAGCACCTAGAAGCCTATCTATCAATAAATTCTTTCTTCTCAATCACCTGAACTGCTAGCCATCATAAGAACATATAGTTTTTAAAAATTTACTTATTTTTAATTGCAGAATAATTGCTTTACAATGATGTGTTGGTTTCTGCCATACATCAGCATGACTCAGCCATAGGTACATACATGTCCCCCCACATCTTGAACCTCCCTCCCACTTCCCACCCCATCCCACTCCTCTAGGTTGTCACAGAGCACCAGGTTTGAACTCCCTGTGACATACAGCAAATTCCCACCGGCTATCTATTTTACATATGGTAATGTATATGTTTTAAGAACATACAATTTTAATAAAAGTAAATTGCAGTAAATGTTTTCTATTCTTGTATTACTTGTAAGAAAGAAAGAAAGAAAGTGAAGTCACTCAATCATGTCCAACCCCTTGCGACCCCATGGACTGTAGCCTACCAGGCTCCTCTGTCCATGGGATTTTCCAGGCAAGACTACTTGTAGGTAGCCATAATTGGCCAAAAGGGGCAAATATTATCAGGCCTATAACACAATCATTAATGACATGAAACTATTCAGTTCAGTTCAGACGCTCAGTCATGTCTGACTCTTTGTGACCCCATGGACTGCAGCATGCCAGGCTTCCCTGTCCATCATCATCTCCCAGAGCTTGCTCAAACTCATGTCCATCATGCCAGTGATGCCATCCAACCATCTCATCCTCTGTCATCCCCATTTCCTCCTGCCTTCAATCCTTCCCAGCATCAGGGTGTTTTCCAATGAGTCAGTTCTTCGCATCAGGTGGACAAAGTATTGGAGCTTCAGCTTCAGCATCAGTCCTTCCAATGAATATTCAGGACTGATTTCCTTTAGGATGGACTGGTTTGATCTCCTTGCAGTCCAAGGGACTCTCAAGAGTCTTCTCCAACACCACAGTTCAAAAGCATCAATTCTTCAGTGCTCAGCTTTCTTTATAGTCCAACTGTCACATCCATACATGACTACTGGAAAAACCATAGCTTTGACTATGAGTACGAAACTATGAGTAGATGACTTTTAAATGGGACAATCTTACATAGTTATTTTCCAAAAAACATGGACCCGAATGGTCATCCAATCAAAACCCAAGTATTTGGGACCAAATATTCCATTTCAATAAATAGCCCTACATTTTCATAATACTCTACAGTAAGTGCCCCCAAATTACAACAAAAATATTTTTTCAAGGTTAACTTTTCATTACTCAGGGGAAAATTATAAAGTCTGTGGCTCTTCCTGGGTCGCATTTCACCCTCAATGTCTATGTTTTGTTATTTCAGGTTTCACTGGCTGCTTCATCAGAGCCCATCAGAGGGAAATCACAAGCTTTGAATCGCCGATTAAAGAATTACAGAGTGTTATTGCTCATTGAATCCAGCCTCCTCATCTCGCAGGTAAAGAAACCAAGGAAAGGAAGGGGTGAGTGATGTGCCCAGCATCCTGCAATGACTTCCTGAGGGAGCCAGGGGTCTGGACCAAGCTTTCTGCCCCCCAATTCAGCACACTTTCTACCACATCATGGTGCACATTCCCAGGCACGAATGAAAAAACACACTCCAGTGATTGTTATTGACAAAGATGTGGCACCCATTAATGACACTTCAGGTATACACATAATATTTTTTAAAATATCTTTTCCTATTGAGCAATCTCATTCCCATAGTTGTCCCATAGTTGTCACTAACTTAAATTAGTGTCACAAGCTCTGACCTCTTCCATGTATACCATAGCCTGTCCCATAGGTCTACCTGTGTCATTCACAGACAAACCTAACATATTCTTGCCAAAATTGAGCTTATTTTTTATATCCACCAAATCTGTTATTTCTCTATTTTCTATTTTGTTTTTTGGCTTGATAATAACTCATTTGTCTAAGTCCTCACCAGTCTTTTCCCTTCACATCCAATGTATTACCAAATTCTATTGATGTTACCTAGAAATTTCTCACTTATATTCTCAGTTTTTCATCTCTATTTGCACGTCTTAATAGTTTTTCACCTGGACTCTCTACCTTTGTCTCTTTCCTCTCCAAGCTATCTCCACAGTGCCTTCAAAGTCATTTTCCCAAAGGATAAATATTCTCTTGCTATGTGCTTGCTACCAGAAACTCATACTGTCATCCTCATGTCCATTAAATAAGAGCCCATATAGCGTGATTGTTTAAAGTACTTGAAATGAGCTGTCCACTGTCTGCCTAACTCCTATTCCATCATAGCTTTTCAATGTTAGGTTCCACAAACACAAAAATACTTGCAAGTCTTTGAACTCATTATTTTATGCCTCCTTGTCCCTGAACACATAGACCGCTCTGTCTGAAATCCTATCATCTGCTCACTTTTCTCTCCTCTGAGCATGCTGTCCACTGCTGTTCTCATATTCATCCTTTAGGACTCAATCCCAAGGATGAGAATCAACCCTCAGAGAAGCCAATAGACAGTTTATTCTTTGATGCTTATGCTGTGCCTTCTATGTACTTCCATTACTATATATCACATCATGTTACAATCCTTATTTATGTGATGTTTATCTTGCCTTCAGACCTACCAGTGCCTGGATGAATAGCAGAATGAATATATGGGCATAGGTGGTAGTAATCTACAGAAACATTTTGTGGTCAGCTGTAACCTACTATATTTAGAACATCTGAAAATAATACTATTTGTTCGCTGCTGCTCAGAGTAGACTCAATGCCCAAGTTATAGAACTGAAATATTTTAAATTTATAGAATTTTAATAACTATAATTTAGAATGATTACGATTCATATCTACCTTACCCTTTCATTGAAATATAAATTTGTTTCCTCACTATGAAATCATCACATGTAATTATCTCCAGATGACAAATAGTCATTTCCATATAACATGCAGATATGGAAAAGACATTTTATCTCTTTTTCAGTAGGGTATTTACCAGAGTGTTTCATGTATCTTCAGTAGCATTAGTTAGCATTTGCATCTCTTCCAGTCTTTAGTCAAATTCATTTTATTACACATTTATTAAGATGTTCTGGGCTCCTGAGCTTTAAGAACATGTATGAATGAGGGTATTATACATGTACACATAGATCAGATATGCAGGGTTAACTTAGATGGTTACTAAGTTAAATGGGGACATTTAGTTAATTGCAACACTAACCTAGGGATTGGCTGATGTTTCATTTCAGAATGTCTTACACATTTCAGCAAGGTATAAACTACAGAGATGAATGCTTTTGTACCCCTGGGGAATCTAGATGCTCACTTCTTACAAAGGTACAATTTTTATTTGAATTTTCTGAATGTACCTAGATTTTGCTTTTTACTCCATTGTATATGATCTTAAACAACTTAGCTTTTAATAAGACTTTTACATAACTGTAGAAAGCTGTGCCAGGAGTAAGCTACAGTTTCTAGCACTTCCCTTCGCTTTGCCACATGAGCCAGGTATTATGAGCTGCCAAGTTTGATAAGCAAAGGGGTAGTGGAGAGAGTATTGGGCCTCATTGTAAAGACTTGGATTTAAGCCTCAGTGCGTTGCTTACCAGCTTTTGCTCTGAAACAAATCATCTATCTTTCCAGTTTCATCTTAATGAGAATCATACCATCTCCCTAACATCCTTGAGGATTATTTTAAAAATTGAGTGGCAATTGCTCAGAGATCTGAAAACAGGCGTGGAAAATGGGCAGGAACAAAGGGAGCTCAGGCAGCCAGAACCACAGACAAACACCGTCACACTGAACCCCTGTAGCAAAGGCGCTGCTGCCACCACCAGTGGCCTCTGGACACTTTCCCTTTGGCCGCCATCACTGTTGCGTCTGGTGCAACCAGCACCACTAGGATGAATTATTGTCTAAGTCTTACCTTCAGCTACAAGTGCATTGTGTGCTCAGTTGCTCCTGTCTGACACTTTGTGACCCCATGGGCTGTAGCCCCCCAGGCCCCTCTGTCCATGGGATTTCCCAAGCAAAAATTTTACAGTGGCTTGCCATTTCCTCCTCCAGGCAATCTTCCTGAACTCATGTCTCCTGCATCACAGGCGGATTCTTTACCACTGCACCACCTGGGAAGCTTTTCAACTACAAAGAAGGCTAGAAATGCATGCCTCTGACTTTTTGTCTTTTATGGTAGGAGATTAGTCTATAATCCAAACTGTAGGACAAAAGAATGGAAACTGCCTCATATACAGGAGAAGATTAAGGTGCTGGGTCCACAACGACTATCTCTTGACTATTTCCACAATCGCCTAACTTGTCTCACTGCCTTCAGCCTTGTTTCCCTCCACTCCACTGTCCCTGCTGACATCAGAGGTGCTTTTTCAAAGGAAAATCTGATTCCTGCTACTGCTCTTTTTAAAGCCTTCAACCATCCCCTCCCCTAGACGCCTGTGCTGTGCTAAGCCATTTCAATTGTGTCCCAGCTCTTTGCCTGCCAGGCTCCTCTGTCCATGGGATTCTCCAGGCAAGAATACTGGAGTGGGTTGCCATGCCCTCCTCCAGGGGATCTTCCTGACCCAGGGATGGAACTGTGGCTCCTGCGGCTCCTGTATTACAGGCAGATTCTTTACCGCTTGTAATTCTTTACCACCAGGGTAGTTCCAGATGTTTATGTATATGTAAGTTAGAATACCGTACAGACACTTAGAACTCTGCCAGGACACTGCTGTAGATGGATGCATGGACAGCCTGCGGTTAGTGGAGATGACCACTGAGCTTGCCTGGAGCATAGCATCAAGCAGCAGAGGGCAAGAACCAATGTCAAAGAGCACGAAGTAGCCAAGACACAAATTCACCCCTCAACCCCAGTTTTTTTCTGGATAACATACTCCTGGGATGCTTGTTTTGACCCATGGATTTCTGAAAGTCACTCAAATGAATACACTGGAATATTTTTCATGATTACCAAGGTGACCTCCCATCAAATTATATCTAATTTATTTTTTAATTGAAGTATAGTTGATTTACGAAGTTGTGTTAATTTCAAGTGTACAGCAAAGTGATTCAGATATATATATACTTTTTCAGATTCTTTTCCCTTATAGGTCATTTCAAAATACTGAGTATAGTTCCCCATGCTATATAGTAGGTTCTTGTTGCTTATCTATTTTATATATAGTAGTGTGTATGTGGAGTTCCCCTGGTGGCTTAGTTGGTAAAGAATCCACCTGCAATGTGGGAGATCAGGGTTTGATCCCTGGGTTGGGAAGATCCCCTGGAGGAGGGCATGACAACTGACTCTAGTATTCTTGCCTGGAGAAACCCCATGGACAGAGGAGCCTGGCAGGCTACAGTCCCTGGTGTTGCAAAGAGTCAGACACAACTGAATGAGTAAGCACAGCAGCATAGTGTATGTTAATCTCAATTTCCTAATTTATCCCTCCCTCCTCTTTCCCCTTTGATAACCATAAGTTTGCTCTCTATGAAACTACTTCTATTTTGTAAATTAGTTCGTTTGTGCCATACTTTACATTCCACATTATTAGTGATATCATATGATATTTGTCTTTTCTCTGTCAGACTGACTTCACTTAGTATGATCATCTCTAGGTCCATCCATGTGGTTGAAAATGGCATTATCTCCTTCTTTTTTATGGATGAGTAATATTCCATTGTAAATATATACCATATCTTCTTTATCCATTCATCTGTTGATGGACGTTTAGGTTGCTTCCATGACTTGGCTATCGTAAATAGTGTGGCTATGAACATTGGGGTGCATGTATATTTTTGAATTAGAATTTTCCCTGGATATATATGTGTGGGAGTGCAATTGCTGGATCATATGGTATAACTTTATTTTTAGTTTTTGAAGGGACTACTTACTTTAGAAAAAAACTGTATGCACATGGACTGGGAGTAAATCATACCCATGATAGTGCACACGCATGTTATTCCTCCATTTGTAGAAATAATATCCCTTTTGTTGTTTACCAAGGGACAGCTACTCAGCTTTCAAGAGTCAGCTGACTATGCAGATAAAGAAAGTTGTAAAAGGATTCAGAGTCAACAGTTAAGATTAGTTTCCTCTGGGCAAGGAGAATAAGGTGGGTGCAAAGAGGACTTTTCACTTTATGCTCTTCTATATTATTTGAATTTTTCACAATCTAGTGTATTACTTTTATAACTGGGTTTTTAAAAGTTAACTCAAAAGTTAGAGAAATAGCGGTGACTCCTTCCTTGCTATTTTGCTTTTGCCATTTCTTTTAAAAATAGCTCCCAAGTGTCTTGTAAGGAGAACATAAAAGCCATCTGGGAAATGAAAAGTAAAAATACCTTAAGTGGCTTCAAAAAAAGCCATTATTATATTAAACACTATTCAGAGCTGTTTCCTCAGAACATTATTAACTCAAATGTAAGCAACAACACATCAAAGGCTAGAATAAATAAATAAAGAATAAATAAAGATTGTGTTACATGGCCTTTGCGTACACAAACAATGCTAATAGTGACCATTGTAGGGTCATTAACCGTCACACATTTTTCCAGCTAAATGTCCAGATGACGGGACAACATCCAGGCTTCCCAAGAGATATCCCAATTTGTCCCATTTGTTTTCTATCTTGTGCATGCTGGATTTTAACACACTCTTCTTTTCAAATGCGCATCAGCTGTATTTTCTCATTTGATTTTCATCATAACCCTTGGGAAATAAAGATAGTTATTGCTTCTTTGCTGATGAGGCAAGCTCTTGCAGGTTTTGATGAAGCTAGGATGAGGCTCCTGGTCTCCAGACTATGAATGAAGTTTTCTCCAAGCTGCTTCATCGGCATCCCCAAACCGCAATCCATGTGTGTCATTTTAAGTATCACTCTAACAACACTGGAGACTTTTAACTCATTCTCCTCCAGTGCTATTTCTTCCACAAAATGAAAAATTGAATATAAATATTCAAATAGAACGAATGTATGTGTGTGTAATGTTTATTTCCTCAGCCAATATATAAGCTCTGTGAGGGCAAGGACCATGTGCCCCTACCCCCTACCATTCAGTGCCTGGCATATAGGAAGCACACGATAGATGTTTGTTGAATGAATGAATGACAGAACATCAGCTACTGTATTAGGTAGGACTCTCTCAGATGCAGATTCCTCATTTAAACTGGCGTGAACAGAGAAGGACTTTGTTGATGCGAGTATCTAGAAAGTTCAAGAATCAGCTAGCTCAGTCATAGCTCCACTGAGATTAGATTAAATTTCTTTTCGTTCTCTCTCTTCTTCTCGTCCTCCCCTTTCCCTCCCCTTTCCTTGCTGTTCTGTCCTTCCCTTTTTCTTCTGACTCTTCTCTCTCTGTCATCCTCTCCCTCTGTGGTAGGGCCTTCACCACCTCCTCTGTGGGTGGTGAAGTTGGCAGTTGGTAGCTCTGGGACCTCTGGTCTAGTTTGGCGTCCCAGGAGAAAGGAAGCATATCGATCGAACTTTGCATCATGTTTTCATTTCAGGAAAAGAAAATTTCAGGATTGATCAGATCTATGTCCTATGTGGGAGTGAGGTACAGTGATTGGCAGTCCCTCTGGAGGGGGACATGGCAACCCACTCCAGCATTCTTGCCTGGAGAACCCCATGGACAGAGGAACCCGGAGGGCTACAGTCCATAGGGTCACAAAGAGTTGGACACGACTGAAGCAACCTAACACGCACTACAATCATGTGGAAGGGAGAGTGTTATTTGCACAGAGCAAGGGATGCTGGGCACATGTAAATATATCCCCTCCATACACTTTCAAAAGGAATTTTATCAAGAAGTAAAGGAGAGACTGCTTTTACTAGCAAGGGACTTTCAGTCTCTGAAATCTAAACTCTCTCCACGGAGCTAAATGATGTCTTCTTAAACCATTTGACTAAGGTCATAATTTTTCAAAAGAGAGACTGAACTTCATGCTTTGAGTACCAAGGTGTTAACAAGTCAAAGAGAGTGATAAAGACAAGTCTCCTCACAACGTTCATACCTATCTCTTCAGCAAAGCAGAGGACCACAGTGACTGAGAGTAAAGGTACTCCTTGGTCGTTAGACCACAGGATGCAGGTCCCTAGTTCATGGAGAAGAATGTGCAGGCAACATGCTCATTTTTCTCTTAAGTGAAAAATCAGAGAATTCTCCTCTGGCACATGGCTGCTCGAGAACTGAGAGTACTAATATTTCTGTAGCTTTGATTCCTTTTTAAAAAATTACTTTATTTTTGGTCATGCCCTGAGGCATGTGGGATCTTAGTTCCCTAACCAGGTATCAAACGTGCACTCCCTGTGTTGGAAATACATAGTCTTAACCATTGAACCCTCGAGGAAGTCCCTGTAGCCTTGATTCTTAAAGGGAGAAGGGGGATTTAGTTTTGAGCATTTGTTGCTGTGTCCAGGCCCCTGTGTTTGAAACTATCTTCTGGGAAAGAAGTCATGATCACTATTTCAGGGGAAAAAAGAAAAAAACCTTTTCTTTTCGATTTCTACCTTTTATTGCTCGGCTCTTCTGCCCTTTCCGTATTGGCGTGAAGTGCCTGAGAGTGCAACAGTTCTGTAAATGGATGAAAATGACTGTGGCAGGTCCCTCTTCAGATGCCTAGTAACACGGGACCAGAGACTAAAAAGCTATTCATAATACAGAAAAGATTACTAGCTCTTTTTTTTATCACAGCTTTTTTATTTTATAAACCGGGTCTTAAGACATGGACTTTTTCAGCTGTTTAAAGTTATAAATATATATGATTAATAAGAAAAGCACTGAAGGAAATGAAAACAACCTCTCATCCTGTACTTCCTGACATCCTCTTTTTTGATTTGGTGAAGTTTCCTGTCATTACTTTTCAGCATATTTATTTTTAAGGAAGTTCCCTTAGCAAGAAGATTGAAACCAGCACCCTGTCCCTCCTCACTCAAACACAGACACACACATCGAAGAGTTGGAAATGTGTATTGCAGTATTCTTCAAAGTATCATGGCCGTGATACACACCCTTAGTTGTACACTTGGGTATTTGGGGAGAAGTGGAGAGAACTCCTAACACTAAAGAGAAAGCAAGACATATCATATTCTAAATTTCTGCATTTCTTACAGTAAAAGGGCTATGAGATAAAAATGTCACAATTGTCACTAGTTACTACTGTTAATAATATAATTTCTTGAGCTACCATTTATTGAAACTTTGCTAGGTATCGTTACTGTGCTAAGTGCTTTACACACACACACACACACACACACACACACACACCCTCACACACACACATGCCTGCATGCTACCAATCTGCCTGTGCCTCTGATTCTAAAGATCAGAGTTTATGCTGTGAATTAAGGCTGTGTTTTTGGTGGTCATGATCCACCAGTGAATCATGAAATTAATTTAATGGGCAGAGATAACCTCAATCTTATAACATTCTTGTGAAAGGATTTATATTATCACTAATTTACAGATGAGAAATGCCAGACCTCAGAAGGTTAAGTAACTCACCCAAGTTCATAGAGTTAGTAAGAAGTAAATATGGATGTGGAGCCTTTCTGTCTCCAAAACCTTGTCAACTATTAAGGGTATGTCACATCATTTAACAATTAATAATGAGTATATCACACTTGTCCAACTTTTTGCGACCCCATGGACTATAGCCCACCAGGCTTCTTTGTCCATGAAATTCTCCAGACAAGAATCCTGGAATGGAAAGCCATTCCCTTCTCCAGGGGATCTTACTGACCCAGGGACTGAACCCAGGTCTCCTAAATTGCTGGCAGATTCTTTACCATCTGAGCCACCAGGGAAGCCCATAAATATAAATAGACATAGAAGAAGAAGACCTAATTCCTAATATATTCTTTAAGGGAGGGCTTGAGGCTTGTGGATAATTAGCAGCCTGCCTTGTTTTGAATATAGACTTAAAATTCAAGTGTGTGTGTATGTGTGTGTGTATTAGAGTTGTGGGGAAAAATTCATAGGACTCGGTATCATTAACAGAAAGATAAAAAATCATGAGCGGTTTCTTAAGCAAAGAGAGTTTTTTACTTTTAAAAATTTATAATCGTATTTTATATTTACATAGCACTTTACAGTTTATAAACAGGGCTTTCCAGGATATAATGTGATCTTCAAGCATTCTATTGACTCTATACGTGTGGCCTTTGTCGGGTACAGGCTGTAAGAATGGTTACAGCTGATAACGACTAGTTATCAACAGGAAAGCTAACATACTTTGGACACAATCCAATAGTATAAAAATGGTGCTTACAGATAATCTGCTGTTGTCAGATTTCCAGCTCTTTTAACGAAGTAGCAAAGCCAGCAAATGAAAGGTCATGTATTTAGTAAGCCCTAAAAAGTTAAGCATAAAAATCCAATCAATAAGTTCACTCTGGAACATCAACAGCTCTTGAAGACAAGACCTCTAACTTTTGGAAATAACTGTGATGGTGTTTGTTAAATACATTTGTCATTTCAGAAAGAGATCCCCACGTTACTAGGATCATGTCAGTTGTCAGTGTTCGCTGTCTCTCTCACTCTTTGCTTTTTCGGAAAAAAAAATATTACAGAAACTCACACAAACTGAACCCCTCCAGTTGGTGTTGGCTGCCGTTTTATTACAGTTCGAGTAAGACCTTAACTCCCCCTCAAAAACTTCCTTGTGCAATTGTCATATTGCCCATTAATTTCTGCTGTGGGTTAAGGCCGTGTTTGGGGTGGTCACAACCTGCCCATGAAGTCAATTTGGCGAGTAGAGACAAACTGTTTTTAAAAGTGGAACAACAGAATAGAAAAATGTCAGAATGTATCACAGGTAGTAAAGGTCAGTAGGGAGCAGGGGAGGAAATTGCTGGGAGATGAGAGGTGTTGAGAGACAAAGTGCAAGGAGGAAAAAGGAGAAAAACTCCCCCTGTTTCAGAGTGATATCTGGTAGTAGTCCTACTCTTTTGATCCTGGCCGTGGACTAATGAGATTAATATGTACCTATGGGTACCACTGGTAGGAGGAAGGGCAAAAGGGAGAGGAACAGAGAGTAGCGCATAGAAGGCAAGGAGGGGAGTGTCAGAGAGGGATAACGTGAATTGGTTTATATGTGAAAAGGAGAGATGGAAAGAAGAGGCGAGAGTAAAACACTAAGAGATGTAGAAGATGAGGCTTGGTAGGTAGATTCACTCTGTGTTTAAAAAATGCCTTCAACTGCAGTAGCATAAACTCGATTTAAATGGCTTAAACAACAAGGAAGTATATTGATTAATCTACTGGCTCAATGATGTCATAAGGACCATTCACAGCTTTGACCTCAATTTTGTTCCTCTTGTTGGATGTAGGATGACTATACTACTGGGTCTATGGGCTGCGTTACTTCTATGCAAGGAGGACAAGGATGGATAACTGTGATTCTCTGAATTGCAAAGGATAACTTCTCAAATTCCTTCAGCAAACTTCTGCTTACACCTTACTGGCCAGAACTGAACCACATATCCATTCCTGATTGGTTGACTGATAGAGGGTTGCATTGCCTAGACTGATCAGACTTCTCCGTGGCACTGGGATCAATATCTTTCCGGCATAAGAGGAAAGCAAAATTGAAGTTCTTTGGGGAAGAAGGGAAAGGCATTTTGAGAAGAAGGGAAGAACTAGAAGAGTAGTTCACTATATATGAAAACGCCTGAAAACACTGGTAACATATCCTAATAATTCCAGTAGATTTGATAATGAACATTTCTATCATTAAAACAGTTTCATTTTTAGAGACCTGTTATGTCGTTTTCTTTCTCATAGAAGAAGGCCTTTAGGAGGTATTTAAATGAAAGCAAAGAAATCAAGTACAGAGCTTCTATTTTCTATATATCAATACTTAACCACCAAAAGAAATCTCAAATTTTACTCAAAAATAATATGCCGTATTCACTTACCAAAAGACAATGCACAATGATTGACTTCTGTTGGAAAAAAAACATCAGAAGAGAAATCCACTAGCCATTGTGTAGAGCTTACTTTTCCCTCTCTTTCCCTCCCCCACTCAGAAGTTAGACTTCAGCATTATCCTCGTGTGTACTTGCCAACTTTCTGCATCATGACACAAAGACATTGCTGGTTAGGATCATTTTAGCCTGAAGAAAGGCAAGCACAAAGCCAGCCAGGCTTAGATGAAATGCACACTGTTTGCTAAATGGCCGTGGTGTTTTGAGGGTTCCCTTCATGAAAGACTAGCCTAAAGTCAACAGCCCACAGTTGCTCAAATCTGGGCTTTGGTTTCACTGCCACTACCCGCCACTTCCCCACCCAGGAGAATTACAAAATTACAGCTAAGTGGTGTTTTAACTACCTCCCCAGGGGAGTGTTGAGTAAGAAGTAAAGCATTCTGGGTCACCAATAAATCATTTCTGGAAAAAAAGGACATTTCAGGAAAATTAAACAAACCGTAGAAAAGCCTTAGCTTGCAATCTGTTGTCACAGAGTTTGAACCATGACTTTCCTCCCTGCTTAGACAAACATCAAGCAGGAAGCCCAGAACAGGAAAAAAAAAAAAGCCCAGGACTGTCCAGAGCCAGAGAAGAGAAGAGCTAACGATGACTGTCACTGTGACTTCATTGCCCATTTAAACAAAATGAAGGCAGCTAGTTCTTTAACCCTTTCCAGTTGAACCTCTGACTATTTTCAGAAGTTCTATACAGTGGAGCCTGGAACATGGGTTTTCAGAGCTGCTTCAGATAGTTTAACCAGCTTCCCCTAGGGCCCTGGCTACATTGTGCATGTAAATTGCTTCCCTTGGGATATTTACCTGTGGTAAGGTTCATGGGTAGGCAATGTGCATATCTCGTTCATCAGGATTTGTATTTACATCAGGATTTGTGACATTTGAAAACCAGACCATTCTTATGTGCACTTTGTGATTTTCTTTCTGGTGAATTTTGCTAGTATTCTCGTTCCTAACTTTCCCTCTGCTGTACAATTCCAATGCTTACTTGTCTATTCATTGCCACTGTCCTACCGTCCCACAACAATGTCAGCCCAAATCTATTAGCTGAGCTCACTGTTGGCTGGCTCCATAGCAACCAGCTGAAAATATTATAGGGCTTTCCCCATGAGCCCATACCGAACAAAAGCACATGACCACTTCTTTCTATTTTAACATTTGTCTACCTCAAGAGGAGCTGGGCAGAATTTAGAAAATATTTTTCATCTGGGAACAGAAATAATCAAGCAAGTCAAATGTTGGCTCTTATTTCTTTTAGATGTCTTCGTCGTCACTTAGTTGCTAAATCGTGTCTGACTCTCGCGACCCCATGGACTGTAGACTGCCGGGCTCCTCTCTCCATGGGATTCTCCAGGCAAGAACACTGGAGTGGGTTGCCATTTCCTTCTTCATTTAGATGTCTCACTGATTGTCATCTCCCTGTAATGAATGATTCATGCCATTCACCTTGAATCCATCATTTATGTTATCTGAATTTCTATTTTGTGCTTCCTAAAACTGACAATGCTAGGATGAATAAATTCTTATTGTAGGTGAGTTTCCAGTGAGCCAGCTGATATATTTGACTAAATCATTTTGTTTATAAGACGGTTTCAAAATACTATTTTAAAATTTCAAAACCTCCTTGGGACCTTAACCAACATTTTGAAGCAAGTCTATTATTCTCTTCTGAGAGTCCTTCCAAGCTTTTTATTTTTTTCTTTTTAAAATAATTCATTTTATTAAATGCATTGTTTCTCTAAATTCTTACATAGGTGACCAATATTTTTTTTTTAATTTTCTATTTTTTGACTTTACCATATTGTATTTGTTTTGCCATGCATTGACATGAATCCACTATGGGTGTACATGTGTTCCCCTTCCGGAACCCCCCTTCCACCTCTCTCCCCATCCCATGTTACTGTATTCCCCGTAGGAATTCTGGATCATTATTTTTCATAAAGGTTGAAGGAATTAGTTACAAATTGACCAGGCAATGCAAATCTATGCATAAAGCAACAGAATAGCATGATTCTGTCTTTATGTAATAATGCACAAAACAGACCCTCCACAGCTATTTCCTGAGTCTTGTCAACTTTACATTTTTCGATGGCCATTTTGGTAGTTATAAAAACTATAGGTAGTGGTATTTTCAAATTGATGGCTTATTTTATGGAAATATATTTTATGGCTTATATAACTGTAACAGGTTCCCATCATTAGAAGGGAATTTCTTTCCTTCATGATTTGGTAGGGTGAAACATTCCTATCATCCTATACATGGTCTCATTTAATTATGCATGTGCATGGCTTTAGAGAGGATTACTAGAGTACTGTTTTTCCTTCCGTTATACAGAAGTCAGATCTTAGAAGAGTGAAAACGATAAAACTCCTCTTCAGGAATCTTTGAAACCAGACAAACAGAAAAGCAATAAGCTTTGTCCCATTTGACCTTGACCAGGCTAGTTGGATTCAATGTCTTCTCTGCTGAGGTCCAGGCCCTTGCGTAGTTGGATCTAGACCAGGTCATATACTTTGTCCCACAGGAGACAAAAGGTCTCCTTATCCCTTTTGATTTTATAGGCATTGCCCCATGTCCTTCTTAATAACTCTGCCAACTTACCCCCTCAGTTCTCTAACCACCTTTTGAAGCTTGTTGCCTGGTTCATATGTCATACTCCTGACTTCCAGTAACCAATTGAGTCACACCAGATACACTCTGCCAGGTGTCTCTTTGGACACCCAGAATCATCATCATTATCATCATCACAATAATATTTCACACTGATGACTAAGCGCCGGCTAAGCTGCATGCTTTATGTAGATTATCTCATTTAAATCTTAAAACAACTCTATGAGGCAAGTAGTATTTTTCTGGGCTCAGGTTATTAAAGAAAACACATAGCAAACAAGTGGTAGAGGCAGGACTTGCATCCAGGCAGTGTCTTTGCTATTTCTCCATCTCCTCCCAAATCTTACCCGAATGGAGAATTGAATACAAGCTGCTTGGGTAAGAGCCAGACTTCCTTACCATACGGTGTGTTGGCCAGTCTAGGGGAGGGTATAGCTCCAGCTGCACAGAACATTTCTGCCTTCTCATAGTCTTCTCTTAATTCTTAGTGGCAAGAGGCTTTAGTCATTTCCTTTGTGTTCAAAATTAGCCTTTTACTTTTCGTCCACACAATATGCCACAGAGCACCCAGATTACATTCATTATGAGCTATCATGTCCATTGTCACTTGTTTACAAGGGCTCTGGCTTGGCCTTAGCTTTTAGGTGAAGTCATCGTAGAAAAAGTCAAGAGCCACAGAACTAGGGTTTAAAAAATGACAAACATTGCAAGCATTCATTTTCTACTCCCACAATCTTTATTTTCCCATTTTTGTTAGTTGAAAACAAGAACACTAAGACTTCTTAGAAAATAGCAGATCTTTAGAAATACTCACAACCACCTATAAACAAAGGGCAAACATACTCACTTCTACGTCCTCACTCCACGCAAATCAGACAGTAGTAAAAAAGACATGGAAAGTGTTTTTTATCTATAGGTATGCTACAAAAACATTCACATAAATGAGCAAAAGACATGAATGGGAAACACTCGCTTACTTTTTTTTAGCTTATAAACCAAAAACACAAAAAGACTAAAGTGGAGATTCAGTTAAGAAGCTTGTGGTGACTTTTAACAGGTAGCATTTTCAGTAAACAGCTCAGTCAGTCTGAACAATGATATTACAAAGCAAGAGTAAGTCCCTCTAAGAAACTATCTTGCCTCATGGGATTTCCCTGGTGGTCCAGTGGTTAAGATTCCAGGCTTCCAATGTAGGGGGCACCGGTTCGATTTCTGGTTGAGGAACCGAGATTCCCACATGCTGCGAGGCATGGCAAAAAAAAAAAAAGAAGAAACTATCTTGCCTCCTGGAAAAAAGCAAGCAACGTAAGATAAGAGTTGTCAGGGTGCAGGGCAGAAATATTATTAAGTAAGAGAATGGCCCTCTCACTTAGTAAGAATAATAAGAAACACAGCAAAGGTCTAAGGTTGGTAGGAAATGAAATATCTAGCTCCCCATGTGTCTCTGTGAGTTCTGAGCGACAGAAACAGGAAGGAAGAGTGAGCAACCAGTCTGTGTTGCATTTGGCCTGTTAGGAAACCACACGATGGGTCATGTGATAGACTCCATTCTCTGATCTTGCCTCAACGCTCTGCCCCATGGAATCTTAAACCACATTGGATTTTGATCAAATGAGCAGGATGGCAGATCCTGAAAGATAATTACACAACTGAACACAAGCTTCTGGATGGCATGTTATCTGTTTTGTAAATAGTTGTGTTGTGAGCCCTGGAGGAGGGCATGGCAACCCACTCCAGTATTCTTGCCTGGAGAATCCCCAAAGATAGAGAAGACTAGTGGGCTACCCCTCCATAGGGTTACAAAGAGTTGAGCACAACTGAAGCAAGTTAGCACGCACGCACATGTTGTGAGCACTTGTAGCATAGTAGGTGCTCAGTAAATATTTGCTGAATGAACCAATACACATCTAAGAGCTCAATCATTTGACCGAAGCTTGAGAAACATTTTGGGCTTTTTTGCTCTTCACCTAACCAGTGATGACCAAAAATACAATTTAAAAAAAGAATGAAAGAAAAAGAAAAGAAGCAGAAGACATCATCTGTCATTTGCCATGGCAGCTGAGTTATTTTGTTCATATTCAATTTGAATTAGTTTCTTCCTTGCAGAAAAGATGCCAGAAGATTATAAGGGAATAACGGTGTGTTTATATGTGAGTGTGCACTTGTGTATGTGTATGCGATCATTCATATTGATGTAGGTATGTCAAGTCACAGGAATACAGCCGTATCTATGGTTGACCTTTGTTAACTCTTCATTAACCCTCCTGAAAGACTCTCCTAATTCTCCTGATTTAGCAGTAATTATTTAGAATTACAAGAAGCGAAGTTGAGTCGTGAGCAAAACAGTCCATCCCTACTAATAACACAGCTCAGTGGTAACAATAGAAAGGTAATCTGGGAGGTCACTCCTCCCCTCCAGAAATCTCATGCCATCTAAATTGGGAGTTGGTGGCCATGTAAACAAATTCAAATTACCTTCCAGCAAAAACCTCAAACTACTTGTTTGGATGGTTTCGGCTAGAAGACATGAATCCGGATCAAAATCTAAAGCCACAGGAGTACTGAAATAGCTGAAACAGAGATGTAGTCATTACAGGAAGCTTAGGAAGGTTCAAAGGAGGTTAAAAAAAGAAAGAGAAAGAAGAGGAAAAGCTGCAGCAGGAGAAGCTGCTGGCATTGCCCATCCCTGCTGGAAATGTAGCTGATAGTCTCTGAAGAGGAAGGGGAAGGAGCTTTAGGTGCAAAACAAGCAGCCTAGACAGGGACAAAACAGGAAACAGGAGTGCTGATGAAACTGAACTGTAACTTGGGAAGGGCGAAAATCCTCAAAGCCACATGGCTGTTAAAGACACCGGAAGAAGACAACAGAAAAGTAGCGAGGAACTACGAGTGAACTGTGGATTAAATAACGCATTGAGACAGATAATGAAGTCTCCAATTTCCTATTGAAACGACCTGGAAACAGACTTAGCCCTGTTCCAGTCATTCCAGGAGTGTCTTATTGTACTAGATTTGCATTGGATCAAACATTGCTTGAGGGACTTCCCTGGTGGTCCAGTGGTTAAGACTTCACCTTCTAATGCAGAGGATGCAGGTTTAGTCCCTAGTCTAAGATCCCACATGCCTTGTAGCCAAAACATGAAAAAAAAAAAAAAAAAAGCAGAAGCAATATTGTAACAAATTCAATAAAAGACTTCAAAAAAGGTCCATATAAAAAAAAATCTTAAAAAATTGCTTGAACTAAATGGACCTTTAACTTAGGGGGAATTCTTTTGTCGTTGATGGTGGTGGTGGTTTAGTCGCTAAGTCGTGTCCGACTCTTGCGACCCCATCGACTAAAGCTTGCCAGGCTCCTCTCCATGGGATTCTCCAGGCAAGTATACTGGAGTGGGTGGCCATTTCCTTCTCCAGGGGATCTTCCCGACCCAGAAATCAAACCCGGGTCTCCTGCACTGACTGAGCTATAAGGGAAGCCTATAGAGCTATTTCATAAGAGCGTTGCTTAACAGTAACAGGTAGCATTTAGTACTCTGCCCATGCTGACTTAAATACAGAGATAAACGGAAGCAAGCTCAAAAAATGAGTTTGTTCAGGAAGAGCAGAGGAATTGCAAGTTGAGACAAGCAAACTGTAGTGAGCAATTGGAGAATCTGTTGAGGGTCTGGGGTAGGTTGTATTTATGTGCAGGGAATGTAAAGAGGGAAGAGTTCAGTTAGAGTCAGTCAGGATCAAAAACAGAGCGAGGCCAGCCTTGAAAACTTCACAAGCAGACAAAAATCAGTTCAGTCCCACAAAGCTCAGTTCAGTCCACTTTGTGAGACGAACCTGACCCGGGTCGTCTGTTCATACCTGTAGCAAAACTTCCCAAGTTTGAGAAGAGATACCGCTGATCAACCCCACCCCACCCCACCCCTATTTGAGACAATTCTGATACTGTGTTTTACTGTAAATCAGGCATTTATGGGAAATCAGTCTCTTAGTTTTTAAATTTTGCCTTCCTAGAGGGCATATGCATGAAGCTCTTCATTATATATCCTTCAGTTCTATTTTAGATTGAAATTCTTTCACACTCACAATATGGATAATAATCATTGACTTCTCACAAATCTTAGACGGTAGGTATTATTACCACCTACGGTTTCTAGATGAAGTCTCTGAGGCTGTATGATTTGTTGAAGGTCAAGTGGCCAGGTCAGAATAATTTCAAGGCAAGAATTTCCCACTCTTGACTCCAGAGCCTATGTTCTAGGGTACCGTTCCATTTTGCTCCCAAGTTACAGTGCATTTGATCAATATACGGTTTTCTACTGAATATAACAGAGCTCCGTTTGGCTCATTTTCATTTATATTTGCTCTATTTATCAGAATTGCTGTTATTTTTTTGGCCAACCTTCAGAGAGAGAAACAATGTGTGGTAAAATGCCCAGAATGAAGGAGCAACCCAAGGAAGGAAAAAAGGCTAAAGACAGTAAGATCTTGAGTGGTAGGACACTAAAGCCAGCTAGGATATTATATAGAGTTCAGTTCTCTGTAACCTATAATAGAATAACTCACTGAACCTTTAATTGAAAGTTTTGCCAAAACTATCCTAGTAAGTGATAAAAATTCTTTGGCCAAATAGGGGATGATCAAGAGTCGTTTTTCTTACATTTATTTATTAGTATTTTGATACCTTGGGGGATTCAGTCGGTTCAGTTGCTCAGTCGTGTCCGTCTTTGCAACCCCAGTCCTCAGTCAGTCTTTGCAACCCCATGAACTGCAGCATGCCAGGCCTCCCTGTCCATCACCAACTCCCACAGTTTACCCAAACCCATGTCCATTGTGTTGGTGATGCCATCCAACCACTCATCCTCCTTTGTCCCCTTCTCCTCCTGCCCTCAATCTTTTCCAGCATCAGGGTCTTTTCAAATGAGTCAGCTGAAAATGGCCAAAGTATTGGAGTTTCAGCTTCAGCATCAGTCCTTCCAATGAACACCCAGGACTAATCTCCCTTAGGATGGACTGGTTGGATCTCCTTGCAGTCCAAGGGACTCTTAAGAGTCTTCTCCAACACCACAGTTCAAAAGCACCAATTCTTTTGCGCTCATCTTTCTTTATAGTCCAACTCTCACATCCATATATGACCACTGGAAAAACCATGGCCTTAATAATCTAATGTAACTATTATTGTTATTCATAAAATAACAACAATTTGGTGTGGTTAAATGACTTGTCCAGGGTCACATAAAGTATTAGATTTTTCAAATTTCTCCAAACCTGACTTCATCCAGGAATTATACTACTGCCAGCAAGGCCCAAATTGGGTTGAATTTAAGCTTATGTCATAATAGTGATAATTGCTTTGAAAGAAGTAGAAACTTTGCTTTGAAATCCAGAGCTTATGTTTCCCGTTTGGCTGCCATCCCAGTGTAGTGGTGTGCAGAAGACACTCCTCAAACAATCTGGATGGTTTGGGAGGTTCCCCTGCTCTTTCATAACCCAGTTGTTTTGCCATGCTCCTCGGGTTAGGAAATGACCTTCTTAGGCACTGTTTCTCGGAGTTATTTAAGGTCTTAAGGCAAATTCTAAGTAAACAGAAAGTTCAAATAAACACAAATACACATATGGATCAGCTCAACACGAAACACTTCAGGGGATTTTACTCAGAGCACCACCATGTTGGCAGGAATTTGAGGACACATGTAGAAAGATGCACACGCTGTGGCCACAGTGGAAGGACATTCTTCTGGGTTGAAAAACATGCAGAGATGCCTTGTTTTATGCTGGTTTTCATGTCGGTATGCTTTTTAGTATAGTCTAGTCGGCCCTCCACATTCGTGGTTCTACATCCATGGATTCAACTATCCTCAGAGGAAATATATTCGAAAAAATTCCAGAAAGTAAAATTCCAAAAGGCCAAAGTTCTATTTGCTGTCTGCTGGCAACTATTTGGGCTTCCCAGGTGGGGCAGTGGTAAAGAATCTGTATGCCAATACAGGAGACATGGATTCCATGTCTGGGTTGGGAAGATTCCATGGAGGAAATGGCAACTCACTCCAGTATTCTTGCCTGGGAAATGCTATGGACAGAGAAGCCTGGAGGGCTACAGTCCATGGGGTCTCAGAATCGCACACAACTTAGTGACTGAGCAGTGAGCAATGGCAACTATTTACTCAGAATTTGTGCTGTGCTAGGGATTACATGTAATCGAGAGATGATTTAAAGTATATGACAGGATGTACATAGGTTTTGTGCAACCATGCCATTGTATATGAAAGGCTTGAGCATCCAAGAATTTCAGTATATGCAGGAGTCCTGAAACCAGGCCCCGTGAATACTACAAATGCTTCTGGGCTGAGGCTGTTGGAGGATGAGAGCTGGTGGCTTAGTACCATTCAGGATGTGTTTCTAATCCAGACATCTAAGATTCTCTTTGATTTGGATTGTTGTTGTTCAGTCTCCAAGTCATGTCTGACTCTGCGACCCCATGGACTGCAGCACACCAGGCTTCCCTGTCCCTCAGCATCTCCCAGGGTTGGCCCAAGTTCATACCCATTGAATTGGTGATGCCATCCAACCACCTCATCCTCTGTCACCCTCTTTATGACCCTGTGGTCTGTAACCTGCCAGACTCTTCTGTCCGTGGGGTTTTCCAGGCAAAAATATTGGAGTGGGTAGCCATTCCCTTCTCCAGGGGATCTTCTCGACCTAGGGATTGAACCTGCATCTCTTATGTCTCCTGCTTTGGCAGGCAAGTTTTTACCACGAGCGCCACCTGGGAAGCCCTTTGATTTGGATTAATGGGGCTCAAATATAATCATGGGATGAAACACCTGAAAATCATGTTGCTTTTATTTTAATTTGGCTATACCAGATCTAGTTGTGGAAAGCAGAGTCTTTTAGTTGCAGCATATGGGATCTAGTGCCCTAATCAGGGATTGAACCTTGGCTCCCAGCATTTTGAGCATGGAGTCTTAGCGACTGGATCACCAGGGAAGTCCTTTATGTTGCTTTTGCAGAGTAAAGTGAAATACAAATATTCAAGTTATAAAAAAGTGTATTTTTTTTTTTACTGAATCAGATCTATTGTGTTCTATTATAGAGATGGTAATATTAGTAAAACCAAAAGAATATGGAACATTTATGGAGGAAAAATTTTTAATTGAAGGAATTCGTTCCATTGACTTTATTTTATTACCATTTTGTGTGGCAGAGACTGCTAGTTGACTACCCTCACAGCCAATTTTCCCTTCCTCTTTAACACAACCCCAATTTTTAGTTGGGTACAAGGTCTCGATGGAAAACTACATTTCCCAGCCTTCCTTGTGGCTGTGTGGCCACGTGACTATTTTCTATCCATGAGAGAAAAGCATCATTACTAGCTGTGAAGTCCAGAAAGGCTGCTCTGCAGAGAGGAGTCCTTTCTACTTTTCCTTCTTTTATCCTGCAATGCAGATGTGATAATTGGAACTGTTACAGCCCAGAGATGGTCTTAATAATAAAAGACACGTTAAGATAATAGAGAAAATTAGTTTAGGAATTGGACTAGTATTCCAATTATAACTATATTAAAATTGAGGTTAAGAGAACAATGTCTTCAAACCCATGTAGGTAGTAAGTGGGATACTTAGAATTTCTTCTCACTAGCTCCCCAATATATAACTTAGCATCTGTTGCTAATATTTCAACTAATTAGATGACTTAGGAGAAGCCATTTAATATTTCTATGTTGGTTATTGCTTTAGGCACTGGAAGTGGTTTTCTTGGTTTTATTTGCTTGTTTGTTTTGTTTTTAATGTGCAGCAAAACCTAACTCTAACTGATATATTAGCAAGAAAAAATTCCTACCCTCAGTTCTGCCCCCCAGGTGATTCAGTGGTAAAGAATCCACCTGCCAATGCAGGAGAGCCTTGAGGCATGAGTTCGATCCCTGGGTCAGGAAGATCCCCTGGAGGAGGAAATGGCAACCCACTCCAGTATTCCTGCCTGGAAAATCCCATGGACAGAGGAGCCTGGCGGGCTACAGTCCACGGGGCTGCAAAAGAGTCAGAAACGACTGAGTGACTAAGCACACACACACACCCAGTTCTAATATTGAATTGTAGTAGAGGTTGAATACCTAAATCTACTGGTAGTCAGTATAATACAAGAGAATAGCTTGAACCACAGGCTTGGCTATTATTGTGTACTTTCTTAGAAGAACTATAAAGACAATCATCTAAAGTAACTTCTATGTTTAGTTTTAGAAGTCTTGTTTCCACAAAAATAAATAAGAACAATGGCACTAGATCTCATTAGCTTCTAGAATCACTTTCTCTCTCTCTCTCTCTCACCAATATTCAACAATGGTATAAATTTCATCTTACTCAAAGTACCTATTTTCCTACACATTTCTATAATGCTTTCAGTTCATAAAGTATACTCCCATAATTATCTTAAGTGATTCTCAGAGTAAATCCATGGAGTAAGCAAAACAAACATAATTATTTCCATTTTTATTAATGCAACAACTGGATTTTCTTCTTAATTACATCACGTTGAGGTAGCTGAGACTACTATTATACCTGGTACACAGAAAGCAGCAACATGAAATGCTCCCATCATCTGGCCCAATCCCTTGCAAACAAGCTGGCATCTGATAAACGCCTGTTGGATATCTGGATGGGTGACTGGATGAGTAAGTGAACAGGAAAATGGGATGCAGGTCAGTTAAAGGAGGTATCTGTCACAATACTTGAATTAATATTCAGATTTCCTCACCTATAATTTATGTTCCCCCTATTACGCTATGTGGCCTCTCCCCAGAAATTCATCCTCCAATTTGCTGAGTTGCCCATTTGGTGGATGGTCAGTGAAAGGCAGTGTTCAGATGGTCATCAGTGGTGAACTTCGGCTGATGCCCCAAAACAACATAGCACACACCACAAAAGGGTTTGCTTTCACTGGCAGTTCTCCCAATCTTCACATATTAATGCTGTGCCAACAGCTATTGTCCTCGACAAACGACTGTGCTGGCAACATGGGGCTCCCTTAAACAAAGTTCTTCACATGGATAGCCAGCAAGGAGTTCCATTTCTAGCTTTGCCTGACGCCCTCTCCCAGCTAGACTCTTTGTTTCACTTGGGAAAATGTTCCAGCAGGCTTTGTGTTGTGGTGGTGGTTGTGGTTTAACTTGAAGGTTTAAAGATTTGAATGAGAAACACAAGAGCCACAAGGACTTGATCATTTGGAACATTTTCTTTTTTGCTGAAAGGACTGAGAAATGAATAAGAGCCAGAAAGACTGAGGTCATCACTCTGACTCACTCTAAGGTATGTGTCTAAAGTGAATGTACGTTGTTTTGCAAATAACCAAGACAGAAATATTAAATGATTTCTCCTAAATCATCTAATTAGTTGAAATATTAGCGACAAATTCTGAGCTCTATATTGGGGAGCTAGTGAGAAGAATTCTAAGTATTCTACTGACTACCTGTGTGGGTTTGAAGAAGTTATTCTCTTAACCTCAATTTTAATATAGTAATAATCGGAATACTATCCCTTGACTATATTGTAAGATGCTTAGCAATTTAGAAGCCACTCAATTCCAAGTTATTTTCAGTCCTTCCTCCTTTTATACTGGTTTCATTTTCAGAAACCCTCACCACATTCTGTGATCAAGTAGAAATGCTGAGAAACCACAAAGAATGTTTTTCAAAACGTTCTGATTTGCTTTAGTGTACAGAAGTTTTAAAAATTCCTGTCATGTGTGAAATCTGCAAAACAAATCTAAGAATTAACTAGAAGACATTAGGCCTGGTTTACTTGACCTGCAATAATTCTGGTTATTGTGTGTATTTTTGGCCCTGATTCTGTAATAGGAATCAGAATATTGAATGGGGACACTTTGGTGCCTATTGCTTTCTCATGATCAAGACCCAGAAGTCCTTACCAATACTTTTTCATAGTTTGCCTTTACTTTATTCAGCAAGTATGTTAGATGCTCCAAACTATTTGCCAGGCACTAACTGAGGCACTAAGGTTGTAGTAATAAACATGCAATGGATAACTGATACAGTGACTATGTAATTTATCCATCAATGGGGACATGAGTTTGAGCAAGCTCCGGGAGTTGGTGATGGACGGAGAAGTCTGGCGTTCTTCAGCCCATGGGGTCACAAATAGTCAGACACAACTGAGCGACTGAACTGGGGACACTTCTGAGAATAACAAGGAACACTAAAAACAATTGCCCTGGCTGACAGGACAAACCAGAATGCATGATTGCCCTAGCTAGTTTTCACTGAAACAGACAGCTTGTGAAGCCACCCTGGGGCTGGGCTGGGTGTGTGGCTTTCTGGGATCATCTGTGCCTCACGGTGGAGGGTCAGAGGGCTGGTCCCCCTCTGTCCTCATCCCAGGTGCCTGTCCAGGCCTCAGGACCAGTGCTCCACTCTCCTTACTCATCTTCTGTTGCAAAGGACTGAGCTTGCCCTTGGCAGGGAGACAGGCAATAAACCAAATGAATACAGCCTATTGGTGAGTGGTAAGTGTGATGGAGATAAATAAGGTAGAAAAGGAGACCTGGGGGGTGGGAGCAGGAGTTTCTTATTTAACATTTAATGATTAGGAAAGGTCGAATAAGAAGATAAACCAGTAAAGACTTGAAGGAAGTAGGGAGTAAGTGGTGCAGAAATCTGAGAGGAGCATAAAAGGCATGGAAAGTGTTTGAACCCAGAAGAAGGAAAGTACCTGTTCTTAGAAGAGCAAGAAGGCCAGTGCGGCTACAGCAAAGACAATAGAAGAGATGAGAGTAAAACATACAGTGAATGGCTATGAAGGGAGGGAGGGGAAGATTGTGTCTGGCCATTATAAGGACTTTGTTTTTCATTCTAAGTGAAACGGAAGCCTTTGGTGGAGTTGAGCATAGAGGTCACATGATTTGATGTATGTTTTAATAGGACCATTCTGACTATTGTATTGAGAGGCTGAAAAGCAGTGAAACCAGTAAGGAGATTATTGCAATAATTCAATGAGAAATGATACTGATATTTGCTGATGAATTGGACGTGGGGTGTGAGAGTCAAAGAGGCATGAAGATGAACTGCAAGGTTTTTAGCATGAAAAGGAAAAAAGTGGTTTTGCCACTAACTTACATGCGGAAGACTACAGGAAGAACTGGTTTGGGAAAGTTCAGCAGTTTGTTATTAGACATACTAAGTTTTAGATAATTATTAGACATCTGAATAGAGATGCCCTGTAGGTAACTCGATAGGGGAGAAATTTGGGCTGGAGGGTAAGCTTGGGTGTTGACAACCTGTATATGATATTTACAGAAGAGAAGACATATATATGTGTGTGTGTAGAGGTAGGCAGATGGGTAAAATAGGTGAATAGAGAATTTAGTCTCACAACTCAGAGAACCTGCTCCTTCAAATCATTTGGATGTAAAATGCCTGGGAAGAAGAAGGAACCATTGAGTTCAACAGTTTTCAAACTCTTCAAATGAAAAAGATCATCCGCTATGAGACAGCACTAGTTAGATCGGGGCCAGGGGCAGGGTGTGAGGAAGTTCAAGGGACTACAGATGAAACACCCAAAATAAGGGTACTGAGAGTGGCTTTGGACAACCTGATTCACCCACAGTGATTCAAAGACCTTGGCTGCATGTTCAGACATTGTAATAAATTTGCTCATACAGCATGGTTTGGCTGTTTATACCTTGAAAAGAAATTGAGAGTACTATTTGATTCAATAAGTCTACTTGGTTCAAATCCTTAAAAAATAAATTTAATTGTAGTAAAATACATGTACAAATATTCATCACAGCATTACTTCAAAAAAAAGAAAAAAAAAAGAAAAGAAACCAAAAACAAAACTCCCACAAAAACAAATGAAAAGATGACAGGAAACAATCTAAGTGCTCCAATAAGAGGAATGTTTAAATAGATTGTCATTTACCTGTAGGATGGAGTATCATATAGCCATGAAATTCAATGCTTAATAACATGGGAAATGACTGTAGTATAAAGTTAGCTAAAATTAACTTAAAATCATGTATATATAATGTGATCCTAATTTTATATATTCAGGTGAGCAGAGAACAGAGAATGAAAATACACCCAATATATGTCAGTGGTGGACTTGTATTTTTTCCTATATTTTACATTTCTGTTTTTCCAAATTTTCCATCAGGAGTAGATATTATTTTTTATATTCATGTTTTGTATTTCTGATTGAAAATTGTAAAGGAAGATTAAATTAAGAAATTCCTGAGTTGGCCCCAGTCTTGCTTGGGTTGCTCTGTCTGACTTCTGATTACTCTGTTCATTTCAGTTATAGACTCTGAAGTCACCCCTATATTTGTTCCTAGAACATGTGATTGGTCAGACATGCGAGACTGGACAAAAGGCCTCAGGATGTTGAATAAGAGTTGAGCTGGTGGAAAACCTGTGACATGGGTGTGATGAATTCAGGAGTGAGCTCCTTGGAGTTCTGAAACATTTCATCAGCCTGGGATTCCACCCATTTGAGCTGGCCGTGGGCTCTGTTGTTACTTGTTGTTCAGTTGCCAAGTCATATCTGACTCTTTGTGACCCCATGGACTGCTGCACACCAGGCTTCCCAGTCCCTCACCATCTCCTGGAGTTTGCCCAAGTTCACGTCCATTGAGTCAATGATGCCATCCACCTCATACTCTGTCACCCACTTCTCCTGCTGCCCTCAATCTTTCCCAGCATCAGGGTCTTTTCCAATGAGTCGGCTGTTCATATCAATTGGCCAAAGTATTGGAACTTCAGCATCAGTATTTCCAGTGAGTATTCAGAGTTGATTTCCTTTGGGATTGACTGGTTTGATCTCCTTGCTGTTGAAGTGACTCTCAAGAATCTACTCCAGTGTTTTTCCTGGTGTTACTAGGACACCTAGGACTCATAATTTGTGCCTGGCTTGTTTCATTCACTTATACTTTTGAATTCTTTTTAGTTGAGTCATTTCCTGTTTAAATTTCTTCAACTTTTTCTCTTTGACACAGAACTGACTGAACAATATCTCTGATCTGCAGTGCATGACAGATTCTTCACAAAAGTAAGCCATTCATGGGATGTTAGTCTGTCATGGGAAAAAAAGGCAAAGTAGTTGAAAGCTTCAGTTAGCCCATCTGATGTGGGAGTGACCCGTGGTGCTCGCAGGGGGTGTACCTACCCAAATTGCATAACATTTACTGTGTTGGTAAATCCACCCAGGTTTTCCCCTGGGAGGCTGGCTTTAGCATCCTTCTATCTCTTTAACATTGGGAAACCATCCAGGCCTCCCAGCTCTTGGCAAACAATGGGTTTACTTCTTGTTATTACTCAGCATTTTGCTTCTTATTGAAATGCCAGGCTCTGCATGGCTGGTTTATAAAGTCTGAAGATCCTTTGGGGGTGCCCAGAAAAGTGGCGAGAAGAGAGAATTGAAAAGGACATGAGAGGAGCTCTACAGCTCAGAGCAGCTTGAATCAAGCCCGTGTTAGCAACTCATGTCCTCTCTTCTCCTGAAAACTCACCAACTTTTTAAAAATTTGAATTGGAGTATAATTGCACTGTTGTTAGTTTCTACTGTACAGCGAAATGAATCAGCTATACCTATACATATATCCCCTTTATTTTGGATTCCCTTCCCATTTAGGTTGCCACAGAGCACCTATTAGAGTTCCCTTTGTTATATAGTAGGTTCTTGTTGGTCGTGTGTTTTATGCATGATATCAATGGTGTGTATGTGTCAATCCCACCCACTGACTCATATAAATGCAACTCCAATGCTACCTTTCCCAGCCCAGTTTAACCTGCCCTTCCATGTTTCTTCAGCTCAGTTCAGTCGCTCCATCATGTCTGACTCTTTGCGACCCCATGGACTGCAGCATGCCAGGCCTATCTGTCCATCACCAACTCCTAGAGCTTGTTCAAACTCACCTCCATTGAGTCTATAATGCCATCCAACCATCTCATCCTCTGTTGTCCCCTTATCCTCCTGCCTTCAATCTTTCCCAGCATCAGGGTCTTTTCCAATGAGTCAGATCTTCATATCAGGTGGCCAAAGTATTGGAGTTTCAGCTTCAGCATCAGTCCTTCCAATGAATATTCAGAACTGATTTCCTTTAGGATTGACTTGTTTGATCTCCTTGCAGTCCAAGGGACTCTCAAGAGTCTTCTCCAACAGCACAGTTCAAAAGAATCAGTTCTTTGGTGCTCAGCTTTCTTTACAGTCTAACTCTCACATCCATACATGACTACTGGAAAAACCATAGCTTTGACTAGACAGACCTTAGTCAACAAAGTAATGTTTCTGCTTTTTAATATGCTGTCTATGTTTCTTAGAACACTTTTATTTTGTCTTACTTAGAAGTCTTCTTTGCATCATACTTATTTAAGTATGTCTTATGTCTATATATTTCCCTACTGGATTGCTAGTGTCCTGAACAATTGGAGTGACTCAGTTTAGTTTGCATTCCTCTTCTTTAACACTCTGCCTTGCGCTTTACTAAAAAAAAAAAAAAAAAAGCTTGAATAGAATAGAATGAAATCCCCATCCAAGGAAATGATTTGATTTCTAGCAGATCTGAGAATGCCAACTCATACACAAACTCTCCCTTCAGTGGGTGGATTTGAAACCGTGTGTGGCCTTCAGTTACTTCTGGGTTTTTATAACCTCAGCAAAGACAATACCTCCTAGGGTTGCTTTGGCCTATAGAAATCTCAGCCTTCACTGATCTTTGTGTCTGTCTTTAAATGATAACAGAATCACACTCATTTTAATAGTTTATGTGCTAACATTGTAAAGATTCTGAAAAGACTAGCATGGCCTTTTTTAATGAAGAAAAGCAAATTCTTGATGTGTTCATTTGTTCAAAGACTATAAATATCTAAGGGTTTCATTAAACTTTTATTGTAGATAAAGTAGAACGTGATGAATTAAAATGATAAGGAAGACCTATGTTGCTTAGCGTGAAAGAGTTTAGAATGTATCACTCAGTTTGAAAAATGTCTGAAAGTGTTAGTCACTCAGTCATGTCTGAGTCTTTGCGACCCCATGGATTCGGGCTCCTTTATCCGTGGAATTTTCCAGGCAAAAGTACTGGAGCGGATATCCATCCTCTTCTCCAGGGGATTTTCTGGACCCAGGGATTGAGCCCAAGTCTCCCACATTGCAGGCAGATTCTTTACCATCTGAGCCACCAGGGAAGCACCTTGCTCCCACCCCCCAAATGTCTAAAGTGGTATGTTTATTATGATCTCATTTTTTTTTCTGGTAAAAACAAAACAAAACATAACTTCTATGTAAAATGTGTGTATACATACTTGAAAAAAAGTTTGAAGAAATAATATGGAAAATGAGTTCTCCTATAGTTAGAGCATTCATAACAAGAATTAGATAAAGCAGTTGGCTAATAATGAAACATAATTTATACGAGCAAGTCTCAGTGATAACTAGAACTGATTGGAAATTAGCATCATCAGAATAGAAATAAAATGAAAAAAGCTGTATATAACCCAGCTTCTGTAGACTGGGCTGTAAGCAGAACCGCACAGCAGCAGTGATAGGGAAACAGAGGGTACTGAATACATGAAGTAATGGCAAGGAAGGAAAAGTCCGTCTGTTTTTGTACTTTTTGATTCTCCCCCCTTTTTTTTAAGCTGGCAATAACCAGATACATTTATGGTTACAAAAACACATTTATTATTGTAATTACTGTGGAAAAAAAACCCCTATTCTACTGTGAATCTAAAACTACTCTGTTTCTATTTAAATATTTTTAAAATCTTGATTTTAAATTTAAATTTGATTTATTTTTGATAGGAGATACATTCAAAAAGACAAGCTCTAAAAGATGCATAATAGTGTTTACACAATGAAAAATTTCACTCCCACTTCTACTCCCTAGCCATCCTTCCCCAGGTCCCTTGTTACCTCTTCATATTTGTTAATAATTTGAGATTACTTAAGAATGCACCTATTTTGCTAACTCTGAATAATTATGTACTAAAACCTTAGCTGCAGTTATTTTCAAATGACAGGAAATATTGATCTCTTTATAGCTTTCTGTATAAATTTTTCCCTATTAAGTAAAAGAATTAATGATAATTTCCAAAACCACTTTTTTGGGCTCTTTGACAGCATGCCTAAATTTGCCTTGTCATCCTTTTCTCATTACTCCATTCCCCTGCCTCAGGCCTTTAGTCTTAACATACATACAGCTAAGGCAAAGAAGATAGTTTTCTTCCCTAATCTTCATCAATCAATACCTTGTGGAAAAAAAATGCACATCTAAGTCATAATCTGAAAAAAATTTTCTTACTGGAATTTCTCTTAATTGATCCATACTAATTAAATCAAAATAAATGATATTGAATATGCTTGCGTCACTTAAGATATTTAAAGTAACAGCAGCCAAAACAATTCCAAATTCTTAGGGGACATCTACTTTGCTGGAATATTTAGGAAAATATTTTATCTTTTTTCGTCTGTGCTGGACCTTCTTTGTAGCATACAGACTTCTCTTGTTGCAAAGCATGGGCTCTATAGCACTCGGGCTCTCTAGTTGCCTGAGTGAGAGTTTGGGCTCAGTTGCCCCAGCATATGGGATCTTAGTTCCCTGACCAGGGACTGAACTCACATCCCCTGCTTTGGGATGCAGATTCTCAACCACTGGACCACCAAGGAAGTCCCCTTATTTATCTTTTAAGTGAGATTTAAAACAAAAACAAAACTGGATAATTGCAGGTGGGCTAAGTGATTGTTGTTTAGTTGCTAAGTCATGTCCAACTCTTTTCGACCCCATGAACTGCAGCCTGCCAGACTCCTTTGTCCGTGGGATTTCCCAGGCAAGAATACTGGAATGGGTTGCCATTTTCTCCTCCAGGGGAATCTTCCCGACCAAGGGATCCAATTCGGGTCTCCTGCATTGCAGGCAGATTTTTTAAATAGCCACATTTCAATCCCGTAAATATGCATCCTGAGCCACTTTCACTATGCCTGGGGTCACATGCTTTTCCAGACTTGTTTCAGATGTAAGAATTTGGGCAACAGTACCATTTAACCATTAATGCAATGTGTCTGCCTGGGAGCAGACCACTTATGACCCAATAAGATGTCAGCTCTAGTCTTGCTGTTCTGCCACCTATAAATTCACCCTCAGATTTTATTTCTTATGTTTCCTCTTCTACATTTTCTCCTATTTCCTTTGCTCTCTTTCATTTTATTTTTCATTTTTGTAGGAGGCTCATGTAATAGAGCCTGAGGTGATAGAGATGAATGAGCATGATATTGGACATGGGGAGCCAGGATTCTTGTCTAGTTCTCTCCTAAACTTGATATATTGTCACCCTGCTTATTTAACTTATTTGCAGAGTACATCCTGCAAAATACCAGGCTGGATGAAGCACAAACTGAAATTAAGATTGCCAGGAGAAATATTAATAATCTCAGATATGCAGATGACAACACCCTTATGGCACAAAGTGAAGAGGAACTAAGGAGCCTCTTGATGAAGGTGAAAGAGGAGAGTAAAAAAGCTGGCTTAAAACTCAACATTCAAAAAACAAAGATCATGGCATCTGGTCCCATCACTTCATGGTAAATAAATGGGGAAACAATAAAAACAGTGACAGACGTTATTCTCCTGGGCTCCAAAATCACTTCGGACGGTGACTGCAGCCATGAAATTAAAAGATGCTTGCTCCTTGGAAGAAAAGTTATGACACAACTAGACAGCATATTAAAAAGCAGAGACATTACTTTGCCAACAAAGGTCCATCTAGTCAAAGTTGTGGTTTTCCCTGTAGTCATGTATGAATGTGCAAGTTGGACTATAAAGAAGGCTGAGCGCCGAAGAATTGATGCTTTTGAACTGTGGTGTTGGAGAAGACTCTTGAGAGTCGTTTGGACTGCAAGGAGATCGAACCAGTCAATCCTAAAGGAAATAAACCCTGAATATACATTGGAAGGACTGATGCTGAAGCTGAAGCTCCAATACTTTGGCCACTTGATGCGAAGAACTGACTCATTTGGAAAAGACCCTGATGCTAGGAAAGATTGAGGGCAAGAGGAGAAGAGGGCAGCAGAGGATGAGATGGTTGGATGGCATCACCAACTCAATGGACATGAGTTTGAGCAAGCTCCTGGAGATGGTGAAGGACGGGGAAGCCTAAAGTGCTGTAGTCCATGGGGTCACAAAGAGTAGGACATGAGTAAGCTACTGAACAACAACAATGAAGCTAGATATCATACACTTCAGTATTCTGGCTCTTCACTTCTTCATTCAGCAAATACTTGCTGAGCCCCTACTAGGTGGTAGAGACTGTTCTAGGCGCCAGGACACAAAGATGGGTAAGGTACACTTTGAGACCATGTACTATGTCTGGAATGTCAGGCAGCTGGGTCTCAGGACAGCTGCTGAAGCCATGAGCTTGGCCCTGCTGAGTGTGGGCATCATAACAACAGAGGCACCCAGAAGGAGGCCTGGAGTGTGGAAGTGAAATAATGAATGCTCTGTCGGATGGTGTCAGGCAGCCAGAGGTGGCAGTCTTGACTTGGCTCTGTGCCCTTGGACAATGCAGGCTGTTGCCCGGGCCGCTGTGTGCAAAGCCGGTGTGTGTGGATCTGGGTGCGGCTTCAGGTGAAGCCAGCTCACCCACGGAGCACCATTTTTTATGACCAACCACCAACTGTCTAAGAACTGCAAGTATGCGGGCTCATTTTAAGCCTTGGAAGTTCGGAAGTCAAGGAGAGTCCAGTAAATTGGAAGCAAATCTTTTCATAAAGTCAAACCCCTGGTTCTATTGAGTAGGGGGCTCTTCTTTTTCTCCCAAGGACCTGACATGCTTTTGGCTCCGACACTTATTGAACAAATGTATGAGTGAAAAAGCTTTATGGAACTTGGGTGTATATCCTAGGGAGCATCTCCTAGGTGGGAAATTGGGAAAGACTGGTGATCAAGAGCTGAACATTTGATCTCATACAATAATAATGACACCGAGTGTTGCAATGGAGTGAGTAGTCTCATCAACGCTTTTAGTCATTGAGAGGACTCACTGTGAGCCTGGTTGGAGTCCAGCTTTGGAGGGGAAGAAGGAAGGGAGTGCTGTCCCAGCCCCTTCTCCAGGGCACTCTGAAGAGATGATTCTCCTACAAGCACCGAGACAGGGGAGGAAGAGCTTTAGGGCAGCTTGGAGGCTGATGGAGATGGGCACCGGGGTGGGGGCAGGGAGAAGGAAGTTCAGAGTCAGTGATTAGAAGGAAGAGCTTCATTTTCATATTTTGCCACTGACTCTCAGCCAAGCCAAAGATTTTCTGAGGCTCAGCTGCCTTGTTTGTAAAACAGGGATTCACAGATCCCTCCTCCCCTTGTTCTGAATTTCTTCCTGCTAGAGAAAGGACTTATATAAGAGATTTACTTAAATAGATACATTCTTCTTTTAAAAGCACAAATACATCCTGGTAGGGCCAAGTCTCTGCAGTCTCTCAATCAAGAGAAACACAAAGTATCTTCTCACTTAAACTTGAAGGGGACCTGATGCTACGGGTCCCTGGAGACAGGAAGAAGGGTCTCCTAATTGGGCTGCATTTGATTGACAGGTGTTGAAAGTAACGATTCAGGAAGAGACCAGTGGGCAGGTCTAATCATACAAATATCCGGGCAGCTAATGCTGTGAGGAAACTGGTAAGGGCTTGCTCCAGCTCTGTTAGGAGAGAAAGCAGGTCACCTGCGGGGTTGGTAGCAATCCAACCCTCCACAGAGAACAGTCAGGAGCTCCTCTTGGCAAAAGAAAAGCTGACAGGAGAAAGACCTCAGCTTGGGAGAAAAACAAACGCATCTTTCAATACTGGCTGTGCTCTGATTGGTGACGCTTGTTAGTTTTGTCAGTAAAATAGTGATTATATTTAACTCAAAGTATGGTTGGACTTGGAGAAGGGAGCGGCTTCCACTCCAGTATTCTAGCCTGGAGAATCCCATGGACTGTATAGTCCATGGAGTCTCAAAGAGTCAGACATGACTGAGCGACTGTCACTTTCACAGACAGTATTATGGGCTGAAGACTCCCATAGGTAAGAGAGTTTAAATTCATGGTTGCAAGTAAAGAAGTCAGGAGAGGACTTGAAGAAGGAAGGGCAAGGGTAACAGATGAGATTTCTGACCAGAAGAACTGTTGCAACAACAAGGAACATGGATTTTTAATAGGCTATCTTAGAGGTTGGCGCACGTGGCCAAGAAGGAGCCCAGCCTGATTGGGATCTGGGTAGGAAAGGTAACACTGCTGCTACCCCAAGACGTCTCATTTGTAGGGCTCTATTATATTCGGGACAAAAAGTGGGGTTGGGGAGAATAGTAGGGAAAGAGCAAGGTATGTCAGATCCTGATGACGGAGTTGGGACATGACTAACTGAGAGAGGAAGCACAGTGTCAGAAAATTGAGGGTATTTTTTACAAATTGAGTGAATGATAAATGGTTTCTTTAAAATAGAGCTCTTTGCCCCGAAACTGGTTAACTCCAACCTTTAGACTCCAGCAAGCTTCAGATTCTGATATTGCCTCACAAAATGTGTGACATAGTGACATATACTCTTTTGTTTTCCCAAGCTAGAAATGCCTTTCCTTTTAAAAGGATAAAACTAACACATACTCCTTGCAAATAAATACATAAATAATATAGGAGAATATAAAGAAAGTGAAAAATCATTTTAATTTTCATTCATTTGATTACCACTGAAGTAGAACTTCTTGTAAATTAGTCATTTCTGCTAGTGTGAATTGCTCACATTACTTCTATGTCACTCTTTAAAAAGAAACTATTTAATCGGTGGCTTGCCTTCTTCTGGATTTGTAAAAGGGTCCTCTATAGTAAAGACATTAAATTTTTGTTATCCATTTCACTTTTCTTCTGGTTTGTCACCTGTCTTTTTACTTTCTGGGTTTTTTTTTCTCATGTATAAGTTTTAAGTTTTTACTTTTTGGTCAATATTTCCACTCTTTAAATCCCTTACAAAATCAGACAGGAAATCTGAAAGACTCAATATCATGGTGATGGAAGTAAAAGGATGACCAATAATATAAGGGTCAAAACACAACTGCAAGATGAGTGAAACACACAACAGGTGCTGTTGAGTTTAGCCAAGTTAGCCAAAGTCTTAAGAGCACGTGCTCTGGAGTTAGTGGTCCTAAATATGCATCCTGGCTCTGTCCATTACTAATGATTTGAGCTGGAGAAATTTGCTTAAGCTGCCTGCAACAGTTTCCTCATCCATACAGTGTAGAATTTTTGTGGAGGGTATAGGAGTATTGTGACATCTCTGGTGCACAGTAAAGAAAGAAAGAGAGAGTGTTAGTCGCTCAGTCCTGTCTGACTCTTCGTAACCCCACCAGGGGTCCCCACCCCACTCTTCAGCCCACCAGGCTCCTCTGTCCATGGGATTCTCCAGGCAAGAATACTCAAGTGGGTTGCCATTTCCTTCTCCATGGGATCATTTGCAATCCAGGGATCAAACCTGGGCCTCCTGCACTGCAGGCAGAGTTTTTACTGACTGAGCTACAGGGAGGAGATATAGTAAATCCTCAATAAATTTAAACTACAGTCATTTCTTGGTACCCATGGAGGGCTGGTTCCAGGACCTACATGGACACCAAAATCCATGGATGCTCAAATCCTAAATTCTTGATATTTGAGACTTTTTAGGGCCTGACATGCTGGGGAAAAAAAAAAAAAACTGGGACTAGAACTAGTCTCAGGATGAGTATGAATGAGACTAGAGAGGGGAGAGAATTTGGATTGAGGGACGCTGAGAATCCACCTGGCTGAGAGCTCTGGTGGATGTTGTAGGAGAACTTGCTCTGAAGGGTGGCTGTGAAGTATGTTTAACAGTGACAAAAAGCAACAATCAGGGAAAGAAAATGAAAGATGAGCTGAAGAGGCAAGAAAGAACTCAAAAATCTCATATAGGATGAGCAATTTTAAGGAAAGCAAAGAAACTGGAATGAAAGTATCTCAGCCACCATGTGAAAGGAAATGCAATCATTAAAGCCACAGTTAAAAAAAAAAAGGTGTCAACAGTTGATACTGAAATCAAATGAAGATAAAAATGTGTCCCAGCCCCACTAGAATGGCTTAGATGAAAAAGACTGCTGGTGACAATACTGGAACACAAGAAACTGCTGCTGGTAGTTGTGCAAATTGCTACAAATACTTTGGAAAACTCATGATAAATATGCACGACCAAGAACTCAGCAACTCTACCCCTCATGCTTAGTTGCTACAATCATGTCTGACTCTCTGTGACCCCATGGACTGCAGCCTGCTAGGCTCCTCTGTCCATGGACTTTTCCAGGCAAGAATACTAGAGTGGGTTGCTATGCCCTCCTGCAGGGATCTTCCCAACCCAGGGATCAAACTCACATCTCTTATGTCTCCTGCATTGGCAGGTGGATTCTTTACCACTGCGCCACCTGGAAAGCCCCAACTCAACCCTTGGGTGTCTACCTAACAGAAATGCCCAGAAGACATTCATGCTAAATAGCAGCACTAATCATAAAAGCCCCAAACTGGGAACAACCTAAATGCCCATCGGCTGACAATGGATGGACACCCTGAGGTGTGTCTTCACAGTGGAAGACTGTGCAGCAACAAAATGAGAGACTCACAACAATGTGGATGAATCTTACAAAACTGAGCAAAAGCAATGGACACAAAGGAGTGCCTACTGTGTAATTCTGTAGGATTTCATTTGTACGCAGTTCAGAAACAGGCCGCACTAACTCTGATGCTATGTGTCTTAGTCTGTTCCAGCTGCTATAATAGAACAGCATAGACTTGGTGGCTTAGAAGCAGCAAACATGTATTTCTCACATTTCTCGAGGCTGGGAAGTCCAACAGCAAGGCAGCGGCAGATTCAGTGTCTGGTGAGAGCCCACTTCCTGGTTCATGGACGGCTGTCTTCTTGCTGTGTCATCACGTGGCAAAGGGGACAAGGGAGCTCTCCGGGGTCTGTTTCATAAGGGCATTAATCTCAGTCACCTCCAAAGGGCCCACTTGCAAATTCCATCACATCGGGGACTAGATTTCAAGCTATGAACTTGGAGGGGGACAAAAACTTTCGGTCTAAAACAGAAGTTAAGATATGGTTATTCCTGAGGGTAGGCTAGTCATCTCTGAGGGTCACAGGCTGCTTTGGAGGAGCAGGTGAAAAATGAAAGACTCTCAGTTGTGTCCCCCTCTTTTCTACTATACAGATCATGGACTATACAGATTATGGAATTCTCCAGGCCATAATACTAGAGTGGGTAGCTATTCCCTTCTCCAGGGGATCTTCCCAACCCAGGGATCGAACCCAGGTCTCCCACATTGTGGGTGGATTCTTTACCAGCTGAGCCACAAGGGAGGAGCGTAGAGTGTTTGATTTCTTTATTTGGGCCACGGCTACATGAGTATGTTCAATTTGTAAACATATGTTAATGTAGACATTTATTACTTATGTATTTTTTTATATGTACTTAATTCTTCAATAAAAATTTAAAATATTTGCCCCACTTAGACATTAATAAAAAATCTTGAAAACCCTTTGTCTACTTACAGATGTAGCTGCTTATTGTCAGCTTTATGTTGGTACAGACAATGATTTTGAACCTCATTTTCCATATTTATAAGGTGTGGATAATAGTGTCTGCTGCCCAGTAGGTAATACTGGTGAAAGAGCCTTGAAAATGGTGAGATCGCATACAAACTGCTAGGGGGAGAATGCTTTGTCCCCACTTTCAATGTTTGCTTTCTGTTAGCACAACAGCCTGGTCTGCCTTGCCCACCTATCACTCCCTCCAGGAGGATGAAACTGATTGTTAAGTGGCAGTATGGAACCTCCTTCTTCAATCTTTCCATCTTGGAAAAACCCCTGTCTTGTGCAAATGGTTATTGAAGGTTAGGGAGATTGAGTGCAATCTCCAAATTTAGGCAAAAAATAAGTGACAGAGATAGAATTTGAACTCAGGTCTCTGACTACAAAGACCATGCTTTTAAACATTCTACTGTATTGCCTGCCTTCTGTAGTGTATTAAGTATAAAATAGATGCTGAGCTGTATGGTATAGTTAAGAATACAGCAGGAATTCAGGGAGGCGAGTGTTCTCTATAGGGATCAGTTAAGGATGACTACACAGAAGACCATAGGGGTTAACTCCTGCTAAATTCTGTCTGTGCAAACTTCAGCTGGAATAGCACTAACCTCCTTCCAGGGCACACGAGAAGAGAGGTCTGCTGTTGGCAAAAACAGCCAGGAGAGTTTAACCACAGAGCCACTTGGCTGGGTCCCAGAATTTGCCCAGATTCTCCCCTGGGTTAGCAACAGTCTGTCATTTATCTCTGTTGGTGCTTGCCTTCGAATTTTTCTGAGACTTACCTCATAAGCCATTCTAAGGTATGAAATGAGATAGAAAGCTTATTTTCAAGCATCTAAAGTCTGAGAATATGCAAAGGATATGTTAATAACACTTCATAGAGACAGATTCTTTCTTTTCATTGAGGATTAATTATATTCAGTAAAATGCACTGATTTTAGATGTTTAGTTAGATGAGTTTTGAGAACTTTACATCTGTGCAACCACTACTCGAAATGAGATAGAAAACATTTTTGCCACCCTAGAGTCATATTGTATGATAGTATATGTGTGTCTGGCTTTTTCAGTCAACAATGTTTTTGAGATTCATCCATGTCGGTACATTGATCAGTCATCTATTTTTCTTTATTGCCAAATAGTATTCCATTATATAGTTATACCACAATTGTTAAGCCATTGTCCTGTTGGTAGGCATTTAGGTTACTTGTAGTTTTTGTCTATTATATGGAAGGCTGCTATGAACATTTTGATGAAATTCTTTGTGTGAACATCTGTTTTCATTGTGTGTTCAGTTGCTCTTTGTGACCCCATGGACTCCAGCATGCCATGTCCTTCCCTCTCTCTCAAGAGTTGGCTCAAATTCACGTCCATTGAGTCAGTGATGGACTATCTAACCATCTCATCCACTGCCCTCTTCTCCTTTTGCTTTCAATCTTTCCCAGATCAGGCTCTTTTCCAATGAGTTGGCTCTTTATATCAGGTGGCCAAAGTATTGGAGTTTCAACTTCAGCATCAGTTCTTCCAGTGAATGTTCAGGGTTGATTTTCTTTAGGATTGACTGGTTACATCTCCTTGCTGTCCAAAAGACTCTCAAAGAGTCTTCTCCAGCACCATAATTCAAAAGCATCAATTCTTCAACACTCTGCCTTCTTTATAGTCCAATTCTCAGATCCATACATGACTACTGGAAAAACCATAGCTTTGACTATATGGGCCTTTGTTGGCAAAGTGATGTCTTTGTTTTTTAATATGCTGTCTAGGTTTGTCAAGCTTTCCTTTTAAGGGGCAAGCATTTTTTAATTTTGTGGCCACAGTCACCATCCGAAGTGATTCTGGAGCCCAAGAAAACAAAGTCTGTCACTGCTTCTGCTTTATCCCCTTCCATTTGCCATGAAGTGATGGGACCTACCTAGGAATGGAATTGTTGAGTTATGGGTTAGATGTACATTTATCATTATAAGAAACTGCCACACAGTCCTTCAAAAGGTTGAACCATTTTATATTCATACCATCAGTGTTGCTCTGCATGCTGAAGAAGGAGTTTTTTATAAAACTGTGATGGTATTTTAGTAAAGCATTTTTATCACAGTGTCTAGGGTGGGAAAGATTTTTAAGATGATTCCATTTTAAGACAAAACTCACTCTCTATGAGTGTTTTTTCTTAGGTTATCATGGCAGAGGACAGGAATAGTACAGAGTAGCCCCCTAAGAATTACTCTTAACTTTCTGTACGCGGGACTGATCCTGGCTGTATTGAGTCTATTGATTCTATCTTATTAGTAAAAACTCTCGCTAAAGTAGGTGACCAGCCATTACTGATTCCTTAGCCAAAGTCTGGGTGATAGGCTGGGACTTCAAATTTGGGCACAGCCAGGTTTCAACTCCTCTTACATTATTCTTTTCCTTCAACTGATACTCCCTGTAAGTGCTTTGTGATAAAAACACAAATGCTCATTTTCTCCTTCTTCCTTCCCCACAAAACGCAGAGTTTGTCCCTCTGCCTATCAAATTCTTCATGTGTATTCTGGAACCCATTCCACCCTGCTTTCTCAAGGAATATGTTCAATTAGTTATTTTCTTTTTCTTAAAAAAAAAAATTTTTTTTTTTTTAATTTTTGTCTGAGCTGAGTGTTCATTTGGCTTCTCTGGTGGCTCAAATGGTAACAAATCTACCTGCAGTACAGGAGACTCGGATTTGATCCCTGGGTAGGGAAGATCCCCTGGAGAAGGAAATGGTTACCCACTTGAGTATTCATGCCTGGAGAATTCCATGGACAGAGGAGCACAGTCCATGGGGTAGCAAAGAGTCAGACATGACTGGATGACTGATCCTGAGCCTTCATTGCTATTCAGGCTTTTTCTCTAGCTGTGGTGAGTGGGGGATACTCTCTAGTTGTGGTGTGCAGGCTTCTCACTGCAGTGGCTTCTCTTGTTACTAAGCATGGGCTCTAGGGCACTTAAGCTCAGTACCTGCGGCTCCAGGGCTCTAGAGCACGGACTCAATAGCTGTGATGCATGGGCTTAGTTGCTCCGTGGCATGTGGGACCTTCCCAGATCAGAGGTCAAACCCCTGTCTCTTGCACTGGCAGGCAGATTCTTTGCCACTAACCCACCAGGGAAGTCCCTCAGTTGGTTATTTTCTGCAGTAGAAGTAACTGTCCTCCTAACTTCAGGCTTCTGTCTTGTGATATGTGCAGTTGTTGCTAGAAAGTTGCTGTCCAGATGCAAACAACATTCCCCAACCTCCCTTACCTTCAGGTGAGGCAATGTGACTAGTTCTTATCAATATAATGTGATGATAAGTGATATACGTCGCTTCTTGACCAAGTAGCTTAAAAAGCAGGAATGCTCAAGAGGGAGAAGATACATAATTATGGCTGATTCGCGTTGTTGTATGGCAGAAACCTTCACAACACTGTAAAGCAATTATCCTCCAACTAAAAAAAAAAAGCAGAAATGCTTCTTTCCCCTTCTGCTCACTTGATGCAGAGAGGCACAGCAAAGTTAAAGCTCATATACTAAAGATAAGGGACCCACAGATATATGGAAGCTCAGTCTTGAGTCTTCGTTTGGAGAGACCCACCTGCCATTAAGAACTTCTGTGTTAAGAACGGTATGTAAATGAGAAAAAGTTCCTTTTTTTAAAAAAATTATTTTTTTACTGGAGTATAGTTGCTTTACAATGTTGTGCTAGTTTCTGAAAGTGAAAGTGAAGTCACTCAGTTGTGTCTGAGTCTTTGCCCTTATGGACTGTAGCCGGCCAGGCTCCTCTGTCCATGGGATTTTTCCAAGCAAGAATACTGGAGTGGGTTGCCATTTGTGAAGTGATGCATGTTAGCTATGTTTTTTGTAGCAATCATTTCAAGATATATATCAATACATACATCAAACCATGTTGTATACCTTAAGCTAACATCACTATATAGTCCATGGAATTCTCCAGGCCAGAATACTGGAGTGGGTAGCCTTTCCTGTCTCTATGGGATCTTCCCAACCTAGGGATTGAACCCAGGTCTCCCGCTTTACAGGCGGATTCTTTACCAGCTGAGCCACAGGGGAAGCCCATGCTAGTTTCTACTGTACAGCAGAGTGAGTCAGCTATTATTATTGCTTGGTCTCTAAGTCATGTCCAACTCTGTTGCAACCCCAAGGACTGTAGCCCACCAGTCTCCTTTGTCCATGAGATTTCTAATGCAAGAATCCTGGAGTGGGTAACCGTTTCCTTTTCCAGGGGATCTTCCTGACCCAGGGATTGAACCTGCGTCTCCTGTTAGCAGGCAGATTCTTTACCACTGAGCCACCAGGAATCAGCTATCAGTTCAGTTCAGTCGCTCATACGTGTCCGACTCTTTGCGACCCCATGGACTGAAGCATGCCAGGCTTTTCTGTCCATCACCAACTCCTGGAGCTTGCTCAAACTCATGTACAGTCAGTGGTACCATCCAACCATCTCATCCTCTGTCATCCCCTTCTCCTCCTGCCTTCAATCTTTCCCAGCATCAGGGTCTTTTCCAGTGAGTCAGTGATTCACACCAGGTGGCCAAAGTATTGGAGTTTCAGCTTTAGCATCAGTCCTTCCAATGAATATTCAGGGCTGATCTCCTTTAGGATGGACTGGTTGGATCTCCTTGCAGTCCAAGAGACTCTCAAGAGTTTTCTCCAGCACCACAGTACAAAAGCATCAATTCTTCGGTGCTCAGCTTTCTTTATAGTCCAACTCTCACATCCATACATGACTACTGGAAAAACCATAGCCTTGACTAGATGGACTTTTGTCGGCAAAGTAATATCTCGGCTTTTTAATATGCTGTCTAAGTTGGTCATAGCTTTTCTTCCAAGGAGCAAGCATCTTTTAATTTCATGGAATCATCCACATGTTTACATATATCCTCTCTTTTTCTGAATTTCCTTCCCATTAAGGTCACCACAGAGCACTGAGGAGAGTTCCCTGAGCCATGCAGTAGGGTCTCTTTAGTTATCTGTTAGCTTATACATGCCAATCTCAGTTCATCCCACCCCTTCCCTTTTCCCCCTTGGTGTCCATACATTTGTTCTCCACTTCTGGGTCTGTATTTCTGCTTTTCCAATGAGATCATCTATACCATTTTTCTGGATTAAATACTTATGCATTAATATATGATACTGTTTTTCTCTGACTTACTTCATTCTGTATGATAGTCTCCAGGTCCATCCATGTCTCTACATAAATAACCCAATTGTGGTCCTTTAATGGCTGAATAATATTCCAATGTATATACCACAGGAAAAAATTTCTATTATGTTTGACCTACTGTATATTGCTGAGTCACTTCATTTTAGCTGGTATCATGACTCTAACTAGCACTTTATTTTTCTTTCCCCTACATCTTTCTCTCTACTAGAATCTATCTATATCTGAATTCAGACATGACCAAGCATCTTTCATCTTAAAACAAAACCAAACCAAAAAATACACTTCCTCTGACTCCATATTCTTGTGCAGTTTTGTCTTGACTTCCTTCCACAGACAATCTTATTAGGAAAGTTCTCTATGCAGTCTTAATTGCTTGCTTGCCATTCACTTGCAGCCCAATTCATATGGCTTCTTTGCCACCACTCCATTAAAACTGCTCTTCCTGAAGCACTCTATAAATGCCATATTTCCAAATCCAGCAGACACTTGTTGGTCCTCATTGTAGCTCCCAGTATTTAACACTATCAGTCACCCTCTCCTTTATGACACATTTTCTTCTCTTGGTTCCTTGAAATAATCTCCTATGTGAATAACAGGCGTTTTGAATGTATCATATCTAAAACTCATCTCCAGCTTCTGCCCCTCCATTCTCTCATCTCAATAAGTGGTACTTCCACTCATCTTAGTGGCTCATGCCGAGAATCTCAGGGTCATTTTGAACACATCCTTCTTTCTCACTATCCATAGCCAATCAATCATCACGTCCTGCCAGTTTTATCTCCTAATTTTTCTCAAGAGTAAGTACTCTTCTTCATCTGCATTCTCCCTCACTCCCTCCCATTTTATGATTAAATTTGTGATTTATGATTAAAATTGTAAATCAGATGTCACTTCCCTCTTAAAATTCTTTAGAAAATTTCCACTGTCTTAGAATAAATTCCCTGAATTTTTTCTTAATAAATACAGCATATAAACTCTTATATGGTCTTGTCCTTACTATGTCTTTAGTGTTATCTAGCAATCACTCCCCTTTGCTCATTACATTCTGGCTTTTCTTTTAAACCTTTGAAACGAATGTGTTCTTTCCCACCTGGTATGTGTTTAGTCTGTTGTACTCTTTGCAACTCTGTGGACTGTAACCCCTTGGACTTGTAAGCCCCTAGGCTGCTCTGTTCATGGAATTTCCCAGGCAAGAATACTGGAGCGAGTTGCCATTTCCTACTCCAGGGAATCTTCCCAATCCAGGGATTGAACCAGCCTGAGAACCTCACTAACTGCAAGAACAAAAATCAACTCAAACAAACTTAAGCAAAAAACAGGGAACACAGTAAGTCACGTACTAAGTGGCTGACTTCAGACGTGGCTAAGATGCTTGCTTCTTGGAAGAAAAGCTAAGACCAACCTAGACAACATATTAAAAAGCAGAGACATTACTTTGCTGACAAAGGGCCGTATAGTCAAAGTTATGGTTTTTCCAGTAGTTGTGTATGGATGTGAGAGTTGGACTATAAAGAAAGCTGAGCGCCAGAGAATTGATGCTTTTGAACTGTGGTGTTGGAGAAGACTCTTGAGAGTCCCTTGGACTGCAAGGAGATCCAGCTAGTCCATCCTGAAGGAAATCAGTCCTGAATATTCATTGGAAGGACTGATACTAAAGCTGAAACTCTAATACTTTGGCCAGCTGATGTGAAGAACTGACTCACTGGAAAAGACCCTGATGCTGGGAAAGATTGAAGACAGAGGGATAAGGGGACGGCAGAGGATGAGATGATTGGATGGCATCACCGACTCGATGTACATGAGTTTGAGCAAGCTCCAGGAGTTGGTGATGGACAGGGAAGCCTGGCATGTTGCAGTCCATGGGGTCACAAAAAGTTGGACACGACTGAGTGACTGAACTGAACTCAAATGTGGCTAATTTCAGAAACTCAAATTATGACCTTATTGCTCTATTGTTTTATCTTATGACTCTGCTTATCTTTGGTTTGATTCTTCTTGATTTGACATAATCTGTCCCCACAGACACAAGATATCCACTCTCTAAGACACTGATTTATGTAATGAAGAATTAATCTTACCCAGAGAGAGGTCTGGCCTTTGTCCTAGGCTTCTGGGAAGTAATCTTCAGGCACTTTGAGTGTCATGCTTGATAACAGTGTCTCTACTTGCCTGGGGGCTGTACACCAGCCAGATAGTAACACTGTGAGTTAAAGCAAGGGCTGTGATCCATATCAGCAATGTGCATATTAAGGTGACTTTGAGTCAGTGGTATCAGTTGACCTCTGGAGGGGCTGGGGACTGAGACCACCCACATCATACTTGGGGGATGAAGACCTCATGAAAATTCTGCACACTGATGGTCAACTGATTGGCAACATTCTGTCCATATTGTCACATGTAGTGTTAAGAGAGTAATGCAATCCTGACTCCACTGGGAGAGGACAGCTCAATACTCGAGGTTTGGTACCCTCCTGGCCAGTGAGTCTTTGCCTTTGGCTGATTTTAATCCATATCCTTTGCCTGCAATAAACTGTAACCTCTAATTTCGCAGCTTTAAGTGAACTCTGTTTTTCTAGTTAGTTCTCAAAACTGAAGGTTGCTGTGGGAACTACCAAATGTGCGCTTGATGTCAGAAGTGAGGATGGTCTTGTGCGAACATGCCCCCTCTAACCATTGGCTAATTCTCTTACACATTTTCTTACACATTTTCTTACGCATAACTATAGCCACATGATTCTGTTTATTCTGATACTCTAAAAGAAAGGTTGCAGGTGACACCTTGGCTGGCTAGCTTGATGTTAAATGCCCATAAGTGGGAGAAGGAGCGTTGTGGTCAGTATCAGCCAGATATCTACCTAAACTGTGGCAGAATGGGTTCCTTACAGGAGAGAAGGTTTAGGTTACCAAAAGAAAAGAAAAAAAAAAATGAAAAAGAAGGGGGATAGGGATTCTGGGTAGACAAAAATAGCAGACACTCAATATGGCTCGTTTGTACAGCCTTTCCCTCTCTGAGAACACTCCTGATTCTTACTCACCACCTCCACCATCACCACAATTTTCTAATGACTAAGTATACTTGTCATTTGAGTTTCAGATTAAATGTCATTTTACCAGAGAGGTTTCGTTCAGTCAAATTACAAGTTCTCGTCAGATGGTCCTATAGCTCTTGACAGTTTTCGGTTATATATTCACTGGCATGTTGTTTTTTAGTCGCTATGTCCAACTCTTTTGCAACCCATGGACTGTAGCCCACCAGGCTCCTCTGTCCATGGGATTTCCTAGTCAAGAATACTGGAACAGGTTGCCGTTTCCTTCTCCAGGGGATCTTCCCAGCCCAGGGATCGAAACCACATCTTCTGCATTGGCAGGCAGATTCTTTACTAGTCAGCCACCAGGGAAGCCCGTTCACTGGCATGATTATTAGTTTAAAATCTTAATGTCCCCTTGATTCTAAGTGCTATGGGTTCAGGACCGTGTTTATATTATTTATCATGTAACAGGTACTTAAAATGATCTGTGGAAGGAATGAATGAATGAGAATTTAGCAAATCTGTCAATGGATTACCTTCATCTCAGATCTTACGCTAACTCTTCAAATGTTCTTTCTTAGTGAGAGGTCAGTCAGTGAATACCTGGTTAAACTTTGGACTCAGATGTTGGAACCAACAAAAGAAAGTTGCTTCGATTTTGCAGTCAGAAATTCAACTGTATAACACTTAGAACTAAAAGTCACTGGCTAGATTAGCCTCATCATCCTTTATTGAAACAAAGTATATGATAGTTGTATATGGAAAATCTCTCATGATAAACTCATAAAACTATGTGCCTCACCTTGCATAATGATTTTATCTGATTTTAGGCACATGGTAACCAGCGACCTAGGTAATGCAAATAGATGTTCCTTTCATCTGTTTAACAGATTAAAAAAAAAAAAAAGCTGGAGAACCAGAAAGGTAAGGTGAATTACTCAGGATCACGTGGAAAAGTCTGAGGTCAAAACAAGATTCAAGATTATGATTCAGTCATGCTGAAGCCCAGTTCTATGCTCTTGTCTATGAACTCAAAGTCACTCATCCTCTCAATCTTACAGTCAATACATTCTGCTGTCTCCTGCAGTTGTGGGATGTGTCAAAAGTCACACAGTATTAATGTAGTAAATTTGAATACGAATAAACTTTAGATTTTCCATGTCTTGTGGACATTTTTATTTATTTGGATTTTTAGCATTCTTTATAACACTCCCTGATCAGGGACTTAAGGCTTTGGAGCAGGAATAGACATTCCCTCTCAATTGGTGTGAACCATCATGGAGCTGTCATGAGGGCAGAACTCCTGCAGTCATTCATTCCCATGTGGAGACTGAAGCTGAAATTCATCAGTGGGAGGCAGAGCTGAGCGATGAGGAAAAACCATGTCTTCATGATACATTTTGAAGCCTGAATCCAACTGTGCCTGAAGTGCACTCTATCTCTGGGTTTTTAGTTGCACAATCCAATAAATTCCTTCTCTTGGGTAAGTCAGTTTGAGAAGGATTTTGTCTTTATCATCCAGAAAGATCTTAACTAATATGGTGGTGGTTTAGTCACTAAGTTGTGTCCAACTCTTGTGACCCCAAGGACAGAAAAGCCTGGCAGGCTACAGTCCATGGGATTCTCTAGGCAAGAATACTGGAGTGGGTTGCCATTTCCTTCTCCAGGGGATCTTTCCAATCCAGGAATTGAACCCAGGTGTCCTGTTTTGCAGGCGGATTCTTTACCAACTGAGCTACAAGGGAAGCCCCTTAACTAATATATCCTATGATAATGTATTCTCACTCAATTGTATTCCATACCTTTTCTTGAAAGAGAAAGAGTAGAATTAGAGTTATTTTCTAGAGAATTGCCCATGTTGGATCTTCCCTGATGGCTCAGCAGGTAAAGAATTTGCCTGCAGTGCAGGAGACACAGGAAACATGGGTTTGATCCCTAGGTCGGGAGGATCTCCTGTAGGAAGAAATGGCTATGACTCCAGTATTCTTGCCTGGGAAATCCCGTGGACAGAGGAGTCTGGTGGGCTACAGTCCATGGGGTCCCAAAGAGCTGGACACGACTGAGCAATAATATTTGAATTTGGATTTGCCCATGTTAGCTATCTTTTCCCTCAATTATTCCTAGAGTGTAGATGAAAATAAGGATGCTAAAAGAATACAAATCCTGATGGTTTAGAGCAGAAAATACTCTGAGCTCAGAATCAGAGGACCTAAACTTTGTTCTGGGTTTCCCTTGCGGCTCAGTTGGTAAAGAATCCGCCTGCAATGCGGGAGACCTGGGTTGGGAAGATCCCCTGGAGCAGGGAAAGGCTACCCACTCGGTATTCTGGCCTGGAGAATTTCATGGACTCCATGAAAAGAGTCAGACACAACTGACCGACTTTCACTTTCACTTTCACCCCTCTGCAGTCACTCCTCTTTGGATCTCTCCTCACACATAATGTGGGGGAGCATAGAGCTATAAATCTGTCTGACTGAATCAGAGCATTTGGAGATGTTATTCTTCTCAGTTTCAATTCTGTGCATGAATCTAAACACAAAGTTTATACATCAGAGAACTTGGAAGATGATCACATTAACCAAAATGAATTAGCTGGGAGAAAAGTAGAATCTAAGGGTGAATATTCTTCATTCATTCATTCACTCACTCACTCATAAATATTTTTGAGTACTTCAAAAGCACCAGGCACTACTACAGGTGCTGAGGATATAGGTGAACAGTCTCGTTCTTCATAGAATTTATTTTCTAGAGGTGAAGATACACCCTAATCAAATATATTAAATGGAGTGTGTCAGTTTGTTTTCTGTGTCTAAGTCTGTTTCTCTTTTGTAAATAAGTCCATTTGTATTATCTTTTAGACTCCACACATAAGTGATATGATATTTTTCTTCGTCTGATTTTCTTCACTTAGCATGATAATCTCTAAGTTCATCCATGTTGCTGCAAATGGCATTATCTCATTCTTTTTATGGCCAAGTAATATTCCATTGTACATATGCATCACATATTCTTTTTAAGGATATATATATATATATATATATATATATATATATATATATATATATATATATATATATATTTATTTATTTATCTGTGTTGTGTCTTCATTGCAGCATGCTTGATCTTTGTTGGGAAATGTGGGATTCAGTTCCTTGACCATGGATTGAATCTAGGCCCCCTGCACTGGGAGTGTGGAGTCTTAGCCACTGGACCACCAGGGAAATCCCTGAATCACATATTCTTTATCTATTCATCTGTTGATTCCACGTTTGGCTTCCATACCTTGGTTATTGTAAACAGTACTGCTATGAACATTGGGGTGTGTGTATCTTTTTGAATTAGAGTTTTCTCTAATCCCTAGGAATAGGATTGCTGGATCATATGGTACTTCTGGTAGTTCTATTTTTAGTTTATTAAGGAAACTTCATACTGTTTTCCATAGTGGCTGTTTCAATTTATGAAGGAGAAAGAGAGCAGGGTAGGGAAAAAGTAGGAGTTTGTGATTAGCAGATACAAATTGCTATGTACAAAACAGATAAACAAGTTATATATATATATATATATATATATATATATATATACACATACATACATCCTTTTAATATTCTTTTCTATTCAGTTCAGTTCAGTTCAGTCACTCAGTTGTGTCCAACTCTTTGCGACCCCATGAACTGCAGCACGCCAGGCCTCCCTGTCCATCACCAACTCCCTAAGTCCACCCAAACCCATGTCCATCAAGTCGGTGATGCCATCCAGCCATCTCATCCTCTGTCGTCCCCTTCTCCTCCTGCCCTCAATCTTTCCCAGCATCAGGGTCTTTTCCAGTGAGTCAGTTCTTGGCATCAGGTGGCCAAAGTATTGGAGGTTCAGCTTCAGCATCAGTCCTTCCAATGAACACCCAGGACTGATCTCCTTTAGAATGGACTGGTTGGATCTCCTTGCAGTTCAAGGGACTCTCAAGAGTCTTCTCCAATACCACAGTTCAAAAGCATCAATTCTTCTGTGCTCAGCTTTCCTTATAGTCCAACTCTCACATCCATACATCACTACTGGAAAAACCATAGCCTTGACTAGATGGACCTTTGTTGGTAAAGTAATGTCTCTGCTTTTTAATATGATATCTAGGTTGGTCATAATCTTCCTTCCAAGGAGTAAGCATCTTTTAATTTCATGGCTGCAGTCACCATCTGCAGTGATTTTGGAGCCCAGAAAAACAAAATCAGCCACTGTTTCCACTGTTTCCCCATCTATCTGCCATGAAGTGATGGGACTGGATGCCATGATCGTATTTTTCTGAATGTTGAGCTTTAAGCCAGCTTTTTCACTCTCCTCTTTCACTTTCATCAAGAGGCTCTTTAGTTCTTCTTCACTTTCTGCCATAAGGGTGGTGTCATCTGTATATTTGAGGTTATTGATATTTCTCCCAGCAATCTTGATTCCAGCTTGTGCTTCCTCCAGCCCAGCATTTCTCATGATGTACTCTGCATATAAGTTAAATAAGCAGGGTGACAATATACAGCCTTGACGTATTCCTTTTCCTATTTGGAACCAGTCTGTTGTTCCATGTCCAGTTCTAACTGTTGCTTCCTGACTTGCATACAGGTTTCTCAAGAGACAGGTCAGATGGTCTGGTGTTCCCATCTCTTTCAGAATTTTCCACAGTTTATTGTGATCCACACAGTCAAAGGCTTTGGCATACTCAATGAAGCAGAAATAGATGTTTTTCTGGTACTCTGTTGCTTTTTCCATGATCCATCAGATGTTGGCAATTTGATCTCTGGTTCCTCTGGCTTTTCTAAAACCAGCTTGAACATCTGAAAGTTCACGGTTCACGTATTGCTGAAGCCTGGCTTAGAGAATTTTAAGCATTACTTTACTAGCGTGTGAGATGAGTGCAATTGTGCAGTAGTTTGAGCATTCTTTGGCATTGCCTTTCTTTGGGATTGGAATGAAAACTGACCTTGTCCAGTCCTGTGGCCACTGCTGAGTTTTCCAAATTTGCTGACATATTGAGTGCAGCACTTTCACAGCATCATCGTTTAGGATTTGAAGTAGCTCAACTGGAACTTCATCACTTCCATTAGCTTTGTTCGTATTGATGCTTCCTACGGCCCACTTGACTTCACATTGCAGGATGTCTGGCTCTAGGTGAGCGATCACACCGTCGTGATTAACTGGGTTGTGAAGAACCATTTTGTACAGTTCTTCTGTGTATTCTTGCCGCCTCTTCTTAATATCTTCTGCTTCTGTGCTCAGTGCGCCGCCGCAGCCACCCATTCTTTTCTATTATGGTTTATTAAAAAAATATTGAATATAGTTCCGTGTCCTTCATATGTATATGTATCTCTGAACACTGTGGTATACGCCAGAAACCAAGACAATAGTGTAAATAAATTGTACTCAAAAAAAAAAAAAAGATGTGTGTTAGAAGATGAGAAGTGCTTAGCAGGAAACTAGGGCAGAGGGAAAGACAGGATGTGCTTGAGTTTGCCGTTTGCTCTTTGACATAAAGTGCCACAGATAAGATGGCATTTGAAGAGGTACCTAAAGGAGGTGAGAGAGTAAGTCTAGTTATTTCCTACTAAAGAATAGGAAGTTCAAAGCCCCTAAGGTGAGTGTCTTTTGTCGTGTTTTAGGAGCGTTTGTTACTGGGACACAGTGAGAAAAGGGAAGAACGGTATAAAGATGAGATCAGAGGGGAGGAAGAATACCAAGAGAAGCTGGAAGCTGCTGTCGATTTGAAGACGAATTGTCCTCAACCTCTTATGCGTGGATCTTTGCTAGTAAAATTGGGGAGAGGGAGTAGACTGGTTCAGTCCAGTTGTAATAGCTGTTTGGACTAGGGTGGGATCAGAACCTGAGACTCACTGTCAGAAACACGTGCTGTTCCTTGAAGAGTAAAGAGGCATTTCTTTCATTTTCAGCAAAGTCTAACTTATCTAACATCAGGGCCCTCTGTCCTTCCTTTCCCTCTATTGTGAGGCCCTGTGGTACTCCTGTGCTCCCTAATGCAGGTGTGCTGGATGTGGCAAGACAAGCTCTCAGCATCTGATCTGACTTCCTTTGTGTGTGTCTTCTGGTACCATGGAGACTAGAAACCTAAAAGCGTATGTTCCAGATTCCTGTGGAGCTAGGAGTTTGGACACAAATCATTCCCATTGATTACATGCATTTGCATCAGTTAAGAAGGTGGAAGCAAGGTTTTCTTCTTTTTTCTTCACTGTTTTTTTTGTTTACTGTGCTGTTTTCTGCAGCACATTACAGGGTCTATCCATTAGTTTCACAGGAATCACAAGGCAATTGCAAAGGTGGCAGCAGCAATGGCTTTTGGGGCCACCTTGTGACTTTCATTGGCCCTAGGCACTCCAACCTTCATGAACCCCTTCCTTCATTAAAAAATTATACCCTATGACTGCATTGGGATAAAGATTAATGTTATTATTAAATACTTAAACATTAATTTAGCCTAAAATTTCATTTTTAATCTAATTTTAAAAGAAATTAAGTTTTATGGGGGTGTGGGAGGGAGGTTCAAGAGGGAGGGGATATATGCATGCTTATGTCTGATTCACTTTGTGGTGAAGAAACTAACAGCAGAAACTAACACAACATTGTAAAGCAACTATAATCCAATAAAATAAAATAATTTAAAAAGCTAAAAATAAATTTGTTGGTAAGAAGTTTTACAGGCCCCTAAATGTATTGCTGGCACAAGGCATTCTATCTACCACCTCCATGGTGTTAGGTTCCCAGGAATTCAGCTAAAGCCATGTATTTGTGAGGTCAATATTTCCTGTCTTCCTGTGGTAGCTCTGAGTGCCCATCTTCCTGTTTGTGCCCAGGAAGCAGCTCCCAGAAGGCCCAATGGCGTACTGTTCTAGGAATCATTTCCAGAAAGCCAGTTTTTCCTAAAGTTTTGTAAGCACCCAATTCCCTGTGTTAAATCCAAACTCGATTAAAATAACCAGAATGGTCTGCTTTCTGCAATTAAATTCAATTGATGGGGATTTATGCCTTTATCCCCATGAATCCCTCAAATTTGTTCCTTATTCTCAAATTCCCCATTGGGTCAGTCTCGCTCCTCTACCCCCTTTTCCGTTCTCCCTCACTCGATTACCATTTTGGCTTTTGCTGTAATCTTTGGAATCCACACTCTATTGTGGGAAAGTCCCGGGGTCCCTGTATTAGTCAGGTTTCTCCAGAAAAACAGAACCAATAGGGTGTGTGTATCTAGTGTAGACATGTAGATATAAAGTTGTGTATTTATATCTACATCTCTACATCCCTCTGCTCTCTGCTCTGCTTAATTGCTCAGTCGTGTCCAACTCTTTGTGACCCTACAGACTGTAACCTGACAGGCGCCTCTGTCTATGGGGATTCCCAGGCAAGAGTACTGGAGTAGGTTGCCATGCCCTCCTCCAGGGGATCTTACCAACCCAGGGATCGAACCCAGGTCTCCTGCATTGCAGGCAGTTTCTTTACTGTCTGAGCCACCTGGGAAGCCCTTTTGTCTATGACATAATATCAAATAGAGGCAACGGATTATGTTTCTTTTTTATTACATCATTATCATCTATCATTCACTGAGAGAGACAGAGAGAAAGAGAGAGAGGGGTTAGAGAGGCGCCAAAGAGATTAATTTAAGGAACTGGTTCACGCCATTGTGGTGGCAGGCAAGTCCAAAATCTGCAGGGTTGGGTCAGGAAGCAGGAGACCCAGGAGAAAGCTGAAGTTGCAGTTCAAGTCTAAAGGCAGCCTGCTGGCAGAATTCCCCCTTTTTTAGGGGAGGAAAGTGTTTTTCCCTGAGGGCCTTCAGCTGATTGGATGAGGCCCACTTGTGTTATCCGCCTGCCAATGCAGGAGACCTAAGAGACGCAGGTTTGATCCCTGGGTCAGGAAGATCTTCTGAAGTAGGAAATGGCAACACTCTCCAGTATTCTTGCCTGGAGAATCCCATGGACAGAGGAGCCTGGTGGGCTACAGTCCATGGGGTTGCAGAGCTGAACACAACTGAAGCAACTTAGCACACGTGCATGCACCCATGTTATGGAGGGCAATCAGCTTTACTCAAAGTGTACTGATCTAAATTTAAATTGCATCTAGGACTTCCCTGGTGGTACAGTGGATAAGAATCCGCTTGCCAATGCAGGGGGCATGGGTTCGATCCCTGGTCCAGGAAGACTCCACATGCCTCAGGATAACAAAGCTCATGTGCCACAACTACTGAGCCCGCCCACCTAAAGCCTGTGCTCCACAAGAGAAGCCATCGCAGTGAGAAGACCATGCATGGCAACAAAGAGTACTCTCCCGCTTGCTGCAACTAGAGAAAGCCTTCGTGCAGCAACAAAGACCCAGAACAACCAAAAATAAAATAAATCTTGAAAAATCACATCTAAAAAATACTTTCATAGAAACATATAGAATAATGTTTGATCAAATATCTGAGTGCTGTGGCCTAGCCAAGTTGACACATAAAAATAACCATTACATTTCCATTTATATAAATCCATGTTTTTGAACCTTTTTTTCCTTCTCCTTTTAAAAAATATTTATTATTTATTTATTTGGCCGTGCCAGGTCTTAGTTGCAGCAGGAAGGATCTAGTTCCCTGAACAGGAATTGAACTTGGTCCCCCTGCATTGGAAGGGCAGAGTTTTGACCATTGGCCCACCAGGAAAGTCCCTCTCTTCTTCTTGCCTAAAATTGCTGTTCTTCCAACAGTTCTCAATGTGCTTCACCTCCTTGAGTCAGAGACAGGATGGGGTGCCAGCTCTTTGCTCTTGGCGGTGTGCCTGCTCACCCTCTCCCTACCCTCACGGCGTCTCACCTGTTCAGGTGAAGCCTGCACCATCTCCGCACTGTGACTCACAGGATCTGTTCTCATTTCCTGAGGCTCTGTGAGCTGACTCCAGTCCCTTCCCCTCTGCCTTGTCCCTTGCCCTCATCTTTAGTGACTTTAAATCTGAATTAACCCTTCAGATCCCTTGACCCCATGCACATTGCCTGGGCTAACGACCTCCATCTCTGGCCCACCAGTCCGTGGAGTCACACTCAGGGCTTTCACCGGTCTGTTTCTGAGCATTGTTTTCCCACTTGGAGCCACAGCCTGTCATTCCCTTCACCCAACTCAGTAAGCCCCTCTCTTGCTTCACACAATCTACCCTCCTTTATTTGATAATTCTCTTTGTCTTCCCTTCTTCCTGTCTTGCCTGCTGGAATCATTTTCTTCATGTGCCTCCACACCCTATACTTGACATTCAAAGACCTCGTGGAAATAAACATAAAGCACTAGGAGGTGGTACTAGTAACTTGGTGATGGTGGTGATGGTGGTTTAGTTGCTGAGTCATGTCAGATTTTGTGATCCCATGGACTATAGCCCGCCAGGCTCCTCTGTGCATGGCATTCTCCAGGCAAGAATACTGAAATGGCTAGTCATTTCCTACTCCAGGGGATCTTCCCCACCCAGGGATTGAGCTTGGGTCTCCTGCTTTGCAGGCAGATTCTTTACCAACTGAGCCACCAGGGAAGCCCACTAGTAACTTGGTAGATAATGATTAAACGGGAGCCCTTCCTCCTCCTCATTTTGCTCCTCTCCCTTGCCCTCTGCTAACTCCTCTTATTGTGTCTCTGAGTTACTCTGTGTTTTTGGAGGTCAAGGCAGCTCTCTGAAGACAGGCTCACTTCCTGCCCTGTGCTCTCTCACTTTAGCCGCTCCCTGACCCCACCTCTCCATTTCCCTTTAGGTCTCTTGGTAACTCCTTAGCACACCAACATAGAGAACTGACCTTTCTAAATTATTTCTAGCCCAAAGCCTTCATCTTCTTCCTTCAACTTCTCGACCCTTGTAAACTTACAAAGCTATACACACAGTTATGCCTCCTACTTAACATAATCTGACTATTTTAGGCTAAGTCTCCCCAGAAATAGACTCTGAGATAAAGATCCAGGGATTCTAGGAGGCACTGGAAGGTGAGAGCAGACATGACATAGAATCAGGAAGGGAGTCAATACAGGTGTGTTACAAGCAGGTTATTACTGTGGGCAACTGGGGCTCATTCTCCCTGTAGGGGGTTCTCTGGGAAGCAGTTCAGAATAGAGATAGAGGGGTTACTTTGGAATTGTGGGGGACACTCCTCATCTAAGACTAGTCTTCACCACTCTTCCTTCCCTTCACTTGTATTGACATAGACTTTCTAAAGCTTTTTGGGCCAGAATTTCATGTTTTTATCCACAGGCCATAACACAGTTTCTAGGAACAAAGATGAGATACAATGTCAATTTCCAGAATAAGTAATGCCTAGTAGTAATGTAATAAGTGGTCGATTTTATTAAACAATTATGTATTAATCACCTAATATGTACCAGACACTGGGCCAGATGCTAAGAATACAATGATGGACCACAAATGTTCACTGAAACAAGGCATGAATCAATAAAACACAAGGTCTATTTTTCAATATGAAATATACCACATTCTCAAACTTACTTTAATTATATGAAATGATCAGCTAATGATGGCCACTTAACTTTTGCAATCAAGATGAATCTAGTACTTGGTATTTTTTTTTCTCAGTCTGGATCTGCCAAAGTTTATTTTCAACATTTAACAATAGTAGATAATATTGATGTGAAAAGAGCATACTTTTCATAGGATGACTGCGAAGATTAAACGAAACAATGACCAAATCCCAAATGTTTTATATAATTTACCACACTTGCCTGTATTTGTAAATCATACTGCTACTGCTGCTAAGTTGCTTCAGTCATGTCCGACTCTGTGCGACCCCATAGACGGCAGCCCACCAGGCTCCGCCGTCCCTGGGATTCTCCAGGCAAGAATACTGGAGTGGGTTGCCATTTCCTTCTCCAGTGCATGAAAGGGAAAAGTGAAAGTGAAGTTGCTCAGTTGTGTCCGACTCTTAGCGACCCCATAGACTGTAGCCTACTAGGCTCCTCCGTCCATGGGATTTTCTAGGCAAGAGTACTGGAGTGGTCGTAAATCATAAATTCCACAAAATAAACACTGAATTATTTTATTTTGTTAAAATTTTTCCAGCTTTTGTGAGATAAGTTGAGATTTTTGAGATAATTGACACATAACATGATACATAAGTTTAAGATAAACAACATAATGATTTGATATTTATACATGTATACATATATATGATTTGATATACATATATATGTATATATTAGTCAGTTCAGTTCAGTCGCTCAGTCATGTCCCACTCTTTGCGACCCCATTGACTGCAGCACACCAGGCCTTCCTGTCCATCACCAACTCCCAGAGCCTACTCAAACTCATGTCCATTGAGTCGGTGATGCCATCCAACCATCTCATCCTCTGTTGTCCCCTTCTCCTCCTGCCTTCAATCTTTCCCAGCATCAGGGGCTTTTTCAAAGAGTCAGTTCTTCACAACAGGTGGCCAAAGTATTGGAGCTTCAGCTTCAGCATCAGTTCTTTCAATGAATATTCAGGACTGATTTCCTTTAGGATGGACTGGCTGGATCTCCTTGCAGTCCAAGGGACCCTCAAGAGTCTTCTCCAACACCACAGTTCAAAAGCATCAATTCTTCGGTGCTCAGCTTTCTTTATATGTATGTGTGTGTGTGTATATACATATATATATATAGCAAAATAGTCACCACACTAAGTTTAGTTAATATTCATCACACACATAGTTACAATTATTTTCTTGTATAAGAACTTTTAAGATTTACTCTCAGCAAATAAATAAATACAGTATTGTTAACTTTAATCACCATGCTGGACAATTGCAGTCCTCAAACTTACTTATAAGGCCCTGTTTATTTTAATTTACCTCTATGTGTATCCAGCTTTTGTAATGCTTAGCACACAGTAGGTCTTCAATTAATATCGATGGGCTCAGTGATTAATACAGATATTATTTGTTCAATTTTAAAGATAAACACTCAGAGAGACTGAACGATTCTCCCAGTTTCTCCAAACTAGTTGGTAGCAGAGTTGGGATAAATGAGGTTTTTTTAACTGCACTGTGCCTAAGGGCCTCTAGAGAGCATGTGGCATAGTGTTGAGTACACAGTAAGCCTTCAGTATGCACTATTCCCTCACTTGTTGTTGTTCAGCTGCCAAGTCATGCCCAACTCTTTGCGACCTCATGGACTGCAGCACCTCAGGTCTCCCTATCCCTCACCATCTCCCGGAGTTCACCTAAGTTCATGTCCATTGAATCAGTGATGCTATCTAACCATCTGATCCTCTGTCCCCCCTTCTCCTCCTGCCTTCAATCTTTCCCAGCATTATGGCCTTTTCCAATGAGTCGGCTCTTCGCATCAGATGGCCAAAGTATTGGAGCTTCAGCACCAGTCCTCTCAATGAATATTCAGCATTAATTTCCTTTAGGATGGAGTGGTTTGATCTCCTTGCTATCCAAAGGACTCGCAAGAGTCTTCTCCAGCACCACGGTTCAAAAGCATCCCTTGTTAAAGATGTCTTGGGAGCAAGGGGGACTGTGCTGCTTCTCCTCCAGAGCTCTGCCTGGGCTCTCTATTCTTCAATCCTCTTTTGCCTCCAGAAACTGTGGATTCCCTCAGTCAGGCCTGGGCCCTGCTGACTCTCCAGATGTCGGCCTGCACATCTGTGGTCACCTCAGCTCAGACTGCACCCGCCGGCAATGTGACCTTTAGACGTTGCCCAGTTCACACCGCTGAATGGTTTCAGTACTGCTGCTCCGGGCAGTATGGGGAAATGAAGACAGCAAAAGAGCCTACTTCCCCCTCGGAAAGTATGGGAAACACAGAACCAAGGACGTTCTGTAAGTCATACGGGAAAGCTTGTTCAGGGTTCCAACTTGGCACATTCTAGAGTTCTCAAGCCTTGGTTTTTTTTTTTTTTTAATTTCAGAAAATTTCTCTTTATTTAAAAATTATTTATTGGAGTGTAATTGCTTGACAATGCTGTGTTAGTTTCTGCTGTACAGCAGAGTGAATCAGTTACACGTTTACATGTATCCCCTCTTTGGGGATTTCCTTCTCATTTAGCTCCCCACAGAGCACTGAGTAGAATTTCCTGTGCTACAGAGTAGGTTCTTATTAGTTATCTATTTTATACATAGGAGTGTACATATGTCAATCCTAATTTCCCAATTCATCCCATCCGCCCCCTTTACCTCCCCTCGGTATCCATACGTTTGTTCTCTGTGTCTGTGTCTCTATTTCTGCTTAGCAAATAGGTTCATCTGTATCATTTTTCTAGATTCCACATATATGCATTAATATACGATATTTGTTTTTCTCTTTCTGACTTATTTCCCTCTACTTGATGGTCTCTAGGTCCATCCACATCTCTGGGAGTTCTCAAGCCTTAATAGCACAGTGCTCAGCAAGCAGAAAGACATACAGCCAACCATTCTGTTCCAGTCTGAGAGCCTCCTGATACACATTTGAAGATAACAGTCACTGCTTTCTTTATCATGATGGCTTTTGTCCTGTACTAGATGACTTTAGTTTATTGATCCATAAACTTCCAAGAGGCTAATTTTTATTTCAGTCCTTATGACTGTGGGAGGGCAGTCATACTGGCAACCCACTCCAGTATTCTTGCCTGGAGAAGTCCATGGACAGAGGAGCCTGGCAGGCTATGCCCATGGGGTTGCAAAGAATCAGACCCGACTGAAGCGAGTTAGCACATGCACACTTGTGACTGTTACATGCCAATGATATATTGTGAAGTTGCTTGGGACAAGAAGCCAGGGGTTTCATGAGACCTGCAAGTTTCCAGATCCTTCTCCCCTTGGAAAAAGTCCTCTAAAGTAAAGATCTTTGCAATGGCTGCTGCTATTGTCTCAAGACACCTTGGAGAGAGTGCCAAGAGCATGGATTTTGAAGTCTTAGATATCTTGCTTTGTCTTGTGGTTTCAGAATGATCTAGGTATGTAATGTATGGTGGCGTTTAGCTTTTCTGAGCCTCAGTTTCCTAACTATAAATGGGGATGATGTCACTTGCCTCATGGAGCTGAGGTTAAATGAAATAACATGTATAATTTGCTCATATTCAGTGTTAAGAAACTGCTGTCTATTATTACTGAAACGAAGACGCCTGAAAGGATCAGAGCACAGTTAACACCTACTGGTCTTCAGGTCTGTTTCCTGAGAAAAGAATGTGAGTTCTTGAAGCCAAAGTCCAAGGAAAGCTCAGCTCTCCTCTCTGCAAGGGAGTCAAGGATGTTTGTTAAGCTGCCAAACTTCCCCATGGTTATTAAACAGAATATGCAGGCCTGTGTCAGTTGCCCTACAATTATTAATAGTAAAACACTGGAAACAAAAAGGATCCTATACATGTACTAATAGCAAAAGAGAACAGAAAACAGAGGAAGGGATAAATAATGTCCAGTTATTACACTATTTCAGATGCTGTGTTGGCGCTTTTAGTTAGATAAGTTTTGTTACCTCATTAAACTCTTCATAACTTCTGTAATGGTGGTGGGGTGGTCATTAAATCATGTCCAACTCTTGCGACCCCATGGACTGTAGCCCATCAGGTTCCTCTGTCCATGGGATTTCTCAGGCAAGAATACTGAAGTGGGTTGCCATTTCCTTCTCCAACCTTCCGTAATAGATCCAATTATTCCCTCCTTGGGCCTTCTGGCACTATGAGTTACAGAGATTATTCCCATCTTTTTTTCAAACTGAGATCGAGTTTACATTAATGTACTGGTTCCAGGTGTACAACATCATGATTTGATACACATATCTAATGTAAAATGGCCACCACATCAAGGCTAGTTAACATCCATCACCGCATAGTTACATTTTTTTTCCTTGTGATGAGAAGTTTAAGGTTTACTGTCTTGGTAACTTTCAAAAATACAACACAGTATTACTAACTATAGTCACTATAATATTTCCCCATAACTTCTTTATCTTATGACTGGAAATCTGTACTTTTTGACTGCCTTCACCCATTTCACCCACCTCTCAAATCCCACCTCTGACAACCACCAATCTGTTCTCTATACATATGAGATTCTTTTTTTTTAGGTTCCACATATGAGGTCATACAGTATTTATCTTTCTTTGACTTATTTCACTCCTCCCATCTTATAAATAAAAGGAAATGGTGGATTAGAATCACAAGGTAATTTGCCCAAAGTTACATAGCAAGTAGTGGGTATTTGAAGTCTGAAGTTAGCTCCAGAGCTTAGAGTCTTTCCTTTATACCTAGGAAGGCGGGAGGGGGGTCAGGGAGACTGTTTTTTCCTGAAGAAAGAAGACAGAGACATCACACTGAGGAAGCCAAGGCAGCCCAGGAGAAAGGACAACCACAGTGTCCCCAGGGTGGGTAACCAGAGAAGGAGCAGTGGAGTTTCCCCACAGGGGCTTTCTCTGGGTAGATCATAAATTCTGGGAAACCTTGGACCTCCCAAGAAGTTTCTGGCTGCACCTGGTCCAACCAAACTACATCCCAATACCCAGAAGTAAGAATGAGGAGAGACTCAAAAACGGACAGCTCATTGCCTGGTGGCCAGGCAAGGAACCCATCTTGAAATAATTAAAGGTAGACTAAACAGTGGAAAGACTTCTCTTTGTCTTGCCAACATTGCTCAAGTCAGCCAGAAAAATTAAGGCAGAGGGCTTAAGAAGAGGCAGGAGGTAGAAAGAGGAAGGAAGCCGCTTTTTTCCTTTCTCATCAAGTCTCTCCAGAAACATATAGGAATAAATTGAAAGTTCCCCGGTGGCTCAGTTGGTAAAGAATTGCCTGCAATGCAGGAGACCCAGGTTCAACCCCTGGGTGGGGAAGATAGGAAATGGCAACCCACTCTAGTACTCTTGCCTGGGAAATCCTATGGATAAAAGAGCCTGGCGGGCTACAATCCATGGGAATTGCAAAAAGTCACGCACGACTGAACATCTGAGCACATTCTCCAATCATTGCTGTCAAATTGAGCCCTCCATTTAGCCCTCCCGTGACAGAAGGCTAAGGTGTGCCTTGGTACCCAAGAGCTCTGAAATAACTGCCAGGTGCCTGGTGCCAGTGGGCCCTGCCTGCAATACAGTTTGGTACTCCCTTTAGAATCCCAGGGTCTGTGATGAAGCAGAGCAAGAGCTGGAAAAGTAGGACCATTCCCAGTTGAATGTCACTCTGTTTCACCCACTTCTAGGAAAGACTCAGCTTTGAGTGTCCATCCACAAGATAGACCTTACACTGGTTCTCCACCATGATAGGGAGGTCCACATGGCTCACAGATTACCTGTCAGTATCTGGAAAAGAGGCAATGTAATTAGCATCTATCTATTCTGCAGGTTCCATCACAAAGAAGACTTAAACTGGTCTCTAGCTATCTTCAACAGACAGGGTTCCACAATAAGGTTTTTGAAATCAGAGAGATTGAGAGTGAGAGCAAGCCTGAGAGAGATTCTGAGGGTGAGGGAGGAGCAAACCTTCCACCAGATACTGTAGAAGCAGGAACACAAGTGAGCTTTGAGGATGGGCTTGATATTCAGGCCAAGAGAAGGCTCTTCCCTGAGGGCTGATGGCCCAGTTATCCCATGCACTATTTGCCACATGACTTTCCCTTACAACCAAATAATACCTAATTAAGCAGTTCTTGGGAACTTGTCATCTCTGTACTAATCTTTATGTCTTCAAAGCCCCTACCAATTAATTCCTTTAATATTTAGCTCAGTTTTTCCATTTCCAGTGAATCCTTCCCTGACAGATCTTATCAGTCCTTCACTGGAGCTCTAAGCATCTCTTCACATCATTTTAAGTTTCATTTTAAAATGAGTAAACAAATAATTGTTAAAAATTTTCTTTGGTGGCTGAGTGGTAAAGAATCCGCTTGCCAAAGCAGGAGACATGTGTGTTCAATACCTGGATCCAAAAGATCCCCTGGAGGTGGAAATGGCAACTTACTACAGTATTCTCGCCTGAAAAATCCCATGAACAGAGGAGCCTGGCAGGCTACAGTCCACGGAGTTTCAAGAGTAGGACACGACCTAACGATGGAGCACATAAACCAATGACTGTTAAAATTTTATAAAGTATGACTTAGAAAAAAGAAGAAAATGAGTTACCTGAACCCAGAGATGAACGATGACCACTATCATGTGTGTTTTTCCAGTCTGTCTGGTTTTCTATTTCCCACTGTTTTGCTAACATGTTTTGTTTTTTTTTCCTCTATGTGGCAAAATATCAAGGATCTTTTACAAGTGTATCTATCTATCTACCTATCTATGTCTATACACTTTAATGGTGAGTGGTAGTTTCAGAATTTTTAATAAGATCATTACAGAGCATATCACATTTTCACTACAGTTCAAGATAAATAGCTAGCACTCACACAGTACATAATATTCCCCGAGTTGTTCTAATTGCTTACATGCATTGATCTAGTTAATCTGTATAATCTGAGATGGTTGGTTTAATTTTTACTATCAAATTTCACAGATAAGGAAATGGAGTGACCAAGTGTTTAAATAATTTTTCCATGACTAGTATCTTTGAACCTGAACCTGAACCTGACTGGCTTTAGACTCTTAACCACTGCCCTTCATGAATTTAACAACAAATAACTGAGCATCTAATAATCAGCTCGGGTTTGACCCCTGGGTTGGTTAGATCCCCTGGAGAAGGGAAAGGTTACCCACTCCAGTATTCTTACCTGAAGAATTGCATAGACTATACAGTTCATGGGTTCCCTAAGAGTCAGACACCATTGAGCGAATTTCACTTTCACTTTAGGGCTTCCCTGATAGCTCAGTTGGTAAAGAATCTGCCTGCAATGCAGGAGACCCCAGTTTGATTCCTGGGTTGGGAAGATCCGCTGGAGAAGCGATAGGCTACCCACTCCAGTATTCTTGGGCTTCCCTTGTGGCTCAGCTGGTAAAGAATCTGCCTGCAATGTGAGAGACATGGGTGTGGTCCCTGGGTTGGGAAGATCCCCTGGAGAAGAGAAAGGCTACCTACTCCAGTATTCTGGCCTGAAGAATTTCATGGACTGTATAGTCCATGGGGTCACAAAGAGTCAGACATGACTGAGCAAATTTCACTTCAGTTCAGTAATCAGCAGTTTCTTCAAATATTTTATTTGTTGACTCTGGAAGTCAGAAACAACCGTGAGAATCTTATCTGACAGTAAACAGCTTCAAAATAGGGCAGCCAGGTCTGTCTGCTCTCTAAACCATCCACTACTACCATCAACCCTCAATCTTACCACCACCCATCACCCGCCCAAAACTATCACAATCACCACCACCATCACCACCATCACATCATCCCCCATCACTATCAACACTACCACCACCATCACTATTACCACCATCACTACCATCTTATCTTTATCTTAGCTAGGTATCTGTTTTTCTCTTCCTCATTCCCCAGAACAGAATATCAAGTCTTCGAGGTCAGAAAATAAGTAGCTTTATTCATCCTTGTAAGCCCAGCACTGAGCACAGTTCCTGGGCTATGGTTACCATAGAGTAAATACTTGAAGGAATAAAGGACTCATGGTGTTGATGTGACTGACAGCAACCAAGGAAGATATTTTGACTGAAGAGATCAGTCAACACTTGCTTAAAGAGAATACGCACTGCATGATCTGAATTTGTCTTTGTAAACTTGGCTCTCTAACACAAAAGTTTAGATTTTCCCCATTGGAAACCTCTAATCTCGGCATGACAGATGTGGCCAGGAGCACTGGCAGAGGCCAGTTATGCCCTGGCTGCAGTTCTCTAAGGGGAGGTGTGAATTTGGCTCCTTCTCCCTTATTTCCCACCAGGGACCTTTGTTCTCCATACTTCCTCCCACTGTGGCATGCTGGTATGTGTAGGAGCTGATTTGATCTCAGTGTTCTTTGTCAAAGTTCTCTTTTGCCTGATGGTTATTACTGTTATCAGTTACTTCAGGGCAAGCCCAGAACTCTGCAAGTCACCCTGGGCCATTATTTACTGCCATATCCAGTTCCACCAAAGCTTGTGCTGGAAGAGGACTCCGGTAGGCTTTGATGACCCGTTTTCTCATGTGGGTTTGAAAACTCATGCAGCAGAATGGGCTGTTTTGGTGTCCTGGGTTTGAGAGTTTGGGATTTCTTTTTACTGTTTACTGCACCAGCCCTTCAATGCCACTCCTACTCTGTAACTCTCCTCTTCACTTGAAAATCTCCTCTCTCCCACTTTTGACTTTGCAAAATCCACAGAACCAGGCAAACTCTGGTCTTGGAGCAGGGCTGATCCTCTGGTAGATGAAACTGGCAGAAAGCTGAGTTTGTCGAAACTCAGAAGAAATAGACACTAGGAAAACAGCTTACACACAAAGCAACGAATACTTGCTTTATTTTCACAGTCCCATGGGAGATGTACAAAGAGTGGGTGAAAAAGATCCGAATTTGTCAGTTAGCTGGGGTGGGTTGAAAAGAAATTTGTGGTACTTTCCATGGTTCATAAAACATGAGGTTTCAAAGGCAGGAAACGGCCAAGAGATCTGGTTTATTTTCTTTTCAATTACAAACTAGGAGAGTTCACTTCACAACATCTGAAAATCCCCCAAGTGAATCACGGAGAAGCAACCATAGGTCTTCCAAAGTGAGCCAGAGAATAACAGCTAACATTTATTGAGCATTTAAGGTATGGCAAGCTCTGTGCTGAGTCCTGTCTGACTCTTTGTGACCCCGTGGACTGCAGCCTACCGGGCTCCTCTGTCTATGGGATTTTCCAGGCAAGAATACTGGAGTGGGTTGCCATTTCCTACTCCGGAGATCTTCCCGATTCAGGGACTGAAACCGTCTCTTGAGTTTCCTGCATTCTTTACCACTGCGCCACCTGGGAAGCCCACAGCAGGCTCTGGGCTGAGTACTTTACCTAAACTGACTTACTGAAACCTCACACTTACCTGAGCCTGAGCCATTAAATGCTACTGCCATTCCAGTTTTACAGATAAGGAAACTAAGGCACAGAGAGGTTAAGTAAATTGATTGCTCACATGTCACATAGTTTATCAAGTGATGAGCAGGAAATAAGCCAGAGAAGCTTTACATCTTTGACTCAGTCACCAGAGGACACGACAAAATCACACTGATTCCAGTAAGTGTTCTCCTTGGAGACTTCCAAGGCCAGTCTTAGAGTTATTATAACTCTGTGGTACTAAAATAAGCATCATTGATTAATATTTCTTTTACAAATGCTTATTGAGCTCCTTCTATCTGCCATTTTCTGGGCAAGGTATGTTAGTCTAATTACTAGTAACTATTTCTGATTGAATTAAATTCTTCGCATGCTTTATTTCATTTAATCCTCACAATTCTTTCAGGTAGGTTTTGTTATTTTCAGGTAAAGACTTGATGCTGTAGGGTATATAGAACTAGAGATATAACATTGTAATGTGGAACTTAGGTAGTGTTATGAATCAATGCCACCTCAATTAAAAAATTAAAAGAATTGAGGGAGATTTCCCTGGTGGTCCAGTGGTTAGGAATCTGCCTGCCAATACAGGGGACACAGGTTTGATTCCTGGTCTGGAAACTAAGATCTCACATGCTGCGGGGCAACTAAGCCCAAGCACGCAACTACTGAAGCCTGAGAGCCTAGAGCCCATGCCCAACAAGAGGAGCCGCTGCAATGAGAGGCCCAAGCACCACTGCAACCTGCAACAACACACCACTGCAGCCTGAGGCACACTGCATCCTAGAGAGCAGAGCTGCAACTAGAGAACGCCCGCACGTAGCAACAAAGAGCCTGTGCGCAGCTACAAAGACCCAGAGCAGCCAAAGGGAAAAAAAAAGAATTGAGGTATAAAGATGCTAAGTGTTTGTCAAATCCTTACTGCTATAAATGCTGCTATAATGAGTAGCAGAGACAGGATTTGGACCCAGTTTGCCCTGACCCCAAAACCAGTGTGTCAAAGATGAAGCAAAATTGTAGAAATTGGAGGCTATCAATATGACATGAAATTGGGAGAATGGAAAAAGGAGAGGATACACAGAAGAAAAATCTGAAATTTTATGAGTTAAACATTTCTCTCAATATGCTCTTACAAAGAGGTTAGACACGCCCCTATTCAAAATCTCCATTTGTCATTTTTTGGTAGCTCCTCACAAATAGACCCAGCACCCTCTCACTCCAGGACAAGGTGCCCAAATCTCCTGCCTTCTGCAGTTCGCCAAGACCAGGACTCACTCCAGCTTGCTAGTTTTCTCCTTTTCACAGCCTTTCAGGGACTAAACAGCGTGCAATGAGATGACTTGAACGTACTCACTTAGCCGAGAGACCCCTGGAAGAGTTAATATGCATTTCATGTAAATGCAGATGGTCCTGGGAATCTTGAGAAACAACAGGATGAAATTAAAGGATACATATGTTCCATTAAGATGGGTTTTACAGCAACAATAAGATGCCTGGATGGTAACAAACATTCTACAGACAATGAACATGTTCTCAAACAATTCACTTTGGGCCCCATTATTGTGAAACCACTAAAATAGGTTTTGCCTTTGGGACACAGAGCCATGGGGTCCACTTTGAACTCAACCTGCCACCTTGTGGAAATTGGAGGCAATAAGAAAACATGGCCCTTGGATAATAATAATATGACCTGGGCTAACATTTATTGGGGGCTTATCATATGCTAGGCACTATGCAAAATAGCTTTTAAATGTTTCCTCACTTAATTATTAGAATAACTTTACGAGGTACGAACCATTATTGTCCCCATTTTAAGGGTGAGGAGTGTGTGACTTAGCAAGGTAATTGGCCTACAGTCACAGATGAGGGCATCGTGACCTCAGGGCCCATGAGCTAAACTAGGCACTGCCCTGGGCCATATACAGCCTTTCTCATTTTCATATATTTAAACATGTATTAAATATTTAAAAATAAATATCACAGTTCTTTGGATGGGTCACTAACAGTAACCCTACATCTTGAGATAACCATGTTCCATCAGAATCATCAGAATCCATCAGCCACCAGCTGGCCCAATGCACAGGAGGCCAGAGGATGAGAGGAGAGCTTTCCCTGGAATCTTTCCTTATCTCAATGTTCCTTTCTCTCTGCAGGGTTCTGTCCAGTGATCACCACTCCCTTCATGGTCTTATCTTTCTTCATGTGCACTCATGCACAAATACCATCTGTATCAGGAAACCAAGGGAAACCTTGGTTTCTCTGCTGTGTAACTTTGGGCTAGTAGTCCCATGGACAGAGGAACCTGACAGGCTCTATAGTCCATAGGGTTGCAGAGTTGGACAGGACTGGAGCAACTTAGCATGCAACATGCGTGCAAGTAAATACTTTCCGAGTCTCATCTTCTTCATCTGTAAATAGGGATAATGACACATATGACCTGGCTCCAAGAATAAATGAGATCTAAAAGATCTAGCACAGTACTCAGTACCTAGTAAGTCCTTGATTCATATACACAACAAAAATTGATTCTTTTAACATTAAGTCTACAATTTCACATCACATTTGAATCACATGTAATACTTTTCAGGGCAGCGCCAATCATCGTGTCAAGTGCTCCTTACATCAACCTGGTACAAATGATAGGAAAGATCTACTATCCCACTTTACAAATCATTGTCATTAAAAGTGGCCACATACCTACTACGACTAGGGAACTGGGCTAGAAATTCAGAGATGGATAACATTTACGTTGACACTCACAGAGGTTTATGAAGGAGTACACCGGGAATCTCTGGTGAGATAACAGAAAACATTATATATTGGTCTCTGCCCCCTCATTCCCGGCACAGAGCTCTTAAAACCCTTGTTATTTTCTAAGTGATAAGAACACTAGGAATATCTTTTGTCCTAATATTTGGTCTTTGCTAAAAAGGCGGCTCTGGATGGACTCCTGGATGAGGGCTGGTCATTGGAAAGAACAAGCCATGATTAGAGGTTTGGAATTTTCAGCCCTGTCCCTCAGATTCCTAAGAAGGGAAAGGGCTGAAAATAGACTTAATGATTGATCAAGCCTATGTGATGAAACTTCTGTAAACACCCAATAGTATGTGTGTATGTTCTAAACACTAGGGATACAGCAGAGAAGGCAACAGACAAAAATCCCTTCATTCAAACAGCTAAGTTCTAAGGTTGAAAAGGACAGTGGCCTTAGAATGGGATAAATACTAAGGGAAAATAGTGATTAATGGCCTGGACACAGTTGAGTTGGACTGCTTGGGTTTAAATCTTGTCTCTTCCAATGAGCAATGTACTTGATTTCTCTCAGCTTCTGTTCCTGTGTCTTTGAGTTAATGCCTACATTGGAAAGTTCCTTGAGGATGAATGATTTAATATATACTACACTGTTTAATACAGCTATACAATAAGCACTCAATGAGTATTAGCAATGATTTATTGCTCAGTGATACACTTACTCACTTAAACCAAAATTGAGGGCATACATGACACCTGACTCTTTTGATTACTGTGTTCTATCAATTTTTAGAGGAATTTATCTTCTAAATACTTAAATGAGTGTATTTTCTTCCTTTTCTCCCTTGCCATTATCTTAGCTCAGGCTGACACTTCTATATTGATTAAAGAACTAACGTGACAAGTGGGCTCCCTGCCTTTAGCTTTCTTCTCCCACACATTCTTCCTCCTTGATCAAAAATTTAACATCATTTCCCTGATTGAAATCCTCCTGGAATGCTCCTTCCATGACTCTCCCTTGCTCGTAAACTCTTTAGCATGGTCTGTGAGACCTTCATAGTCTAGCCCTTGTCACTGGTCACCTCCTCCTGCACGGTAAGCCCCACCCACATCGGTCTCCTTCCCTAAACAGATTTTAAAGCTCTCTGGCCAAAGTAAATGAGTCTTAGCTCCTTTGGTGTGTCCAACACTTACTTAGCACAGGGGATGGCACGTGATAGATGGACTGAAGTCTGTTGAAGAATAGCTGCAATGCTGTCATGATCATTTTGATGTTGCTTGCTAAGAGTAAATGATAACGCAGTCACTGAACACGTATCAAGTTCAGGCATAGGGCTAAGTGCTTTACAGGCATTATTTTACTTAAAACTAGGAGAAGGAAAGAAGTAAGTGCTATAATTATCACCATTTTATTTTTTTTTAATATTTATTTATTTGGCTGTATGGTAAGGCAGGAAGCTCAGTTGGTAAAGAATCTGCCAGTAATGCAGGAGACCCTGGTTTGCTTCCTGGGTCCTGAAGATCTCCTAGAGAAGGGATAGGCTACCCATTCCAGTATTCTTGGGCTTCCCTGTTGGCTCAGCTGGTAATGAATCTGCCTGCAATGTGGGAGATCTGGGTTTGATCCTTGGGTTAGGAAGATCCCCTGGAGGAGGGAAAGGCTACCCACTCCAGTATTCTGGCCTGGAGAATTCCTTGGACTGTATAGTCCATGGGGTTGCAAAGAGATGGACACGACTGAACGGCTTTCACTTTCACTTTCTAAGGCAGGATGTCAAAACCTGGCATGTAGATTCTAAATCCCCGTGCTTTATTCCCATATGCATTTTGGAAATCTCAGGACAAGAAATAACTTCTTTGTCATCTTTTTGAAAGGTCTCAGAAATGTTGAAGTGTGGAATCCACCGATTAAAAGTTCTGAACTCACACATCACTCTTTCTATTTTTCACACATCTATCATTTCTATTTCTGCTCAGGCTCATAACTCTAACTAGAACTTTGTTCCTTATATATTTCCTTTCAGTATTTCATCTTATGTCCCTTTCAAAAATAACATAAAAGATTTCTAAAAGTGTGTAGTCCTGCAAACTTATTTTAGAGGAAAAAGATACCTAAGAAACTTGATTCTAAATACCCATTCTGGGAAACTAGTATTTAGCATGAAACAACCACAAGTCATGTTTGCTATTCAGATGGGCAGTGGTTAGATCAAGAGTTTAGCGGATGTTTTCTGAGGGCTAAAATAACTTCTCATGCATTGCCACTCCTCTAGCTTGATCAAACTAGAAAAGGGAGGCCAGGATTACATAGATCTTCATTTTTATTTCTTTCTTACAGATGAATGTGATTAATAAGACAATAGATAAATTGAAGCAACCACCGCTTTTATAACAAAAACATGTTTTAAAATATCTTTAGTCATTGGCACCAGGTACCAAACAATGCTGGCAGATGATAAAAACTAACAGACAGATCACCTTTTACATAGGCAACAACTCTTATTACACTGTTTGGCATTGAGTGCTTTAGAACTATACAAAGATTCTCACTTCCAAAGCAGAAATGCAATTTGGCTAGTATTAGCAGATCTTTAATTTCATTTAAAAATTTCATTTATAAGTGGCTACATTATGATGAGATGTTCGATGACAACAATCACTTTTTGTGGTTGTTATTATTATGGAACAATGAGAATTTCTGTTAAAAACGGGTTATTGTGGACACTTGCTTGTACTTGTAAATACCGTGAAAAAGGAGTAAGCAGAGCTGAGGAAAATGCCCATCATGGGAGCAGGCAGCCTTTGGAAAGGATGTTCTTGACTCAGTCATCTCCTCCACAGATCTTTAAGAGTGTGATCTCATAGTCTCCAGAAGTATCCGACTGCAAGGAACAGGACAGGCGGAGAGAAGGAAGAGACACAGCGTAAATAATGAGGGGACCATGGATGAATCAAATCCCACAGCACTAGGGGAGTCACCGGCGTGGGAAGCTCATGACCTGTACCATTTAGTAACAGGCACCTGCAATTCCATCATCCAGTCATATCTGTGGGAAATCGCGTTCCAGCCTAGCATCTTCTTTACAATATATAATACTTAAATTCTGCATGATATATTGCGGTTAAATGTCAACTCAGCTTTTTGAAAAAAAGAAGAGTACATCAATTACATAATATTACATAAGCTTAATTTTCTCATCAAACTTTTAAGAAATATGATTTTATTATATTTATATTAATACTTATCAAACACTTGGTCTTCTAAAGGTGAACTACTTTAACCCTTACAACAACTGTGTGGTAGGTACCATAACTATCTCCATTTAACCAAGAAGTAAAATGAGAAAGACACAGGTTAGGATATTTATTCCAGATTATATAGAGAATAAGCACAGAATCAGAATTCAGAGCCAGTTAACTGGGCTGCTTAACCCCATTCTGTACTTCCTGACTTAAGAAAGTGAAATGAACTACCTTCCCATAAAGTATGTTTCCCAGTTCCTCTCTCCTAGGATGGCAAAAAAAGATCTTGGTTCAGAAAAGATCTCAGTTGTGCTCAGTTGCTCATTCATGTCCAACTCTTTGTGACCCCAGGGACTGAAGCCCACCAGACTTCTCTGTCCATGGAATTCTCCAGGCAAGAATACTGGAGTGGGTTGCCACTTCCTATTCCAGGGGATCTTGCTGGCCAAGGGATCAAACCTGTGCCTCCTGCGTCTCCTGCATTGGCAAGCAGATTCTTTACCACTGAGCCATCAGGGAGACTGAGGCTTAAAGTACAAGTTGTCATGTTTGTTATGTAACAGAGGCAAAATGTTTGCATAGCATCTGTGATAAAACTTGGCTTTTGACCAAGATTGCTTAAAATCCTCACATTATTCTTATTTGATGCAAGGCAACTTCTTATCACTTAAAATTTATATTGTAGTAAGGTAGAGGAAGCAATGAACAAGGGTCATTTAGAGAAGAGATTAAGCATTGCTTTCATAATGAGACACAACAGGCCTTAATACACATTCTTCTGTTTTATATCAATTTTAGTTTTTAAGTCTTGCTTTGCCCTATATAATGATCTCTTGAATCACTGACAAGTCAGCAATGCTCTGGCTTTGTATTAAAACAGCTCCCTCTAGCCATCTCTGATCAAAGCTGTAAACAAGTATTAGGGGTTCTATTAGTTAGCTGAGAAAATACATCCAAGTAGTTTAACACAGAACTAAACATAAAATTCTGATCCACTGTAGACAATAAATGTTCATCCTTTTCTCCTGCCTTTATTCCTTTATGTCTTGCAGGAAAATAGCTATTCTTTTGAAAAAGATTTTTTTTGATGTGGACCACTTTTACAGTCTTTATTGAATTAGTTACAATATTGTTTCTATCTTATATTTTGTTTTTTTGGCCATCAGGCATGTGAGATCTTAGCTCCCTCATCAGGGATCAAACTCAAATAAATCCTCTACACTGGAAGGCGAAGTCCTTTATATGAATGAACAATTCTATTTTATGGAGTTTTAGAAATTGTTATCCCAAAATATCAATGTATTTTCAAAACTTTTAAACATAATTTACAGCTTCCTAATTAGGCCATATTAATTGTTCTTAAGAAACTAAATGTTTCTGTTGGCCTGTTTTTAACAGTGGTACCAGTGGTTCTTTCCTCTCCCAATCTTTCTCCATTCTGATCACAACAAATCTATTCTAGGCTCTCATCTCTTGTCATTAGTTTCCCTGGATTTTCAACGCATTTTTTTCAAGGTGTTAACGCTTCTTGTTTTGGGAAATGGGTTCAATGACCATCATACCCATTAAGCAAGTAGCCCTCCCTTATCCTGCAAGTAGTTCTAACTTTTCTCCCTTCCTCTCTGCCATCTCCACTTCTGTCTTCTTTGTAGACTCGTCCTCCACTCTTTAGCCAGTCACTGCTAGTAATGCTTAAAATCCCAGTTTATCACTTAAAATTCGTATTACATTTTTTCTTAATCTATATTTTCTCCCTAGAGAATTTGCATGCATGTCCAAAGATTCAGAGACATAATTATTTCTGAAAATATATCCCATACCACTAGCTACAACTCGCCATCTCTATTTGCATGTTTTGAAGTGTCAATTACAAATTGTAACTTGTCATGGGCATTTGTCATCTACCTCTACAAGGGTTAAATCATGCGCTGCTGCAGCTGCTGTCCTTCAACATCCCCTGGAGGAAGTTCAGGGTGGAAGTCAGGAATGAGCCACTCTGTGCTCTGGGAAAACCGGCAGAACAGGTCTTCAGACAGACAATTTTAGGAACTGATTTTATGAACCCAATCCTTGCATTTCCTCATATCTAGAAAGTCACTAAATCCCTTCATGGTGACATCAGTTCCTCATGACTAACAGAAAACCTTTTGTAAAATAAGTGCTTGATTGCATGAACTCCCCCTTAACCAAAATCACTTATATATTGACCTTCCCCACCTCCACCTCTTTGGAGTAGTTCCTCAGAGCTATCTGAAGTGAGATTCCCTGGGCTGCAGTCCTCATTTTGCCCCATATAAAATGTAACTCACAACTCTTACATTGTGCATTTGTTTTTAACTCGACAAAAGACATCTCGAACTTAACATGTGGAACTTTCTCCCTGACTCTCCCCAAAGGGGAAAAAAAAACCCCACTGAAAACCTGGTCTACTTGTAAGGAAAGGAGCGTGTGTGCTAAATCACTTAAGTTGTTTCTGACTCTTTACGATCCTATGGACCGTACCGCTGCCAGGCTCCTCTGTCCATGGGATTCTCCAGGCAAGGATACTTGAGTGGGTTGCCATGCCCTCCTCCAGGGGATCTTCCCAACCCAGGGATTGAACCCGTGTCTCCTGCAGCTCCTGCACTACAGGTGGATTCTCTACCGCTGAGCCACCCGGGAAACCCCAGACACCTGGGAGTCATCCTCAACTCCTTCTCCTTTCTTTTCACAAGATGTCACGTTGAGTCATTTGAAATTTTAACTCCTAGGTATCTTTTGAGTCTTTGCTTTTTCCTCTCTCTGTATTAGCAGTAGCTCTGCATCACTATTTTGAATCAGAGCTACTCTAATATGACTAATACAGTAACCCATCACCCCACATCCCTTCTATCTTATGTCCAATCCATTCTCCACAGTCATGAGATCTTTTCTAAACGTACTTCTGGTCATGACACTATCTGATTAAAATTTAAACACTTCAATGGGTTCCCATCACTCTTAAGCAAAAGACAAATCTTTAAACATTGCCAAAAAGGCCCTGCATGATCTGGTCCCTCCAGGCTCGTTTTTCATTACGTTTCTCCCACCATGAGGTCTTTCCACTCATGACTCTTTTGTTAGAATGCTCTGCTGAATTCTGACTCCCACAACCTTTGCCTTGTTAAGTCTAATCATTTTCAGATCTGAATCAAAACCTTCCTGTAGGTCAAATCCTCCTGTTATGTGATCTTATAGCACAATCTCTCTTTCCTTTACATTGAACATGGCTGTAATTTTACATTTTTTTCTAGTTCCGTAAGAGCAGAAAACTTTTTTTCTTTACTTATAATTGTAACCCCTGAGCCTGGCACATAATATACTTTCAGTAAGTATTTTTTTTTGTTTGTTTGTTTTTTATTTATTTATTTATTTTTATTTTAGTTGGGGGCTAATTACTTTACAATATTGTAGTAGTTTTTGCCATACATCGACATGAATCAGCCATGGATTCACATGTGCTCCCCCTCCCAAGCCCTCCTCCCACCTCCCTCCCCCTCCCATCCCTCTCTGTCATCCCAACGCTCCATCCCTGAGCATCCGTCCCATGCATAGAACATGGAATGGTGTTCTGCTTCACATATGACAATATACATGTTTCAATGTTATTGTCCCAGAACGTCCAACCCTCACCTTCTCCCTCAGAGTCCACAGGACTGTTCTATGCATCTGTGTCTCTTATTCTGTCTCACATATAGGGTTACCATTACCATATTTCAAATTCCATATACATGCATTAGTATACTGTATTGGTGCTTTTCTTTCTGGCTCACTTCACTCTGTATAATGGGCTCCAGTTTCATCCATCTCAATAGAACGGATTCAAATGTATTCTTTTTAATGGCTGAGTAGAAATTAGTCTGGAGCTTACCTTTCAGGTTAATAAGTATGTGTTGAGTGCCCTATGAGCCTGGTGCTATGCTGGTCAATAGAGTCTGAAAGGTGAGTGCTTTAGAAACATATGTATGATGAGAAGTAGAAGGGTAAGAGTTAATAAGGTGCTTGATTGATTAGGAGCCTACCTTGGGAATATGGAAAAATACAATCTCAGTGGCAAGATCCGTTCAGTTGAAAGAGAGCCTTGAGAACAGGAAATTTGTATTCCATTCATTCAATTTAAAATCTTACCCTTCTACTTCTCATCATACATATGTTTCTAAAGCACTCACCTTTCAGACTCTATTGACCAGCATAGCACCAGGCTCATAGGGCACTCAACACATACTTATTAACCTGAAAGGTAAGCTCCAGACTAATTTCCCTAAGAAATGTGCTGTGTGCTAAGTCGCTTCAGTTGTGTTTGACTCTTTGAGACCCTACAGACTGTAGCCCGCCAGGCTCCTCTGTCCATGGAATTCTCCAGGCAAGGATACTGGAGTGGGTTGCCATACCCTCCTCCTGGGGATCTTCCCGACCCAGGATGGAACCTGAATCTCTTATGTCTCCTGCATGTGCAGGCAGGTTCTTTACCCCTAGCGCCACCTGGGACTCGCACACCAATGGAACAGATGTGGGTTCAATCTCTGGGTCGGGAAGATCCCCTAGAGTAGGAAATGGCAACAGACTCCGGTATTCTTGCCTGGAAACTTTCGTGGACAGAGGAGCCTGGCAGGCTTCAGTCCATGGGGCTGCAAAGAACTGAACACAATTGAGTGACTAAGCACACATACAGTGCCACCTGGGAAGATTCTCTGTCTAATCCCAAACATCTTTTACTCTCAATTCTTCTATTATTCCTCTATCAGTTCAGTTCAGTCGCTCAGTCGTGTCCAACTCTTTGCGACCCCATGAACCGCAGCACATCAGGCCTCCCTGTCCATCACCAACTCCCAGAGTCCACCCAAACTCATGTCCATTGAGTCGGTGATGCCATCCAACCATCTCATCCTCTGTCGTCCCCTTCTCCTCCTGCATTCAATCTTTCCCAGCATCAGGGTCTTTTCAAATGAGTCAGCTCTTTGCATCAGGTGGCCAAAGTACTGGAGTTTCAGCTTCAACATCAGTTCTTCCAATGAATACCCAGGACTGATCTCCTTTAGGATGGACTGGTTGGATATCCTTGTAGTCCAAGGGACTCTCAAGAGTCTTCTCCAGCACCACAGTTCAAAAGCATCAATTCTTTGGTGCTCAGCTTTCTTTATAGTCCAACTCTCATATCCATACATGACTACTGGAAAAAGCATAGATTTGACTAGACAGACCTTTGTTGACAAAGTAATGTCTCTGCTTTTTAATATGCTGTCTAGGTTGGTCATGACTTTCCTTCCAAGGAGTAAGCATCTTGTAATTTCATGGCTGCAATCACCATCTGCAGTGATTTTGGAGCCACAAAAAATAAAGTCTGACACTGGTTCCACTGTTTCCCCATCTATTTCCCATGAAGTGATGGGATCAGATGCCATGATCTTAGTTTTCTGAATGTTGAGCTTTAAGCCAACTTTTTCACTCTCCTCTTTTACTTTCATCAAGAGGCTCTTTAGTTCCTCTTCACTTTCTGCCATAAGGGTGGTGTCATCTGCATATCTGAGGTTACTGATATTTCTCCTGGCAATCTTGATTCCAGCTTGTGCTTCCTCCAGCCCAGCGTTTCTCATGATGTACTCTGCATATAAGTTAAATAAGCAGGGTGACAATATACAGCCTTGATGTACTTCTTTTCCTATTTGGAACCAGTCTGTTGTTCCATGTCCAGTTCTAACTGTTGCTTCCTGACCTGCATACAGGTTTCTCAAGAGGCAGGTCAGGTGGTCTGGTATTCCCATCTCTTCCAGAATTTTCCACAGTTTATTGTGATCCACACAGTCAAAGGCTTTGGCATATACCCCACATCTAATATTTCATTTTATGCTGTTTCACATTATTTTGTCAGCCTACTTTATCCTTTTTTCAAATTTCTTTCCACTTTCAATCTCACATTTTAGCATGTAGTACCAATATGAAATATGATTGTTATCTTGAATTGCTTTATTTATGTCTACCTCAAGTCTACACATAAATTAGGAGCTAACTGAGGGTAGCTACTATGTTTTCCCTTAAAGACTCTGGAATCAAGTTATTTTTTAGATAGATATTTAATTTGTTGATCAAGAAAATCTACCAGAAACTAATTTCATCCAATTTTTTAAAATGTCTTAGTATTAAAAGACACACATTTGTTTTTCACCTACTTTCTTCCTCTTCTCCCCTCTAATCATCACCTGAGAAATGTGTTAATGAGCAGAGAAATGTCTAAATTAAAGGCAGAAGCAAGAGGAAGACAGAAGCCAAGGTGGTGATGATAGACACAAAGATTCTATTCATCAATATTGAAAACATAATGAAATTACTTAATAATCTATGTTAGGCAACAAAAATGAAGAAACCTAAGATAATTTTAAATTACACACTGAACTCTTCAGCAATGGATTTTTCTTTTCTATTAAGATACACATTGCTTATATGTTTCCTAATATAATAAGCCTCAATTACCCAGGCCATCTGGAGAGGGAGAGCTACTGAGTTAATTGTATTTTGTGGTTTGCCAAGGGTGAACCAAAGGACCTCTTCATGTTTCAACCTTGTTACTAGAAATCTTTATAAAATGTATGTGTCTCCTTTTCTGCCTTGGTAAGTACAATTTAGTTAACATTATTGTATCTTCCTCTGTTGATTGAAATTATTGTAATGTGTCAGAATCGATTCAAATTGCATTGAGTGTGAGCAGTTGATGAAATCTGTGCTAAGCCCCAGGCGCAACCGGACAGCTGCCTTTTCGAATAAATTTTCTTTTTCAACTTAAGCATGTTATCTTTTCCTGCAAAGATTTACTGCAAAAACAACAGCTCTCACTAAAAAAAAAAAAGATTTTGGTGAACAAATCTAGTTGATTAATTGAGGTCCAGTGAAGTCAATTGATAATATTTACCAAAATTCCCTGTCCTTGGAGATAGTGAAGGACAGGGAAGCCTGGCATGCTGCAGTCCATGGGGTCACAGAGAGTTGGACACGACTAGCAACTGAACAACAAATCAACAAATCAAAATTACAGGTGCTGCTGCTGCTAAGTCGCTTTAGTCGTGTCCGACTCTGTGCGACCCCGTAGACGGCAGCCCACCAGGCTCCTTCGTCCCTGGGGTTCTCTAGGCAAGAATATTGGAGTGGGTTGCCATTTCCAGGTGTATTGACATTATCTCAGCACTCCTACCTACTTTTGAGCACTCATCCCTCAGATACACATGTACCTGATAAAATCACGTATGTGTATTGCAGTGTTGTTTAGAATAGCAAGAAACTTGAAACATCTGTTGATGCGGTAGGTACAAATATACAAATAATGGAATGACATGCAGCTGTTAAAAAGAATGAGAACGCTTCCTAGCAACCTAAATATCCATCGACAAAGGAATGGATAAAGAAGATATGGTACATACATACAATGGAATGTTACCCAGCCATTAAAAAGAAAGAAAGAATGCCATTTGCAGCAGCATGGTGGACCTAGAGAGTGTCATACTGAGTGAAGTAAGTCAGACAAAGAAGGGGAAATATTGTAAGACATCCCTTATATGTGGAATCTAAAAAGAAATGATACAAATGAAATTACTTACAAAACAGAAAGAGATTCACAGACTTAGAGACCGAACTTATGGCTGCCAGCAGGTGGAAGGGTGGAGGGAAGGGACAGTTAGGGAGTTTAGGATGGACATGTACACACTGCTGTATTTAAAATGAATAACCAATAAAGACCTTCAATGCTATGTGGCAGTCTGGACAGGAGGGAAATTTTGGGGAGATGGATACATGTATATGTATGGTTGAGTTCCTTCACAGTTCATCTGAAACTATCAAAACATGGTTTATTAATTGGCTATACTCCAATACAAAATAAAAAGTTAAAAAAAAAGAATGAGAAAGGTTCTTTCCTGAAATGAAAAGAACCCCAAAGTGCAAAATCATGTTATCTTTTGTATAAAACAAAGAGGAAATGTAAAATACATACTTTTGTTCTACTGCCAGAAAGAATAACTGAAATAAATTAAAACAGTGCAATATAAGAAAACAGATAAGCAATTTGCACATGCAATTCACAAAAGAAGAAAAATCAGTGGCCACTAAACCTGAAAAAAATAAAATGTTGACTGCCTTCTATGTACCTAGGATTTTAGAGCTGAAAAATAATTACTATCTTTAAGAAATATTTTGTCACTTTTTTGAGGTTTCTTTCTTTCTTTTTTTTAAATCTTTAGGTTGGAATAGAATTGCTTTACAATGTTGTGTTAGTTTCTGCTGTACAAAACATGAATCAGCCATATGTATATACATATACCCTTCCTCTGAAAAGTCCCTCCCACCCACCCCCATGCCATCCATCTGGGTCACCACAGAACATCGAGCTGAGCTCCACGTGCTATACAGCCTCTTCCCACTAGCTATTTTACCCAAAGAAGTGTATATATATCAATGCTACTCTCTCAATTTGTTCTACCCTCTCCTTCCCTCCTGGTGTCCATAAGTCCATTCTCTACATCTGTACCTCTATTCCTGCCCTGTAAATAGGTTCGGCACCATTTTTCTAGATTCCATATTTATGCATTACTACATGACACTTGTTTTTCTCCTTCTGACTTACTCCACTCTGTATGACAGACTCTGGATTCATCCACATCACCACTGACTCAAATTCACTCCTTTTTATGGCTGACAAATAACTCAGAAAACACATTTACACACTGACAAGGAGAGAGAAACCTAAGTCACGAATCTCCATGTTTTGAAGATTATAAGCGAAAGATGACGGGTAGAGAGAGGCAAGACATGTTTTGCTATTTTTAAGAAGAGACTTACTTTAATTGCTGAATACAGGGAGTAGCCAGAAAGCTTCTTGAACTCTGCTCGGATGTCCAGAAGGTCAATTTCTGATCTGGAAACCATTATTCGGTTCAGAGTAAACTCATCAGTCCCGGCACCCTGTTAAGAAATGCAAGTGTCCATGAGACCAATCTCATTGCTCACAAAACAACACGTGGATCTCTATTCATTGGACACTGATAATGGTACACAAACTATTCAACCACACTGACTCTCCTTCTCTCATTTTTCACCAAACATCCTCATTCATTTATTCAAGGAACATTTTCTGCCATTGCATTGCTAAATGCTGAAAACAGAGACGAGATGCCCCTGTTAAGCTTTCAGTTTTGTAAAGGATACAGGTGAGAAAATGGGCCATTACAATAAAATCTGACATATGGGAAGTATTGGGTACTATGGGAGCATATGTTAGGGAGGCCTACCATATGCTAATCAACGATTAGGAAAGGACTGCTTGAGAAAGTGGGATTTAAGCTGGGGCCTAAATAGTCAGCCAGGAGAAGAAGGAATGGAGTTCTTATGGAGAGGAAAAAAAACATGTTTCAATATAAGAAACAGCATACGTGATGCTTTAGGGCAAGAAATAATACCACATTTAAGGATACATAAGTAATAAGAAGGAACAGCAAGAAATACATCTGGAAAGGCCAGAGCCAGACCTTATAAACCATGAAATGAAATTCTGACTTCATCCTGAGTGTGAAGAACTATTTGCAGTCTGTTAAAAATGAGTATGTTGAGATCAGATCAGATTTGTAGTTTCAGAAGTTTCCTTTGACAGCAGCAGTATGAAGAATGGATTCCAGGAAAAAAGTAGGATGAAGATGACAGAATAAGACTGGAAGCTTTGAGATCCATCCAGAAGTGATTATATAACCAAGAGAGAGAGAGAAAGAGATGTTGATGGCCTGATCTACAATAATGGTAGTAGGGATGGAGAAAATTGATAGATTTAGGAGATGCTCGTAAAGGTGGACTGACAAAACTTACTGATATTTGAGAAGAAAGAGGGAGAGAGAACTGTAGACTTTCTAGCTGAGCAGTTAGGGGGATACTGACACTATTCATTTATGCATTCAACAAATGCATACAGACGACACACTCTCATGGAGTTCTCACTGATGGAGGTGGGCAGTAAGGACAGTAAATTAATGGTACGGAGAACGATGGGATGGAGTGTGAATGAAAGGAAGTCAGTTGACCTGGGTAGACAGGGACGACCTCTCTCAGGAGGACACATGAGCTGAGACCTCAGAGATCAGAAGGAGGCAGCCACAGATAGATCTGGAGGAGACACACACCAGGCAGAGAGCTGACAAATGCCAAGACTCTGACCTGGGTAGACGCTTGGAGAAATCAAGGAACAGAAAGAAGGTTGATGTGGCTGAGTTGCAGAGAGCAAGGCTGGGGAGGATAGGTATAACCTCAGTGAGTTGGGCAAGGCTAGTTCCTGTTGGTGTTATCCACTGAGATAGATGACTGAAGGCAGGATGCGGAGCAAGACTGGGACGGGAGGTGACGAAAGTGCTGTATTTACTGTGGACACAGCTTTAAAAGGGCACGTGGATGTCTATAGGAAATGTCCAGGAAGAAACTGAAGTCAGCATCTTCTGCATGCCAGGCTCACTCTGAGGGTCCGAAGATATAAACGAGAAAGAACTGAACAGATTCACAGGGCTCCCCACCTAGAAGTGACAGCAGACGAGAAAACACAGGGTTTCTCCATCATGAAAGGCTGCTAGCTCAGTGTGGTTTAGGGAAGGCAGCTTGAGAGGCCACTGGATCACGTTTGAGGGCTGTTGTCCTAAAACCAATCAACTGCCTACATTACTGTGAAGTGGGAGAAATAATTTAGTCAGCACTTCAGTGCACCTACCTCTGTAATGATTAGGAAACGCATTATCAACCTCTGAGCCAAATTAGCAGACAGATTAGCTACAAAAGAGAACTCGATCAAAATGGAAAAGAAATAGGAAATGCCATCAATATTAAGTAACATTTTTACATTTTCCTTGAGGGAAGCTAGCAATATAAATGAAATTTCCAGACCAACCTTCAAAGCTTGGTACAGTCTTTGAGCTAAAAAGGCAGGCGTGTTCCTTGCACAGCGAACTGTTGTAAAAAAGCAAAGTAAAGGTCAGTTTTACTTAATAGAAATTGAGTTAATCTATAGTAATACATCTTTTAAAAAGATCCTTTTTGGGTTACCATACCACTCTCCTCCTCCCCACTCCTAGCTTGTCTTTAGAATGTAAGAATGAATGAATGCTTAACCTGAATTTTGAAGCCTTATAACATCATATTTGCATGGAACTTTAACACAGTGATTATCCTTAGCCACAGGGAAAATAAAACTACCTGCCAAAGATACTCCCACAGCAGCTGACTCATTTCCAGATCCCAGACACACCAACACCTACGCTTACATTTGCTAACTCCCTAGGGTGTACCGCTGCTCCATTTCTAGCATCTTTGACCACTGATGAATAGCTTGGGTCTAAAGGTTGCAGAGATGTTGCTCCAAATAACTCATTAGGTAAATAGGGGCACTGGAGCTCAGCTTAAAACCAATTTTCCCAACAGAAAGATTTTTTCTTAAGTGACTGAATTAGAACTTATAGATTGATTAATTACATTATAACCAGTGCGCGTAATCTAAATTCAGTCATAAAAAAACACTGAAATCTTTCAATTCTTTGTTTTGAAATAATGAGTAAAGCAGAAATAAGAAAAAAAACAACTGATAACTGGCAAAAACATGAGCAAATTAATTATCCTTTAAAGTGAAAGTAGCCAGGACTAGAAAAGTCTGTAGGGAATAAGTATGCTTATTGCAACACAGTTACTTTTATCATTTGAAATTTAATTTCTAGGTAGAAAGCTGACCAAAAGCAAATGAATTTTATAATGAATTTTAGAGATCAGAACAAGAACAGTGGCTTTGTCATAGTGGCTTTCAGACTCTTTTAAGGAAAGTGAAAAGACCTTTTGTGTCTGTGTCTTAAGGAAACAGAGAAATGTATTAGATACATGGAATCTGGGACAAACACGATAACACTTACAGATTTGAAACTGTCAGAGAAGAAATCAAGGATGTGAATTGGTATTACCTTTATTTTTCTCAAACTTATATTCAGCAAGCCTTAATCATTTGATTGAAAGTTTTTATGCCTGCTTTTATCCTATTAAGTCTTTCAATCATCTCACTCCCCACAAACTAAATGCAGGGCATCCTTTCTTTCCATAATCCTTTATCTTGTCCTTCGCTTTATGGTCTTAACTACTAGATTTGTTCCTCATGTCTGAATATTTGGGGAAGTGGTAGCATATACAGTATAAGGAAGCCTGCTTTAAGACTCAACCCCAGTAGAGAAACTTGGGGAAATTCCAAAAAATCAGGGAGTCTATTGAAGTTCATTATGATGATCAAGAGTTTATGGTTGCCTGCTTCTCACCATCTGTTCTTTTGACCAAACTTTCTCAGGCCTTCCCCTGGCCCCTGTCACAGGCCCCTGAATCCTCGCTTGGTCTCCAGACTGAGCAAGTACCAAAATGCCAAACATGCCTCCTTTTCAGCTTGTCCTTAGAACGAGCTGACATGGCGAGACACACTTCCGGTCAACCCCCAACGATCCTGCCTCCTTGCTTGTCCAACTTCTTTAAAATTTCTGCTAGGGCTTTCCTGATGGTCCAGTGGTTAAGAATCCACCTACCAATGCAGGGGACACGGGTTTGATCCCTGGGTCTGGGGAGATCCTACATGCTGTGCCACGACTACTGAGCCCATGAGCTCTAACTACTGAAGCCCACATACCCTAGAGTTCTTGCTCCAGAAGAGAAGCACCTCAATGATAAGCCCACACACCACAACTAAAGAATAGCCCCCCTTGCCACAGCTAGAGAAAAGCCCACACAGCAACGAAGACCCAGCACAGCGAAAAATCAATCCTAAAAAAAAAAAGCTTCTGCTAAGATCTGCTTATCTCTTCTCCATAAAAGAAAAGCTTTTTCTGTTTGATTTTCAGACTCCTGTATACATTTCTGAGATTAAACTCTTCTCCCTAATGAAATAGTCTGTTCGAAGAAGCTTCTTCCTATCCACGTACAGATCTGACAACTAGCGATCTTCCTACCATGCATTTCTAAGATGTTAGAACTCAGATGGTTTTTCGTGTCAAAAGCTATGTGTTGACAGAGTGTATTAGATTCCTTTTATATGAAATAGCCAGGACAGGCAGATCTATTGACACAGAAAGGAAACTGGTGGTTGCAAGGGGTGGGGAGGAGTGGAGAGTGACTATCAATGGGCACAGGGTTTCTTGGAGGGCTGATGGAAAGATCCCAAACTTAGATTCTGGTGACAGTTGCACAACTCTGTGAAACCAGAGAGCACTGAATTGCATACTTTGGGTGAATTTTATGGTACTTGAGCTCTATCTCAATAAAGATCTTTTTAAAAATGTATTCCAATGATAGACTGAAACAGAAAATGAAAGTGAGACATATCTTGAACTTTAAATTAGTTAAATTATAAAGTCTTTCTTTCACTTGATAAAATAACACGCACTGTAGCCCAAATTTAGTGCAAAACTCAATATCTATTTCCAAAAATTCCTCTTAGCTCAATGAAGTGAGAATTTGTACATCTTAATAAAGTTTTTCAAATAATACAGCAGGCAAGGTAAAAAGCAGCAAAACTGATGTAAAGATTAAAATATGAAATGAAAAAAATTAACTGGCTATATCACTGACACTGGAATATTCTCAGAGCTAAGTATGGAGACTGATCTCTGATTCATTTTTTTTTAATTGAAAAAGAAGCTTTTTGTTCTTTCTTGGCCTGTCTCTTAGCAAGTCACCTATACATACACACATATATGTGCTTGCTAAGATGCTTCAGTTGTGTCCAACTCTGTGCAACCCTATGGATTGTAGCCCACCAGGCTCCTCTGTCCATGGGATTCTCCAGGCAAGAATACTGGGGTGGGTTGCCATCCCCTCCTCCAGGGGATCTTCTCCATTCAGGGACTGAACTTGTGTCTCTTATGTTCCCTGCATTGGCAGGTGGGTCCTTTACCACTACTGCCACCTGGGAAGCCCATATATATATGTGATGTGTGTGTATACATATTTTTTTAAAAGCAGCATTTGGATCGAGAGTCCTATTCTTGGCACTGAAGAGAGGATCAGAAGTTAATGAAATAACACATGCAGAGGAAATCCTGAGAAGAGAGCCCAAACCTTAGGGAGGGCTTGCTCCCTGGTACTTTTTCTGTAATTTAGAATACTTTACTGTGGACGGGGTGATACATGCAGGTTTCAATCTCCGTTTCCCCTGAAGCACAATGGAGAGGCTGGTTAACATCACAGACTGTGGAGCCCAAATGCCTAGGTTAGAACCCTAGCTCCACCACACTTTCCCTCGGTAACTTGGGAAAGGAACTTAACTTTTTGGTGCCTCAGGTCTCCCATGGGGATAATAACAGTCCCTCATCCATGGGATTGTCATGAGGCTTAAATGGGTTGACGTTTGCCAAGAGGTTAGCATAATGCCGAGCATGTTGTAAGTGCCTGACGAGTGTTTATTTAAAAAGTACAATTTGAGGCACCTCCCACCCTCCAGAGGTGGTATTTAACATTTGAAAGATGAATCAGAGCCTCACTCTGGAGGTTACCCTTAGATATCAGCTATCTCTATCTCACTGGAGAAGCTATTAATTATTATGATTGATGTCAGATAAGACATTTCATTGGTGAAATGATAAGGTATTTCTACCCTGGCATTAGCGGAGAAACAAGACCAACAGTCACCAGAAATTGGGTAAGTTTAGGATTCTGAACAATCCTGTGTGCTTATGAGCATTTAGACTGAGTTGCGGGTAAAGAATCCGCCTGCAATGCAGGAAACACGGGAGACAAGGGTTTGATCGCTGGGTCAGTAAGATCCCCTAGAGGACGAAATGGCAACTCAGTCCAGTATTTTTGTCTGAAAAATCCCATGGACAGAGGAGGCTGGAGGGCCACAGTCCATGGGGTTACAAAGAGTGGGACACAGCTGAGTGACTAAGCACTCACGTGTGCCTGACTCAGACTAGAATGGTCACTGAATCCTGTCTTTGAAGAGTGTCTCATTCCTCTGAATGCATCTTTCTTGCAAGGTGTTCTTTGGGTGCCTAAAAGCACAGACTGCAGAGACCTGATGGAGAAGACAGATCAGCTTACATAACCATGTTTTTGTCTGCTTGTGTCTCTCCGGGCATGGATTCAGTCTGTGACTTATTTTCTTTCTGATTCTCCCCGTTCGCACAGCCAACAAGGAGGAGACCTGTAGTTCTGTCGTGAGTTTAATGTTGGGAGGCCACTGATGTCTTCCAAAAATAACCAAACATGATTAATTACCATATGGGCTTAGAGCTATGTTTTCAAGGGGCTCCATAAAAATGCCAGTAGAAGTGTAACATTTTTCTTTCTCAAGAAGTTTATAATCCAAACATGGTACCAAGATAAACACAAAGTTAAAAGGCAAAGGAAGCCCTAAACAGAGATCTTCCTGCATCCATTTCGCAATATTTGTTGAGCATATGGTGTGTACCATGGACTGTGCTGAGGGCTCTGGGGAGCATAAAGATGGATCAGTCAGGATTCTGAGATGAAAAGAGCTGATCCTGACACTGATTTAAAACAAGTGTAAAGTACCTCAGTTTATAAGCACTCACGGGCTTACCTATGGCCAGCAGTAAGTCTTCAAAATGCCCAGACAATTCTCCTTTTATGCTGTCCTCAATGTCCTTCTGGCTGATGTTTCTGTATTCATCAAATGCTGAAAAGCAGCATCGCAAAAAAATTGAAAGCATCCCAGTTGACATATGAATATATTTTAGCTTCTGATTTGATATGCAGCAAATCATGTTATTGAGTAGCAAGCACAAACACTTCTTTAAAGCATCAAAAACTCAGCACAGAAGTTTTTGTTTTTAATTTCTTTTTAAAAATATCATCGACAATAAAACTTGAACTTCATAGGCCATTTTCTTCAATGATTAATCTCTCTCCTTTCTTCCCTCCCAGTTCCAGGCTGTAAGCATTTAAAACAGCCTGAAAGGTTAAATGATAAACAATTTCTCTGGCAGCGTGGGCTAACTTTTAAAAGATAACAGCACCTGAGAAACAAGAATGTGGTCATGAGTCAAATATATTTTAAATCTGCTCCTGAAATCTTAATCGTGAAGATTTCTCTGTGCTGAATAAATCACTCCCCAAGGCAGCAGAGCCTATCTCATACTTACTGGAAGGCATTGAAAGTTCTTGGTCAATATTTCCCGAAAGTAAAACCTGTACATACATCACCCAGCATGGAGGGATACTTTATAAGACAAGTATATTGTTTCCAAGTAAATTTTGAAAACAGAAAATTTGGAGATCTATTTATTTATTTTTCAAATAAATACATTAACAAAGCAACTATATAATATATTATTACTATTATTTTATAAAAAGGATGAAATTTCAATGTCCAAGTCTCCTCATTTTCCTGTGAACTTGGCGTAAGCATAGTCATGAACCGTGGTGGTTCTCCAGACCAGCACAGGGAAGATACAGTCAGATGTCCACAAGAAGTGGAGTTCTGGATTTCTGAGTGCTGTTGCTTCCAGAACGACTCAGGCAGATGCATGAGTGAAGGGGTGGGTGCTTAGCAGTTTCATGGAACCGCTGGTCTGAGAAAAACAGCTTCCCCACCCCACCCACTTACCCTCATATCAGAAAAAGTTGAATGATAATCCGTATTTATGCATTAACAGAGACCACCCGTAATGTCTGGTTTTCCTGGAAAGGGGCTAACTAGGCAAGAAGGACTGCTGCTGCTAAGTCGCTTCAGTCGTGTCCGACTCTGTGCGACCCCATAGACGGCAGCCCACCAGGCTCCCCCGTCCCTGGGATTCTCCAGGCAAGAACACTGGAGTGGGTTGCCATTTCCTTCTCCAATGCATAAGAGTGAAAGGTGAAAGTGAAGTTGCTCAGTCGTGTCTGACTCTTAGCGACCACATGGACTGCAGCCTACCAGGCTCCTCCGTCCATGGGATCTTCCAGGCAGGAGTACTAGAGTGGGTTGCCATTGCCTTCTCTGAAGAAAGGGGCTGGAAGCCATGATTTAGGCTCTGCCATCAGCAGGAACACTCCTCTCTGCTTTTAGCCCAGAGGGCGGCTCCTCTTTCCTTCCTGCCAACCCCACCCTGTCTATTATCTGTCATACACTCATTTCACATGCTAGTAAGGTAATGCTCAAAATCCTCCAAGCTAGGCTTCAATGGTACATCAGCTGAGAACTTCCAGATGTATAAGCTGATTTAGAAAAGGCAGAGGAACCAGAGATCAAATTGCCAACATCTGCTGGATCATAGAAAAAGCAAGGTAATTCCAAAAAAACATCTACTTCATTGACTACACTAAAGTCTTTGACTGTGTGGAACACAACAAACTGGAAAATTCTGAAAGAGATGGGAATACCAGACCACCTTACCTGCCTCCTGAGAAATGTGTATGCAGGTCAAGAAGCAACAGTTAGAACTGGACGTGGAACAATGGACTGGTTCCAAATTGGGAAAGGAGTATGTCAAGGCTTTATAGTGTCATCCTGCTTATTTAACTTATATGCAGAGTACATCATGAAAAATGCTGGACTGGATGAAGCACCAGCTGGAATCAAGATTGCCAGGAGAAATATCAACAACCTCAGATATGCAGATGACACCACCCTTATGGCAGAAAGCGAAGAGGAACTAAAGAGCCTCTTGATGAAGATGAAAGAGGATAAGGAAAAAGCTGGCTTAAAACTTAACATTCAAAAACTGAAGATCTTGGCATCCGGTCCCATCACTTCAGGGCAAATAGATGGGGAAACAATGGAAACAGTGACAGACTTTATTTTCTTGGGATCCAAAATCATTGCAGATGGTGACTGCAGCCATGAAATTAAGACTTTGTTCCTTGGAAGAAAAGCTATGACAAACCAAGATAGCATATTAAAAAGCAGAGACATCACTTTGCTAACAAATGTCCATCTAGCCAAAGCTATGGTTTTTCCAGTAGTCATGTATGTATGTGAGAGTTGGACAATAAAAAAGGCTGAGCACTGAAAAACAGACGCTTTAGAACTGTGGTGTTGGAGAAGACTCTTGAAGAGTCCCTTGGACTGCAAGGAGATCAAACCAGTCAATCCTAAAGGAAATCAGTCCTGAATATTCATTAGAAGGACTGATGCTGAAGCCGAAGCTCCAATAATTTGGCCACTTGATGCAAAGAATTGATTCATTGAAAAATACCCTGATGTTGGGCAAGATTGAAGGCAGGAAGAGAAGGGTACAACAGAGGATGAGATGGCTGGATGGCATCACCAACCCAACAGACATGAGTTTGAGCAAGCTCTAGGAGATGGTGAAGGACATGGAAGTTTGGCATGCTGCAGTCCAAAGAGTTGCAAAGAGTTGGACACAACTGAGTGACTGAACAACAACAACAACAGCACTAGGGAGTAAACAATCTGCCTGCAATGCAGGCGACACAGGAAATGTGGCTTTGATCCCTGGATCAGGAAGATCCCTTGGAGGAGGAAATGGCAACCCACTCCAGTATTCTTGTCTAGAAAATCCCATGGACAGAGGAGCCTGGCGGGCTACAGTCCATGGGGTTGCAAAGAGTTGGAAACGACTGAGGGACTAAACATACACAGGTAACCTACTCAGCTCCGAGGGTAAAACCCAAGTAGTGTTGATTCTCCCTTGAGTTGTAGCACAGCTTCCCCAGGTCGTTTCCTGAAATGTCTGCACATAAAAATGGGACCGCCTTCACCATTTTAAATTTCATTTTCCAGAATTATGTATATTAAACCCTGAAGTACTTGCAAAAACAACACAACGCAGAGAAAAAAAAAAGACTGTAACGTGAGTCCATACTCAGTTTCAATTGAGGAAAGCTCCTTAGACACAGGATGTCGGTGAAGGCATCTTCATCCGTGCCCCATCTCTTTTCACCGGCATTATAGAGAATCTGGTGGACAAGAGAGAAGACGTAAATGCTAGTACGGACCCAATTCTGTCTCTTTTTGAGGAGGTGGGATGAGAAGAGGGGTAAGTTTATTTTATAGGTCATCGAGGTCTTCGATAAGCCGTGTCTCTCACTTCTAGTAGAAAAATCTGACAGTAAGTGCCAGGAGCCAGGGGAATAATAACCAGCGCTGGGGAAGGCAGAAAGATGGAGCTAAGGTATTGCTGGGCTTCAGGCTTCTCCTTCCGACAGAAGAGAGCGTGGCCCCAGCTGATGCCGGAGATATAAGAAGGCAGTCAGGAGGGAGGAGAGTTCAAGGAGATGTTTTCTTTGCTCTGTTACTGACCTGAGCATCCTTTTTGGCCAGCTGCTCATCCACTTTTAGACTCTCATCTCTTCTGCCCTATCAGAGAAGATAAAAATGAAGGCAATCTTTATAAAGATAAATATTCCATCATTTGGCATTCAAACCCACACGGGGCCTCTTAGAGCTGTTTCTTCCAGTGAGGACCACACGGCCCAAAGGAAATGAGCACTCAGCTCTCTTTCTGGCCCTGCCGCTGACTAGCCGTGAAATCTGCAGCAAATCCCTACAGTCTTCTGAGCACGAGTTTCCTTCTCTGGAAACTCAAGGTCTTCAGGGAATCATAAGACAAGCCACATCTTGGGAGAAAATGTATGCAAACACATATCTGATACAGGACTTGTATCTAAAATACACAGAAGCTCTTAAAACTTGACAAAAAGAGGACAAACAAACCAATTAAAATTGGGCAAAGTATCTGAATAGATATCAGATACACAGATGGCGAGAAAGTGCATGAAAAGATGCTCAACAACATCTTTCTCTCTGTCTGTTGTGTCCAACTCTTTGTGACCCCATGGACTGTAGCCCACCAGACTCCTCTGTCTGTGGGATTTCCCAGGCAAGAATACAGGAGTGGGTTGCCATTTCCTTCTTTGGGGGATCTTTCCGACCCAGGGATCAAACACAGAATTCTTTACCACCGAGCCACCTGGGAAGCCCACAGTGAAACAGCACTCAGTGATGAAAAAAAAAGGGAAATGAGTTATCAAGCCATGAAATGATGCAGTCTGAAAAGCCTACATACTGTATTATTTCAACTATAGGACTGTCTGGAAAAGGCAAAACTATAGAGATAAAAAGATCACTGGTTACCAGAGGTTCAGAGGGGGAAAGAGAGGGATGAATGGCTGAAGCACAGAAGATTTTTAGGGCAGTAAAACTCTTCCATATGATTCTGTAATGGTGGACACAAGACATTAAATATTTGTCCAAACCCATAGAACATATAACGCAAAGAGTGAATCCTAACGTAAAGTACAGACTTTAGTTAATGATGTGTCAGTTCATTCATTCATCACATAATCATCATCTAATTCATTTATCATTTAATTCATTCATCAACTATAACCAATGTACCATGCTAACGCAAGATGTGTGCGAGGAGGAGGGGCATGTGGGAGGTTACTGTAGTTTCTGCTGCATTTTTCTGGAAATCTAAAACTGCTCTAAAAATAAAGTCTATTAAAATAAACCCAAAACTCAAAGATTCCCCACTAACTCTACTGTTGAAGGCTCTGTGGCTAAGTGTGTGTGCTTGCACATAAAGAATTCAGGACATCATAGAAGATGGAAGATGGAGAAGGAAAGAGGATTGCCTGAATTATTTTGCAAATTACAGGTGAATGAAACTTTTGGCTATAATACTTTAAAAAATGCATTTGTTCTAAACTAGTGGTTATCAATGGGGAAAGGGAAGGGAGCAGGGGCATTATAGGGGTTGGGGAATAACAGATATAAATTATTAGGTATAAAATAAGCTATAAGGATACACTGCACAACACAGGGAATAAAGTCAATATTTTATGATAACTATAAATGGAGTTCAGTTCAGCTGCTCAGTGGTGTCCGACTCTTTGTGACCCCATGGACTACAGCATGCCAGGCCTCCCTGTCCATCACCAACTCCCGGAGCTTGCTCAAACTCATGTCCATCGAGTCGGTGATGCCATCCAACCGTCTCACCCTCTGTCGTCCCCTTCTCCTCCTGCCTTCAATTTTTCCCAGCATCAGAGTCTTTTCCAATGAGTCAGTTCTTTGCGTCAGGTGAACAAAGTATTGGAGTTTCAGCTTCAGCATCAGTCCTTCCAATGAATATTCAGGACTGATTTCCTTTAGGATGGACTGGTTGGATCTCCTTGCAGTCCACAGGATTCTCAAGAGTCTTGTCAAACACCACAGTTCAAAAGCATCAATTCAGCAATTATGCTTCAGTATAAATAAATATTAAACAAAATTAAAAAAAATATTTATGCCTATTTGCAAATATTAGGTCTTTGTATGCCTGCCTGACTTTTGCAGGATTTCTTTTCTCTGTTGCTTCCAGTGCTGCTGCTACTCTGCTCCAACTAGCCTTCTCTGGTTTGCTGCTTTCTTGTTCTCCTTTCATCATTCATTCTGTTCCAATAATAAAAGTGTTGATGATCGTTGGCATTAATTCCAATAAGCCACCACCACCATGTTATTAATGACTTTCTCTGCTGTTATTCATACTCTTTCTCTCTCTGTATCTTCACAGAACCCTCTGTGGTTGGTAATACAATTATTTTAACCGTACAGATGTGAAATGAAGGCTTTACGGCTTGAGTTAAAGTAACTTGTCTAAGTACATAGAGCTGGTAGGCAGCAGAGGAGTAGGAGAGTCCAGGCCCGATTCTGAAACCCAGTCTGGGAGCCCTGCTCTCCACTGCCTCCTGTGGGCGTGTGTGCTCACCACACATACAAGTAGATGCACATTTATGAATACTGGCCTGTGGGATTGTATGTTTGCAGTGATGTCTCATCAACTTGGATTTATAGCTTCAAATTTCAAAAGGCTTTTGCCATTGAAAACAACTGAAACTATAATTAGGATAAATTGTTTCGTAGTGGCATAATGATAAGTGTTGCCTTGACCCTCAGGCTGGAACAGTGATTGGGATTTTCCTACACATTAAGAGGTGTGTAAATCAGCTGAAAGAGGCTGTTGAGATAGGGCTTAAGTCATTTCCTCTCTAACTAAGTTGCTTCAGTTGTGTCCAACTCTTTGGGACCCTATGGGCTACAGCCAGCCAATCTCCTCTGTCCAAGGGATTCTCCAGGCAAGAATACTGGAGTGGGTTGCCATCTCCTCCTCCAGGGGATCTTCCCAAGCCAGGGATCAAACCTGCATCTCCTATGCCTCCTGCATTGGCAGGTGGGTTCTTTACCACTAGCGCCACCTGGGAAGCCCCTCTTACACACATCTATGACTGTATCTCATCCCTGACCTTCAGTTCAGTTCAGTTGCTCAGTCATGTCTCACTCTTTGTGACCCCATGGACTGCAGCATGCAAGGCTTCCCTGTCCACCATCAACTCCCAGAGCTCATTCAAACGCATGTCCATTGATTTGATGATGCCATCCAACCATCTCAGCCTCTGTCATCCCCTTCTCCTCCCACCTTCAATCTTTCCCAGCATCAGGGTCTTTTAACAATGAATCAGTACTTCGGATCAGGTGGCCAAAGTATTGGAGTTTCAGCTTCAGCACCAGTCCTTCCAATGAATATTCAGGACTGATTTCCTTTAGGATGGACTGGTTTGATCTCCTTGCAGTCCAAGGGACTCTCAAGAGTCTTCTCCAACACCACAGTTCGAAAGCATCAGTTCTTTGGTGCTCAACCTTCTTTACTGTCCAACTTTCATGTCCATACATGACTACTTGGAAAAACCATAGCTTTGACTAGACGGACCTTTGTTAGCAAAGTAATGTCTCTTCTTTATAATATGCTGTTCGGTTTGTCAAAGCTTTTGTTCCAAGGAGCAAGCGTCTTTTAATTTCATGGCTGCAATCACTATCTGCAGTGATTTTGGAGCCCTCAAAAATAAAGTCAGCAACTGTTTTCCCATCTATTTGACATGAAGTGATGGGACCAGATGCCTTGATCTTAGTTTTCTGAATGTTGAGTTTTAAGCCAGCTTTTTCACTCTCCTCTTTCACTTTCATCAAAAGTCTCTTTAGTTCCTCTTCAGTTTCTGCCATAATGGTGGTGTCATCTGCATATCTGAGGGTATTGATATTTCTCCCGGCAATCTTGATTCCAGCTTGTGCTTCATCCAGTCCAGCATTTTGCATGATGTACTCCGCATATAAGTTAAATAAGCAGGGTGACGATATACAGCCTTGATGTAGTCCTTTCCCTATTTGGAACCAGTCCATTGTTCCTTGTCCAGTTCTAACTGTTGCTTCCTGACTTGCATACAGGTTTCTCAGGAGGCACGTCAGGTGGTCTGGTATTGCCATCATTTGAAGAATTGTCCACAGTTTATTGTGATCCACACAGTCAAAGGCTTTGGCACAGTCAATAAAGCAGAAGTAAATGTTTTTCTGGAACTCTCTTGCTTTATCAATGATCCAGTGGATGCTGGCCATTTGATCTCTGGTTCCTCTGCCTTTTCTAAATCCAGTTTGAACGTCTGGAAGTTCTCGGTTCACGTACTGTTGAAGCCTGAATTGGAGAATTTTGAGCATTGCTTTGCTAGCATGTGAGATGAGTGCAATTGTGCAGTAGTTTGAACATTCTTTGGCATTGCCTTTCTTTGGGACTGCAATGAAAACTGATCTTTTCCAGTCCTGTGGCCACTGCTGAGTTTTTCAAATTTGCTGGCATATTGAGCACAGTACTTTCACAGCATCATCTTTCCAGACTTGAAATAGCTCAACTGGAATTCCATCACCTCCACTAGCTTTGTTCATAGTGATGCTTCCTAAGGCCCACTTGACTTCACATTCCAGGATGTCTGGCTCTAGGTGAGTAATCACACCATCATGGTTACCTGGGTCATGAAGATCTTTTTTGTATAGTTCTTCTGTGTATTCTTACTACCTCTTCTTAATATCTTCTGTTTCTGTTAAGTCCATACCATTTCTTCCTTTATTGTGCCCATCTTGACCTTACCACCTTTTTTATAAAGCCATGAACATCCTAAAAAGAGACAGCAAGGTGTGGCCACATTTTGATCACATGGTGATGAATGGTTTAATGGCTCTTCCAAAGAGGGCAAGGATGAAGTTGCAGAAAGTCACTTTTTAAGTCCTGAGACTGATATACCCTTCTCTGAAGGTAATTCTTCTCTATTATGCTTCCTACTTAATTTAAATGCTACCAAAATTTATATATTCTTTGGAGTTCAGAAGAAAATCGCATGTTCTTAAAAATGGAGACACTTACAATGGAAATAAATGATTTTTCTTCCAGATGAACTTGTGTGTGTGTTTAGTCGCTCAGTTGTGTCCAACTCTTCACAACCCCATGGACTGTAGCCCGCCAGACTCCTCTGTCCATGGGATTCTTCAGGCAAGAATACTGGAGTGGGTTGCCATGACCTCCTCCAGGGGATCTTCCCAACTCAGGAATTGAACCTAGTCTCCCATATTGCAGGCAGATCCTTTACTATCTGAGCCACCAGGGAACCCCAGATGAACTTACAGAATATTTTCTAATGTATTACAAACCCTGATCAAAATACATTTAATCCATATACTGATCAAAACAAGATTTTTTGGCTACTCATTATGTTATACTTTTATGATGGTAGTTAAATATTACGCTGCATGGTGGTGATGCAGATGTAAAATGAACAAATCATTTATTTCATAAGGAAAATTGCAATCTCACTGTCTCAGTTTGGTTGTTTGAAAGCTTCTAAAAATCATTATTGAGGCAAAACAAATACAATATTGTAAAGTTAAAAAATAGACAGACTAATTAAAAAAATCATTATTGAGCATCTTATTGGGGAGTTGAAAAATGAAAAATAAAAACTTACATTTGCCAAAATCAACAGAGCTTTCCGGAAATCACCAGATGTTTCAGAACTAATCTCATCTCCAAGACTCTTCTTGTACACTGAAACCAGATAAGAATGAAACTAAGTCTTGATAAGCTAAAAATATTATTATAAAACAGAAAAGCTTAAATGTCAACATTGGCAAGGAATGAGTACCTGATAAAATAAATCTTGCTGCTGCTTCTTTTCTTAATCTTTTAGTGCTCTTCTGCAATAGATACATTCTTCTTATAACTATTACTGCAGTGTGTGGTGTGATAGTAGCACAAGAACAGGAAAAAAAAAGCTGCTATTCTGGATCAAATCATGGTTCATTTCATCTGACTGTGGCACTAAGAAATGTATAGTGAGAAAACGAGGGTGGCCAAGCTATTAGTTTGCTTTCGAATTTCTATTACATCTTTCTTCCATAGGAATAGAAACCTGGCCTTAAGTAAGACATAGTACATACAGCTTAAAGACCACATTCTCAGCTCTCCTCTCTACATTCTGCATGGAATGTAGGCAGACTTTTAGGACACTGCTGGGAAATCTCCTTAATGATGGCTCATGTCCATCTTCGTGCCTCCCTCCGTCCTACTGTGTAGATTGATTGCTGGAGCTCAGGCAACCATCTTCGTCTGTGAAGAACTACATCTGAGTGATGGCATAAAAATAAGCAGGAAGGGGTCTGGGTTCCTGAAAGTTCTGAGGAACTATCATACCAGTCCTAGAATTGCTTATGTCCAGACTTCTATATATGAAAGAAATAAATGTTCATCTTACTTAAGCCATTGTTATTTTTGCTGTATTGAACCTATCTCTAATTTAATGCATACAGCTAGGTTGTATTATTTGATAGCTCTCAAAAGTAAGAAAGCTATCCTAAAACATATGGTTTCTCCATAACAAATGCCAACTGTGTGTTCACATATTTTAGTACTGACTAGTTGTAGCCCCTTTTACATAGCCTGTGATGTGCAGGGTTCAGTGCATTTAAAACTCTGTTCTGTTCCATCCATGGAGAAGTATTTCTCCTGGAGCCACTTGTACACCTGGATGCAGCTGACACCACGGGGCTATTTGAACTCTACCTGCCTCATTCTCAAGAACTCTACAAATTAGTCATATGAATACTTGTCCTTTTAAATCAGTAAAGGACAACTAGAGAAAGCGATATGAAGACTTCCCTGGCAGTCCAGTGGTTAAGAATCAACCCGCCAATGCAGGGGACGTGGGTTTGATTCATGGTCCAGAAAGATCCTACATGCCGAGGGGCAACTAAGTTGCAGGGTACTGCAACCACTGACCCCACGCTCTAGAACGTATGAGCTGCAACAAGTGAAGTCACCACAATGAGAAGCCCATGCACTGCAACTAGAGAAAGCCCAAGTGTAGTTCCTAGAGGAGCCAAAAACAAATTTAAAAAAACAAAATGATTTGAGATCATCTAATCTTAAGAACTGTGTTGAGAGAGAAAATTTTCAGTATGATTTTAGTAAGTCTCTTTTAGGAAATCTATAATTTTCCAGAGCACTTCAAGTAAACAAAATCCACTATGAATACAGATTATTTATTTAAGTAATATTAACATTTAGTAGGCATCATTTTCCCTAACACTTATGTTATTGTTACATCTATCCTTCACTCCTAGAAAAAAAATTTTAATTTAAAAATATCAAGCCTAAGGATGATGCTCTGATTTGTTAGAATTTGGAGAAGTATTTTATAATATTAGAGTTATCTAGATGAGTCTCATGCAATCTCCCACACCTCCTTTTTACTCCAGGTATTTTTTGCAGGAAATTAGACTAAAAATATGAAAACTTTTTCAATGAAAGTTGAAAACTACTTTATGCATTTTGGGGCACAGTAGGGTATAGAAAAACAAATACAGTGTCTTAATAATGCAGAAGTTTGAAGCAGAAGCTAGAGCTCTTGGTTCCTGATTCAGTGTTCTCTCATGCACCATTGACTTTAGAATACTGGGAAGAGTTCAGAATTTAGATCTCTATTCATTGAAGTGTTACTGTATCATTGTACTGTACAAGCCACTCCATATACCTGGTCCCTTTATGAGGGCCATGTTGCCAGTTCGTCTGATGGATTTCTAAGGCATAGGTCACTGTTTTACATTATCTGACGCCATCGCTCTCACTACAGCTGACTGCAACAGTGTTGGCCTCTGACTAGAGACAGCCAGCAGCCTACGAGGTGGCCTGGTGGGAAAACTTTGCTCAAAAGAAAGCGCCTTTCTGAGCCACTGAATCTTCTCTGTTACCAAGTGAGCTGTATAGGTTTTTAAAAAGAGTAACAATGAAGTGGAAAGACTCCCAGAAATAAAGCATAAAACTGAAGCCAAGAAAAAAATCAGAAACTGTGTGCAAATGCAAGCCTTGAGGAGACACATACCATGTGGTGAGGGAAGAGATGTTACTTGGTCTCTTCAAGGACAGTAGAGGCAGAGAAGGAGGGGAAAGAGTTGCTCGGATGGAGATGTGCAGGGGAGCCACGGATGCCTGACGCAAAGGGAGTGACTAGACGGCCGAGTTCCTAGGAAAGTTCTGTGTCCTGTATCAGCTTGGCTCTACATAATTGAGACTACTGGCTCTAGCTCTCTTCCTTCTTTTACTATTTCCTTCTTTCAGTTCTTGTGTATCATGAATCCCTACTTACCAAGGGAACCTAGATGTAGTTCAATTCTTTCTAGCTTTAGAGAGCTTAACTCACACAGATACCGGGACATCTGGTAACTCTGAACAAGGATCCACCTGTCATCTGCAAAACAATAGTCCCATTCACTTGGCTCTTGAGGTCCCCTATCTTAATCTTAAGGATATCCATTCAATAAATATTCTGAACACTGGAGATAAAACAAAGAGCCAAAGAGCCAAAAATTCCCCCTTCATAGAGATTACACCGCAGGGTTGTTTGTACATAAATAAATGCTGAACTTCAGGGAGAATTTTGGGATCAGTCAACTCATGGAGTGCTAACTCTTCTAACAGATACCAAAAAGCAACATAGCATCTTGGGATATGGCCCTGGGGTCTGGTGATTTTTTACAAGTACATCTTGTTGAACTGAGAGAATCAAAGACATTAAACACCTACCACGTACCCATCTATGCCTATTTTTGAGCAATGGTCTCATCTACCCCAAATTTGCCCCTCTACACCTTGATTTGTGGAGCTAGGGGTGGAACTTGACAAATTATATTTCTCTTTTGTCCCCCACGCCCCACCTCCCTCTCAGGTTCCACCAATGAGGGGAGTGGAGGGAGATCAGATGGGAGGCAGAAGGAGGAAGGAAGGACAGTGTCAACCTGGTGAAGAGATTCACCCCGACAGCAGCAGTTGGCTCCAGGCTCCTAGAACAAGTCACTTGTTAACATGCCCCTGGAGGTACTAGCCCTAGCGAGATGGAGTCCCCTTCCCCTTCCATGGAGATGTGAACTCCCAATTCCTGGGGCCTCTCCTCTGAACCCCTAAAGTATTGGCTTGGCCAAAAAGTTCATTTGGGTTTTCCCGTAAAATCTTACAGAAAAACCAGAACAAACTTCTGGCCAACCCAGTATCAGCACCGGAAAGTACCAGCACTCTCCTCTGAGCTTCTAGTTTCTAAAAACCCTAATCTCGTCCCAGTCTTGAGGGTTACACTGAGCTACCCCTGTGTTTCTGTTCACCTTTTTCAGTTTTCCAGAAGGTGCTTAAACAATTCTTGATATTAAAATTCTCTCTGTTGAAGCACCTAGTGTGTTTCTGGTTTTCTGACTAGACCTGATTAGCACATCAACAATAAAATAGTCACCTATTGAGGGATCTACATTCTAATGAGAAATTCTCAAAGTAACCTAACACCAACCTGGGGACCAGTATATCGATCCTTTGCTGTCCTCCACCAAAAAAGCTCCCATGATACAAAACCATAGAAACCATGGCTCCCTTAAGGTACTTGGAGGGGGTGACAGGGAGCTGTTGTTTAAAAAGAATTGGGCTGGTCATTGTCCCTTGCTCTTTGCAGCTAACCTCTAAACACTCAGAATTTCCCCAATAGGAATATCACTGTTATTCATGGAGGGTCCCTTGAACCACAGCTGAGTTTATGCTAACAAGATGACTCCAGATGGTGCTGGGTCACACTAGAAAGATCAACTTGGTGACTAATGGGGTAAGGCTTTGAGCCATGTGATATCAGCCTAACCTCTAGTGGGGAGGAGGGGACTAGAGATTGAGTTCAGTCACATGGCTGTGATGGAGTCAGTCATGCCTGTGGAGGACTTCCTTGGTGGTCCAGTGGGTAAGAATCCACGTGCAATGAAATGCAGGGGGCAAGAGTTCGATCCCCAGTCCGGGAAGATCGCACATGCCATGGGGCACCTTAGTCCATGTGCCACAACTACTGAAGCCTGAACGCTCTAGAGTCCATGTTCTGCAACAAGAGAAGCCACCGCAGTGAGAAGCCCATGCAGCACAACTAAGAGTAGCCCCGGATGGCTGCAACTAGAGAAAGCCTGCGTGCAGCAATGAAGACCCAGTGCAGCCAAAAATAAATAAATAAGTAAAATGTTCTGTTGCTTAGTTCCTAAAAAAAAAAAAAAATCATGCATGTGTAATAAAACCCCACTGAAAAACCCAGACACCAAAGACCAAGTGAACTTCCCTGGTTGGCAGTTAAATTGATACATCACTGTGCTGGCAGGGGGCTGCACTTTGCAGACCTGCAAGCTCTGTGCCCAGGACTCTCCCAGACTTTTCCCAGTACATCTCTTCATGCCACCAGTCTTGATGGTGCCCTGGAGTAGGAAATAGCAACCCACTGCAGCATTCTTGCCTGAAAAGTTGCATGGGCAGAGGAGTCTGGTGGGCTACAGTCCATGGGATCACCAAGAGTTAGACACGACTGAGCACACACACACATACACACAATTTCCCACACCAAAAATCATGAGGCTAAGCCCAGTGTTTTTAACATGTCATATGAATATACAATGATTTGAGTCTCTTCCATTGATGAACATGGTTGATTCAATTAAGCAGTAATTGCTGAGAGCAAAATCCACTAGAGTTGTAATGTTTACATGCAAAGCATTAATGCCACTACTATAGAGCAGTTTCTAGCTCAGATCATATTAAAATGTTCTCTGAAAATCCACAGTCCTTATAGCCCATGTTAGAATGTGTCCTCCTTTTTATACTCTTGCCTTCTCAAAATCACTCATGAAGAAGAGCTTGGTGGGTTCTGGGGGAAAAAAGCATTGGCTCATATAGGTGTGAACAGGGGTAAAGGTAAGCAGAAAATAAGATCACCTGTATAGTAGGCATGGCCAATCTCCTGCATCTGCTTGCTCGTCCTAGTGGTTAGAATTTCGATCAGTGCATCTTCATTTGTCCCCATGCCCTAGAAAGAAAAAAGAAAACTATTTTTTAAAAAATATTTATTTATTTGACTGCATTGGGTCTTAGTTGTGGCATTCAGGATCTCTAGTTGTGGCATGACAGCTTAGTTGCCCCACAGCATGTGGGATCTTAGTTCCTGGACCAGGGATTGAACCCATCTCCCTTGCACTGGAAGACAGATTTTTAACCACTGAATCACCAGGGAAGTCTCATGGAAAACTATTTTTAGAACACTTTAAAAACTCAGTTTTATGCACTTCCGTCTTAATATCTTGTTTTATACAGAAGAAAAGAATCATTTTGACTCAATCGCTTGCTCTAAACCAGTTTTTAAATTTTCTGTATATTTTAGTATTAAAATAACATGAATCATCTAAAGTTAACTGACATTACAATTTTAAAGAAAATATACTGCTGTAGTGTAAAAATTCATTGACTAATTCCAGGAGGAAGGACTATAAAGGGAAAGTTTACATCACTCAGGATCGGAAGTGAGCATTCAAATGTGTCACTGTATTTAGAGAGGACTCTGCAATTCTTTTGAATGAGTTCATCCTTGTGCCAATGCACCACGTTGGTCAGCAGGCATCATCCTCTTCATTGGGAAGGTTTTTAAAGCTTTGATAATGTATGAGACCATGAGCCCAGTTGGTTTAGAGTCTAGTGATTCTTGAGTCTTGGTTTATATTGAGGTCACTGAGTCACTCTGTAGAAGCCATTTACACTAGGACTTGATCAAAGCAGGTCAAGGTAGTATAAGAAAAGAGGCTGAATTGTGTTCCTCTGTGGCAAAGATTCCTAGTGGTCTCCAATAGATCTCCTTTTCAAATTATTTATTTTATTATTTTTAAATAGACTTTTTTTTTGGGGGGGGATGTTTCCCTTCTTTTTAAAACTTTATTGAAGTATAGTTGATTTACAATGTCATGTTAGTTTCAGGTGTACAGCAAAGTGATTCAGTTATACATAAACATATATACATTCTTTTTCAGATTCTTTTCTCATATAAGTTATCACAGAATATTGAGTAAAGCTCCCTGTGCTACACAGTAGGTTCTTGCTGGTTATCTATCTTTTATACATTAGTGTGCATATGTTAATCCCAAGGTCCTGATTCATTTTACAGCAGTTCTAGGTTTACAGCAAAATTGAGCAGATCCACTATTTCTTTTATCATCGTTGATCAGAATTCATCATTGATAGAATCCCCATTTTTAAACTTAGCACAAAGTTACCCAAATAAAGTGGCTTCCCAGGTGGCTTAGTGGTAAAGAACCTGCCTGCCAATGCAGGAGACACAAGAGATGTGAGTTTGATCCCTGGGTCGGGAAGATCCCCTGGAGGAAGGCATGGCAACCCATTCCAGTATTCTTGCCTGGAGAATCTCATGGACAGAGGAGCCTGGCGGGCTATAGTCCATGTAGTTGCAAAGAGGTGGACACAAATGAAGCGACTTAGCACACACACATCCAAATAAAGACCGTATTTCTCAGCTTCCCTTCGAGTTAGGTTTATCTATATAACTAAATTCTGATCCATGAAATATATGTGATGCCTCACATACAATTTCTGGGAGTCCATAAAGAGAAAAGAGGAACACTTCTTAGTCTTTGACTCTGAGTTTTCAGTTGCCTGGAATAAAGGTATAATGGCTGAATGTTGAGCAGCCATCTAGATAAGAAGTGTAATCTACAGGCTGAAGATGGTAGAACCTCAAGACTGAAGGTCTGATAATGATGGTGCCATGATACTGAGCTATGGCCGGCTTCCTTTGGATTTCTTTTCCATAGAGGGAAAATCTCTACTCCTTGTTGGCTAATCTAATTCTCACCATTTCACCTGCTAAAGCTGTCCCCCATGTAGCAGCCATAGAAACGCACTGCTGAGATTTCATTTCAAGAGAATATGCTGCAAAGAATGTAACTGGCTGATGGCTTCCAACCTTTGGATCTGCCACAAAATTCACACCAAGATCATGGTCTCTCCAGGCTGCTTTCAGCCATGACTAAGCATGGAAGGGGAACCGAAGCTGGGCCACCATTCCACCCCATGTAAGACTCCTCCAAAGGGCACACCTTGCTCAGGGCTCCCCATCGGTCTGCCACGGCTTCCTCAGAGCAGCGCTGTAGACGGAGGCTCTTCCTGTCTGAGCCTCCTTCCTTCCTTCTCTCCTTTCACAGGTGTCACCCTTGTACCACAGTCAGCAGTTTCACCCCATCTACCCTACACTGTCTCTTTATCCTTTGCAAGCATTTCACCCAATATATCTCTTGTACCTCTTGCCATTTGCTTCTTGGGTACCTATACTTCTTCCACAGAAAAGAAACTCACTGTCCCTGCAGAAGGCAATGGCACCGACTTCAGTACTCTTGCCTGGAAAATCCCATGGATGGAGGAGCCTGGTAGGCTGCAGTCCATGGGGTCGCCAAGAGTCGGGCACGACTGAGCGACTTCACTTTCACTTTTCACTTTCATGCATTGGAGAAGGAAATGGCAACCCACTCCAGTGTTCTTGCCTGGAGAATCCCAGGGACGGCAGAGCCTGCTGGGCTGCCATCTATGGTGTCGCACAGAGTCGGACACGACTGAGGTGACTTAGCAGTAGCAGTCTCTGATGGGAAGGCAGAAGATGGTCCTGCCTCAGAACTAGACTTCTTCCTTCCCCTCCTTCAGGTCAACAAATACAGTAAGTCCCCTACATACAAACCTTCAACTTGCAAACTTTCGAAGACTCGAACATGCCCCTGTATGCCAACTTTTGTACTGCACTACTGTACTTTTCAAGGTATTAATATTGTAAGATTAAAACTGTTTTATTCCTTGTGTTTGCTTTTATGTATTTTATGTATTATCTGTATGTGAACAGTATTATAAATCTATTACAGTATAGTACTATATAGCTGATAGTTAGTTGGGTACCTAGGCTAACTTTGTTGGATTTATGAACAAATGGGACTTTACGAACTCACTCTCAGAACTCATTTGTATGTCAAACATCTATTTCATCACAGGCTTTCCTCTAGAACCAGAGGAGGTTCCTAGAGGGGTGAGGTTCCCTGATATGATCAAAGTTTGCCTATTCACTGGACGGAAAAAAATAATATGTAAATGGACCAAAAAATTAACAAGATAATTTTAGATGGTAATAGGTGCAATTAAGAAAATTAAACTGAGTGAGTTAATAGAAAATATCTGGAAGAATAGTGTTCCTGATGGAAAGAACATCATGTACAAAGACTTCAAGATAAGAATAAGCTGAGAATGTCCACAGAGCGCAAGAAAGCCAGTACAGCTACAGCAATGAATTGGGGTGGTGGGCAGGGGAGGACAGGGTGTAATGATCAGTTTTATGTGTCAGTCTGGCCAGGCTACAATCCTCCGTTAATCAATCAAACATTAATCTAGTGTTGCTGTGAAGGTATTTTGCAGTTACAGTCCATTGTCGATCGACCTTATGGGGGAGCATCTTAGATATTCTAAGCAGGCCTAATTCAATCAGTCAAAGAGCCTTAATTAAGAAGAGAGCTGAGCTTCTCTGAAAAAAAAAAAAAATGGTAGCTTTGACGTGTGAGAGGAAGTGAGGGATCAAGGATAGTTCTAGGTTTGGGGACCAGGCAAAGGGGTTAGTGATGGGGCCACTAACTCGCAATGATAACAAAATAGAGAATGTGACTCCTCAGGTCAAAACAAAATCGGACAATATCCTTTCAGGCTAGGGACATGTGGGCTTAAGGTTCCACAACTGCTTCCCATTTCAGGGTTGCTTTAACAACTGGAGAGCACGGAATCTCCAAATCCATCACATTGACTCCCATTCCTCAAGTGTGCAGGCCTTCCCCAGTGTCTCACGGGTAAAGAACCTGCCTGCCAATGCAGGTGACACAAGAGACTCAGGTTCAATTCCTGGGTCGGGAAGATCCCTGGAGAAGGAAATGGCAACCCACTCCAGTATTCTTGCCTGGAGACGCCCATGGACAGAGGCAGCTGGTGGGTTATAGTACATGGGGTCGCAAAGAGTCAAACACTGAGCGACTAAGCAGGTGCTCAAGTGTGCACTGGAAGAAAGACACTCTTTCTGATCATCAAATCCTAGGCAGAAACGGCCTATGGAGGGCTCATACCTTCATGGATTTCTTCAGCTGTTTCGCATCAAACACGGCCGGTGGGGTCACGAGGGCTACCATGAGACCCTTGAAGTGGCCAGAGAGATCACCCTTCAAGTCATCTTTCAGTTCCTGAAATTAAAAGAAAGAGAAAGAGAAAATCATGAACTACTTCTTTCTCTTCCTCCAAAGTCATCTAGTAACAGATGAACATGAATGTATGAACTCAGACAAAAAACATGTGCGTCCACAGGAGATAAACAGAAACAGTGAAAATACTTCTATGTTTATTAATCTGCATTTTATGATTGCTTCCAAAACGTTCTGTTTTATAGATGGTTTCCTGAAGGAAAGGCAGTGGAGGAGGTCCTGTGAGGGGCACAGTTAGGAACTGTTTATTAAAATGCATTTCCCAGGTCCTTGATGTTCTCAGTGCTTGGGCTGGGTGAGGGAAAGGGATGGGGGAGAAACCCCGTAATTCACACCCAGTTTTAATGGGAGATGCTCCGTTCTGCCCAGCTTCTCAGTGTCTGCCAAACAGCTTCGAAGGGAGAAGATGAGAGAAGACAGTGCGTGCTCATTTGCCTCTGCTCAGAGTGTGGGACCAGGAGGCATCCAAAGTGGTTTTCTGGCAACAAAAGCAGGGGAAACTAGAAATGTGGCAACAGGGGAACCTTACTTATTGATACTCTCTTTCGGCAGTGTTTTCACACGTTACCTAAGTCCAATCCATCTCCCTTGCTTGAAGGCAAGTAGTATGGTTTCTATTTTTAATAACCAAAGGAGTATTACTGAATAATTACTGTTCCTGCTCTTGATCATCTCCAGCCTTGAAACAGAGGCTGAAAGCCCACCAGACTGCTATGACAATGTGGGTGCAGACCAACATCTTCCGTGACACTGGGAGCCCAGTGGGGGTAGGCTCCTGCCAAAACAAATGGAATGGAGCCACTATAGTCATCATGGGGAGTTTCCTCTTCAATGGCTAAATTCCAACCCATCTGTCCTCAACCCAGACGTTACTTCACAGGCTCTCCTTCTGTCCCACTGAGAGATATGGCTGTCACCCTTCCCCTCTACCCTTCCTCCATGTTTTGGAAATCCTGAAAGGCCAATGGATCGTTCATATTCCCTGTACATGAGTATGTTGCCTTGGCCAGAAGCTTGGCAATTCTTTTAATTTGACAAGGGTTTACTGGGTACCTGCTCTGTGCTAGGAGCTTAATGATGAGTTAGACACAATCCTTACCCCTAGGACACTGTACCCTAAAGGGAAAAACAGAAATAGTCAAAGATAAAATTTCAATGTAATGTATTAAATATCTGATAAAGGGAACACAGCGCTTCCTCAATGGCTCAGGAGTAAAGAAACTGCCTGCACTACAGGAGACGCAGTTTCAATCCCTGGGTGGGGAAGATCCCCTGAAGGAAGAAATGGCAACCCACTCCAGTATTTTTGCTGGGACAATCCCATGGACAGAAGAACCTAGTTGGCTACAGTCTGTGGGGTCACAAAAAGTTGGACACAACTGAGTGAGCACACACACACAAAGGAAACACAGAGAAGGGTGTCTTAATGGAGCCGTGGGCTGGGGGAACACTGTTAGGTGATGTCTCAGCTGCCTGGGGGTGATCATAACACACTCTTGATTCTGGATCCGATAGCCTGACTGGTTTGTGTTTCTACTCTTTCCCTTACCAGTTCATTATCCAGGCAGCTAAAATAAGCTTTTAAAAATAAAAATTAGGTTACAGTATTTCCCTTTGCAAAAGGCAAAGGAGAAAGGGAAAGATATACCCAACTGAATGCAGAGATCCAGAGAATAGCAAGGAGAGATAAGAAAGCCTTCTTAATTGACCAATCCAAAGAAATAGAGGAAAACAATAGAATGGGAAAGACTAGAGATCTCTTCAAGGAAATTAGAGATACCAAGGGAACATTTCACACAAAGATGGGCTCAATAAAGGACAGAAATGGTATGGACCTGACAGAAGCAGAAGAGATTAAGAAGAGGTGGCAAGAATACACAGAAGAACTATACAAAAAAGGTCTTAATGACCCAGATGATAATCACGATAATGTGGTCACTCACCTAGAACCAGACATCCTGGTGTGTGAAGTCAAGTGGACCGTAGGAAGCATTACCACGATCAAAGCTAGTGGAGGTGATGGAATTCCAGCTAATCTATTTCAAGTCTGAAAAGATGATGCTGTGAAAGTGCTGCACTCAAAATGCCAGCAAATTTGGAAAACTAAGCAGTGGCCACAGGACTGGAAAAGGTCAGTTTTCATTCCAATCCCAAAGAAAAGCAATGCCAAACAATGTTCAAACTACCACACAACTATGCTCATTTCACATGCTAGCAAGGTAATGCTCAAAACCCTTCAAGCTAGGCTTCAACAATATGTGAACCGAGAATGTCCAGATGTACAAGCTGGATTTAGAAATGGCAGAGGAACCAGAAATCAAATTGCCAAATTTGATCTGAACTGGAAAGGAGAGGATCTTTTCCAGTACTGTGGTCACTGCTAATTTTCTTAAAGAGATCATAGAAAAAGCAAGGCAATTCCAAAAACCATCTACTTCTGCTTCATTGACTAAATGAAGCTAAAGCCTTTGACTGTGTGGATCACAACAAACTGGAAAATTCTGAAAGAGATGGGAATACCAGACCACCTTACCTGCCTCCTGAGAAACCTGTACGCAGCTCAAGAAGCAACAGTTAGTACCGGACATGGAACAACGGACTGGTTCCAAATTTGGGAAAGGAGTACGTCAAACCTGTAGATTGTCACCCTGCTTATTTAAAGTCTATACAGAGTACATCATGTGAAATGTGAAGCACAAGCTGGAATCAACATTGCTGGGAAAAATATCAATAACCTCAGATATGCAGATGATACCACACTAATGGCATAATGAGAATAGGAACTAAAGAGCCTCTTGACGAAGGTGAAAGAGGTGAGAGAAAAAGCTGGCTTAAAACTCAACACTCAAAAAACTAGGTGGAAAAGACACACAAAATGTTCCTAAAGAGTTCTTATATAACTTCTAGTGTTTAATAAGTTTTCATTTGCTGAATGAATTAAAAAAATCTATAATTACATAAATATATTAAAGCTGAAAGAGCAACTGAAGATCACCTAAGACAGGACTTATTAGATAACTGATCAGATGATTCTTTGTTGTGGGGACTGTCTTGCGCATTGTTGAGCAGCTTCCCTGATCTTGTCCCACGAGGTGCCAGCAACATCCCTCTCCCACCAGTTATGGCAATCACATGTCTGGAGATGCTGCCAAATAGCCACTGGGGAGCAAAATCATCCTTGATTTAGAGCCACTGATCCAAGGCAACCCTCCTTATTCAATGGTGAAGATAATTGAGGTCCAGAAAGGTCAAATAACATGTCCAAGGGTATTCAGAGAGTTAAGGGCAAAACCACATCTATTCCAGGCTATTGACTGGATATACTGGGCACTTTCTGTTACACTTGGTCTGAAATAAAAGATCTGGGGGCATCATCACATGGGAGCAGCCCTGATCCATCAGTGATTAGCTCATTAATGCCTGTTATGTTAGTGAAACTGTACCTTTCCACATACTGCTTGATATTCCTTAGCAATCAGCTGCCGCTGTGCACTCGTCCTCTCGGTCAGAATGCTGATCAGTGTTTTCTCATCGGTCCCTAAATGAGACGAAAATAATTGTATTCACCATCAACCCAAATATGCTTAACGTATCTGTCATGAACAAAAGAAAGATGATTAACTGTCTGAAACAGATGCAGAGAGGAAGGCATTTTAATTTCTAATTTCTAGGTCTTATCAGGTTGGCATCTTTATTTCTTTGATTCCCTGGCTTTGAGGAAAGAAAACTAACTTTATTTGGATAGTTTTAGGGGAAGAAAGCCATCATGGCTCAAATATTCCTATTCATACGTCAGACAGAGGAAGAAGCACAAGGATCACACCGCTTTTGAAGTAGGTTTTTTTCATCCTTGTGAGGTTCAGTTACTGTCATTTCACCTTCTATCTTTCTCTTATCTCCATATTTGATATACAAAGTCATTTTTTTTCTCTAGAAAAAAGGAACTGATGCTAATGGAGAAGCTACCACACACTAGGCACCTTCTATTTATTGTTATGGTTAATACTGCCCAGGGCAGTAGGTATGATTAAACTGTTCTAAAGATAAAGATGTAAACATTTAGAAAATTCACCTCATTTGCCAAAGTCATGCAGCTTTTAAGTGGCACAGCAAGAATTTGAACTTTAATCCAAATCTTTTAACCCAAAACATGTATTTCTATGTCCCCTGGTCCATACATGTTTCAGGCATTTCAGACCCATATACTTAACCACCTGTTTTAAGTACAAGTAAAGGGCTGATGTTCAAGCTGGATTTAGAAAAGGCAGAGGAACCAGAGATCAAATTGCCAACATTCACTGGACCACTGAAAAAGCGAGAGAGTTCCAGAAAAACATCTACTTCTGCTTTATTGACTTTATTGATTTTATTCTGCTTTATTGACAAAGCCTTTGACGGTGTGGATTACAACAAACTGTGGAAAATTCTGAAAGAGATGGAAATACCAGACCACCTGATCTGCCTCCTGAGAAATTCGTATGCAGGTCAAGAAGCAACAGTTAGAACTGGACATGGAACAACAGACTGGTTCCAAACAGGAAAAGGAGTACGTCAAGGCTGTATATTGTCTCCCTGCTTATTTAACTTATATGCAGAGTACATCATGAGAAATGCTGGACTGGATGAAGCACAAGCTGGAATCAACATTGCTGGCAGAAATATCAATAACCTCAGATATGGAGATGACACCACCCTTATGGCAGAAAATGAAGAAGAACTAAAGAGCCTCTTGATGAAAGTGAAAGAGGAAAGTGAAAAAGTTGGCTTAAAACTCAACATTCAGAAAACTAAGATCATGGCATCTGGTCCCATCACTTCATGAAAATAGAGAGGGAAACAATGGAAACAGTGTCAGACTTTATTTTTTGTGGCTCCAAAATCACTGCAGATGGTGGTTGCAGCAATGAAATTAAAAGATGCTTGCTCCTTGGAAGGAAAGTTATGACCAACCTAGACAGCATATTAAAAAGCAGAGACATTACTTTGCCAACAAAGATCTGTTTAGTCAAAGCTTTGTTTTTTCCAGTAGTCATGCATGGATGTGAGAGTTGGACTATAAAGAAAGCTAAGCACCCAAGAATTGATGCATTTGAACTGTGGTGTTGGAGAAGACTCTTGAGAGTCCCCTTGGACAGCAAGGAGATCCAACCAGTCCATCCTAAAGGAAATCGGTCCTGAATATTCTTTGGAAGGACTGATGTTGAAGCTGAAACTCCAATACTTTGGCCCCATGATGTGAAGAACTGACTCACTGGAAAAGACCCTGATGCTAGGAAAGATTGAAGGCAGGAGGAGAAGGGGACAACAGAGGATGAGATGGTTGGATGGCATCACCGACTCAATGGACATGAGTTTGAGTAGGCTCTGGGAGTTGGTGATGGACAGGGCAGCCTGGTGTGCTGAAGTCCATGGAGTCACAGAGTCAGACACAACTGAGTGAATGAATTGAACTGAAAGGGTTGATGCGTGCCTGCATGAAAATGACCTCTACATCACCATTTTCTTAGTAATTACAGTATTAAGATATTGTTGGAAGTTGTGTCTACTCCTTTGTGGTAGAGGACTACCCCTGGGTTGGGGGCTGTGAGTTGGCTAGAATGGTATAAAAGATCAGTTGGAACTCAAGGCTCATCTTCCCCATGTTGAGTGATCCATGCACGCCTTGGCTCCATTTGTCCATGACAGTGGTGCACACTTTACATGAATGATGGGGCAAAAGAAACTGTATTTGACTAGCTGCTGGGCCTCCCAGTGAAGGATGCTGCCCCAGTGGATCTGTGGTCTTGTATTCTTCTGTATGTTAAGGAAGCAGAGTTAGATTAAATCCTCATTGTGCTCTGTGAATCTGATTATCAACTCAGACCTGTCATGGCATCTGGATTGGTGCATGACTGAACACCTCTAACTACAAGTATCTCAAACTCAGCTGTTCCAGGGTGCATTCATTCTGTTTGGATTCTATTTGCATTCATGCCATTGGATTTTATTCTAGTCTATTCATTCTATTCTATTTCCTCTCTAACTTGTCTTGCATTCTATGTTCCCTTGCCAATGATATCACTATAGATACAGTCATCCAAGCAAAGATTCTCAAGTCATCCTGTACTCCTTTCTTTTCCCTACTATTTACATTGTAGCAATCATCTGAATCTCTTGAATTTGTCCTCTTTTCTGCTACTGTGCATTCATCTATTTTACCTGGAAACTTCAATAGCCTCTTAACTTGGTCCCATTATAATTCATACTGTATAGTTCTGCCTAAGTAAATTTTTTAAACACATCAGATCATGTCAATTCCTTGATAGAAATCCTAAAGATTCTCTGTAATCTTCAGGATGAAGCTTAAGCTCCTTAGCTTGTATACCAGTTTCTTCAGACCTAGCTTGGGTTTCCCTTATAGCTTAAACAATCTGCCTACAACGCAGGAGACCTGGGTTTGATTCCTGAGTCGGGAAGATCCCCTGGAGAAGGAAATGGCAACCCACTCGAGTATTCTTGCCTGGAGAATCCCATGGACTGTATAGCCTGCCAGGCTCCTCTCTCCATGGGGTTGCAAGAGTCAGACATGACTTAGCAACTAAACCACCACCACCAGCTCTTGCCTCACGTCTCTATTCTAATTTCCCACCCCCTTCTCTGCATCTCTATACCTTATGCCCCTAGACTCCAGATAGAACTAACCACCCACAATCACATGTAGGTTGTACATCAGGCAATTTCTCCTCTCTTATTTCTGCAAATGCTCAAGACCAGAAATTAAACCAAGATGTCTCATGGTTCAGAGGCTGGATCTCACATGTCCCTAAGGCAAATGCCACCTTGACACCTGGTTTTGGTGTTGGGAGCGGTGCTTACAAACGAAAACCTCCTCAGAGTGGGTCTGCAAATCTGTGAAGAAACATAATGTAAAGGAAGAAAGACAACAGAGAGAATTTAAAGACCATTAATTCATTCAGTTTGACAATAGCCTCATGGAAAAGTCTATTCAAAACTGTGTGTAAATAGGGAAACAAAGAGGTAGATAAAGAAATACCTGTCCTTTAAAAATAGAAGAAAAAAAAAACCCCTAAACAGGCAGAAATACAATAATATTAAACTGGTATAAAACCTTAATAGTATAATTCATGAAACTTGACAAACTGACCCTAAAATTTATAGGAGAGGGCAAAGAGCCAAGAAGAAAACCTCCTGCCTTACTAGACACTAGTGTCGCTATAAAATAATAATAGTAGTTATGACAATGTTGTACAGAGACAGGGAGAGGCAAACAGACCAATGGAATGTAACAAAGAGCAGAAAAATAGCAAAGCTTATGAGACAGTGGCGGCATTACACATCAGGGTGGAAAGGATGAACTCTTCAATCAATTGCACTGGGACAATTGCATAGCCACATAAAATCAAATTAGATTTAAATGCCATTCACAAACATTAATTCCAGGCAGGTTAAAGATCTCAATGTGAAAAATAAGATTGTAAAATCTGAGGGTGGAAATACAGCAGGGTATCTTTATGTGCTCACCACAGAAAATACACAGTACGTATAAGTTATTACAAAAAATATTGGTAGTTAATTTCATTAAAATTTAAAACTTCTATTCGATTAAAGTTACTGTAGGCAATGTGAAAAGGAAATCACATTCCAAGAAAAGATATTTTCATAGCTTGTAATTAAAAAAATGTTTCATACCCAGAATTTATTTTAAAAAATAAAATTTTTTTTCTTGCCAAGCCGAAGAACACAACCCAAGTGAAAAATGGATAAAAGGTATGGAGGAGTAATTCATGGGAAAGGAAGCCACTAAACAAGAAAGGATGCTTAACTGCATCAATAATGAGGGATAAGAGAGAGGAAGGAAATGGAATGAGGTATAATTTTAGACCCACTCTATTGGATGACCATAGCAAGTATGGATGAGAAGACTGAGCAAGAGGAAGTCTTATACGTTGCTGGTACTGTGTGTGCTCAATCACTCAGCTGTGTCTGACTCTTTGCGACCCCATGGACTGTAGCCCACCAGGATACTCTGTCCATGGGATTTTCCAGGCAAGAATACTAGAGTGGGTTGCCATTTCCTTCTCCAGGGGATCTTCCTGACCCAGGGAGGGAACCTGTGTCTCTTGCATTGGCAGGCGGATTCTTTACTGCCGTGCCACCTGGGAAGCCATATTGCTGGCAAGAACGCTAATTTGTAAACTCATTTGAGAGAGCAGTTTGGCAAAATTTCTAGTAATTTTATATTCTAGATAGATGCTAGCAAACATTCACAAAAGTCATAAACACAACTATTCAGTGCAGTACTTTTATACTGTAATAGAAAAGAATTGTAGGCAATTTAAAAGTTCCATCACTATTTCCATCTTACGACATAGTAATTCAATAGACAACTCTGCAGTTAAAATTAATGAACTAGAGCTAAACATATCAACATGGATAAATCTCAAAAACATAATGTTAAGGGATAAAAAATAAGTTGCCGAAGAATACCTACAGTAGGATTTCAATTTATACTGTTTGAGGCCATGCAAAACAATATGCACATACATACAGAGTACAGAATTAAAAGTTTCATGGAAATGTTTTCTAATTTAGAATGCTGTTTATCTCTAGAGAATAGGGTGGAAATGAGATCCAGACAAAATCAGAAGGGACTGTATCTGTAATGATTCATGGTGATGATAGCAGTGTTGATAGCAGTGATGGTCACGGCAGTGTTTGAAAGTGAAAGTGTTAGTTGTTGAGTCAGCGTGCCGCATTGGTTGGCAGGTTCTTCACCACTGGTGCCACCCAGGAAGCCCATGGTAGTGTTTAGTAGTAAATAAACATGGCAAATATTAAGACTGGATAAAACTGGGTTCCTGGGCTTCCCCGCTGGTCCAGTGGTTAAGAATCCACCTTGCAATGCCAGGGTCACTGGTTCAATCATCGGTTTGGGAAGATCCCACATGCCGTAGGGAAACATGCCCCACAACTGCTAAAGCCCGTGTGCCCTGGAGCCCGTGCTCCACAACAAGAGAAGCCACTGTAATGAGAAGCCCTCCCACCGCAACTAGAGAGTAGCCCCGGCTCGCCACAACTAGCGAAAGCCAGTGTGCAGCAGCAAAGATCCAGCACAGCCATAGATAAAAATAAATAAATAAAAATTTAAATACCTCTTAGAGGTCATGCCTATCCCCACTGACACTCTCCTGGTGTCGTGAAAGTATGGTACACTGGAAGAAACCTGGTATTTCAATCACGGGTTTGAATCCCAGCTCTGGCACTCATGTATGACCCTAGGAAAATGACTCAACACCTCTGAGCTGCAGTTCCCTCATCTGTAAACTAAAGAAAATAAAAATCTCCGCCTCATATGACTGTCATGAAAAAAAAAATACACACACACACACATATAGACTGGGTTCCCTATACTTACTCTCTTCACAATTTTTTAAAGTGCCTTACAATTTCTCTAATTAAGTAAAAAAAGCAACTTGGGCAACCTGAACCTATGCACTTTTAGCTTTAATTTCTGATCTGCTTCAACAGTAAGAAAGAAATTGTAAAGCATTACTCACCAATTCCTCTGATGGCCTTACGGATCGCTTCAGCATCCACTGATGGGTTAAAGCCAGGATAATCTCTTATTGTCCCTCGCTTTCCAATCTAGAAGGAAATAACCGACAGTCCCACTAGTTCAAAGTGACATCTTTACTTACATTACATATGCATATTCCCATATGCCTACTGGAGACACATAACAAACCCATAATTTGCACACCTTCTTATCACTTCAGGGCTGATTCAAGACTCTCCTGGCTCAGATATGCAGGCAACGTGACAACTACCCCATATAAAAGGCCTCTCCTTTTCTGTGTAAGAAATTGAAAATATAAAACATTTGTTCCCTAGAGCAATGAATTATGTCAATTGTGGTTACTCTGAAGAATATTTGCTTAAAAGCTGCATCTTCATGAAAGCGATGAGAAAGCAGGAATTTCCTGCATCCTCTGTTTTCATGGGATCATTCAAAGCTCTTCACTGCATCTCACGTAGAAGTAATTGTGGCTCACAGGCCTCGAGATGTTTTAATTAATGTTGACCATCCTCCCTGGGGAACCCTACCCAAAGGATCCGTAAATGAAAATCCCATTAGGACCGTCTGTTCTTAAGCTTTGTTTAACAGAAGTACAATTGTGGCGAATAAATTCTCTTCTGAAGGCTCCACCGACACACGTCTTCAGGAACAGCACAGAAATGAAAATATGCCATAATACTAATTTTAAGCACATAATTAAAAAACTTGTCAGCAAGCTGGGAAAGACTATTCTACAGAAGGAATAAAATTTCTTAAAATTGCTTAAGAGAAACTGAGAAAAATCCAAGTAAACATGCACTTCTATGGCATTTCTTAAAACTCTGAATAAAAATCTGTTTATAATAATACTGCCTTCTTTCTAAACTGATCTTCCCATCCTACTACTGAATAATACTGTCTTGTGTTATGATGGCTTCATTTAGGATCTCCTGAAGTGTTTAGTATTTTCATGAAAGGACATTATCTTGTCATGTGAAAGTGAATGGAAAATTGATGTACTGACAGTAAAAAATGATAGTCTGCTGATTCAATAGATATGATTGAATAATTTGTTACAATACAATCCAACATCATTTTACCTTAAGGTGTCCAAAATAGAGTTTTGATACTAAAAAAGTAAGTGCAGGACTTCCCTGGTGGTATAAAGGATAAGAATCTGCCAGCCAATGCAGGGGACACAGATTGGATCCTAATCGGGAAAGATTCCACATGCTATGGAGCAACTAAGCCCATGGGCCACAACCACTGATCTTGCATTCTAGAGCCTATGAGCCATAACTATTGAGGCTTGTGGGCCTAGAGCCTGTGCTTCACAACAAGAGAAGCCACTGCAATGAGAAGCCTGGGCACCACAACAAGAGAAGCCACTGCAATGAGAAGCCTGGGCACCACAACAAGAGAAGCCACTGCAATGAGAAGCCTGGGCACTGCAACTAGAGAAGCCACTGCAATGAGAAGCCTGGGCACTGCAACTAGAGAATGCTCACACGGCAATGAAGACCCAGGGCAGTCAAATAAATAGATATTTTTTGAAAGTGATTATACCAAGTTAGAAACTAGTCGCGGATGTACTGATCTAAACCACCTGTAAGCAATCAGTCACTTCAACATAATTTTTGGAGAATTCTCTTTCTTCAAGACTTAATAAACATTTTCCAGATTAACACACAGCCCACTGACTTCATTTCACTTCTAGTCATGTGTGAACTTTCATGTTTCTCTTACCTGTCCTCCTTTCCTGTGTGGCATTTTAGAAGAACCATCACAATATTGGAGCTTTGGAGTGCTTTGTGACTGGCACTATGCCAGGTATTTTTAAAATCCATTAACTATATAATCTGTATAATGGTCCCAACGAATAAGAATGACCCATGTCATATATGAGAGACCAAGAATTAAGAAGATTGGCGATAATGAGAACCTACTGTATAGGTTCTCATTATCGCCAATCTTCTTTTCACTTTCATGCACTGGAGAAGGAAATGGCAACCCACTCCAGTGTTCTTGCCTGGAGAATCCCAGGGACGGAGGAGCCTGGTGGGCTGCCATCTATGGGGTCGCACAGAGTCGGACACGACTGAAGCGACTTAGCAGCAGCAGCAGCAGCACTGTATAGCTCAGGGAACTCTATTCAGTGCTCTGTGGTGACCTATTAATAAATGGGAAGGAAATCCAGAAAAGAGGGGATATATGTATATGTATGGGGCCAGGAGAAGGCAATGGCACCCCACTCCAGTACTCTTGCCTGGAAAATCCCATGGACAGAGGAGCCTGGTAGGCTGCAGTCCATGGGGTCGCGAAGAGTCGGACACGACTGAGCGACTTCACTGTCACTTTTCACTTTCATGCATTGGAGAAGGAAACGGCAATCCACTCCAATGTTCTTGCCTGGAGAATCCCACATACGGCGGAGCCTGGTGGGCTGCGGTCTATGGGGTCGCACAGACTCGGACACGACTGAAGTGACTTAGCAGCAGCAACATAGCTAGTTAAGCAGCAGAATCTGAATCTGAAATCTGTCTTGACCATTGCAGCCCTTTCCTTGTCTGTCTTAAAATGCAGTCTCTGAACCACCTGGGTTGATTCTTCTGTGAAATAAAATTCATATTTTATGGCAAGACAAGTAAAATTTACACATAAAAATTTCTTTGCCCTTTGGCCTCCTCTCTCCCCAACACTGTGCACTGTGTAAGTTCATTATGCATAGAACAGACCATGCCCATTGGCAGGAATACCTGCTCAACCATAAAGAGCAACATTCTCCCAATACCAACATGACAGCTCCTTAAAGATAACATTCTTCTCCTTGATCTTGGAAGAGGTCATGGTGACGCAACACTTTGTACTTGCCGGTGTGGACTGTGTGAACTGTCAATAATACGTCATTTAAGGAACAGCTCTCTGTCTCAAAAAACTTAACACACCTGTGCTTTGACTTCTAGTGGGCAGAACAGTCCTTGAAGCTTTCTGAGAGGCTCTTTCCAGGTCATAATCCTCAATCTGGCTTGAATAAAATTTTCCACTTCTTTCACAGATCGACTGATTAATTTTTTGTTGATTAAAATGCGTATGACCATGCCCTACTCTGGACATATGAAATAATGGTCTTTAGAAATGAGGTGTTAGACACTGCATGTTTTAGAAGCTTGAGAGTCCCTTGGACAATCAGGAGATTAAACCAGTCAATTCTAAAGGAAATCAGTCCTGAATATTCATTGCAGGGACTGATGCTGAAGCTGAAGCTCCAATACTTTGGCCAGCTGATGCGAAGAACTGACTCATTGGAAAAGACCCTAATGCTGGGAAAGATTGAAGGCAGGAGAAGGGGACGACAGAGGATATGATGGTTGGATGGCATCACTGATTCAATGGACATGAGTTTGAGCAACTCCGGGAGATGGTGAAGGACAGGGAAGCCTGGTGCGCTTCAGTCCATGGGGTCCTAAAGTGTCGGACACGACTGAGCGACTGAACGGCAACTGGTGCTTCTGTGTCAGGGAGATATTCACATGGCTGCTTTTGAATAAAAAGACAAAATTCAGTCAGACTCTAATTGTCCATGAATTATGAAAACTCAGGGTTTTCATTCTAGCTGTGACCTTTTCACTGCCCTCTGCTACCAACACATGAAAATATGCTGAAATTCCAATGCACAAACTAGAAAAGGATGAAATTTCCAATCCATTATCCAACTTGCTACTCTATAAGAATTTAATGGGAAGAGACTAATTTAATTAAAAGGAAAAAACTACACACACACACACACACACATCAGCGTGAAAAATGACATGGGAATTCTGAAATGAAATCTTAGTGAAATCTTTCAAACTGCTTCCGTCATTTAAATGAGCACTATTTCACCTGACAGACTTTCTTGCCCCAAACACTCAGAAATAAATACATGACTTATGAAAAAATATCTTACAGTAAAAGAAATTAATGGACTCTTAAATTAACGCATGTCAGGCAGGGAACAAAGTGCTTCACAGATATCTTTAAGTTTTCTGATGACCTTAACGAGGGAAGGGGGAAGGCTGTATCATTTCCATTTTAAAACAAGAGAAACTGGATCTCAGAGAGATTACTTGCTTGACATAACTCTGCTCTCTGCTACTAAGGACAGCCCCAGAATTTGAACCCACTTCCTGATGACTAAATCACCCTGAGGTCTCCACCACGTTGTAAGGCCTCAGGACAGTCCACATTATTGGTTCTCAAAGTGCAGTTCCTGGATCAGCAGCATCAGCCTTGCCTGGGAACTTGGTAGAAATGCAAACTCTCAGGCCCCACCCCCGTCTCACTGAATCAACAACTCTGGTGCGAAGATTCAGGGTCCACGTTTTCACAAGCCCTCCAGAGGATTTTAATGCTCTAATTTGTTTGAGAATCACTGCCCTGTTTCGTTCTTAGTTGCCCAGAAAACCAAAACAAAATTGAGCAAACAAGTCATAGATTCTTTATGGGCGTGGAAGAAGAATTTGATGATGAGCTCACTGTTTCAGGAATGTTGGCATTTTTACAACTAAACAAAACTGCTTGCATCGCCTGCTCCACTGCAGGCTTAATTCTTTGACATTTAAATTACTAATCAATACTTAGCTTATTTCCACAAACCCTGCTACCCTAACAAAGTGTCAGTGCTAGTGCAGGACATCACATGAATACCTGGCAAAGTCTTTTTATTTTTAATTGAGATTGATCAGATTTTCACTCACATCCTTCTACCGCATTTTCCCCCCTCAAACTTGACCGTCAGATGCCCCCAAAGGGAACATGATCCTGAAACCAGTTGGAAAATAAATTAACAGCAAGGAATGCCTAAATAAAGGGAGGAAATAACAGCTCTTTACATTAATAACAATTGCTGCTACTCACAATTTGCTAAGCACGTTTCCTGCATTAGCTCATTCAGTAAACTGATAAGGCAGATGGAATATCAATTAAGTCCCATCTGTAGATGAAGATAAAGCTGTTGCTTAAGTTCACAAAACTGGCAAGTGGTCAGTCTTCATTAGATGCATGTTAGATGTAACGTTAGATGCATCTACTAATGTTAGATGCATCTACTTCATGCCTACTTAATTTTCCATGATGCTCTAAAACTATCCTTCGAATGTCAGTCATAGCACATTACAGCTTGAAGCCGCTGGCATGTCCAAGCCAGTCCTGGGGAGCTGTCTGCTACTACCCTTGAGAGACACCAGACTGTCCTTAACTCAGAAAAGTCAGTCGTATCTATTCCTTCATGGAAGGGCACTGTGTTTGCAAGAAGTCAAACTTTTATACTCAGAAGAATGGGTGAAAGAGAAAAACACAGGGTGCCAACCCTCTTGACAGGGAACATATTTAAAGCCAAATGCTCCAGAGCAAGAATAGCAGCTGCTGCAGGTACATTTTGAAAGTGAGGCAAAGCCAGAGCACCCATCACTTCATAAAGCCCTGGAAAGGCCATGTCCCAGAGTTAAGCTTTCAAATCAAAGCCTCTTATAAGCCTCTAGGACTTGGGAACTCTCAAAGAGCCAGGGAGAAATGGTCACTCTGCCCAATGTTGAAAGAGTCTGCTGGGTCATGAGGGTTTAGAATAAAAGCAACAATGAAGTAGACTAAAAAATAAATAAAAGCAATCAAAACTTTTAAAATGTAAAACCTCTCATTCAATTTTCCAAGGAAAAGTGGTTTTCAAAAACAAAGAAACAGTTAAAGGCCCTGGAATGAACTTCTGACTGCTGGTGGTTCAGTGGTAAAGAATCCATGTGCCAACGAAGGAGACATGGGTTTGATCCCTGGTCCGTGAAGATCCCACATACTTTGGAGCAACTAAGCCTGTGCGCCACAGCTATTAAGACTGTGCTCTGGAGCCTGGGAGTTGAAACTACTGAAGCCTGCTTGCCCTAGAGGCCACGCTCCGCAAGAGAAAGCACCACAATGAGAAGCCTGCAGCCCGCACTAGTGAGTAGCCCCCGCTCGCTGCTACTGGAGAAAAGTCCTTGAATAGATGTATTTGAGTGCCAAAATATTGATGCTTTTGAATTGTGGTGCTGCAGAAGACTCGAGAGTCCCTTGGACTGAAAGGAGATCAAACCAGTCAATCCTACAGGAAATCAATGGTGAATATTCACTGGAAGGACTGAGGCTGAAGCTCCAATACTCCCGCCACCTGATGTGAAGAGCCAACTCATTGGAAAAGACTGATGCTGGGAAAAAATGAGGGCATGAGGAGAAGAGGGTGACAGAGGATGAGGGGGTTGGAAGGCATCACTGACTCAATGGACATGAGTTTGAGCAAGCTCCGGGAGATGGTGAAGGACAGGGAAACCTGGCGTGCTGCAGTCTATGGGGTCACAGAGTTGGACATGAGTTAGCCACTAAACAGACTCCATGGGGAAAGGTGAGGAAGCTCTGCATCCAGGGCCCTCTCAGACTTTGCTCTATGTGTAGGTTTTATAATAAAACTGCAGTCCGAAATATGACACATTCAGTGGATTCTGTGAGGTGTTCTAGAGAATTACTGAACAGGGTCATGGACACCCTCTAATGTGCAGCCCCTGGGTCAGAACAGCAGGTGGCTCTGAGACTTGAAGCTCCTGTCTGAAGTCAGAACAGAGCTCTTAAACCTGTGGCGTGTGTGCTCAGCCATGTCTGACTCTTTATGATCTCATGGACTATAGCCCGCCAGGCTCCTCTGTTCATGGGATTCTCCAGGCAAGAATACTTGTTGCCTGGAGGAGGAGTTGCCATGCCCTCCTCCAGGGAATCTTCCCAACCCAGGGACTGAACCTGCATCTCTTCCGTCTCCTGCATTGGCAGGTGGGTTCTTTACCACTAGTGCCACCTGGCTCAATCAAAGGGTAGTTAAACAGTGAAAGCAGCAAGTACCTAGTTCAACGGACTCTACTGTGGACCGTCCAGCCATGACCCAAGGTCTCCTTTTCATGACTAAGTGGTTAAAAGGCAAACTCTTGAATATGACCTTGAGCAGATTATGTCATCTCTTGCTATGTCTGTTTCCTCATCTGTAAAAGGAGTATAATAACAGTACCTATAGTCTCTCAGCTTTGAAAGCATTAGATCAGTTCACGTGAAGCCTGAACCTGGCATGCAGTGAGTACTCAGTAGATGTTGTAATCATTATCATTTCGGTATGGTATAGTAATTTCTTTCTGAAAAAACATATTCATTACAATGAAACCTCCCATAAGCCAAAATGGTGTAAAGCCAAGGGTCTCCCCAGATTTTTGAAAGTTCACTTTAAACCACTTCTGTTTTAAGAAAGACCTACATTAAATATGCAGCCATGAAATTAAAAGGGGTTTCTCCTTGGAAAGAAAGTTATGACAAACCTCCACAGCATACTAAAAAGGGAGACATCATTTTGCTGACAAAGGTCTGTACAAAGCTATGGTTTATCCAGTAGTTATGTACAGATGTGAGAGCGGGACCATAAAGAAGGCTGAGCACCAAAGAATTGGGGTTTTCCAATTGTGATGCTAGAGAAGACTCTTGAGAGTCCCTTGGACTGCAAGGAGATCAAACCAGTCCATCCTAAAGGAAATCAACCCTCAATATTCATTGGAATGACTGACGCTGAAGCTGAAGCTCCAGTACTTTGCACCCAATGTGAAGAGCTGACTCGTTGGGAAAGACCTTGATGCTGGGAATGATTGAAGGCAAAAGAAGGATGAGAAGGTTAGATAGCATCACTGACTCAATGGACATGAATCTGAGCAAACTCTGGGAGATAGTGGAGAACAGAGGAGCCTGGATGCTGCAGTCCATGGGTTCACAAAGAGTTGGACATGACTTAGTGACTGAACAACAAACAACACATTAACATAGTGACAACATAAAAGCAAAAATCCTCTTCGGATTTCTTTCAGTAGCAAAAACAGGTACAATCATACCACATCTTCATTGCAATTCATTGTGCTTCACAGATAGTGCTGCTGCTGCTGCTGCTAAGTCGTGTCAGTCGTGTCCGACTCTGTGCGACCCCATAGATGGAGCCCACCAGGCTCCCCCGTCCCTGGGATTCTCCAGGCAAGAACACTGGAGTGGGTTGCCACTTCCTTCACCAATGCATGAAAGGGAAAAGTGAAAGTGAAGTCGTTCAGTCGTGTCCGACTCTGAGTGACCCCATGGACTGCAGCCTACCAGGCTCGTCCGTCCATGGGATTTTCCAGGCAAGAGTACTGGAGTGAATTTTTTTTACAAATTAAAGGTTTACGACAACCCTGCATCAAACAAGTACATTGGCACCACTTTTTCCAGCCTCATTTGCTCACCGAATGTCTCTGCATCACATTTTGGTAATTTTAGCAATATTTTAAACTTTTTCATTATTGCATATTTGTTATGGTGATCTGTGCTCAGTGATCACTGGTGTTATTTTTGCAAAAAAAATTATGACTCTCTGAAGGCTTCAATGATGATTAGCATATTTTTAGCAATAAAGTATTTTCAAATTAAGGTATATACATTCCTTCTTTAGACAATGCTATTGTACACCATAGACTACAATATTTTTTCTGGCTATATTCTCCATGTTGTACAGTATATCCTTACAGCTTATTTTATACCTAACAGCTTGTGAAGTGAAGTGAAAGTCGCTCAGTCATGGCGATTCTTTGTGACCCTGTGGACTATACAGTCCATGGAACTCTCCAGGCCAGAATACTGGAGTGGGTGGCCCTTCCCTTCTTCAGGCCTAATAGCTTATTTTATACCTAATAGTTTGTACCTCTTACCCCCCTACCCTTATATTGTCTCCACTCCCATCACTGGTAAGCACTAGTTTGTTCTCTGTATCTATGAGTCTGCTTCTCTCTCTCTCTCTTTTTTTTTAATATTCGCTACTTTTGTTTTTTAGATTCCACGTATAAACCTTATGTCTTCCTCTGTGTGACTTAGTTCACTCAGCATAATGCCCTATAATGGAGGGCATGCCCTCCAACATGCCATCCATGTTGCTGCAAATGGCACAATTTCATTCTTTTTTTGTGGCTGAGTAGTATTTCTTTGTCTGTCTATCTACTTATACCACATCTTCCTTATCCATTCATCTGTTGATGGCTTAGATTGTTTCTGCATCTTGGCAATTATAAATAATGCTTCCACGAACACTGGGATACCTGTATATTTTCAAATCAGTGTTTTTGTTTTCTTCAGATATATACTCAGGAGTAGAACTGCTGGGTCATATGGTAGTTCTATTTTTAGTTTTTTGAGACACCTACCTACTGTTTTCCACATTTGCTGCATCAATTTACATTCCTACCAACAGTGTACAAGGGTTCCCTTTTGTCCACATCCTCACCAATCTTTGTTATTTGTATTCTGTTTGATGACAACCATTCTGACAGGTATGAGATGATATCTCATTGTGGTTTTAATTTGCATTTCTCTCACGACTAATGATGTTGAGCATCTTTTCATGTGCCTCCTGGCTATCTGCACGTCTTCTTTGAAAAGATGTCTATTTGGCTCATGACAGAGGAGCCTGGCGAGCTACAGTCCATGGTGTCACAAAGAGCCGGTCGCGACAGACCATACACATGCACACACGCATACTCATTTTTTAATTGGGCTGTTTGCTTTATTGATGTCGAGTTATATCTGTTGATGTGTTTTGAAAATTAACTCCTTATTGGTCATCTCATTAGCCAGTATTTTCTCCCATTTCAATAGGTTGCCTTTTCATGTCATTGATGGTTTCCTTTGCTGTGCAAAAACCTAAATCTAATTAGGTTCCACTTGTTTATTTCTGTTTTTATTTCCTTTGCTTTAGGAGACAGATCCAAAAAATATTGCTACAGATTTATATCACAGAGTATTCTATCAATGTTTTCTACTAGGAGTTTCATGGTTTCCAAAATCTAATATGCACTGGGAAACCAAAAAATTCATGTGACTTGCTTTCTTATGATATTTGCTTTATTGCTTTATTGCGGTTCCAGGTTGGTCTAGAACCAGCCTGCAATATGGCCAATGTGTGCCTGAACTAGTGTAGGTCTTTCATAAAAGCAAAGTGATGTAATGTAAACTTTCAAAAAGTGGGGTTACCACATTCAAGAATTCTAAACAAAGGAAACAGTAAAGCAACATCTGAAACAATGGGAGGGTTGCAACACCCTAGATAGAATATACAGTCTTAAGAAACCAGCTAATCTTTCATCTTCAACGATAATGTACTGAAATTGCAACCAAAATCTGCCCTCTTAATCTTATCACTCCAATAAACTGACCACACTCTGGTAACCACAAACAATCAACAGTTTTGTAGAAAAACACAGGCTCATTGCTCATTTATGTTTGGGTTTGTATGTGCTTTTGTGTGTAAGAGGGAAAAGAGAAAAGAAAAAACTTAGTGATAAGAGTATTTACAGAAATCTGAGAGCTTTTTTAAAATTGTGGTTTAAAAAAAAGTATAACATAAAATTTACCACATTAAACATTTTTAAGTGTACAGTTCAGTAGTGGTGAGATTATTCCCATTGCTGTGAAACAGATCTCCAGAATTTTAACTTCTTCATTGTACGGAACTAAAACTCAATCTCCACCAGGCAACAAATCTTCTTTTCTCCCTCTCCCCAGACCTTGGCAACTACAATTCTATTTTCTGCTTTCATGAGTTAATTTGACTACTTCAGATATCTCATTATAAATGGAATCAATCATACAGTATTTTGTCTTATTACTGGCTTACTTGTCTTAGCATAACGTCCCAAGGGTTCATCTATGTTGTAGCATATATCAAAATTTCCCTCCTTTTAGAAGCTGAATAATATTCTACTATATGCATATGCCGCACTTTGTTTATCCATTCATCCATCAATGAACACTAGGATTGCTTCCAGGTTTTAGTTAATGTGAATAATGTTTCTACGAACCTTAAGTGTGTAAATATCTCTTGAAGATCCTGCTTCCAATTCTTCAGATATTTACCCAGAAATGGGATTGCTGGATCATATGGTAGTTCTATTTTTTTATCTATTATGCTTTATTTATTGGCGGCACCTTGTGAGATGCAAGATCCTAGTCCCCTGACTGGGGATCAAACTCAGACCCGCCCTGGCAGTGAAAGTGAAAGTATTAGTCGCTCAACTGTGTCCAACTCTCTGTGACCCCATGGACCGCAGCCCACCAGGATCCTCTGTCCATGGAATTCTTCAGGCAAGAACACTGGAGTGGGTTGCCATTCCCTTCTCCAAGGGATCTCCCCAATCCAGGAGTTGAACCTGGGTCTCCTGCATTGCAGTCAGATTCTTTACTGTCTGAGTCACTAGAGGAGTGGGGAGCCCCAACCGCTGGACACTAGGGAAGTCCAGGTAGGTCTATTTTTAATTTTTTGAGGGACCAGCATACTGTGTTCCATAGTAGCCCTGAGTTGTTTTTAATATTTTCTCTCATACATCTCACAAATAAATAAATGCTAGTTTTTTGAGAGAGGAGGAAAATAGGAAAGAAAAAGCAAGGCAGTGGGAGCCCCTCTAAAGCCAGAGCCTCTTTCTTCCCTTGAACCCCTCAATTCCCCCGCCCACAGGACAGTTTCCCTTTTCTGTTCCCTTCCCTTCTTTCCTGTCACTGGATGCCCAACTCTCCTATTCCCTTATGGTAGGCAGAGCCGTGGCTCCCAAATAAAACGTCCACACGATAATCCTTGGACCCTGCAAATGTAATGGTACATGACTAAAGGAAGTTTGCAAATGCAATTAAGTTTCCAGACCTTAAAACAGAGAAATTAAGGACTTTCCTGGTGATCCAGTAGTTAGGACCCCGAGCTTCCACTGCTGGAGACAGGGGTTCCATCTCTGGTCGGGGAACTAAGATCTCACACGCCACTCACACAGCCAAAAAGTACAAATTAAAACAAAAAAAAATCAAAATGGAGAAATTATCCTGGATTATCCGGGTGTGGCCCCAGAAGGTCAAGCTAGAGAGAATGCAAAGCACAAAACGGATTCCATGCACTGTAGCTGCTCTAAGATGTAGAGGGCCACGCACAAGGACTAGCAGTGGCCTCCAGGAGATAAGGACAGCTCCTGCTGACAGCCAGCAAGGAGTTCAGTCTTATAACTGCAAGAAGCTGAATTTTGCCAACAACCCAGGTGGAGCAGTGGTAAAGAATCTGCCTGCCAATGCAGGAGATGCAAGAGACTCAGGTTTGATCCCTGGGTCGGGATGATGTCCTGGAGGAGGAAATGGCAACCCATAGTATTTATGTATATATTTTTTTCTTTTTTCTCTAAAACAGAATCACTCTGTTCATACTATTCTGTAACTTGATTTTTTATTTATTAATATATATTTGGACACTCTCTTATAACAACATAGAGACAGCTGACCCACTTTTTCTCATTTTTAAGTGATGACATAAAAATAGCTACAAGTTACAACTGAGTAATATCATACCCCACAGATGGTCACTTATGCTGTCTGCGTATTTTCATTAGTACAAATGAATGTCCATCAGCCTATATTTTTTCAACCTTATGCAAGTATTATCTGTATGATAAACACCTAGAAGTGAAATTACTGGGTTACAGGGGGTGTGCATTTAGACACTGCATAGATATTACCAAAATACCATCCCCAAAGAGTACCAAGTTTATTCTTCCATAAACAGAATATGAGAGTGCCTCTCAGCCCACATCCTCTGCAACACTCGTCTCTGTACATTTTTTTCACCTTTACCAATACTTAGATAGAAACGATTTCTCCTTATTTCTCAGTGATGTACAGCATCTTTTCGTATATTTGTTTTGTATGTTATTTGCAATCCTTTTCATATTCATGTCCCTCAAAAGCTTTTTCATCAAGTTCACTTTTTGTATTGATTTATTCAAGCTATTTTTATGTTAATGAAATGAATCTTTTGTCAAATGTGTTGCAAATGCTTTTCCCCTGTTGGTTCCCTTCTGACTCCATTAACAGTATTGCTTGCTGTCATAAATTATAAATTTGTATGTAGTTAAATAGATCGATATTTTTCTTTTAGGCTTTCGGTTTGTATTTGTAACTGCTTTTCCCACTCCAGGATTATTTTTCAAATTTACCCATATTTTGTCTCTTTCATTTCAATATTTTATCCATCTGGATAAAATATCTGAAATTTAGTTTCATGAAAGAGGAGAGATGGAATACAGATTTACAGATTTACTTTTTTCTTCAAATAGCTAGACATTTTCATAACACCATTTATTAAATAAGCCTTCTCCTCTCTGATATAAAACGTCTTTTCTTATAATAAATTCTCAAATCACATAATTTATTCTGTTATTGACAGAATTTCTGTTATTTTGGTGTCAGTACAAATTATTTTAACTAAGTACCTTTACAATACATTTTAATATTTTCTTATTTTTAGACACCCTCTAGCTTTGAAGGCGTGTTAATTTTTCATAGGAACTTATTGAATTTCAACTTTTTCTTAATATTTTGATCTTCTGTATTTTGATTTGATTCAGATAAGTTACTATTACAAAGGCTTGATTTTTACTCACCCAGATAGATGCCATGATATCCCACCTTTCTCTTGAGTTGAGATCACACTAACCTATTAAAAGAAAAATAAAGCACTGAATGGTATAAACCTGGGATTCAGAGCACAATAATTCCAGCCTAACCCTTAAACCCAAACCCAGAAAACAGAAGTCAATATGCAAAGAGAAACCATCTCAGGAAGAAGACTTGTCTCTAATATCAAGTATCCCATTTGCTAAACAAATATTTGCTGATAACTAGCTACAAGGGCGGAGAAGGCGATGGCACCCCACTCCAGTACTTTCGCCTGGAAAATCCCATGGATGGAGGAGCCTGGTAGGCTGCAGTCCATGGGGTTGCTGAGAGTTGGACACGACTGAGCGACTTCACTTTCACTTTTCACTTTTGTGCACTGGAGAAGGAAATGGCAACCCACTCCCGTGTTCTTGCCTGGAGAACCCAGGGACGGGGGAGCCTGGTGAGCTGCCGTCTATGGGGTCGCACAGAGTCGGGACACGACAGAAGCGACTTAGCAGCAGCAGCAGCAGCTACAAGGGACTGTGATAGACCTGTGTGTGTCTGTTTGTGTTCAGACGTGTCCATCTCTTTTGCGACCCCATGGACTGTAGCCCACCAGGCTCCTCTGTCCGTGGAATTTCCAAGGCAATAATACTGGAGCAGGTTGCCATTTCCTTCCTACTCCAGGGGATCTTCCTGACCCAGGAATTGAATCTGCATCTCTTGTGTTTCTTGCATTGGCAGGCAGATTCTTTACCACTAGCGTCACCTGTAAAGTTCTGTGCTAGACCTGTGAAGAGCTCAAAACAAGAGAGAAGAAAAAAAATTTTGTACTCAAAAAGTTTGCAAATATGTTTACTGGAAAGTCAATTTTTGACTCATTTAAAATCCAGGAGAACTACATTGATTGCTGACTTCTTTATTAATTTCCCTACCGTCATAGGGAAAGAAAAAGAAAGAAACATAACTCTCTGTCGTGTTTGACTCTTTGTGACCCCATGGACTGTAGCTCCCCAGGCTCCTCTGTCCATGGGATTCTCCAGGCAAGAATACTGGAGTCAGTTGCCATTTCCTTCTCCAGGGGATTTTCCCAACCCAGGGTTTGAACCTGGGTTTCCTGTACTACAGGCAGACTCTTTATCGTCTAAGCCATGAGGGAAACCTCCCACCATCACAGGGAACAAAAAAAACACTTGTCCCCTCTTCTCCAATTTTTAAATGGCTTCAGTTTGAGTCCTTGTGTTCCTGAAATCTCTGTTTACATTTTACAAGGCTCCAAGTCTACAGCCTTTTATAAACAAATGTGCTTGCTTTTTGAGGAAGGTCCATATCTTGGTAGAGCCTGTAGGTATAAAGGGGCATTTCTTTGATAGAGTCCTGACTGAGAATCCAGTCACTCTGTCATATACAGATATTGTTCAAACATGCTAGCAAATATCCAACATTGACTTAGAAATAAAAGTTGATCCCACTCTTCCCAGGAACAAAATATTCTAAATATTCAGTGATAGCCCATAGTAAAGTTCAATAGGAAATGACACTATTAATCCCTGGAGACATTTAGCCTCAAGATTCTCAGAATCACTGATGGAAGGGCAGTTGACTCTCTAGTTATGAGAGCTAATGTTACATCCCTCTAAACATACAGTGGATTCAAAATATCATTAGTTCTGGTTTTGCCCCTTAAAGCTAGACACAATATCTTTGAGCCTCAGTTTCCCCATTCTGTAAAAAGGGGGAGAGGATAGCCACTGCTGGCATTAAGTGAATTATATGTGTTAATACTGTGAGCAAATGTTTTGAGTTTCTACTATGTTGCAGATAATACAAAAACACTATATGGTCAATTCCGAAAAGCTAGAGATTTTTGTCATGTCTGTTCACTGGGACACAGAAAGTACTAAAAAATGCTATGGAATGAATAAATGATTCAATATAAGCCTCACAATAACCCAGGGGAGCCGGGTATCATTTGTAACATCTCCAAGTTGGAAATGAGGAAGCTGAGGCACAGAAAGGTACAGTCAGTCCCTCCACATCCTTGGTCCCAGAGTCCCTTCATATCCATGGTCCCAGGCCGTCTCCCCAACCTCGTCCAGCATTTAACAAAATCTGAGGGTGCTTAAATCTCTTACACACAAGGGCACGGTACAGTCAGCTCCTGGAACCCAGGGGTTCCGCATGGGCAGGTTCCACCAACCAGAGTTCGGCTGCGAAACCCACGGAGGCTACATTCCAGCCACACAGCGAGTGAGTGGCTCCCCCGTACTGAACCTAGGCAGTTACACTCCAAAGACATGCGTTTAACCCCAAGTTTCTTCCTTACTTAAGTGCCCAGCCAATACACTGTCAAAGCTAATGGTCAATATGTGCTTATGTGCTCAGTGGCTTCAGTCGTGTACGAATCTTTGTGACCCTAGTGGGACTTTGTGACTGTAGTCTCTGGGATTCTTCAGGCAAGAATACTGGAGTGGGTTGCCATGCCCTCCTCCAGGGAATCTTCCCGACCCGGGGATCGAACTCACATTTCCTGCACTGTAAGCGAATTCTTTACCTGCTGAGCCACCTGAGAAGCCCCAAGATGTGTTGATTCAGTATAATTTGTAAATTATGAACATTTATCACAGGTTTAAGAAGTGAAGAATCACTCCACAGTGGAGTCTAAATGACCCAACAATAGAACCTTAAAACACCGTTTTCTGAAAGAGATTAGAGTGTTCACATCAATTCCTTTACTTCCTCCTTGATGCCTATATTTCAACAAATGTTTCTACAGAACCACAGGCTTCTGGGAACAAGGCTCTGGTCTTCTTTGAAAGTTAAAGTCGCTCAGTCTTGTCTGACTCTTTGCGACCCCATGGAATATACAGTCCATGGAATTCTCCAGGCCAGAATACTGGAGCGGGTAGCCTTTCCTTTCTCCAGGGGATCTTCCCAACCCAGGGATCAAACCCAGGTCTCCTGCATTGCAGGCAGATTCTTTACCAGCTGAGCCACAGAATACTGGAATGGATAGCCTATCCCTTCTCCAGGGGATCTTCCGGACCCAGGAATCGAACTGGGGTCTCCTGCATTGCAGGCAGGTTCTTTACCAACTGAGCTATCAAGGAAGCCCTCTGGTTTTCTTTACATCTTTCAATTTGTTTTCTTATCAGTCTGAAGTTTTCTGCCTTCATGAGAGCAAATGGCGCAATGTTTTTATGAGTTACAATTTTCATGAAGTTTATTTTTTAAAAGTTGTGAAAGTAGTCACTCCAAAGGGCAAAGTCTGTCTATGTGGAACACAAATCCTTGATAAGAATTCAGCCCACCATGTTACAACCGTCTTCTTTTTTAATTTTTATTTATTTGAATATAGTTGATTCATAGTGTTGTGTTAGTTTCATGTATACAGCAAAGTGAATCGATTATACATATATCCACTTTTTTTTTTTTCCTCTTCCCACACAGGCCATTGCACAGTACTAAGTAGAGTTCTCTGCGCTGTATGTGTCCTTATTAGTTATCTATTTTTTTTATATATAGTAGTGTGTATAGAGGAGAAGGCAATGGCAACCCACTCCAGTACTCTTGCCTGGAAAATCCCATGGACGGAGGAGCCTGGCTGGTAGGCTGCAGTCCATGGGGTCGCTAAGAGTCAGACACGACTGAGCGACTTCACTTTCACTTTTCACTTTCATGCGTTGGAGAAGGAAATGGCAACCCACTCCAGTGTTCTTGCCTGGAGAATCCCAGGGACGGGGGAGCCTGGTGGGCTGCCGTCTATGGGGTCGCAGAGAGTTGGATACGACTAAAGCGACTTAGCAGCAGCAGCAGTGTGTATAGGGTGATTCCAATCTCTTAATTTATCCCTCCCCCTCCTCCCTCCCAAATGAACTTACTTAACAAAACCGAAATAAAGTCATAGAGGTAGATAACAACTTTCTTAGCAGCAGCCAAAGGGGCCTCCAGCGACCCTGAACCTTCTTCACCAGGGGGAAAACCACAGTTTCCTATATATGGTCAGTTGCAATCAAGGACTCAGATCCTCTATCTGTTGACTCAAATGCCAGGGGAATGATTCACGTCCAGTGAATCAGACTATTGTAATCAAAGAAAAAGGTGAGTCTTTTGAAGGAAAAGCAAACTTCTGGGGCTCCTAACGCCCAATATCTAAATACACTTTCAACTCCTAAAAAAGCCAGGTGAAACAAAATTAATTGCCTACATGAAGAAGAAGACGTGCTCACAAGGATGGGTGTTTCCAAGTCCTCAGAACCGAGTTCAGAACTACTCCGGAGGCACCAGGGGCCGGAAGGGCCATTCCAACTCCCCGTTCTTTTTCTGTTCCCAAGACCTTCAGAGTTGGGGAGACCAAGAAGGCCAACTGCATCCCCGCCCCACTCGCTGTGATGAAAAGCTGGTCAACGTGCGCCCCGCCCTGACCAGGGCCGGGTGACCCTCAGGGCAGGCACTTTTGCGGCCTGGGGCCTCGGCTTCCTTGATTCTGAATCCGGGGCCGTGGACTCCATGCCGGCCCATCCCCCTGGGACCCTGCACCCTGAAGCCGGGTCAGTCCGCGCCGTGGGTGCCAGCCCGGCGCTGCGCTCGCGGGTGAACCCGCCGACGCTCACCCGGGGATTCGGGCCGCAGGGCAGCGAGGGCAGCGGGAAAGGATTGGGGCTAGGCGTGGGGGTGCTGAACTTACCTAGGGAGCCGCCCTGGGAGCCGGCGTGCGGAAGAGCGGCCAGCGAGGGAGTGCGCCCCGGGAGCCGCTGCTCCGCGCTCCCTCCCTCTCGCCCGTCCTGGGACCGCACCCCTTCCTCCCGCCCCTCCGCCTCCTCCCGCCTCCACCTGCTCGCCACCGGCGGCCGGAAAAGGGAAGCCGCGCCCCGGGTTCCCTGGGCTCCAGTTCCCCACACGTGCGTCTTAGACCTCCCTGATGGAGTGGCGGGGGGGGGGGGGGGGGGAAATCTCCAAATTTTCCCACCCTCCTCTCTCATACTCCTCATAGTGAAACCCTGTGTCTTCCATTTTCACTTCTCCCGCACATTAAGGTTTTCTCAGATTTTGCAATGCGTGTTTTGTTCTAGGCCTGTGGATTCAAAGATGAGACAGTCCCCACGTTGCAGTGCAGAGGAAATCTTTCCCTTCCTGAGACCAAAAAAGATAAAAGAGAACAGTGAGCAGGTCTGAACATCCCTAGTTGTTGTTGTTTTTTTTTTAATCTTTAATTGCTCCTAACTCTGCCTATCTGCAACTAAGCTTGCTTTTCTGACCCCCTAGCTATGCAGAGCCAAATTTTGCACGTATGATCCTTTGCTTACCCTTGCAACACTTCCTTCCCCTTGTAGTATGAGAAAGAAGGGCTCAGAGCCACCAAACTATAAGGCTCAACTGCTGGGTTACTGATGCCAGCCTGTGAGTGTTTTGACAAGATCCTAACACCTTTGTTCCTAATCGCTGACTCCTGTTTGCAGGCTATCATGGGTTGCAGGTGGGGGGCAGCCCTCTCTGCCGGCTGAGAAATAAAGCCACCTTTCTATTACCTCTAAACTTTGTCTCCATATTTTTTAATCGGCTTCAGTGGGCAGAAAAAGCCAAGATTTTGGTTGGCAACAATTTGGGGGACTTGTCTGGCATTTGGTAGCGGGCAGGTGGCCCCACAGGGCCCCTTGGCTATGGGAACACCAGGGACTCCTTTCATAGGGCGGCACTGGGATCACACCAACCCGCCTGCCAACTTAGCTGCTGAACTCTGGGACTGTGATGGAGAACAGGAGAGAAGCTACCCTTTCAGCTGCCAAGGCTGAGGGCACTTTTCTTCTCCTTTTCGTGCCAGCCTGAATTTTCAATCCCAGAAACACTGGATATTGGAGGATCAGAAGTGGGGTGTCTGGTATATGGAGACACTCACTAGCATTTAGATAATTCCCCTGGTGTGCACCTCTTGATGCTTTCCGTTTGAGGAACTGATGCAGTTCCAGTTTGGGGGTGTCTCCCTATAAAAGGGGGTCCCCGTTTGTAACACGCTGCTTTGGACATATGTTGCAGGCTTGGTGGGACTCAAAAGTCATGTTTGGGGCATTCTTGCCGTTTGGTTTTTGGATTTCTGGGCATCTCTTTGCCATTTGTTTTGTTTTTAGTGACTTCCTGCTGTCATGGTTTGGTTTGGTTTGTTTACTTTGGTTTATGAGCACAGACATCTGACCCTAACTGCTTGAGCTAGAATGGGAAGCACTTCCTCTAAGGTTTCATCTGAGTCCCCTAGGAAAAATCCTAGATCACTAGTCAACCTATAGTTATGACAAGTATTTACTTAATTGGAAATTAAAAGTGCTCACACACACATAAAAAACTTTTTTTCGAGGGAGCTATTTTTATTGTGTATGTAATTAAGGTGATTTTAAAAATAAAGGAGAAGCTGGCTTGGTAAGTTTAAACAAAGACTTCCTAGAGGGAAACTTATGTTTCTATGCGTCTTTGAAAAATTTCTATCTGATCTTCCTAGGCTGTTCTATTGTGTGTTTGTTTGTTTGTGTTAGGCCTATAAGAGGTCTTTTTATAATTTATTGGTGGCCAAATGATGGGTTCTCTTAAAATTAGAGAAACTAGCAAATTATTAAATCTAGAGCACAAACCAAAAAGCCTCTGACAACTCCATGGTTTTCCTAGGAATGGTGGGATTGTCACATATGGAAACCAAACTTTGGGATATTGCAAAGCCATTATACCATGCTTTGAAAGGTGCAGATTCTGAACATTTGGTTTGGTTGAAAGTGTGTTATTTGCTCAGTTGTGTCCGACTCTTTGCGACTCCATGAACTGTAGCCTGCCAGGCTTTTCTGCCCATGGAATTCCCCAGGCAAGAATACTGGAGTGGGTTGCCATGCCCTCCTCCAGGGGATCTTCCCCACCCAGGGATGGAACCCAGGTCTCTTGCATTTCCTGCTTTGCAGGCAGATCCTTTACTGCTGAGCCACCAGGGAATCCTGTTCAAGAGGACATCCTTCCTTAAATGGAAGAGGAGCTTCAATAGAGAAAGCAGAGAGGTGGTTTTGCTTGTCAAGTCAGTGCCCCGGAACCACCAGACTTCCAAATCGAACACATGGAGTTTTCTGCGTAGAACAGCCTTCCGTTCTGTTATAATTCCTGACTCCCATTCAGCAACTGCTACAATAGATTATCAAGTTCCAACTCATCCTAGAACATTCTGGGATTATTATGGGAGGAACAGGGGGATATGTATTGAGAGCCCATAATTTATATGACATTGAGAAATGCACTTGGCATATATTGTCTTATTTCATGTCTACAGAAGAGCTTAAGTTAGGTGTGATTACCTCCGTTTTGCAGATTCAGAGACAGGCTGAGAGGGATTCAGTAACTTCTATCAGTTGTGTCCCACACAACCAGGAAGTAATAAAGTTGGATTTCTACCCAGAAGGATGTGAGTAACACGTGGTGTTTACATGTAGGATTTATTTCAGTTGTTCCAGGTTCAGGGTTTAACCTCTTTGGTTTTAGGATGGCAACTTGAAAACAAAATGCATTCTATTTTTGAGGTTTTCTAGTTGTGACAGTTGCCCAGTTACCACCATTAACCCCATGGACGGAGGAGCCTGGTAGGCTGCAGTCCATGGGGTCGCACAGAATCGGACACGACTGACCGACTTCACTTTCACTTTTCCCTTTCATGCATTGGAGAAGGACACGGCAACCCACTCCAGTATTCTTGCTAGAGAATCCCAGGGACGGGGGAGCCTGGTGGGCTGCCGTCTGTGGGGTCGCACAGAGTCGGACACGACTGAAGCGACTTAGCAGCAGTAGCAGCAGACTAGAATCATGCTGTAGTGTATTTATAAAATTAATGCTTTTCCCTCAAAGGATGAATTTTCTCAGAAGTAAATTTTAGATGGTAAAATGATAAGAATGATAAATGTTAGGATCCCAGAAACCGTTTATCGTCATCCAAAAAAAAAAAAAAACCCCAGAAAAGACTGTTTGATGAAACTTTCACTATTCTGAATGCACTGAACCACGCTGTAGTTTTATAAGAAGCTGACTTTCCTATGTCACCTTTTCTCTCTGCTAAAAAGAACAATTTGAGAGTCAAATATAACATTTTAGAGCAAAGTTATATTAGAAAATCATAGGAAATTATAATCAAATGGGAGAGAGCTGCCTGACAGGACCTGTGGCCCAGGAGGGATGCAAGCATGGCCACAACCATGGCCAAGCAGTGGGGGGAGGGTAGATACTTTTAACTTCCCTCACATCAATGCCTCCACCAGAAGCCAAGGGCCCAAGAAGGCCTTGGAGAAGCAATTTCAGGAAGCCAGTTTCCTGGAGCATAGGAATTGGGGCAGAGAAGTGGTGTGAAGGCAAACAAAATAAGCAGCACAAAGACTTCTGTGAGTTACTAGTATCAAGCATTGGTTAATTTTGGACACATTCCTGATTTAGTTGGAATGTTTAAGGGAGACATGTGAAACTTTTTTTTTTTATGTAACAATTTACAGAAACTCTCCCAAAGCCTGGATTCTAATAAACTTTTCTAACTTGCTGGTCTTGGAGTCTGATGCTGTGCATGTGCTCAGCTGTGTCCAACTCTTTGTGACCCCATGGACTGTAGCCTGCCAGCCTTAAGTTAAAATGACCATGGGGATAAAATTCTGCTAGCTTTTTGTGTTTTTTTAAGAGAGAGTTGCACCATGGGACTATTTTGTTGTATCAATAAAGTGGCTGGATTTTTTGGGACAAGCATTAGATCAGAGGTAAAGTGAAAGAGGAGAGTGAAAAAGTTGGCTTAAAGCTCAACATTCAGAAAACTAAGATCATGGCATCTGGTCCCATCACTTCATGGGAAATAGGTGGGAAAACAGTGGAAACAGTGTCAGACTTTATTTTTGGGGGCTCCAAAATCACTGCAGATGGTGATTGCAGCCATGAAATTAAAAGATGCTTATTCCTTGGAAGGAAGGTTATGGCCAACCTAGACAGCATATTAAAAAGCAGAGACATTACTTTGCCAACAAAAGTCCGTCTAGTCAAGGCTATGGTTTTTCCAGTGGTCATGTATGGATGTGAGAGTTGGACGGTGAAGAAAGCTGAGCGCCACAGAATTGATGCTTTTGAACTGTGGTGTTGGAGAAGACTCTTGAGAGTCCCTTGGACTGCAAGGAGATCCAATAAATCCATCCTAAAGGAGATCAATCCTGGGTGTTCATTGGAAGGACTGATGTTGAAGCTGAAACTCCAATACTTTGGCCACCTCATGCGAAGAGTTGACTCATTGGAAAAGCCCCTAATGCTGGGTAGGATTGGGGGCAGGAGGAGAAGGGGACGACACAGGTTGAGATGGTTGGATGACATCACTGACTCGATGGACATGGGTTTGGGTAAACTCCGGGAGTCGGTGATGGACAGAGAGGCCTGGTGTGCTGCAATTCATGGGGTCACAAAGAGTCAGACACGACTGAGCGACTGAACTGAAACTGATAGGAGCTTTGGACCATATTTAAGCAATATCAGTTTGCGCAAATACTTGAAATTCTGGGATTCATGTGGAACATTCAGAGAAAATTGTCCAGGACAATGATCTTCAACTATTTCACAGGGTCATAACCAGGACTGAATGAGGTAGAGAAGGTGAAGAAATCACTGATCTTGACTGGCATGCGTGCGTGTTAAGTCGCTTCAGTTGTGTCCGACTCTTTGTGACCCTATGGACTGTAGCTCGCCAGGTTCCCCTGTCCATGGAATTCTCCAGGCATGAATACTGGAGTCGGTTGCCATACCCTCTTCCAGGGGATCTTCCAGACCCAAGGGTCGAACCCTTGTCTCCTGAGTCTCCTCATTGGCAGGCGGGTTCTTTACCACTAGTGCCACCTGTGTGCCCAATATGACGTTGACATTGCCCCTAGGATTTTACCTGGCCCGATAGCTAGCTGCAGCGCGCTCCTGGTTAGAGGCACCCCAGGTTCACTTGGGGATAGAAACTTCTTTGTTTAAAATTATCTATTTAGTTTTGGCTTTGCTGTGTCCTCACTGCTGCACACGGGCTCTCGTCGAGGCAAACTGGAGCTACTCTCTAATTTTGTTACACGGGCTTCACACTGCAGTGGCTTCTCTCGTTGTGGGGCACAGGCTGTAGGGTGCTTGGGCTTCAGTAGCTGAAGCACATGAGCTCAGTAGTTGTGGCTCACAGGCTTAGTTGTCCTATGGCACGTAGGATCTTCCGGACCAGAGATTGAACTGGTGTCCACTGCACTGGCAGGTGGATTCTTAACCACTAGACCATCAGGGATACTTGGGATAGAATCTTAGTACACACTGTGGCATCTAAGTATTAGGTTGAGAGGTGTAAAGTACTGATCCTGGACTATTTTTACTTACAAAATTAGCAGTTTCCTGGGGTTGAATCTAACAGGATGTTCTCTATAGTCTCCCTCAGTTGCTCTCATTATGCTTCTCCAAAACCCTAGTCTGAGATATTGCAAAATCTAAATGAGAACTCATTTTCTGCCACTTTCCTCCAAATTTCCGTGAAATTTCAGGTCTCAGGAAGCATTTTGATAGCCAGATGTAGCAATTCACAGATTGGTTCCTGAATCAGCTTCTTCATGGGCCCAAAAGAAATGCACTCTGGGGCTGAGGGCCTGCTTTTAGGCAGAGGACAATCATAGCAAATTCTGAGGAATTTAAGTTTACACAAAGCCCATGGCAACATTTAAGGAAAAGGAAACCCTAGGTTCAGTTGTGGCATCTTTTCCCTGGATTTCCTGAAAAGTCTTTCTCAATTCTTGCTGGGTTTGCAAACGTGCTATCAGAATGTGCCAACAGAGCCCTGCTGATCACTGTCATTGGTTTCTCAGGGAGGACAGGCTTGCAAAACGCCTGGCCTCAGTTTCATTCTGACTCTGCCATTTTTCCTGCACCAGCCAATAAATTCTTATTTGGAACTTTGGTCAGTTACAGGGTGAGTTATGGACACAAATTTTTGTGCCCAGTGACTTCTTTGGTGGGCCAGGGGCTGAGACTCCACACTCCCAATGCAGAGGGCCCGGGTTCGATCCCTGGTTGGGGAACTAGATCCCACATGCCATAACTAAAGATCCCATGTGCCACAACAAAGACCTGGCACAGCCAAATAAATAAAAATAAATATTAAAATAAACTTTGGGCCTGCATAAAAGGACATAGTCATTTTCATACTATTTCAAGTGTCCTGAGAAGGTTTGATGAGGATAAATACAGCATCGATGATCATCTTTTGCACATGGAAATTTTAATTATTCTTCTTTTCCTGGGGTTTCAACAGACGGCAAAAGAAGAACTATGATAATATGAGGATAGGTAATTTATTCTTGATTTTAGCCCAAGTAGTGAATGTCTCACAATCAATCCCTTCAGAAGGATTTTCTCCAAAAAAAGTTTTAGAATGATTTTGCCATCTCCATGGCACTGTCTTATGTTGATGAGATGAAGAATCTAGTAAGACAAACACAGCAAATAAAACACAGACTGTCATTTATTAATACAAATTTATATAGTGGCATATGCTATTGGAGAAATCAGAAATTCATAACACACAGATTGGTATTGGAAATACAAAAATCATTTCAGTGTCAAGGAATCAGGTTGACAGCACCACGGATGTTTTACTCAAGTCTGAGCAGGTGTGTAGTATCTGAGAAGAATGAATACCTAGGGTACACCAAGACTGGATATCGTAAGATTGTGCAAACACATTCCCACACTCTTTCCGCATCTGCCCATAAGAATCGGCAGGAGGCCAGGAGGCCTGGGGCACAATTAGAGGGCAAAGGTGCAGACTCTTCTTTCTTTGAACCTTCACAGCCAGCATGTGATAGCAAATAGCAACCCCTGAGGGGCTTTTGTTCTTTTTCACCTAAAGGCATGGAAGGAAAGGTTAGTAAAACACACACAAGGCGTTAGTGAGCCAGTTAGAAGAATTGAAAGGAAAGCTTTGACTGAAATAGCATCCCAGGTCAGTCAGCAAATTCTCTGCTTCCTCATATGACATATAAAATGAAAAATTCTTTATCGAAGAAGTACGTCTCTGCTTTGCATCTCTGGACACTTCCTATTTCATATATGTGCGTCCACTAGAGAAGGATGAAGTGTGTGTGGTGGGGGTGGAGGATAGAAAGGAAGGGAGGAACTGATCCCAAGGACTTCCCTTTCATACTGACAACTCACTATCTCATGGTCTGCATGCGTGCTGCCCATGTCACTTGAGACCCTTCCACAGAGGCTGCTAGGAGCGCATTGAGATCAGCCTCCACTCCTTCCTGCACCGGCCCCCTTCTGCCTCCTGTCTGCACTCTTTCCACCCATGTGCCCTGTTCAGTAGGATCGGAAGGGCCGTGCCAGAAGACTCTCCCAGCAAGTGGGAAGCTGCTGCTTTCATGTGCAAGCATTCAGGCATCTAGGAGTGGTGAGAAACAACAGGCTACATCAAAAGTTGCTTCATGAGTGACTGGCTCTGTCCTGGCAGAAATATTGGCAACCTTCTATTATAGGTTGTTTTTGTTTAGTTGCTAAGTCTTATCCAACTCTTGGGACCCCATGGACTGTAGCCTGACAGGCTCCTCTGTCCATGGGATTCTCCAGACAAGAATACTGGAGTGGGTTGCCATTTCCTTCTCCAGGGGATCTTCCCCATGCAGGGATCGAACTTGTGTCTCCTGCATTGGCAGGTGGGTTCTTTACTGCGTTGTTCTGGAGAGAATTCTGTGCTGGGCTGATGAACTCTCCAGTCACGACACACCAGTTCTGGGTGTTCATGAGGCCAGTAGAGACGTTCCACCTCCAAACAGCCCAGCAGGTCTCACATAGCACCTGAGCAGGCAGAAGAATCGGGTTCGGGGCCCAATCTCTCCAACTCTCCCTTCCCTAGAAACTTACACTCATCTTGGAATGCTCATCAAACTCCCCTCCAACTGTCCTGCTCAGGAGACTGACTCACAGTCTCACCTCCTGTTAACATGCTTATTCCAGCTTCTCTGTTCAGTCCTCCTCAAGCCCATGCCAGATTCATGCCTGGGTCAAGCGGTGCTTCTCTGCCCCAATGAGAAGATTATTTTATGATCCAAGTAGAAGAGAGTTTTTTTTTTCTCTACTTGCCCTTATGATATTGGCACCATACTCTCTCTCCCCTGCCCTAAATTGACTCCTCTATCCTTCGCCCATGACACTGTTTATTTGTTCACTTAACACATATTCCTGGAGTGCTTGTGATGTGCCAGGCACTGCTGGAGAACCCAAGGCATGGCTCACACCCACCCTCCTCTCAAGGAGCTTGGACTCCAACAGAGATGCCTGAAACCTTATATGGTTCATTCTTTCTAGCTTTGAGTACCAAAGTGTTTCCAATGTGGAATGTTCTCAGAGCGAGGCTCCACTCTAATACAAACATCACACAGTGTGAATGCTCTGCGATTTGCTCAGTGGTAAAGGTGTGACTGGTGTCAGGAAGGGGAAGTGTCTTTTCCTCTCGAACAACAGAAAGGTGCCTCCAGTTCAAAACAACATGACACGCATGCTTATGCTTTTGCCAACTTGGCAGAAGCAAAACTGAACATAAAAGCAAGTGGTGTGCACGCTACGTACGACATCATTAAGCTGCTATTTGAACACTAAATCATTTTAAAGCCATGTGTTCATGGCCTTGTCATATGCTGTGCTGATATGGTAAAATAAGTGCCTGAGCTACCAAAAAAAGAACCCCCAAAAGAGAAATCCCTGAAATACTGTACCGGAAGCCATGCCTTTATCTGCTGAGCTAGTACTCTGTCTGCTGTGAGCACTAGCACTTTTGTGCAATGAGGACCAGGGCATCCTCAACTCCGATTTTACTTGGGGCCTGAGCTTTCTCCTGATTGGCTTTATTCAAATGAATCACTGACTTCTCTGAAGCCCCAACAAAATAAAAGCCCCACAGCTAGCAAAGCACAGGGCTTGTCTATTACTGGACTGGGAAAAGCCTGGGGCAGCAGGAACTGTCGTAGGAGTGTCAAGCACCCACGGGCAATGCTGGCTAAAGGAGCACAGTGCAGCGATCTTGCCTGGCAGCCGTCCTGTGCCGGGGAGGATGTCTCCTGGCTGCAGTGCAAACCAGCCGGGCACAAGGACATCCCCCTGGGCCGAGGGTGCAGAGCATCACTGATGTGCTCTGAGACACCTGCCAAGTCCCTCCTTCCCCCCAGGGTTTCAGTGCCCCCTCCATAAAGTGGGAGGGGGTTTCCCCCATGCCTGATGCCTGACAGGAGAGGCTGAGGTTTCTCAGAGAAATGCTCTAGTCCAGAGCAGTTTAAACCCCCAGGTGAAAAGGGCTGGGGATGCAAAGTAAGGTCGGAGGCTGAGGAGTGCAGGCTGTCAACTGGACACATGAGCAAACATTTATGTGCTGATTAGCAGAATTCTGAGTGGAATCTGTGCATCAGCAATGTGAACTCTGCTGTCCAGACACCCAGGAAGAGCGCAAGCAGAAGGGAGCTGGAGCTGGGGATTGGGGGGTAGAGACCAAAAGCACCCCACCTCTCCTTTCTGCCTCTGAGACCTTCCGGTACATCCCTGTGCGCTCCCTCTGCTGACCTAAGTCCCGTCCTAACTCCAAACACTGGCTTTCCAAGACTAGCCTTACAGAATGAACAATTTGCCGCTGCAGAGACTGTTAATGGGATCCACGGAAAGAACTCCTTCCATTGTCTGGGGTCTCAGTGGTTTTTTGTCTCATGAGGTAGCTCAGTTGTGAGTTGATGCGTGTGATGTATGCCTTCCGCCACTGAACGCTATCGTATTCCCTTTTTAATCGGCAAGATTATAAAAATACCAGTATTTTCCCCGCGTTTTATAAAAATGACTTTAGAAAAAAAAAAAAATACATGTGGGTCTCCTCCATTAAACTTCTGTTCCGTCCTGTAAATTGTTGTGAACTCTGACTTCCAGATTCAATTTCTTTACTTTAGCACCTTTGAACACGTACGTGCCCTCGGTTTCACCGAGTATGTTCACGTTGCGCACTGTGCAGTACTGCCTGTCCACGTTCTTCTCCACCCTGTCCACGCCCCTCTTGGGAACGTCCACCTTGGTATTCAGAGGGTATTCCTCCAAGATGTTCCCCTTGGGCGGCTTCTTCCTCTGTTTCTGGCACTTCCTGGTGATGAAACAAGCCACCAAAGACACCAGAAGTAGGAGCATGATGGCAGCAAGGGCGCTGCCGATAGACGCCCCGGTTTGGGAGAGAGAAGCAGCTACAACTGGTTCTTGCATCTCCAGGTTCAGGGACTTCATATTGGTGCCATTCTTGACTTGGTCCCCTTCGTTATCATAGATGAGGGACTCGTCAAGGCTCAGCCAGCCACTGGGGTCCGCCAGATCCCTTCGGTGGCGCCTCAGAGGGGCCGCGAGAGAGCGTTGGACCCTGGGGCCTGAGATGGTATCAGGACCAATGATATAGATCACCTGAAGGTACCACTGGTGTCCTGCTTCCACCTGCAGGAGGAGGAGACGCGAAGATGAACTGAACATGTCACTGATGCCCACAGACCACTTCTGAGGAAGGGAATGGGAAGACCACTGCCCATCACAAGCTTCCATAGATAAATGGTTTCAAGAAAAGCATTAGCTACACCAATGTTCACAGCAGCATTATTTACAATAGCCAATATATGGAAACAACTGGAGTGTCCATCAATAGATGAATGGAAAAGAAAGATGTGGTATATATGCATACAGTGGAATACTATTCAGCCATAAAAAAAATCTTGCCATTTGTGCCAACATGGATGGACCTAGAAATTATTAGGCTGTATAGGCTGTGCTCAGTCACTTCCACCTCTTTGTGATCCCATGGACTGTAGCCCACCAGGCTCCTCTGTCCATAGGATTCTCCAAGCAAGAATACTGGAGTGGGTTGCCATTTCCTTCTCCAGAGGATCTTCCCAACCCAGGGATCAAACCTGCATCTCCTGCATTGGCAGGCGGATTACCACTGAGCCACCTGGGTAGCCCTAGAAAGTATTATACTAAGTGAAATAAGTCAGTTAGAGAAAGACTAATACCATATGATTTTACTTGTATGTAGAATTAAAAAAAAAAAAAAAAAAGACAAGCAAAACAAAATGAAAACAGATTCAGATACAGAGAATAAATAGGTAGTTGCCAGATGAAGGAGGGGATGGGGGGCCAGGCTCCATGAAGGGGCTTAAGAGGTACAAACCTCCAGCTATAAAAAAAACAAATCATGAGATGTAATACATAGCATAAGGAATATGGCCACTAATACTGTAACAACTTTGTATGGGTACAGACGGTTACTAGACTTACCATACTGATCCTTTCATGATGTATGCAAATGTCAAATCACTATGTATCACACGTGAAACTAACATAACATTGTACATCAAATATATTTCAATTAAAAAAAAAAAGAAAGGAAACTGATCCACTAAAGAAAGAATCTTTTTTTTAAAGTCATAGAACAAATCAGACTATCACTGGCCTCCTTTAAAAAATGTTGAGGCCTCCTTTAAAAATCACTGGCCTCCTTTAAAAAATGTTTAAAAAATGTAAGACTATGAGTGGTGCATTTAAGGGTTAGGAAGTATGCCACTGTAACTGCAACAGAATAAATAAAGATTTTGATGAAGTATAGAAAAAAAAAAGAAAGAAAAAGAAAAGCATTAGCAATGATTGGTATCTGAATAGAGAACTGAACCAAACATTTTGGGGTTCTAGTCTATTTCCAAATTAAAGTGATCTTAGGGCAGATATTAATATTTTTTTCTGTTTCCCTACTGGTTCATGGAATAGCCCTAAGAATTTATCTTTTAGGGTTTCTGTAGCTTAATGAATGCTTATGATTGGTTGGTCTTTATTGACATAAGTAGAGTAATAGTATTAATAATCAATTTATTCCCAGTGACCTTCCACTGGTTTGTATGCTAATTTACTATTCATTGATGAACTTTAGCTAAAGTAGAGTCATTCAATAAAGATTCATTAAATACCTACTCTGTGCGTAATAAACAGACACGTGACAAAAATTTGCTAAATCTGAACACTTTTTGGATCATCTTCTGAGTGGTTATGTCATCAAGCATTTTATTTCCCTTCCATCTGCCGCCCATTGAGATCCTCCATGATTTTGAAATAACTTCTGAAGAGTGATAATAGTTCTGAAATCCAAGGTCATGACTTACTATTTGAAGACAGAGAAGAGTAGAAATTGATCTTGGAAATTCATGCTTATTACTGGGACTTAGAGTATTTTTGCTTATCAAATACTAGTAATTCTTGCCATTCTAAATCACTGGATTGTATTTATGATTTTGTTAAATATTTCCACATGCCTGTGAAAACCAGCTGTTGCTGCGCAGAGCCATGATGAGACTATATGCGAATTAAAGAATTTCATTATTGCTTTGGTCTATTGGATAGATGATAAAATTTGGGGTGAGAGTGTTAGTTGCTCAGTCATGTCCGACTCTTTGCAACCCTGTGGAGTATAGCCGCCAGGCTCCTCTGTCCTTGGAAATTTCCAGGCAAGAATACTGGAGTAGGTTTCCATTCCCTTCTCCAGGGGATCTTTCCGACCCAGGGATGGAACCCAGGTCTCCTGTATGGCAGGCAGATTCTTTCCTGTCTGAGCCGCCAGGGAAGCTAAGACCCTGATGCTGGGAAAGACTGAAGGCAAAAGAATGTAACAGAGGATGAGATGGTTGGATGGCATCACCAAATCAATGGACGTGATCTTGGGTGAACTCTGGGAGATGGTGAAGGACAGGGAAGCCTTGCGTGCTGCAGTCCATGGGGTCACAAGGAGTTCGACAGGACTTAGCGGTTGAACAACGGGAAGTTTGAGAACAATAAAAAGACCTGCCAGCAAGAATGCTATAAAAAGAAACTGCCATTGCAGAGATGATGTCATCTTCCTCTTTGTAACCTTTAAAGTGAATTGATGCTCTACTTCTATTCTTCCCACCACACTCACCTTATACAGCGCGTCTACCTTCAGAGTAAATCCATCCATGCCTGGCATGCTGCTGACCACGTGGAAATCAGGCAACTCGGAAGCAAAATGGGCCTCAAAGGGTACGTCATGGAAGTACTTGTCAGTTACCTCTGGCTGACTACGGTCCTAGGAGTTGGAAGAGAGAAACACAAGATCTAGCAAGATGGAACCACTGAACTGGCAGTGGTGGTCTCAGGGAGGAGGCAGTCACTCTTTGGGTCGGGGGAGTGTGTGCTGCAGGAGCACTCACCTGAGCCTTAAGTAGACTGCTGCCCCTGGGCACCCACTGCCCTCTTGGGGAGGACACTTGGTGGCCTCTGTGATCTTGAAACATAACAAGTTAAGATAGCCTAGACCAGCAATTCTCAAGCTATGTGTCCTCAGGACTTAAAAATTAAAGAGGTCTCAAAGGTTGTATTTTATGTGATTTATATCTATCAATATTTACTGTATTAAAATTAATACTGTGATATGCTACAATGAACAATTTTTTTAAAATGAAAAAACAGATATTTACTAATTCATTTTAAGAGAGAAATGAGCAACTCATTACATGTTAACATAAGTAACATATTTTTTAGTGAAAACACCTATATTCATATCCACCCAAAAAGAGAGTTGGCCTTGTTTTACATTTTGGCAAATTGCTAGAAAAGAACTCGATTCTCATAATTGCTTCTATTTTCCATCAGTTGTGATATGTTGTTTTGGCTGAAGTATGTGAAGACGATCTGGCCTCACATAAGCGATGTATTAATAGCTGGAAGAAGGAGAAATGTTTGAATAACTTTTTCAGATAATTGTACATATTCTTTTTTGATACTAAATCAAACCTCAGGAAGTGATGTTTTTTAAAGATTAGGCACAATATGAAGTGTGATCCCGTATCAATTAACCTGCATGCTCTCTGCAATTGTGAGGGAGTGAGTATGAAAAAATCAAGCAATATCATATCATCACGAAAGTAGTTTTGACCTCACAGAGACCCTGAAAGAATACTGGGGATATTGAGGGGTCTCTGGGACACCCCGAGAAATACTTTCTTAGACATTCCTCTTCCTAGAACATCAGTGACAGCTTGTGCTGTTGAAATGGAGCAGGACCCTCTGGTCCTTGCCCCTCCCCTGCCTCCAAGTCCTCAGTCTGCCCTTTGTCTGTGGAAAAACTTTGGCCAAAGAATAGGTTTAATCAGAGAAGTGAGAAAATGCAGAAACAAAGGAAAACAGCCACAGGAGACCAAATAATAATAAAGTAGTCACTAACCACAGTCAAGGACCTTTAGCTCCTTCTCAAGGGCTATAGATTATATTCTGAGCCATATCCTGTGAGCTGTCTTGTAGATACTGAAACTCGCAACAGGTGGAAGCAGTTAAGTACATGATGACCAGACTGTAGCCATGATACAAACTGCCACAGTTCTGAGATTGCAAAGAAATGGAAACAAATGAACTCTAGAACTGAAGACTAACAGTATTCAAGACAATCAAGATGACTCTGGTCAGACCACTGACGACCAGTTTCAAGATGACTGTCAGAGCTGACCATTCTGTTTCTGCATGTAACCCTCTCCCTCCGTCTATAAAAGCTCCTGCCCCCTGATTGTCAGGGGGCAGAATTGGCCGGCACGTAGCCAGTACAAAGATAGACCTTCTCCAGCTGGAGCTTGTAAGCTAGGTTTTGCTCTGGATTCCAAAGTACTCGGCCATAGAATCTGACCTGAAAAGATTGCAAGCAATTAATTAGGTCAGACTTTAAGAAAGAGGGAAAAAAAAAGTGCTAAAAGCAGCTAACATTTATTGAACTCATACTCCTGGCGAGGTACTTTACTAAGTCCTTCCCATGGGAGAACTCAGGTGGTGCTCACAGTTTTATAGATGAGGACATTGAGTGGTGAGGAGATTTGTTCAAGGTCACAAAGCCACCGAGCGGTGAGGGTGGGATTCAAAGTCAAAGGTGCTTGGTTTGAAAAACCCACACTGTTAACCACCACACGATATCATTACCTCACCACAGAGGAAGGTAAACAACATCAAATGAGCATAGAGCTGACAATGAGGGCATAGCACAAAAATCTGCCTGGAGAGAGCTATGGAAGGGTATAAAGAGGAGATGACATTTGAGGTTGTCCTGAACCATGAGTTGTCAGCTGGGGCATCTGAGTGGGGAGGGAGAGGCTGCAAGAGCATCCTAGGTGAAAGCAAGTCCATGTACAAAATACGGAATGCTGGAAGGGTACCAGTCCTGGTGTAGTTACTTTTTCTTAGTTCCTGCTAGGGCATCAAATTCTTTACCTACAGTATCTTATTTAGTCCTCCAAAGAGCCTAAGAGATGGGTTCAATTAGTGTCCCTATGTTAAATAACTTGCTCAATGTTTCGTATCTGTGACATGCAGGAGGAGGATGTGAGCACAAATCCGTCTGACTCAGAATGCTCATCGGAACATTTACTGTGGCAGCAGGCAGGCCAGTGATGGGGGCGGCAGGGAGAGGGGCTCTGGGAAAATTGATGAACCGTGCTGAGATTCTAGACTCGAGTACAGGAGTAGTAGAGAACACGGAAAGGTTTTTGGCTGTGCAACATGGCATGGAGGATCCTAGTTCCCCAGTCAGGGATCGAACTTGTGCCCCTTGCAATGGAAACACAGTGTCCTAAGAACTGGACCACCAGGGAAGTCCCTGGAATGTTTTAAACACGGACTTAATATCAACACACCTGGAGTTTAGAAACATGGAGAATAATGACAGAGAGACTAGAGGTACAAGTAGAGAGTTATTGTAATGCTCTAGCAAGAAATAGGTATCCAAATATAGCAGTGAGTATGTATGTCAATCCCAGTCTGCCGATTCATCACATCGTTGCAAAGAAACTATAATCCAATTCAAACAATGGTAAAAACAAGCCAATGAACAAAACATAGTGGTGAAGCAAGGGGCTTGAGGGTTTCCCTGGTGATTCAGTGGTAAAGAATCCACCTGCCAATGCTGGAGATGTGGGCTCAGGAAGATCCCCTGGAGAAGGAAATGGCAACCCACTCCAGGATTCTTGCCTGGAGAATCCCATGGACAGAGGAGCCTGGCAGGCTATAGTCTATGGGGTCACAAAGAGTCGGACACAGCTGAGAGACTAAACAACAACAAGGGGACTGAACGCAAGAAATGCCTAAGAGTTGGGACCAGTCATCATATTACCATCAGGGATGGGGTATAGGAGGTAAAGGAGAAATAGAGGTTAGCCCTGAGATCTTTGGCTGGCCACTTAGAGCTTGCTGATGCAGTCAGTGGGGCAGTGAATGTGAGAGGAACATGTCTAGGGGGAGATGAGTCCAGTTCTAGACTTCTCAAGAAATCCTATGACAAACCTAAACTGTATTAAAAAGCAGAGACATCACTTTGCTGACAAAGGTCCATATAGTCAAAGCTATGGTTTTTCCAGTAGTCATGTACGATGTGAGAGTTATACCATAAAGAAGGCTGAGCTCCAAAGAATTTATCCTTTCGAACTGTGCTGTTGGAGAAGACTCCTGAGAGTCTCTTGGACAGCAAGGAGATCAAACCAGTCAGTCCTAAAGGAGATCAGTCCTATGTGTTCATTGGAAGGACTGATGCTGACGCTGAAGATCCAATACTTTGGCCACCTGATGCGATGAGCTGACTCATTTGAAAAGACCCTGACGCCGGAAAAGATTGAGGGCAGGAGGAGAAGCGGGGGACAGAGGATAAGATGGTTGGATGGCATCACTGAGTGGCATCATTTGAGTCTGTTCAAACTCAATGGACATGAGTTTGAGCAAACTCAGGGAGATAGTGAAGGACAGGGAGGCCTGGCATGCTGCAGTCCATGGGGTTGCAAAGAGTCGGACATGACTGAGCAACAGAACAACAGCAAGGTGTCTGAATGACGGCACTTGGAGAGGTTTGGTAGTTTCAACCTGTGTGTGGAAGTGTGGAAGTGAAGCTCAGAAGAGACCAGGGACAAGGTTAATTTTCATGGAGCAGCTGTGGAGTAGCAGGAGCTTAGGAAGTTCAGATGACAGGGAGGAGCCAAGCCGTGGGGTGACCAGAGGAGCACTGAAGTGAGACCAGAAGGAGCCAAGCATGGAACGTGTAGACAGCAATACTGACAGGGCAGAAGATGGAGGGCCAGAGAGTGGGAAGTGGTCAGAAAGGCAAGATGGCATCAGGTGAGGCTGGTGCAAAGGAAACCAAACAGAGAACAAAGTGTCAAAATCCATAGGTTTGGTGTCATTGACAAGAGAGAATTCTGAGCCGAGATAGGACAAAGCCAGCCTGCAGCAGATGACGCAGGAGTGACTGGGAAGAAGGGCCATGGGGACAGTGTGTGTTCTCCACTCCTTCAGGAAGATTCTCAGAGAATAGAAAAGGAGGACATGTGGGTTGAAGTTTGAGCGAGAGTTAGGGATGAGAGATTTCTCTTATAGGATATATTTTTAGGATGGGAGAAAAAAACTCAGATATGAGCAAAAGATTAAATGTAAGAAAAAGGCAGAAGAGAGCAACTGGAAGAAAAGATAATTGGTTGATTCATCTACAGTTTATTCATTCAACAAATATTTTTTGAGCACTTAGGCATTGGTGGGATGACATGCAAATTTGATATTTAATCACAATCTGTGTTCTAGTGGGAGAGACAGGCAATAAATAAGTAAAGAAATATGATATTAAAAATTGTGACAAGTACTATAAAAAATGAACAACATTTAGTAAAAGTGAAAGATAAGAAAACCTATATTAGATTGACTGGTATGGTCAAAGCAAGTCTCTTTGGGGAGGTTAGCATTAGGTAGAGACCTGAAGTAGAATAAGGTCAAGGGAGCCGTGTCTGGAGCAGGGAGAGGACAGAGGAATCATTTCAAGTAGAGAAAGCCTGCTGAAGAAGACATGGACGTTTGGCGTAGTTTTGAGGCTGGTAGGCAGTCATATTGCAATCTCAGGAACTGAGAGATGAAACAACTCACCCAAAGTTAGACAATGCATTAGAATCTGGCTAGAAGGCCCTGTGTTCTTACGACTCATCAGCACCTTCACACTTATCACATTGCTGATTATTATAGCACAAAGAATATGATCTTATTTTGAAATTACCTGAAGGAAGAATATGAGTCTGTTCTTGACTAAACCCTGGCTGCCCTGGAACCAGCCCTGGGGGACTCTTCCCTGGAGAGCTGACTGAAAACTGACAAGCAGAGACACTAGGAGACCTATCCGAAAGCTTCTGAAGTCCAGTGGAGTCTCTGTCTTTGGGTGAAGGAAACACTTACCTTTTGAGAAGGCTCCTTTGTAATCCATTTCTGCCAGTGACATATCAGAAGTGTTGGGGTCCATTAGGAACACCTTCTCGTTGTTGCAGAGCTGAAATTCAGTATTGAGCGAATACACAACAGGGACAGGGCGGTTGGTCTGCTGGAATGCAATGGGTATCAGGAATCTAAATGCAGAAAAACAAGAGCTCCTTGAGAGTAGGATTGATTTTTCATCAGTCATCTGGGCTGCCCTCCTGTTCCCACCCTGCACTTTGCTGTAGGTGCTAAACATTTAGTGAATAAAGAGATGGGTACAGGAAAGAGTCGAACAATTGATCCTTTTGACTCGTACTGTCAGATCGTAGGAAGCTTATCTTTTGGATGGCATCACTGACTGAATGGACACATATTTGAACAAACTCTGGGAGACAGTGAAGGACAGGGAAGCCTGGTATACTGCAGTTCATGGAATAGCAAAGATTCAGACGGGAATTAGTGACTGAACAACAACGCACAAGTGGTAATTTCAATGCTTCATTCTTCCAACTGAGTCCATCTGACCATTCCCTACTTTTAATTGAACCGCTCTGGGGGTAGATTTGAGAGGGCTGAGGTATGAAAGGAGTTTGGGGTACAGGAGAAACCCACAAAAAACAAGGCTGACCCTGTTTTAACAGCTTTGATATAACTATTAATTGTACCAAGACTTCATTTACCTGACTCAGGGAAATAGGTTTTTCATGTTGATGTTGGTGTTACACAGTGCCAGGCCATAAGACACTGAATAAATACTTACTGATTAAAAAGGATGAATAATGAGATTGAGATGATGATAATGATCATTCATAAGGTTATAATGACCTCACAAAAACAGGCATAATAGGAGACACAATTCTTTTGAATTAAGTCTGAATTTCCTGAGTCAGACTTGATATTTTTGTATGACTTGGAGTCCTATTGCATCCATACAGAGACATATCAAAAGATGTGGAGATGATCAAATACAAAGTTAGGCCTAAAGAGGGTCACCCTGGGAATAATGGGGAACCCACAGGTAAGGATCTCCCTGATGGAAGACAAGTACATTCAACCCTGAGGCCTCAGTACACCCAACAATACTCTTCACCCTGCAGACTTCCACATTCACCAACTCTGGGATTAGAAGTGGGGTTAATGACTTTTTTGCTCTTTTTTTGCCATTTGAAACCATTATTTCTCTCTCTTCTCAAAAAAAAAAAAATCCAGCACCTATCCTGGAGAAACTTCTCACACACGTTAACTAAGAGACACATAGAGACACATGGAATAATAGAGAGAAACTGGGATTATAAGCCAGAGTGGTCAAATATATTGGTGGCAATTCCCATGGAGACTACCTTAATGCAGTGAAAGACAAACAGCAGTGACATGGATCAATATTTGTGCTGATTTCACTTATGAATCAACAAACGATTCACTGAGGGGGGAAAAAAAAGCCACAGAGAGAATTCATGCAGTCTGAAAATTTTATATAAAGTTCAAAAATATGCAAAACCATGTAGAAGTAAATATGAGGTGAGTAGTAGTATTGTTAGTTGCTCAGTCATGTCTGACTCTTTGCCATCCCACAGACTGTAGCCCACCAGGCTCCTCTGTCCATGGATTCTCCAGGCAAGAATACTGGAGTGGATTGCCATTCCCTTCTCCAGGGGATCTTCCCGACCCAGGGATTGAACTCAGGTCTCCTGCATTGTAGGTAGATTCTTTACTGTTTGAGCTACAGGGAAGACCTAAATATGAGGTGAACCATAAGCCAAAACAAGGGATAAAGTGAAGTCTCTCAGTCGTGTCTGACTCTTTGCAACCTCATGGGCTGTAGCCTCCCAGGCTCCTCTGTCCATAGGATTTTCCAGGCAAGAGTACTGGAATGGGTTGCCATTTCCTTCTCCAGGGGATCTTCCTGACCCAGGGATTGAACCCTGGTCTTCTGCGTTGCAGGCATACACTTTACCATCTGAGCCAACAGGGAAGCCCAAAACAAGGGATGATAGGCACAAATACCAGGCTAGTGGTTAACTTAGTGGAGATCTGGGGAAAGTGCAACTGAAAGGGGCATTGAGGGTATTTAAAAGGTACCAGGAATGTTTTCTTTATTTTTTTTCGACTCCCAGTTTCATTAGTTATAAAGGGGAAATACAGTAAGCAATCTTGAGGGTGATCACTGTAATGAGACTTGAATTTACAATATTGCAAAGTAATTAGCCTTCAATTAAAATAAATCAATAAATTAAAAAAAAAGAGCTTAGTACAGAGCCCACCACACAGTCTGCACTCCATACATGGTCACTAATACCACTGGTAGTTACTATTATTCACTTATCATCAGCATCAAAGTGCAAGGGATACCCAATTCACTACAGTTATAATTCTTACTAGGTAATGTTCTTGAGGTTTTATATATCCATGATGTCTTCTGGGTATTAAAACATTTCATAATTAAAAAAAATTTATTACAGGGACTTCCCTGGTGGTCCAGTACTTAAGCCTCTGTGCTTCCAGTGCAGGGGGCACTGGTTTTATCCCTAGCTGGGAAACTAAGATCCCACAGGCCTTCCAGCGCAGCCAAAAAGATAAAGTAAGAAGTAAATAAATAAAATAAAAATTGATTACATGAATAAAAAAATTCCCCAGCATATCTCTTCAGACGATTTGCCCTCTGTTCTTCCTTACTACAGCCAGCCACCATTTTCCTGATCACCATCCCTCCCATACTTGACTGACTACAGGCTCTCCTGTATCACTCCTGCCCTCAGTCTCAATGATTTCAATGGATGAAACATCTACCCCCCTAGCCTCTCAGTTCCTTGATGTCTTTACCTCCAAAGAGCACGTGCTCCTCTCCACTGCAGCCATCTATGCCCCACCATCCTACTAGGCACCTCCTCCATAAAACCTCGCTTTCAAATGTCTCACTCTCTACCTACCAATTCCTATCTTTCCAGCTCACCTCTTTTAATCCCACCCATTAATTCTTCAACCACACCAGGCCCTCTGCAACCACATTTACCAGGATGCAGAAGACCTGGAAAACCAACACACTCATGGTGGGGATACACACACAGTTACACACTTATAAACACTTTGGAAAACAGTGTGCCAGTTTCATAAGAAGTTAAACATACCATAGAATCCAGCCACTCCACTCCTAGGTATTTACACAAGAAAACAGAAAGCATGTGTCCATATAAAGGCTTATCTAAGTATGTTTATAGCAATTTTATTTATAACAGCCCAAACTGGAAATAATCCAAATGTCCATCAACTAACTCATTTGATAAACGAACTATAGTGTGTGCACACCATGGCATACAGCTCAGCAAAAACAGGCACAGGCTACTGATACACACAACCATGAGTGAGTCAAAATAATCATGTCAAACAAGAGAAGTCAGAGAAAAAGAATTCGTATTGTGTGATGCCACTTATATAAGTTAGTAGAAAATGCAAGCTTATCTGTAACGACAGAAGGATCAGTAGATACCGAGGGGGTTGGGTGTGGGGAGGAGATGGGAGGGGGGATGCCAAAGGGTCATGAGGAAACTTTTGAAGAAAATGGACATCACCACTATCTTAATTGTGGTGATATTTCACAAGTACATATATGTCAAAATTGATCAAATTGTATGTACTTTAAACACATACTAGTCATCTTACATTAATAAGCAATTTAATGGTAATTTAAAGACAATTTAGGGACTTCCCTGGTGGTCCAGTGGTTAAGAATCTACCTCCCAATGCAGGTTCGATCCCTGGTCGGGGAATCCTACATTACTCCAGGCAGCTAAGTCCACAAGCCACAACTAGACAGAAGTCCGTGCCCTGAAACGAAAGATCCCCTGAGCTGCAACTATGACCCAATGCAGCCAACAAGTTAATAAATAAATGCTTTTTTTGAAAAAAAAAAAAAAATTCAATAGGGCCCTCAGCACTGCTGATCCACTGTGTCTGTAACTCTCTACCATATTTACTTTCTACTCTCAGAGATGACTCTATTTTACTTCCTCCTTTCTTCTCAAATCTCACTGTTCTTACTTCCAGCTATGCTTGACTTCTCATTTCATGGAGAAAACAGACTCAATCAGATGTCTCCTTGGTCATCCTTATCCTCCCAACCTACTAATTCTCCCTTCACCTGTATCCATAGACTGTGCCTGCCTTCCTTTCTTAGCAGATGAAGTGTCTGTGCTTCTGGCTAAGGCTGGCCCATCCCCGCATGTCTGGGTCTGTCCCCTGTTCCCCTTGAGGACCTAGCTCTGCACATCTTTCCTCTTCCCACTGCACTGTCTGTTTCCCCCAATAGACCAATAGGGTTATTCTCACCAGCACACAAACATCCTGAAATATTTGGCACCTAAAACACACACAAACAAAACCTCCTTCGATCCTTCATCTCTTCCCACTAAGGCCCCTCTATCTGAAACCTTTTATAACAAAACTCCTCCAGCATTGCTTTGTCCCTTTTATCTCCACATTCTTGCCTCTCTTTCTTGAACCCACTCTAATCAGGCCTCATCCTCCTCAGTCCACTGAACCTGACCTTAATCAAGATTACAGACGAATTCTGCGTGGTCAAATCCAATGGCCAAGTCACAGACTCTTAATTTGAAAGTCACATTCCAAATCATCTTCTCTTAATGATAATGTCAGATTCTGTTTTCAGTGCCTTCTCTCTGAAATGTTTTCCAGCCACTCTGCTCAGCTCCTAGAAAGGTGGCACTAGACTATATGCACTGCTTGAGAGCAGAGGTAACTTTTAATCCTCTGCTCGAGTCTCCAGGCTGAGACTAGAGGCAAGGACACAATAAGAGCTGAATAACTATGGGCCAAATGAATGAACATCGGCACAACGAGGACAGGCTCAGGTCAGAGGTGGGGATGGGCTGATGGGCAGTTTGATTCTTGTTATTCATAGTAGCTACATTCTATAAAGCTGCAATGAACACGGAATGAATGAATTGTGAACAGCTGCCCCTGGGGGGAAATCAGGGGTCAAGTTCCTGCAGCCTCTGCTCTCAACATTTTCATCAGTGATCAACACCTAACTCTGTTTTATGCATGTTTCTGTCTAAAGACACCTTACGTGATATATACTGTTGATTCCTTAGCATAGAACTCATGGTGACAACACTGAAGTTCATGCTTGAATAAAGCTCATCTAACACTTCATTTGGCTCATCACCGCCTTCTTGTATGTAGGAAACAAGACAGCACTTCGGCGTTCTGCTGGGGAGCCATTTTAAACAGCAAAATCACCAACGTGAGGGACAAAAATTTGAAAAACCTGGCAGCAAATGGACTGTAAAAGGGACACTTGTTCACAGGATGAGAAATCTGAGCTAGGAATGTGGCTCAGATGACCGCTATTTCATCACTCTGCAGGTCAGGGAATAATCAGGATAGCACCACGAAAATTGGATTCAGGGTTACAAATAAATGTCAGTGAGTAGGTAAGTTCACAAATAGTGAGGATCAATCTTCTCTCCCTACCTCTCTGGGGCATGTGCAGTGCAGGCCAGAGGCTTTTCTCCTGGGTCCACCCATGGCTGTGTGGGCTGCACCGTGCAAGGGATCAGGTAGATGGTGTACTCCCCGGAGTAATCCTTCCTAGAAACACGCAGGCAGATTATGGTTAGAGAGATGGATTCAGAGATTATTTACTTACCCAGAAACACCCTGACTTCAGCAGACAAGTTTTCAGATGATACTTGTGCTCAGCATCCAACTGAGAACTTCAGGAGTCTGCAGACATGATTTTCAGGAATTCATCACACTGTGATGGTTCTAACACACTTCAGAGTACTAGCCAGAGGTGTTAAATAGAGATCTTTTCATTTATTCAAGTCCTTTCCACGAGAAATGCTGAGAAAGGCACCTTGTTGATAAAAATCTAAAAGGCTCCTGTGAGGGCAAAACAGACCTGGCCACATCCTTTTTACACCCCCGTGAAATTGACTTGACAACGTCTGTTTAGTGTTTCTTGCTGATTGACACCCTGTTACACATTCTGGACTGCAAAAACTTTCCTTTACTGAGATGTGATCGAGCCAGCTGCTGCTGCTGCTCTGATTGAAAAGGTAGTGAAGGGCTGGGGGTTAAATAACCCCATTCCAGAGACGGCTGCCACCCCCCACTTCATTAGCATTCAGTTTCAGGACTTCTCTCCCAAACCCTCATCCTTTAAATGAAGTTGAAGAACAACATCACTTCTCATCAGAGATGACTTGCTGAGAATTTCTGTGTTTACAGTGGGGCATGAGATTCTGTAGGTCGTGACCCTGAGAGTACAGAGCCTTGGTAGCCCTTACCTACTTCATTTCCCACACTTGTCATCCAGCAGCCCAGCCCCTGGCAGGCTGCCTGAAAGGCAGCCAGACAGCCAGAAGTGGCAGGAAGATTCTTCAAGGGCCTTGGGAAGCTGCCACTCATTGAATGAGGAGCTCAGGGCTGTGAATCTTAATTCTAACTAGAGTGATTTGTGATCAGTCCACACTTTCTCCATATTCCTTCTTTGACCATTTCTTTGGCATTATTTGTGTCTGTTTATTAGTAAAGTGATAGCAAAGATTTAGTAAACATAAATAGCCAGCTTCCCTGGTGACTCAGGTGGTAAAGAATTTGCCTGCAATGCAGAAGATCTGGGTTCAATCCCTGGGTCAGGAAGACCCCTGGAAAACGGATTGGTTATCCACTCCAGTATTCTTGCCTGGAGAATTCCATGGAAAGAAGAGCCCGGCAGGCTACAGTCTACAGGGTCACAAAGAGTTGGACACGACTAAGTGACTAACACTTTCACTTAATAAACAAATAAGTAAATACAACTTTCAGGACTCAGCCTGGGGTCAGTTTAGTGAGATGGCCCAGGCTGGAAATGGGGAGACAGTCTAACCCTGCCCTTGCTTTGCTTCTGCCATGGCTGTACAATTTTAGACAAACCAGGCAAATTTTCAGGGCTTAGTTTCTAAGCCTCTTTGTGCGCTGGAAGTTTGTATGTCTGTAGGTCTGTATGTCTGCAGTTTTTTCACTCGATCCTTATCTTCCTTCAAAGCTGGAACCAGCAGGAAATGAGATCTTGTACACTATCTTTGAATTACACAAAAATTGACCTGTGTAATGTGAATAGTAGCTCTTAATAGAAATACTTAATTAGGCAGAACTGTCCATGCCTGGCTCTTGCTTTCCAAAAGTCAGTCTGTTGCAAAGTAGAAATAGAGACACAGATGTAGAAAACAAATGTATGCATAACAAGGGAAGATAGGGACGGGATGGGATGAATGGGGAGATTGGGATTGATATATATACACTATTGATACTATGTATAAAATAGGTAACTAATGAGAACCTATTGTATAGCTCAGGGAACTCTGCTCAGTGTTCTGTGGTAGATGAGAAATGGGTTAAACCCATTTTTAAGAGGGGTAGATGGGTTAAATGGGAAGGAAATCCAGGGAAGAAGGGATATATGTATAGATGTGGCTGGTTCACTTTGCTGTACAGCAGAAACTAATCCAACATGGTAAAACTACCATACTCCAATTCAAACAAAAAGGCCAGATCCTGTCGTTTCTCTCCTCGAACCTGTAGTGGCTCCTATTGCACTAGAGTGAAAAAGTCCACGCACTGGCCTTCAAGGCTCCACAGCAGCCCGACCCTGTCTCTTGTTACCCTCGTCATCCACTCCATTCCAGCCACCGAAATTTTGTCAAACTCTGGAACTTTGCCAGGAACCCCTTCCCCCAGATAATCTGCATAGTGAGCTCCCTTGTTTCCTTCAAGGCTTTACTCAAATGTACCTTCTTAATGAGGCCTAGGCTGAACTTCCTAACCAACAAATTACAATGTCTCCCACTCCTGATTCCCCTCACCCTGCTCTCGACCTTTTATTTTTTCCATAGTGCTGAGTCGGACAAGCCTTGTGACTGAACAACAACAACATCACCTTCTAACATGTGATACTGTACTCATTCATTATGTCTACCTGTAGGTGCAGCGATTTTTATTTTGTCTACTGATGTATTCTTAGTAAAAGTTCAATAAATATCTACTGAACAAATAAATACAAGACAAATGGCATGGTCTCCCCAGGCTGCAGTCCTATGTTTCCCACCCCTGAATATGAGTTAGGTCAATTTCCTGACTATTTCTGCAAATATGCCCAACACAGTCTGGAGGTAGGTTTTTAATCCTGTGGTTCTTTGCCCCTCTTTTCTGAAAACTAGAAGTCTCCCATCAGTTGCTCAGCCTCCCTGAGAAGCCTGGGCCAGCTCCCCAGCCGCTATGGTCTCCCAGCCCTAAGCAGCTGTGGCCTGAGTGCTTGGCGTGGCTCATGGTGTACACAGCACAGAATGCTTGGTGTTATTCTTTGCTTTGCCATCTATCTGTGGATTTAACCTCCTTACCGCAAATGTTAGCTCATAAAGGATGCTTATTCAGAAACTACTATGTGCTAAACCATGCAGTTCTGGGGCTTACCCTTGAGAAGTTCACAATCTAATGGAAATGGGACTCAGCATTATAATATGCTGAGCTGTGTTACAGTGAAAGCTGGAACAACACACAAACCAGGAGGAGGAGCTTCTAACAGTATGGAGAGTCAGCGAAGGTGTCTGGGAAGGGCTGGTATCTGAGCTGGAGCTCAGAGGAGTTTGAGATGTGTAGGAGGAAAGGAGCAAGAAGGGTAGGTGGATTATAAAAGCACAGAGGTATGGATGGGCTGGTGGATTCAGAGGTTGGGAACACATGTGGTTAGAAGGCTGGGTTTGAGGCAAGGCTTAGAGGGAAGGATATCGGTCCTGCTCAAAGAGCTGGGCTTCATTTGGTAAGCAGTGGGGAGTCATCAAAGGATTTAAAGAGGACCATTTCTCTGTCTATAAATTGGGACAAGTACATGCACAATCTCATGAGATTCTAGGAAACACAATAAAGGTTATTTTGTTATATATTGATTTCAAAGGAATCAGGATGTACAAGTAAAACCTGATTTAAGACCAAACATTTGTAACTAAAATAAAAATTTTAAAAATTATTCTTAAGACAATTTGCTACTTTTTAATTGCAAATAATAAGATTTTCATGCTAAAGATAGGTACTAATTTCATGACCTACAAAATGGGGCTAAGAATATTTACTATAGCCTCCATTATTCTTTTAATGGTTAAAGTTTTTATTTTTTTTTTGTCCTATTCTTTCCTTTTACAAATGGAATAGCTGACTGTATTTATTCCAGTCTCATTCTACCTCTATATTGGGTGTAGGAGAAGACTAAATCTTGTTACTTATTTTACAGGACATTGAATTGTAAGGGGTGACATCTGGACCTCATAACTAGTGATCCTGGATTTTGCACTGGTTGTGGTCACTGGAATGAAATTTCTTTATTATACTAAGATATTAGTTGGACACATTTCCCAGCCTCCTTTGCAGGTAGATGTGCCATGTGACTAAGTTCTGGCCAATGTGATGTGAGAAAAATTGATGTGCACCCTGCCTATTCTTACCCTTTAAATAAGGGTGATCCCTGTCCAATTTATACATCAGAAACTAATCTGAGCTACATCTGTTTCTCTAGTTGCCAGATGGCTACTTCTGTCTATCCCACTTTTAAAATAGAAAAGTTTTAAAAGTTTTCTTCTAGCTTTTGAAGAAAAGCCCTTAAAGAAACAGAAAACATTTCAGATTTACCCTTGAACTCCATCCTGTACTCACCTGTTATAAGAGCTTGTAGCTCTCCAGAGCTGATAAGGAGAATCGAAGGTCTGAGCACTCCATAGGAGCTGCAGGTCAAATTCAATTCCTCCGAGGTGGTCTGGAGTCAGTATGAACGATTTCACATCAGGGAGAGTGTGGTGCTCCATCACAAACTGTCCTGTTTCAAGAGGAAACACACAGACACTTATCTGTAAGTTTGCTTGTGGTCAATCCCCTACAAAAGCCTTGGAAATATCAATTTCAGATTTAAAAAAATCTCATTTAGGACCACTCATGTCCTTTGTGGAAGGAGGCAATTGTAAACATCCTTAAAAAGGTAAGGATTACTCAGCAAGACACCTCCACTCTTTTAAAGTACAGTCATTTAGTGTCATGAATCAATAAAAGTAGGGAAACTATTCTATGTGGAAAAAAGAAAAAAAGTAAAAGTTAGTCACACAGTCGTGTCTGACTCTGCGATCTCACGGACTGTAGCCTGCCTGGCTCCTCTGTCCATGGAATTCTCCAGGCAAGAGTACTGGAGTGGGTTGCCATTTCCTTCTCCAGGGAATCCTCCCAGGTCTCCTGCATTGCAGGGAGATTCTTTACCAACTGAGCCACTAGGGTGGCTCATTCTATATTAAAACAGACTAAAGATGGAACGTATGGATCTTGATTGGATTCACTTTTGTTTTATATAAATAGATGCAAAGCAAATATAAACAAACATAAAAGTAAGTGTAAAAGACATTTGTGGGACACAAATGGAGGGAACACGAATAGGGACTAGATGTTATTGGATCGGTGTGAAATAGGTTGGCCACAGTAATGCTATTGTGATGTGTAAGAGAAGGTCCATGTTTCAGGAGGTGTCTGCTGAAGTACAGTAGGTCCCCTGCATACGAATGATTTCTGTTCCAAAAGTGTGATCGTAAGTCCAGTTTGTTCCTAAGTCCAACGAAGTCATCCTAGGTATGCAACTAACATAATAATTGGCTATAGAGTATTGTACTATAATAGGTTTATAATACTTTCCACACAAATAGTACATAAAATGCAAACACAAAATATAGAAAACATTTTTATTCTTACAGTACAGTACCTTGGAAAGTATAGTAGTACAGTAAAATGGCTGGCATCAAGTAAACAGGCAAAAAGAATTACTGACTGGAGGAGGGAGAGGAGATGGGAGATGATAGATCTAAAGGATCATCAGCAATAGGAGACGGAAGGCAAGCAGCAATTTCACTCATGCCTGATACTGATGGTTTAGGTTTTGGTTTCTTGCTGGAACTAGACGCACGTTTGCATCTTGAAAGGTTTGTATGCAGGGGACTTACTGGATTTAGGGTAATGTGGCATGATGCCTACAACTTATCTTCAAATGATGTGACCAAAAAACTGGGAACGTGTGTGTGTATGTGTACATACATGCACACAGGAAAATGTTAACAATTGCTGGCTTTGTTCTTCATTGTCCTATTCTTTCAACTTCTCTGTCTGAACGTTTCTTAGTAATAAAAAAAAAAAAAAAAAAACTTGAGGGAAAGAATGGCACTGATATTACCTCTGAATTTGGCATGAGTCTTGAATTCAATAACCAGACGGCCATCCTCTCGAATGTAGATCCTTATTATCTGAAGCCTGGCAGAGAGCACACTGTCCGTCTGGATTCCTGAGCAGGCAACCATACACAGAACATTCAAGTGAAGGCTTGGAGAAGAGCTCCCAGACAGTAGCCTACACATGAGTTACCCCAGGGACACCTCTCAGTAGAGCCACATGCTTACTTGAATGTAACTTAGGGCAAATTTACATACTTGCATGAACACAGAGTCTATTTGGAAAAGACCCTGCTGCTAGGAAAGACTGAAGGCCAGAGGAGAAGAGGGTGGCAGAGGATGAGATGGTTGGATAGCATCACCGACTCAATGGACATGAATGTGAGCAAACTCTGGGAGATAGTGAGGGACAGGGGAGCCTGGCGTGCTGCAGTCCGTGGGGTTGCAAAGAGTGGGACATGACTTAGCGACTGAACCACAATAGAGTCTATTTAGAGACATGTGCCAGTCAGCATTGTAAGACAGCTCATTTTATTTGGTTCTTTTTTCACAATTCTATTCTTCTGACATAGTCTTTATACCTGCAGATGCCACTTACAGCAGGTACAGGGTACCATCTTAGAGCTCAGAAAAAAATGGTCCCTAAACCTCCTTACTATTAACTTTACACCCGGATGTGGTTATAGTACGTCTGCTTCAGACTGTATTTTCTTTTCCTCACCAGAACATCTTTTAGGACTTAACAGAACCATAATCAATGTCCTGGTGGCTATACTTCATATTGAAAGCAATAAAGAATTACAGGTTAGCTTGTAGAAAGCTAGTTACACATGACAGGACATGAGTCCACTGTGGCTTTAATAAGAGCAATTGCAATCATGATAACCCATTGATATGACCAAAAACTAAAGGGGAAGCAAAGAAGGGGGAAAAGAAAGTTTAAAAAACCCCCAGCTCAAGAATTATCTGACCCAGACTGTGAAAACTCCCTGGGGTTATTTCTTATAAGAAATATAATGTAAATAAATGATTTGAACTTAAACCATTTAACAGAAGGAAGGACTGTATTTTCCATTAGTAGAAGTGAAGCCTCATCTAAAGAAATCTACTCAGATGAAGCAACTGCCTCCGATCAAGTAAATCACAACTAGGGATGGAGAGAGGAGGAATGGGAGCAATACAAAAAGGGGAAATGAGCTTTGGGTTGTGTTTGAAGTAGAGGACACTGAAAATGGGAAAAAAATTACAAAAAATCAACTCAGACCCATTGGAGTGCATGGAGGAGAGAATCATGGCGTTTTAAGGGACATTCATGGAGCAGCAGTGGGAGAAGGTGGGTGGAGGGAGGCAGAAGAGAGAGGCCTGAGGATCTCTGAGCTGAACGGTCGTCAACCACCCAAGCCCTGGGGGGACCTCCTCTCAAAGGAGAGCAGTAACACAGACAAGTCTGAGGTGAAGGTCATTGAAAAAATTCAGCATTGCAGTCTTTGAAGTAAAAGCAGAGTTAAAATTTCCACTTTTAAGGATGCAACGAAAGAGCAAACTCGATATCAAATGAATAAAGTAACCCAGGTTATTCTTGATATATTTCTCCATTTCTGTGTATCTGATTTCAAAACCCTATTCTCCTTAAACAATGTGAATCACATCACTTTTACCAAGGAGAAAATGAACATGATTATATTCCACAAGAACACACACTCGTTCAAACCCCCGAAGGGGCAGTATGGGGCTCGTCTATCACTTGCCGTCCTCTACTCGGGGTCCCTGGCTCCCTGGACTGAATTTGTTGTGATGGTGGAGGCCTTCCAGCATTACCATCTATGGACATCACGTTTTTCTCAGAAACCACAGATCTGTAACCTTTCTACACTTCATGTGGCTCTCCTTTGACTGTATATAGGACAACAGGATGAGGAATGCAGCTACCGTTAAAACTCAATACTTGAAAAAAAACCCAAAACTGTTGCTTAAGCATAAGGTAAGACTTGTTAAGATGTCAGTGAGTATACCTGTTCTCCAGAGAACAGTGTCATAGAAGAAGGAGAACTCCATCTCGGTGTGGTGCTCCAAGGAGGCCCAGCCCCTGGGGGCCGTCACGTAGATGTAGGACACGTAGAGCGGCACGTGCACGGTCAGGAAGGACTGAGCCGAGTCTCTCACCTGCAGAGCAAACGGGGTGCAGACAGAGAGGGTTATTTCTCCCCAGGATGAAGAGGTAGATGAGCATCTCATATCGGTTCAATCTTCATTCACTCATTTAGCCACTTATTCAGTATGAATCAAGCGCTCATGATTGTGCCAGGCACCAGGCTAGGAACTGCATCCTTAGCCGAGGGGAAAAAACTAAAATCCCTGCCTTATGGAACCTACAGTCTAGTAGGGGAGATATATAAATGTGAAAAATAAAGGGATGGGAAGTGGTCAGGATGCTTCTTTCGACAAGATAATCAGAGAAGACTTTTTCAAGGAGGTAACACTTAAAATTTTTTTTTAATATTTATTTTTATTTGCTTATTTTGGCTGAGCTGGGTCTTAGTTGAGGCATGTGGGATCTCTAGTTGGAGCCTGTGGGATCTAGTTCCCTGATCACAGATGGAACCTAGGCCCCTGCATTGGGAGTAGGGAGTCTTAGCCACTGGACCACCAGGGCAGTCCCTTAAAAACACTTCTGAAGTATGAGAAGCTTTGGCTGAGATTCCTAAAGCATCACAGTTATTCCCAAAGTATCTGGGCAGATCTGGGATCTACTGTTAGTACATAGTCACAGGCTGACTGTAGTTTCCAGAGAGCCGTAGGAGAGCATAAAGCAGCCCTAAATGGGAGGATGCCCGTCATCCTAGGATGAACGTGAGGCTGACTTGGATGTCTTAGTGAGTACTCAGACCTTCTCCAACAGGAAAGAAGGTCATGGGATTTGGATATCATACCTATGAAACTTACCAATGAACAGTTCACAGTCAGATAACTTCCTATCTCATTCAATGCTTTGCTGAAATAATTTTGAAAAGGCAGCACACCATACTTCTAAGGAAACACTTTCGAAAGGAGTTCCTTTTATTGCCATTAATTCAGCTCTATTATTTCATTTTACTATTCAATTAACAAAACTTGGATTGAAACATAACAAAATATGAGCAGAAGCCTTCATGGAGAAGCTGTGTATATGAGTGAGGGAGTTGGTTTATTCATTTTTGAGATGTATATTGTATTTTCCTTCATAAAAACATATTTTCTTTATAACAAAAATGCTTCATATAAAACAATTATATTTCGTCATCGGCCAAATGTGATAATACACTATGGAACTTACATACAGTTTTGTTTGAATATACGATGTAACATGTTTCCATGGGTAGTTAAGGGAAAGAGCCAAATGCTTTATCAATATTTATGACATCGAAACTTTATTTTTCCAAAGTATTCTTTCATACTCAAAGTTGTCAGGGATTTAAAGTTGGATGCCAAGTTCTTCAACAGGCTCCACTAATTCCTTATGCACTTAAAAATCTTTTGTGAACATCTTGCTCTCCCTTCTTTAGAAAATTTTCCAATTTTATCTGGATCTCATATCATGCTCTGTCCCCTTATGTACAGGCTTTACTAAATACATTTGCCCTAATTTCACCATTGCTGATGTTAGAACCTCCATAAATTTTCTAGCTGACTGGTAAAATTATTTTTTCCTCTGTTTCTCTTTATTCTCCATTAACCTTCATATTACTTATTAATCCTTAGAAAAAAACAACTCATAAATATTTCCTGCACAACTCTTTTGTGCTAGATGCTGTCCACCTTGAGATTACTAGTGACCATTTCAGCTGAGGTTCAACGAAGTTATGTCTTGTCTAATTCTGCCGATATTTGATAAAGAAAGATATGAACTAGGGCAGGTTTTAAGTTGTACACTCTACCATATACCACTTGTTTCATCTATTTTTAAAGAAACAAACAGCAAAGAAGTACTTCTGTGGTATATATGTATTGCTTTAAAAAGTGGGACATATATAATAAGAATTTCTTGTCTTTGTGATTTTTAAGCATATTCTGAATAAAGATATCCAATACTATAATTAAAGTCAGGGAGAAGAAAGAATAATAATTTTTAAGGGGCCAAAGGAGGAGCCAATCACTGAGTTTTGCATATTTGAAAGTGAATGTAGGTTATGCAACTGCAGAAGCACAAAGGAAACCTCAGAATGCCTTAAAATTCTATTCAGTAGAGGGCGATAGTGTATACAAAATGAGAATTAACCAAACCAAGAGGCATCTCAAGGAAACAAATTTTAATCAAAGAAACTTTCCTAAAATGATTACGCATAGGTCCCTCTATAGATTCCCCTCTTTCAGTGTGGTTAAACCTGATTTGAAGTGAAAAACAAATATTTGATTTTCTTAGTTCATTGAGATAACTACTCAAAATTGGGCAGCACCTGCTTTAGAATTGTTTTTCCCATGAGGATGCATTAGCCTAGTACCTTTGATATTAATGGCCCTCCTACGACTGTGACTTCTTACTATAATGTTTTATTTTGTTGGGCTTTCCTAGTGGCTCAGACGGCCAAGAATCTACCTGCAATTCGGGAGATCCAGGTTCGATTCCTGGGTTGGGAAGATCCCCTGGAGAAGGGAATGGCTACCCACTCCAATATCCTTGCCTGTAAAATCCATGGACAGAGGAGCCTGGCAAGTTAAGAGTCCATGGGGTCACAAAGAGTCAGACATGACTGAGCGACTAAGACTTTCTTTTATTACTGATGCTTAATGACTACTAAACATAGGTTTGGAATAGGTATCACAGCAAGGTGTTTTAAACAGTTGCCATGATGCTTGGAACAAGAGTGCTTTATTTGTCTGCTGAAAGACGGGGAGCTTCTGTCATTTTAACTCATTTCCCCACGCGGGGAGGACACATCGACTTAGTAATAACCTTCCCATCAAGGTAAACCTTTTTGACTTTCCAAAATATGCATGCTCAGTTGTGTTGGACTCTTTGCAGGGCCATGGACTGTAGTTCACCAGGCTCCTCTGTCCATGGGATTTTCCAGGCAAGAATACTGGAATGGGTTGCCATTTCCTTCTCCAGGGGAATTTTTCTGACCCGGGGATGGAACCTTTGTCTCCTGCATTGGCAGGTGGGTTCTTTACCACTGAGCCACCTGAGAAGCCCTTTCCAAAATACACCCAGAGGAAAAAACATATACCTAGAGAAGTAAGACTATCAGATTTTTATATAAATGTGCCAGACAGCTAATTTTCTTCATCTTAATTTAAAAATTTTCCACATTAATTTTTCAGTTAGCTGATTGAGAGGACTTTGGGGGACTTGCTCTAGCCTTGATGCTGCTAAGGTCTCTCTTGCAGGGTTTAGAAAGAAGAGTCCCTTGATTGGTGCAGTTCTGGGAGCAAGTGGGTGCTAAAGTGCTTCAGCTCAATGAATGAACAAGCTTTAACATGATATCCAGGTGCATGCAGCAGACAGACCCCTAGGGCACCCACCTGGAAGTCGGCAGTTACAGACCCCCCACAGACGTCAATCAGCTCTGTCATGTCATAATAGGCATCAAACGTCCAGACACAGCTCTTCAGGTTCAGGTGTTTGTAGAGCTGGATGGTCTTGGGCTCCCGCACGCTGGAGTCAAACTGGAAGGGGCGGTCGTAGCCAGGCCCCAGTGCCATGCTGTCGTGGACCCTGTCATCCAGGAACCCTGCCTCTGCGGGGGAGAGAGAAGCAAGGAACAGTAACCCTGTCTGTGGACCTGCCCTTCACCAGCTTCCCAGGAGCTGGGAGGAGAGGGAGAGTGGACACATCCTTTAGACACACAGAGAGAGCTTTCCCTTCTTCTGAGATGACTAATAGAGCACCCCAGGGCTCCCAGGCTTCCCTGGTGGCTCAGACGGTAAAGAATCTGCCTGAGATGTGGAAGACCTGGGTTCCATCCCTGGGTTGGGAAGATCCCCTGGAGAAGGGAATGGAAACCCACTCCAGTATTCTTGCCTGGAGAATTCCATGGACAGAGGAGCCTGGCAGGCTATAGGCCATGGGGTCGCAAAGAGTCGGACATGACTGAGTGACTAACACTAACTAACTAACCAGGGCTCCCAACACAAGCTTGGTGAGGAGGCGAGGGGAGCTTGTCATCTTGCCTGTTGCCACTTGATAAACAGAGTGACTGGGTTCACAGACCCAGGAAAGATGCTGCAGGAGCCAGGGAAGAAAAGGTGAAAGGATGAGACCATAAACGAAGAATTCAGTGCCTGGTGGCCCTATGTATCTCTTGGAAAAGAAAATACCGTAAAGCCTTTCCTGTCACACCTGCCCAGTCTGGTTCTATGCTTCACAATTAGTCCTTGAAGAAATGGATTTACTATACGGAGAATCTGTTGGTGAATTATTCTTTTTCAAGACTGATTTTTTTTAAAAAATAGCTTTTATGGGGAGCCAGCAAACAAACATCTGACTACCTCCTCCTCCGCCTCCTATGGTTTCTGAACTCTTGCGGAAAAAAAAGTCTTAATTCTGTGTTAATGAGTAAATAGCTCGCTAATGATGCTTGACTAAGCTTCCCTTGCTACAGGCAAAAATTATTGGATCAAATGCTGCCAAGCAACTGAACTGTTCTAAATTAAGGAAGACCTTTATGTAGAAGAGAGTTGAATATGACACAATTTTAGAATATTAGGGTTAAACTTTGTATGGTCCTGAAAGCAACTATGATATTCTGAAAGAGCTGATCCATTTCTCAGAATGTTTGACACCAGCACACAGCCCTCTGCACCACAAGGACTAGGGTGTCAATGAACATGTGTTGAAGCTAATCGTGTTTAAGTAGGAAGAGGTACAAACTTTCAGCCTATAGACATGGTATGTTTCTTCCACTAGCTTGCATGTGCAGACCAATTAAACTTTCATCGGTAGCCCAGTGACTTAGGAATCATTTACACTCCACTAACTCCTACTGTACCAAGACCTCACTACCCAGAGTGATGCTTAATGAATATGGAAGAGCACACGAATGCTTTCCTGTCTTCAAAAACACTGTTAAATGATTCATCAGTTGCAAAGGGAGGAAATGTGCATTAATGTGCACTTGCTAAGGTGAATGGAAACGGACAGGATTCTTTGTAAACTAAAACGTCTGCCCTGGTGAACACGGAGATGTGCTGCCTCAGCTGTCAGTGCCCTTGGGTCTGGATCAGCTGCAGAGCCCCAAGTCACGCATTTGCTCGAGCAGTCTGCCATCCAAGGACTGAGTGAGGTGGGGCAGAGAGGTCTGCCCACTGGGGCTGGAAGCAGGACACGTTGGATGGCTGGGCTCTCTCCAGAGCTCCCTGTAAGAACTGGTTGTGGCTTCATTGGCCACACTGCAGGCTGACTTCTCCCTCTGCCCAGTCCTGCTTCCTCCCCTTCCCTTTAGATGTGGATCCGCAATAAACATCTCATACCCCAAACTCCACCTTGGCTACTGCTCCCGGAGAACCATTCTATAATATCTACCATCATGCAGGAGCTTTATAAAATGCTGAGAGAATGGGAACCAAGTGCAGGAGAAGAAAGGAGCTAAAATTGACCAGGCGAGGGTTTTAAAATTGTCAACACATTCAATCCCTACCTTGTTTGGGAGCAATTATTATCCTCATGTGATAGATAAGAAAGCAGTTGGCTCAGAGCTGTCCCGGCTATTTTTGTTCAGTTGTACAGGGAGTGGAATAGGGACAGGAACCTGTCAGTTTGATTCCAAGGTCCTTGTTTTTTTCCTATTCATGTCACTGTCCAAGCTGCCTATGTTTGGCTGCTTGCTGATGAGCAAATCCACTAACCATGTGGATTTTGAGGACCAGAAAACATGAAAAGCAGAGTTCTCTTAGCCACATCCCTAAGGGTCATCGTGCTGGGCTGGGCACACTAACGGGGAAGTCTCCCCTCACCTGAGATGCCTCTCAGGTCCCAGGTGGTGACGAGATTGGAGCAGACGTGTTGGTGCCTGTAGATGGACTCAGACAGAAGAAAATGCAGGTTGTGCAGTGGCATGGTGGAGATGAGTGGCAGCATTCCATCCTGGTGTGGGATCTGCACGGAAATGTGGATTCTAGGGGGGAAAACAAGGCAGGAATCAGTGCTTTTAGGTGCCTGCTGTAAGCAGCTAGTATGGCACACTGTGTGCACGTGTGCTCGGTTACTCAGTCACACCTGACTCTTTGATACCCCATGAACTGTAGCCCACCATCTCCTCTGTCCATGGGATTCTTCAGGCAAGAATACTGGAGTGGGTTGCCATGCCTTCCTTTGCTGTGCCTTCCTCCAGGGGATCTTCCCAACCCAGGGATCAAACACTCACCTCTTTTGTCTACCTGCATTGGCGGGCAGGTTCTTTACTGCTAGTGCCACTTGGGAAGCCCCCAGTATGGTACATTGCTTTCTCATAACTCAATTTGTCTTCACCAATGAATTTATCAGTTTTTTTTTTCCTGAAGCTTTCCATGTAGGAATTCTCTCTGTACATGAGGGTACAATGTGCATGCAGGGTTATTCTCCTCCCTCCAGCCCCTGGGGAGACCCTCCAGACTCAGGACTGATAGCAATCGAGAATCATAGATTTTTTCTGTGTACAAGAAAAGATAACATCACAACCATAAATTATAGCTTTCTTCTGCTTTAAAAGGAAGCTTTGTTTCCTCGTGCGCTAGAGCCCAGTCGATGGTATAGGCACGGCTGAATTTCTCTGTTACAATGAGTGTCTGTGGAGGTTGTGGAGGGTTGCCACAGAGTTTTCTAAAGTATTTGTGCCCAAAAGACATCACTGAGCTCTTAAACTTTACGGCCAGTATCCCTACCCAGGAAAAGAGCCTAGAAATAGTAATACTCCACTATTCAATAGTCTTGGGGCTTCCCAGGTGGTGCTAGTGGTAAAGAGTCCACCTGCAATGCAGGAGAACAAGAGACGTGGATCTGATCCCTGGGTTCGGAAGATCCCCTGGGGGAGGGCATGGCAACCCACTCCAGTACTCTTGCGTGGAGAATCCCATGAATGGAGGAGCCTGATCGGCTACAGTCCATGGGATTGCAAAGAGTCAGACGTGACTGAATGACCAAGACATGCATGGTGTCTCCCCAACTTAAAAAGCCTTCCTTTCCCAACCAGCAAGTTCTAGCAAGGCCACCAGCCCTCACTGGCCTCAATCTGCAGCAAGCTCTGCCTTGAACTACGTTCTTCTGCCTTTAGGTGCCTTTGTACCAGGAAGTCTGTAACTTATTTATATTAGCTGCTATTTCTTGTATGCTTTTAGAGTCTGTCTTGCCTCCCCACTAAGAGGGCAAAGGATCATTTCCTTCACTTCTTCTGTTTCTCCAGAGCATGTAGTACACAATTGTAAATAAAATATGAGCTTAATAAATACCGGTTAAGACTGCAACACAACAAAACTGTACTGAGGGCCTGTCAAATTTTCACTGTACAAGTTTAAATTTTCAGCATGTTTATTGAGGGTGCATTGTGAGTTTTTACAGCTTGTCTCCCAGAACAAAGACTCATGTTTTAAAGAGGAATCAGAACCTCAGAATATGAACAGAATGGCTCTTTTTGTAAGGTACGGGGTCAGTAGTAACCCTGGACACTTCTTTTATTGCTTTTTACAAAAATAAATTTCATTCTATTATAAAAAAGAGAAGGATTTGCATATTTTTGGCTCCATGTTCAAATCTGTTTTTTTCATGTAAATGAGCCCCTTTCTCTGAACTCAGTTGCTCATAAAGGCATGCACATAAATACTACCAGGTTTAATGAATATGTATAACCTACCTGAAACCATTTTTTTTTTTTTTTTGGTATACAAAAAAATGAAAGCATCCATTTTCCATCAAAATCATAGGGTACAGGAAAAAAAAAAGCATATCTGCCCACTGATTTATAACTCACCAGTGTTGTTACTCATTTGTTCACTGGGTACTTAGTGAGTGCCTCTTAGGTGCCAAGAAGCACTGTTCTAGGCAGAGGGGATGCAAAATAAACAGTCATGGTCCCTGCCACCATCATCTCCTGGGTGGGGATGACAAGGAGAGAATGAATAATGATAACACTCTCAGAGAGGTAGACGTGGGTGCCAGAAAAGTGGGAAGTAAAAGCTTCCAAACTAAAATGGGGGAGCTGATGGAAAAGTTCCTAGAAGAGATGCCATGGCTTCGGTATGGTAGGACAATGGGATTTAAGAACATGGACTGGAAGGGGCGGGGGAAAGCTGGAGCCAGGAGGAGCCACATGGCAGAGGCAGGTCACCTAAGAGTGCTTGAAACCCTGAGGAAGCTGCATGTGATTCCCTGTGGGTGGACTGGCAGGTGAAAATAACAAGATGAAGGAAACGAGGCTAGCAAGATTGACAAGGGCCAGATATTAGGGCACGTTTGAAGAATGTCAACTTTTTATGAAGCATTCATCAGCATTATTCTTATTTTGCAGAAGCATCACTCACTGATCTGTCCCACCTAGAAAACACACAAAACACAGCTGGGGACTCTCTCTGCCATCTCCTCATGGAAGGCACCTCCCGCCTGACCTGTTGGGATGCTCCTTGTGTTTGACGTCCAGGTATTTCAAAGTCGCGATGAAGGACTGAGCCTGGAAGCCTCGGGCTGCCCCAGCCACCACTGGAGTGTGGCAGATAGCACTGTCTGTTCCGATGGTGACAATGTTGCTCCTCAACGGGGTCCCCACGTGGCCCACCTTGTCCACAGCCTTGGCCACACAACGTACATGGAACCTCCGGCTGAAGTAAATGCTGTCCAGAACCTACCAGAAGAATAAAGCACCTCAAACACATGGATACTGCCTCACCAGCTCCTCATACTGTGTCTTCTGGATGATAATCTGTGGTAACCTGTGAAGACCACTGTCAGCTGAAAACACTGCACAACCTAAAAGCTAAGAGTTATGTTTTATACAGCAGGCTAAACTGAGGACTTAAGCCTGGGCCACAGCATCTTAGAAAACTGTGAGAGACTGCTGGAAATGGCAACCCACTCCAGTATTCTTGCCTGGAGAGTCCCAGGGACGGCGAAGCCTGGTGGGCTGCCGTCTATGGGGTCGCACAGAGTCGGACACAACTGAAGTGACTTAGCAGCTCCAAAGAGGAATGGGAAGAGCCAGGGTATATATTAATCAGAGTTTTTGCAACAAAGGCCAGGTAGCTGGAACATCAAAAGATGACTGTTAAAACTGGATATCTCAAGTTAAGGAATTTTGCACTTTTCCATGTATGGGAAGATGAAATAGTTTAGGCTCACTGAAATCATTCCTTTAATAGGCACCTCAGCTATCAGGGGCCAGTATCCTGTGTTTTCTCATCCTGAGTCTCCTTAGGGTGCCCCACTGGCTGCAGTGGCTGATGCTGCAACATCCTTTGCTGACTGACATGGCAGGCTGCATTCTTAGCCCACACCATCCATTATCCATCCATTTATCCATGTATGTGTCCATTGATCTACCCACCTATCCATTCATTCACCACCTGACTTTCTGCCAGGAGCCAGGCATCAGGGACTGAGCACTGAGTACTTAGAGCCTAGGGTGGTAAGCCAGGTAATATGCAAGTAGACAAATGTGGAGCAAGAAACTAGAGATGACTGATTCCCAATGACACTTGTTCTCTTTACATATTAGGTTCAGAGAACTACTGAATGATTTTTCAGCCCTTCCAGCAAGACTCGTTGCCTCTAAGTCACTTTTGCTGAGGGCATGGTATCAGGATATAGAGGAAAGACACTTCTCTTCTAGGAGTTCTTAGTTTTCTTTCCTCCCTACTGCCATTCCCTCTCTTAACTCCCCTCTAATTACTAAGGGTTACAATAACATGGTGGACTTGAAGTTGACAACTTGGCCTCTGACACCTACTGGCCTTGAGAGTCTTTCTATAGATTCTCTCATGCTCCAGACACACAGAATCCATGAGTGCTTAATGCAAGCTATGCAGAGGTAACCTAGGTCACCAAAATTGTCTAGGTTACTAGTGTATTGACATAGGGAAGTAGATGATAAGCAAAACTCATTAGTAGTTCTGTGCGCCACAGACTTCCCACAAAGCAATCATACAAACTTATAAATTCTACCATGGAAACAATTTTCACTGAAGTCCATTAAAAATTGAAGAAGATTTTTCCATTAAAATTTTTTTAATTAGCTGCCACGACTTTATTTATTTACTTCATACATGGACTTCATTCAGAAGGGATTTGAGGCATCTTACAAAAACGCACACAACACAACAGTATTAAATAAATAATTGAAGAAGTGAAGGCAGAGCAGAGGAAGCTGGGGTAAGAGGATTAGTCGCCAATTCATCACAAGAAGGCAAACTGAAATATAAGGTAAAATCATAAACTTAGTTCAGTTCAGTTCAGTGGCTCAGTCGTGTCCAACTCTTTGCAACCCCATGAATCGCAGCATGCCAGGCCTCCCTGTCCATCACAAACTCCCAGAGTCTACCCAAACCCATGTCCATTGAGTCGGTGATGCCATCCAGCCATCTCATCCTCTGTCGTCCCCTTCTCCTCCTGCCCCCAATCCTTCCCAGCATTATAAAACTTGGTACCTGTTAAAAATGTATATTTGGCTCAAATCAAACCAACTGCCCCTTCACGGGTTTGTTGAACAGAGAACAAGGTATTTATGAAACAATAAGCTGTTAAGTCTTGCCGTTTACATTTCTAATAATAATAAAGATAATTTAAATTTGAACTAGGTTAAGAATTAATCTTCTGGCCTTTCTGAATAAGCTGTGCCAAAGACAATGGACACGAGGGACCCACTTTATCCAAAGCCTCCCACGTACGTCTAACAGCTCTTTCCACTATCTACTCAAGACAGTTCTTTTTAAACTTTTATTTGTTTATTTATTTTTGGCTATGCTGGGTCTTCATTGCTGAGCATGGGTTTCCCCTAGCTGTGATGAGCAGGGGCTACACTCTAGTTGTGGTCCTGGGGCTTAGCTGCTCCTCAGCATGTGGAATCTTCCCGGACCAGGGATCGATTGAATTCGTCAACCTGGGAGGTAGGTGGATTCCCAACCGCTGGACCACCAGAGAGGTCCAAGGCTCTTGTTAAAGTGAGAACAAATTGTGCGTTTGTAGGGAAAAATCTAGAAAAATTAAGTCTGAAGAAAATCTCTGATTTCCAAAATTATTAAATGCACTCATTTCAGTCAAAAATCACTGAGTGCTTACTGGGTGTCAGGCGCTCTGTGGAGCCTGAATCTCCACTGCTTTCAGTTCTTTCTTTGAAGAACATCATTGGTGCAATGAGCAGAGTCAGAACACTGGACTGTTTCCTGAGGCTGAGAAAACCACCACTGGGCATGGCTCCCTGATGGTGGCAGAAGTGTGCATCTGGCCTCCTAACTCTCTGAGGACAGCAACGACATTCTGAACCTCTTTTCATATCTTCCCACCGGGCTTTGAAAAATCAGTTCAGTTCAGTCGCTCAGTCATGTCCGACTCTTTGCGACACCACGGATCACAGCACGCCAGGCCTCCCTGTCCATCACCAACTCCCGGAGTCTACCCAAATCCGTGTCCATAGAGTCAGTGATGCCATCCAGCCATCTCATCCTCTGTCGTCCCCTTCTTCTCCTGCCCCCAATCTTTCCCAGCATTAGGGTCTTTTCCAATGAGTCAACTCTTCCCATGAGGTGGCCAAAGTATTGGAGTTTCAGCTTCAACATCAGTCCTCCCAATGAACACCCAGGACTGATATCCTTTAGGATGGACTGGTTGGATCTCCTTGCAGTCCAAGGGACTCTCAAGAGTCTTCTCCAACACCACAGTTCAAAAGAATAAATTCTTTGGTGCACAGCTTTCTTCACCGTCCAACTCTCACATCCATACATGACCACTGGAAAAACCATAGCCTTGACTAGACGGAACTTTGTTGGCAAAGTAATGTCTCTGCTTTTAAATATGCTATCTAGGTTGGTCATAACCTTCCTTCCAAGGAGTAAGCGTCTTTTAATTTCATGGCTGCAATCACCAACTGCAGTAATTTTGGAGCCCCCAAAAATAAAGTCTGACACTGTTTCCATTGTTTCCTCATCTATTTGCCATGAAGTGATGGGATCAGATGCCTTGATCTTAGTTTTCTGAATGTTGAGCTTTAAGCCAGCTTTTTCACTCTCCTCTTTCACTTTCATCAAGAGGCTCTTTAGTTCTTCTTCACTTTCTGCCATAAGGGTGGTGTCATCTGCATATCTGAGGTTATTGATATTTCTCCCGGCAATCTTGATTCCAGCTTGTGTTTCTTCCAGCCCAGCATTTCTCATGATGTACTTGCATATAAGTTAAATATGCAGGGTGACAATATACAGCCGTGACGTACTCCTTTTCCTATTTGGAACCAGTCTGTTGTTCCATGTCCAGTTCTAACTGTTGCTTCCTGACCTGCATACAGGTTTCTCAAGAGACAGGTCAGATGGTCTGGTATTCCCATCTCTTTCAGAATTTTCCACAGTTTATTGTGATCCACACAGTCAAAGGCTTTGGCATAGTGAATAAAGCAGAAATAGATGTTTTTCTGGAACTCTCTTGCTTTTTTGATGATCCAGCAGATATTGGCAATTTGATCTCTGGTTCCTCTGCCTTTTCTAAAACCAGCTTGAACATCTGGAAGTTCACGGTTCACGTATTGCTGAAGCCTGGCTTGGAGAATTTTGAGCATTACTTTACTAGCGTGTGAGATGAGTGCAATTGTGCGGTAGTTCGAGCATTCTTTGGCATTGCCTTTCTTTGGGATTGGAATGAAAACTGACCTTTTCCAGTCCTGTGGCCACTGCTGAGTTTTCCAGATTTGCTGGCATATTGAGTACAGCACTTTCATGGCATCATCTTTCAGGATTTGAAATAGCTCAACTAGAATTCCATCACCTCCACTAGCTTTGTTCGTAGTGATGCTTTCTAAGGCCCACTTGACTTCACATTCCAGGATGTCTGGCTCTAGGTGAGTGATCACACCATCGTGATTACCTGGGTCGTGAAGATCTTTTTTGTACACTTCTTCTGTGTATTCTTGCCACCTCTTCTTAATATCTTCTGCTTCTGTTAGGTCCATACCATTTCTGTCCTTTATTGTGCCCATTTTTGCATGAAATGTTCCCTTGATATCTCTAATTTTCTTGAAGAGATCTCTAGTCTTTCCCACCCTGCTGTAAAATACTGATCACTTAATAAGCATACTCATTTTATTTAATAACTGGTACCCCCCACTAAGTGCCACCAATGTGGCAGCCACTTTGGGATGGATATACAAATGTGGTAGAACCCTTGGACCTTTTTCTTAAGGAATGTATATCCTACTCCTTTTTGAATGATTTAAGAGATGTGAAAAGAGACTAATCGTTAGTCGTACTTACCTAGAATCTTTGACTTACTTCACCATTTGTAAACCACTTTCCCATCTGATTTGTCAATGACCTTGTCAAGTGGATTAAGCAAAGGGGTATTATTTTGTAGATCAGGAAACTGAGACTCAGAAAGGTGAAGTAAACACTTAACATCACATAGTTGAGAACAGGCAGAATGAAGGTTTGTAAACAGGTTGTCAGACTACTAGCCTAGTTCTCTTTCTGCTACACCATATTTTCTTTTCTTATGTGCAAGAAGAAAAGGACAGTGTTGTACCTGCTTAATTGTTTAGTTTATACCAAATGGCATGCAGGGACCTTATGGAATTTGACAGAGCTGGAGTAACAAAGAGAGAGGCCAGGTCTTTCCCTCCGTAACCAGACCTACCATGTGGTTGACACTGGTGAATGGCGTGTTGTCGGTGATGGTCTCGAAGGGAGACCGGGCCCCGTTGCCATCAGTGGGGGCGGCCACTTCCCAGCTGAACTGCACGGACGTCTGGTTGATGCCAGCCTCATTGCAGCGCTCCTTCATGACAGCATATTTGGGGAAATGGGGGTCGCAGGGCGTGACACAGACCAGCGGGTAGCCCGGGGAGGGGGATTTCTTGACTCCCTCCTTGGTAACCTCTTCCACATGGTCATAGTCAGCAAGTGTAATGACCTGCCAAGGAGCAACATAGCTTCAGCCCTGGGTGGGTATCGGGAGGGTCAGAGAACTAAAGCTCCCTTCCCCAGAGACCTACATGATCACTTAACTCCTAGGGATTCTTTAAAATATAGCAGCAGTTTTAACAATGCTTAACCAGGCATTCCTAAAAGATCCTGGAAATCTTCAATAGTAGGGAAGATCCTCCTCCTCCCTGAGTTAAAAGCTTTAATATCTTAACGGTCTCATTCCTAAATCAGATTCCTATGACTCAAGTAAAAAACACGCCACTCCCCACACACTGTAACCAAAACTCTATCATAAATGGCAGATGTTAGTTTAAAGTTGCATTAAACTGTTAATGGCAGGCAGTAGTGCATCTGGCAAAATACAAGTAAATAAAGGACATATGTGAAGGACAGGGAAGCCTGGCATGCTGCAGTCCATGGGGTTGCAAAGAGACAGACATGTCTTAGCAACTGAACATACATATATATTTCTTCCATGGTCAAAGAGACATATTTTGAAATCATCTTTCTACTGTATGAGATTAGTCAGAGGAGGTTATAAGACTTATTTGGACTGCTTCATTATCCTACGTAAAATTCCCCTTGGCAACTTCTGGGAGCTTCCCTGGTGGCTGAGACAATAAAAAACCCACCTGCAATGCAGGAGACCCGGGTTCGATCTCTGGGTTGGGAAGATCCCCTGGAGAAGGGAATCCAGTATTCTTGTCTAGAGAATCCCACGAACAGAGGAACCTGGCAGGCTACAGTCCATGGACATGACTGAGTCCGACATGACTGAGGGACTAAGCACATGACAACCTCTGCGAGTTTTCCTCCTAACTGTGAAGTCAGTGCATTCACTCTGCTCATCCCCAAACTGGGAAACATGGTGGTACATCTCTGTAGACACCTAATTCTATGCCCGTGGCGAGTATGTAGGATAAAAACTATGGGGGAATATTCCACTTTTACTCCTCTAGGTCTCACCAAAGAAATGAGAAGATGAACGATATTGTACTTTCTTTGTCAGACACAGGTCTCAACATAGTTTGGTCTCACTCTTCTGTGGAAACAAGGTTTCTCCTCTTTAGCACTACTGACTTTTGAGCCAGGCAATTCTTTGCTGTGGAGGAGGGGGACTGTCGTGTGTATTGTAGGATGTTCAGCAGCATCCCTGACTTCCATCCCCTAGATGCTAATAGCACCCAGTGTGACAGTCATTATAAGCACAGATGCCACCAGACATTGCCAGATGACCCTGGAGGTGATGGGAGTGAGGACTTGGGGAAGGGGACCCGAGCAGTCCTGGCAGTCCTGCTTCTCTCAAGTCCCCATCTAACACCTAAGACAGAAGCAACCATCCTTTGGGTCATGAGACTTACAATGGGTGGTGCTGGCAGGATGAGACTCCCAGCTGCCTCCTGGTCTAGAATCGTCACTGTGGCCGTGGTCACGTCGCCAAGAACTGCTTCCACGGGGTCATCCGGGCCAAGGACTAGGGAGAACGATTCATGCCACTCTCGGTCTTCGTTGGACAGAATCTCGACTTTAAAGAAGATGTGATCCACACCTTTGCCAAGGGCAGAACAAAGAGAGCAAAGGTCCTCATCAGTGACCCACTTAAGACAGTGCAGGTTGGCACTGCTGAGGCTTCATGTTGAAATACACCCTTTCTTCTCAGAGGGTTTCTATCAATGCAGTGGCTGCTAATCACTTTAGCCCCATCTCCAGTGAGGGATCTGTTTTATAGGTGAAATTCCACCTGCGGTGGAGGCTCAGTCCTACAGATTCACTATTCAACACCATATGAGGATTAATGGCCCCTGCCTGACACTAGCTGGTGGTAATAAAAATCTATGATCTAAAAAACACTCCACCCTGGTTATGCATTTTTTTGCCTAATTTTTCTTTCCCCTTTACACTTAGGAACAAGCCCCTGTGTGGCAGTGAGTGCTTACGCACTAGACACCCTTCAAAGCTGTCTCCTGGGAAGTGATAGCTCAAAGGTTACCTACAGGGCCATCTCTGCCAAGACGATAATGTGACAGTTTGCCAGCCCGGAATGGGGAGGGTTAGAGCTCAGAAACTCCCTTGTTTTCTGTAAAGTGATTCTATGAGTGTACAGTTATCTGTGGCAGTGGTCAAGAAGGCCTTCTTCCTCCTATAGACACCTGGGCTAGGTTACTTCTAGGACCTGCCTTTCCCCCAGATCCTTATACAGAAGAGAAAGAAGCTAAGACACTTCTGGCTACATCACAAACAGTGCCAAGCTCTACACCAGCCTTTTCACCTTATACTGCTCCAGAAAGTTTTGGGAAAAAGTCTAGTGTAAAAGTCAGCTCCTTTTTTGTCTCATTCCTTCCATTAAGTAAATACATCAGACAATTAAACAGCTGCTTGTGAGAATCTCATCTTTCTCTCTTCCATGACTCATCTTCATAGTATCTCCTAGTAGATGTCAAGCCATTTGAACATGGAGATTGTGCCTTCTGGGTTTAGTAATCCCTGAAGGGCCCAGCACGATGGTCTGTACTTATGTTTGCTGAATGATGGCGTCACATATATTTTTAAAAACTCAGGTGCTTCCATTGCTCAACCAAATCATAAGCTAACAACAAAAAAAATCCTTTTGAATGATCCAAAATGCCTAGGATGCTCTGAAGTAAGGGACTTTTTTTTTTTTTTATCCTATGCCATTTTTACTAATTAAAAAATTTAAAGATTCCTACAACCTCAATGTGTGCTTAATAAGTACTTCATGCTATTGGAAATAATGTTTTTTTTTTTTTAATTTTCTGCTTATTTTTTCCTTCCAATATAAGATATTAGCCTCTCTCTTAAGTAATACCTATGGGGCTTCCCTGGTGATTCAGACAGTAAAGAATCTGCCTGCAATGCAGGAGACTCAGGTTTGATACCTGGATCAGGAAGATCCTCTGGAGAAGGAAATGGCTACCTACTCCAGTATTCTTGCCTCAGAAATTCTATGGACAGAGGAGCCTGGCGGGCTACAGTCTATGGGGTGGCAAAGAGTCAAGACACAACTAATCAATTAACATTTTTTTTTTTGTATTATTTAACTTTTTATTTTAGAGAAACACCATCTGTAAAAAATGTCACTTTTTGTTAAAAAAATAAATTTATTTATTTTAGTTGGGGGCTAATTACTTTATAATATTGTAGTAGTTTTTGCCACACATTAACATGAAGACCTACTAATTGGGATTGGCATTCAATTACCAGGACTGAACTTCAAGACTCGGCTCTTGGGGTAATAATCCACACCAGACTGGGCTGACCCATCCCGTGTGCTACAGCGAATCTTGGATGTTCTGTTCTGATCCCCTCTGCGGATCACCTTGACGTTCAGAATGGCTGTGGCATCTGGCCCCGAGGGTTCCCGGACTTGGTAAGCAGCTTCTTCAAACTCAATGGTAGGGGCTAAGGAAACAAGGTTAGGAAAACAAGAGCAAGTTGGAAAAGTGAAATAGAATTCCGACTCCCATGAAAACACTTTATAACGACAAGAGGGAATTTTTCACACTAGTTAACAATACAAAAGGCAAAATAGCTTGCAGTCATAAACATCAATCTGTATTTACCCCTAAGCAATCCTTTGGAAAAAGGAATTCATCTGTGATTCTGCAGGAGCTGTTTCTCACATATTTCTTATTAAAAACAGTACAGTGGAGGAAACATTTTTAACACTTTGAAATGCATGCTATCCAGGTTTCTATCTAGGCCTTATAGCTCACAGCGTGTTTTTAAATCTGCACAATTTATCAAGGGACTGAGACAGAGTAAGCCCTTGATAAATATCTATTGACTGATTGTCTGAACCAACTCTTTTTCATTGATGAGATATGAATTTCATTTATATACTTCGTTTCATTTATATATTATTTATATATTCATGTATATACATTTATATACATTGACCAAATCTATGTCTCATCTCCATCTTCAGGATCCTCCCTCCCACTGCTTTCACTTTCCCCCACCCTGAGCTTCATCTATAAATATCACAGGTTAGTTAAGAATGAGTAGTTTTATGAATTTATGGTTGCCAGGTGGAAATGATGGGGAGAAGGGGTAGTTAGGGAATTTGGGATTGACATGTGCACACTGCTATATTTAAAATGGGTAACCAACAAGGGTAACCAACAAGCTAACCTACAGTACAGCACAGGGGACTCTGCTCAATGTTATATGACAGCCTGGATGGGAGGGGGGTTTGGAGGAGAATGGATACATGTATATGTATGGCTGAGTCCCTTCGCTGTTCACTGGAAACTGTCACTACATTGTCAACTGGCTATACCCCAATACAAAATAAAAAGTTTTTTTAAAAAAAGAATGAGTAGTTTTAGCGACTGCTACAACAATAATTCAGAAACATAGGATTTCCGAACACAATCTGATTTGAAGTACTACCCTCATTGCTATGAAATGAATAACTGTTTTTTTTTTCAAGTTCGAACCGTGACTTCCTTTGTATTATATTCTCATGGGAAAGGGCAATGAGGTAGTGGTGGAAACAGTGAGATAAGAAGACAGAAAAACTTTGAACAATTACAAACCTTATACCCTCTAAAAACATATCATGGACTTTTCCAGAAATGTCTGGTGTCTCTCTGCTCACTTCCCTCTTCTCTCTCAGAAAATCTATTCTTCCTAATTGTCAGATACGTCTCATTCGGGACTTCACAGTTTTACTGTGTGCGCTCTCTGAGGCTGAGGTGTGTCACTAGTGACACTGAGAACCGGTGACTTCTCTGAGCCTAAGTACTGGGCTAAGTACAACCTAAGTACTGCGTGAACACGAGGGGTTCACCTCAGATCTGAACCTTTCTCCTTCAGTAAAGGGCTCATTCAACTTCAAGGCTGGCTTTTATCATGTTTCCCCCCAAGTCAAGTTAGTCTCTATTTTATATGAAAAACCCTGAGTCTCACTGACTCTTGTGTAGATTCTAGAATCTGATAAAATAAGGTTTTACATGCAGTTTTGTTGCTCACAGCTGTGTAACTAAGAGCATAAATAAGATAACTTTGCTGGGGTTCAATTTCTTTACCTATAATATAGGGATAATAATACCTACCTCAAAAGGTTACTGTCAGGATTAAGTAAAAGTTTTTTTTAATAATATGCTTATAACAGTTCTTGGTATATAATCAGTATTCAATAAAAACAGCTATTACTAGTTTTAGTATTTTTGTCCATTCATTAAAATACCTATTTTAATAAAAAAGCTATGTCCCTATTTAAAATAGATTTTGTTTTCTTTGGTGCCTGGGTCGTTCTTTGCTAGCACTTGAATAAAGAATTTAAATATTTTTAGGTTAGTAGGCCAAATCAATTAGAGAGAAGAAAACTGAGAAATTAGACTTTTTTCAGGAAGGTGGCAGCGTTTTAAATCAGTTCATTGGATTCAACTGACTCTGATTGTATTTCTAGCCCTGCTCCTGAATTGCGGGGACTTAAACACTTTTTATTCTGTGTCTGTCTTAGTGTTTCTGTCCTAGCTCTTAACCACACTCATTCCTTATGTCTTGGTGATGTGCTAGGGAACAATGTGATTAAAAAACCTGGAGCTCTGGGACTTCCCTGCTGGTCCAGTGGTTAAGGCTCCCTGCTTCCAATGCAGGGGCCGTGGTTTCGATCCCTGGTCAGGGAACTAATAGTCTACATGTCACACAGCATGAACAAAAGAGCCCAGATAAACATCCAGTTAAAAATGTATGTTTAAAATTTTTTAATTTAAAAATTTTTTTTAAATTACAGTTAAAAAAAAATTGGAGCTCTGTGGAAGGGATCCCTTGCTGCCAACAATTTAATTTTTTTTGGAGTATAATTGCTTTCTATAAATATTCCAAGACTGTTTTTTTTTTTTGTATTAATACTCTGTTATCAGTAGACATTTTTACAGTGTTTTCATTTTTCAAAACACCTATAATTACATTAAAACATTACTATGAAACATCAGTTCAAGTCCCATCAACCTAAGAGAAACTAAAGGCAATTTCTTCTGTTACCATCTTCATCATTAGATATGGTGATGGTGGCCATGTGATTCTTTCCAACTCTGGCTCCACTCCAGTGGTTCCCAAGAGGATGGCCGAGGTAGACCCTGAACTGTTCCTCAGGCTCAAACATGGAGTCATCGTGGATATAGACAGTACAGTTCTTCATCTAGAGCCAAGGGCACAAGAGAGATTAAAATTTGCAGCGAGGTATCAATCATTTGCTCACCTTTCCCTGGAAATTTCTTCATTGCAGCATCAAAGAACCAACACAAATTCAAAAGGATTCCAACCATTTCATTTATAAAATAGAATATTTAAGTCTTAACAGTCATGTCTGGATGGACCTACCTATATGTGGAGCTTTGTATTCAACATTCCAAACCATTTTGAATTATTGGTCATAAGTTATGAAAAGCTAGAGCAATAAAATGAATCACTAAAAAGCATTTGGAGAACATTTGTGTGCTTCCCCACATTTTGCCTGGACTCATCTATACCCTTGTACATGTTATGATAGATAGATTTCTGATGGTGAGGGTTTAACATATGGATTAGAATTCCTGGAGAGGTGAATAATGTTCTTTTCCCTTTGTGAAAATTGAAGAGTCTTATAAGTAAGCCAGAAAAGCTTCCTGTTAGGTTAAAGACATCTTTAAAAGCTGCAGAACTCTATAAAGAGCTGCCAAATGGTGTCTCACTTGAAAACTGCTGAGAACCGAATGTCTGAGAACACAATCTAAATCCCTGTTGGATGGAAAGAAATCAAGTGCTTCCCAAACTGAATATTCTCTACTGAGGACTGTCTTCTTGGGGAAATGTAAAATAAGGTCATAACAAGAGAGCAGCCTTGATAGCACAGTCATATGATATGATGTGTGATTATTTTTAGTTGGCTGATCTTAAATTCACTATACTACCATATTGCAAAGGATATGTGGATGTGAAGCTTTCACTGTCACACCTCCTAAGTCATACTAAACGGAGGGAGACTATCTCTGTGAACATTTACTTGTGGTTTGCTAACCTGGTTTTAAGTCCCTGAAGAATGCTCCCTTTTATTATCCCTCTCACATTTTTCTTACAGTAAGAATTTCTCTAGGGAAAGCATGAATTTAGTAAGGACTCTTCAGTATATCTTAAAAATAAAAGACATTCTCCCTGTGTTACACAGCAACATTCCATTAGCTATATATTTTACATATGGTAATAAATATGTTTCAATGTTACTCTCTCAATTCATCCCACCCTTTCCTCCTGGGGGGTGCAGGGTGAGGGGATATAACGTATACTTATGATTGATTCACATTGTTCTATGGCAAAAACCACACAACATTGTAAAGAAATTATTCTGCAATTAAAAATAAATTTACAAAAAAGACATTTTAGTAAATGACAAGTTCCAAAGACATTGCTCAGCATGACAAAGGAGATGAAAAGTCCAAAACATGCTTATGAATAGGCTGCCATATGGGTAACATCTAGACTATTAAACTGTATTTTCTTTATGATTTTATTAAATTACAAACTGCCTCTTGGATAGGCCGAGAATCCTCTTTTGAATTTAAAACAAACACAGACATGCAGACTCAAAGCTGAATATCGTATTTACAGTACTTATGTGTGTGTGTGTTTTAATATGTGTTTCAACCTGCCACCAGTAAAATTCCCATAAAATACAAAACTAAGACAGGGCTTTTATGAGTCATGCATGCGTAAAAGACTTGAGAGTCTCAGAGAAGGAAACTATTATTTTCTTTTGGTGGTAAAGAATGGAGGAAGAATCTGGGGTGACCTGGGATGGGTAAAGTCTTCTTATGCTAAACTTCAAAAGAACTAATCATAAGGCAAAACTTTCATATGCTTGCAGTCCATGGAGTTGCAAAGAGTTGGACATAACTGAGCAACTGAACTGAACTGAACTTCATATGCTTGATTATATCAAAATGAAGATTTCTGTTCAACTAAGAACACCAAGGTCAAAGGTAGTAGATGAGTGACAGAAAAGGAAACTATGCTTACAGTAGGTAAAATATCTAAAGTTGGCAAGGATTAATATTACTATTTAGAATCATTAATATTAAGAATATTTAGAGTACACAAGAAACTACTGCAAATCAGTACGAAAAAGATAGCAATACAATAAAATAAGTAACAAAGGGTAAAAATAATAGATTCTTGTAAGAGGAAACTCAATGAACTAACAAGCATGTGCTGTGCTTAGTCGCTCAGTTGTGTCCGACTCTTTGCAACCCCATGGAATGTAGCCTGCCAGGCTTCTCAGTCCATGGGGATCCGCCAGGCAAGAATACTAGAGTGGGTTGCCATGCCTTCCTCCAGGGGATCTTCCCAACCCAGGGATATAATCCAGGTCTCCCACATTGCAGGTGGATTCTTTGTCATCTCAGCAAAGCATAGAAAATATTTGGAGAAAGGCAAATTGAACTGACATATAACTTTATACATATCAGATTAGTAAAAATCAGTAACTGGAAAAGTATAGAAGAGGATGTAGGGTTTTAACAACCTTCATATCTTGTTAGTGACATTTTGGAAAGTATTCTAATACTATTTTTTTTTTTTCAAATTAAGCACATTCATGCCCTGTGGTCCAGCAATTTTGCTGCTGAGTAAGTGGCCAGGTAGGAGGATTTGCCTAGTGGTACTGTTAGCAATGGCAGAGTGACTGGGGAGGTGACTGGGAACTAAAACGGAGGATCTTCACTGTCTATTGCTGAGAGCGAATGGGTAAAAGGTAGTAAATGCACATCATGAAATACTAGGCAACATTTTGAAGCAATAGATTAGATATACACATGAATGACATGCACAGATACCAAGACATATTGCTGAGAAAACACAGAAAACATGTGAAAAAATATAACACAGTAGCAGTTTTATAAATTAAAAATTATGTATATATAAAGAATGAGGCATTTTCAAAGAACAAATACAAAATAAGAGACACACATTAACAGACAATGGATTGATGACCTCAGATGGGGAAGGACTTTGACTATCTGCAGAACAGGGGTAAAATGAAACAAATCAATCAACAAAATAAGAAAAGGCCTTGAACTGACCAATGGGAACTGCACACTTTGAACCAAGGGCTGTGACCTTGCAATCAGGGCCACAACTGACTTACTCACCTGAAACTGAGATCCAAAAAATGGGGAAATACGGCTTCCATTCAATATGTGCTTTGGATATACACTGAGGCAGCAGGCTTGATTCTGATGTGTGTGTGCTCAGTCATGTCTGACACTTTGTCAAACTACGGACTACAGCCCACCACGTTCCACTGTCCATGGGACTTTCACAGCAAGAATACTGGAGTAGGTTGCCACTTCCTCCTCCAGGGGATCTTTTCAATCTAGGGATCAAACCTGTGTCTCCTGAGTTTCCTGCATGGCAAGTGGATTCTTTGCACTGAGCCACTAGGGAAGCTCTATTTGATTCCGATGCAGCCATATTTACTGACTGGAATTTCTCAGGAGTTCCTGCATCTGTATGCATCATTTTGCATTATATTGCCAAGAAAATAGTCCCCTGACCTGAATCTGCTCAACTCTACCTGTGCAATCCTGTACTGCGGGCCCTATACCAGAATGTGTGTGGCCCTGAAACTGGGACCCAGATATTAGAAAACTGTCTCCTTCTCTAGGCAACATTTGTGGAGTGCATTCCTCTTCACTGCAGTTTCAGATTAAGAGAAGTCCCTAGTCATCTGATTCTCCTAAATTCCAAAAAGATTCTACATCATCTAAACTTCCCAGCTCAACCAATGACATAGGTAGCTGGTGTGAAGTGGGAAACAGAGAAGACAGCTACATAGAAGAGATGATATCGTTGAAAAAGTATCGGGTTGGCCAAAAAGTTTGTTCAGGTTTTCCCATAAGATGTAATGGAAAACTCTGAACGAACTTTTTGGCCAACCCAATATGAATAATTAATTAGAAACATCTTAGGATGTGCAGAGTTTGTCTGAATTACTTCACTATGGACAAACACAGGCATCAAGGAAGGAGAGAAGCCCATATTTCAGCCACCACGAACCCACTTACTTTCTCCCCTTTGAGAAATGTAATCCGCGAAGAGTCTGCATTTCTTCTCTCCTCAAAGTCCTCCGTGACCTGAGCTGAAAGGCCCTGAGTGTAGCACCTCACGGATGACTCGTAGCTCAGGTCCCCACTCCGAATGATGGGCACATGCAGGATGCCCTCCTTCTCCTTCACCAGGAGCAAATCCTTGGCAAACTGCATGCTGGGCACTGGGTGAGAGAAGGAAAGATGGAGACATTGTTAGCGGGACACCGAGGGAGGTGGCGAGAGCCCTCGTGGGCCCCTGGCAACCTGGCAGGAAGGCACCACTAAGGACCACCAGAGGCTGATAAATCACAGGCAGTCAGCAGATTTCAAGGCCTGTCTCCTGCTCTCAGGACCAAGAAACTGCTTCCACCATGAGTGTGAATGAAAGTGAAGTGAAAGTGTTGGTCGCTCAGTCGTGTCCCACTCTTTGTGACCCCATGGACTACTGTAGCCCACCAGGCTCCTCTGTCCATGGGATTCTCCAGACAAGAATACTGGAGTGGATAGCCAGTCCCTTCTCCAGGGGATCTTCCCAACCCAGGGATCGAACCCCAGTCTCCTGCCCTATAGGCAGATTCTTTACTTTCTGAGCCACCAGGGAAGTCTGCTCCACTGTGAGTGTAGTTCCAACAAAATAGAACAAATCAAGTTTGCTCAGCTTCAGGGTACAGTCACCATCTCAAACGCAGACAGGTGATGCAAGTAAAGATATGGACCAGGTGGAAGAAAAGTTTTGAGAGAGACCCAAAAACCCAAAAAAGTTCATGTTCCTTCTAAGTCTACAAAGAGGAAAACAGCAGTGCAAGCCTGAAGATAAATGACCACTCACATGGGTGCTGGGCCAGAAAGACAACAGAGAAGAACAGGGACAATTGGTCAAGAGGAAAGAACAGGTCGTGTTTAAACAGGGCTGCCTCTAAGCTTCATTCTTTTGTTGGCAGGTCTCCCTATTTTCAAACGAAGCCAGAGATCTTCATTTTTAGGTCACAGCTCCTAAATTTCAAATCGGCAAGCAATTAAGATAGTAAAAAGAAATTCCATTCAGGCCAAAACTATTGCAGCCAAACAAAACACACTCACAAGCTGTATTTGGCCAGTGGGTGGCACAGTGGTAAAGAATCCGCCTGCCAATGCAGGAGCCAAGGGTTCCATCCCTGGGTTAGAAAGATCCCCTGGAGAAGGACAACCCATGCCGTATTCCTGCCTGAGAAATCCCATGGATAGAGGAGCCTGGTGGGCTACAGTCCATGGGGTTACAGCTGGACATGACTAAGCAAGCTGGCAGTCTCTCTCCATAGGAAAAGCAACTTAGATTCTGAGCCTTGCTTTTTTTAAATATGTAAATTGGAAATATTAATATCTAACTTGTAAAATAATTGGGAGGACTGAATTGAATGAGATTAGTGCTCAATACAGTAAATAGCAGGCACTCAAATGTTGGTTGTTGCTGTTCAGTCACTAAGGCATGTCCAACTCTTTGTGACCCCCATGGACTGCAGCATACCAGGTTTCCCTGTCCTTCACTACCTCCCTGAGTTTGTTCAAACTCATGTTCATTGAGTCGGTGATGCCATCCAACCAACTCATCCTCTGTCATCCCCTCCTCTTCCTGCCCTCAATCTTTCCCAGCATCAGAGTCTCTTCCAATGAGTTAGCTCTTTGCATCAAGTGGCCAAAGTATTGCAGCATCAGTCAGCATCAATGAATATTCAGGGTTGATTTCCTTTAGGATTGACTGGTTTAATCTCCTTGTTGTCCAAGGGACTTTCAAGTCTTCTCCAGCATCAAAACTTGAAGCAGATGTTGGCAGGAATTACTATATCATGGTGTGTATTGCTTCCCATCTCCAGGCTTCTGAATACATTAGATCAGTTTTTGCTCCTTGCTTCCTACAAGGCCTTAGGTAACATTCTGCATTAAAGCATGTCTCCTTCTGAGACCAACATTTTGCTGAGTGACAGTTATTATTTTTCTTTATGAAAAATACAAAGAGGGAGTCATCTGTCCAGTCATATGTCAAATTGTCTTTGGAGCTGCAGCAAGATGCCCTTAAAGCTAAAACACCCATTTCCTGGCTGCCTCCTGGACAAGGCTTGCCCACACTGAAAGGGACAAACAGAAGCGGTGAGCACAAAAGCTCTGTGCAAGACAACAGGTAGAAAGCTCTCTGCCTCTAACCTGTCCACTGCTCAGAACTGTCGGCATTCGCAAATATAAAACAAATCTATTATCTGAGCTAAGCCTAACCGTTACCATTTATCACTAAAGAAAAACCCAGAAGATATCTCTAAAAAGATGAGTGACTTTGGTATGAGGTCCTGCACATTACCCATTTGGGACTCTTGCCATCCAAGACAATTGTCTGTGTTTCTAAGCAAGGAGTGGGAATGACATGACCTTGCACGTGAAGACAAGAAGGGAGCTTGTTGCCAGGCAAAAAGCAACACAAGCAAGAAAACTTTTCTGCTCATGGTAGATCTTATCTAATGCTTTGGACTGATTTTTTTGCTGGCTCAACAGGCATCAAGGTAGAGGTGAATTAAAAGCTAAAGTGGTAATGTTTGGGCCTTGTCATGTATTAATCAACCCCAGATTTCTCTTGAGATGTAAAAGACTCCTTTCCCCTTTCCCTCCATTTAACACATACTCCCATGCCTATCTGCTAAATAAATAAATAAAGGAGGAAAAGTAAAGAAAAAAAGAAGTGGGCGAACACCTCTCGGGATTGTCTTAAAGAGACAGTCCCTGCTTTTAAGGAGCCCTCAGTCCAGTGGGAAACTGAGAAGAGACAAAGAAAAGGCAATCTGGATTTGGGGACAAATTTATGTGTGGAGGTTAAGATGTACAAAGGGCCCAACCCAGGTCAGGCATTGTGTTAAGAGCTTCCATACATGCCATTTCTTATCCTCTTGACAAGCCCTACAAGGCAGTGGTCCCCAACCATTTTGGCACCAGGGGATGATTTCATGAAGACAACTTTTCCACAGACAGGAGCTGGGAGCAGAGGGTGGGTTTGGGACGATTCTCATAAGAAGCACACAACCTAGATCCCTTGCATGCACAGTTCACAGTAGGGTTCATGCTCCTATGAGAATCTAATGCCACTGTTGATCTGACAGGAGGCGGAGCTCAGGTGGTAATGAGAGCAAAGGGGAAAGTGAAAGAAAGTGAAGTCACTCAGACGTGTCCGACTCTTTCCGGCCCCATGGACTGTAGCCTACCAGGCTCCTCCGTCCATGAGATTTTCCAGGCAAGAACACTGGAGTGGGTTGCTATTTCCTTCTCCAGGAGATCTTCCTGACCCAGGGGTTGAACCCGGGTCTCCCGCATTGTAGGCAGACACTTTACTGTCTGAGCCACCAGGGAAGTCCAAAGGAGAGTGGCTGAAAATATAGCTGAAGCTTAGTTCCCCAACCCGCCGCACACCTCCTGCTGTGTGCCCTGGGTCCTAACAGGCCATGGATAAAGTACAGGTCCATGGCCTGGTGATTGGGGACCCCACTACAGTCCTCAGAGGAAGTAGGGGTGCTGGCCCTGAGGGTCAGTTCTGTCTGACTGCAGAACCATTTCTATTTCATTAGGATAGGATGTGTGAATGGGAAAAGGCAGGCTCCTGGAAGGCTCCCGGGTATCATGCACTATTGCCAACACCTCTCTGAGAACATCAATTTGCAGTTATCCTCACATTTGTGTAAGTGTGGTGTCCTGAAATAGATTGCAGGACTCTACTCTCTACTCCTCTGTAATCCCCAGTGTTAAGCACCAGTCTCAGGCATGGAAAATATCACCTGCTAATCTTCTTAGTAACTGACAAAGTGAGTGCAAACACAACCCGCCTGGAATGCAGTGGACTCTGTATGGGTGATGGTTAAGTCTGTGATTGAGGAAAACGCCTGCCTCTGGTTCTTTGAGTTAATGGTGAGACACAACTGCACATACAAGATTGCCATGCAATAGCAGCTACAAGGCCTTTCTTGCCTTGCTCAGCATCTTCAGGGCAACACCAAGCCTAATTCTAGGTATCAGAGCAGAAGAGAAAGGTGAAAACAGAAAATATTCTGAGATGAGCCACTTAGATGTTTTAACGGCCATTTTAGCCCAGTGGAGAAAGACAAAAGGGGCTAAGATCACTTTGGGAGGCCGAAAGCTGACTTCGTAAGGATACTTTTTTTTGGACCATGGAGGTAGCATGTGGGATCCCCTACCAGGGGATCTTCCTTCTCCTACCAGGGGTCAAACTTACACCCTCTGTTGTGGAAGCATAGGGTCAAACCACTCAGGGAAGTGGGATGCCAGAACTGTTCAACATCTTGGATTGTGGTGGTGGGTGAACTTTGACTCATGTAAGTTAGACCTCAATAAACCTAAGTCTAAAATAAGATACTATTTGGGGTATATGAAAACATATAACAAAAAACTGCTTCAAATAGTTGTCTTCAGAGAGGGGAGATGGAGGCTTGGGAGATAAGGGTAGAAGGAAGACAATTTTCATAGTATGCTTTTTGCTGTTTACTTTTTCTTAATTATGTGTGCTCCATTGATTAGTCATGTTTTACTCTTTGTGACCCCAAGGACTGTAAACTGCCAGGCTCTTCTGTCCATTGGGATTCTTCCATGGGATTCTCCAGGCAAGAATACTGGAGTGGGTTGCCATTTCCTTCTCCAGGAGATCTTCCCAACCCAAGGATCAAACCTATGTCTCCTGCATTGGCAGATGGATTCTTTACCACTGAGCCACCTAGGAAGCCTTTTTTTTTTTTTTTTTAACTATATAAGTGAATAAATTATTTAAAAACAAAGACATTAATGATAACCCTGCTGGGCTTCCTGCTCCTTCTTTGATGACTCTGTAGTCACTGAAGAATGTCATCATGGGTTCTACGTCAATCCCTAAGGAGGCTGAGGAGGGTCCCCCTGCTTGAAGTGAAAGGTTTGACTTGATGTTCTCTACCCAACTCTAGAATCTGGCAATTTTAGATTTCACCAATTCTTTCCCAGAAACAACTGTCCTTTCCTGTTCATTCTCTTGTTACTTAGGCCAGCTCTTCACTGGGCACACCACTCCTCTGCTTAGAAGCATCCACTGCTCCCGTTTACCTATAAATTCCTGATGCTGGAACATAAGACGTCTTAGAACTTATCTCCAACATGTCTTTCCATTTCATTTCCTTCCATTCACTTTCTGCCAGGCTTGAAGAAAAAGTAAGCATCTCACTGTTCTCCAAATATGCATCTTTCAAAATTGTATACCTTACATATACTATAGTTCTCCATTTTGAAAAGTTTTATTATCCATTAGATAAACTCCTACCACACTTAAAGACTCTGCTTAAATATCACCTCCTTTGTGAAATCTATGATTCTTCCACACTTAGTTACGATTCAGCCCCCTCTTCCAAACACTACTAGATTTACAGCACTATTAGGTCATTTATCATAATATATTCTACTTTTTCTGTCTGAGGGTCTGATCCCCCAACTAGACCTTGAGCTTCTGAGGACACAGTCCAGCCAGGCATGCCTCATATTATTGTACCTCACTTGACTGCCCTTGTAGATACTATATTTTTGACAAATCGAAGATACGTGGCAATCATGTGTTGAACAAGTCTATGGTGCCATTTTCCCAATAGCATTTGCTCACTTTGCGTCTCTACATTCCGTGTTGGTAATTCTCCCAATACTTCAAACTTTTTCATTATTATTATATTCATTACGGTGATTGTGATCAGTGATCTTTGATGTTTCTACTAAAGGAAAGATTATAATTTGTGAAAGGCTAAGAAGATGATTAACATTTTAGCAATAAAATGCTTTAAAATTAAGGTACATTTTTTTTTTTAGACATAATGCAAGCCCCTAATAAACTACAGTATGGTGTAAACTTTTATATACACTGGAAACCAAAAAACTCATCTGACTTGCTTTATTGTGATACTCACTTTAAAGTGGTGACCTGGAATTGAATGTGCAATATCCCCAAGTGTGCCTAGCTGAGTGCCAGAAACATGAATGATTATTTCTGCCCCATATTTCTATGTAAAAATGTGCACATGCATGTACTCATACACATACACACATTTCTTGAGTGAAAATGTGAATGAGTTCCAATGTCATATATGTGGATGTTAAGGAAATAATAGAAACCTGGTCTGAACCACCAACTGGTATCCCCCATCTCTTACCATCCTGGAATGTGTCGTTAATTGCAATGACGGCCTGAAAGGGTTTGGTCAGTTCGGCCCCTTGTGGGGAGCTGAGGAAAACCACAAATGTCTCCAGCCCTTCAATCACTGGATACTGAGTGTCATCCAAGATGGTCAAGGTGCAATACTAGGAGAAAAATCAGGATGTTAACTAGACTTATTGTGGTGTTCATTTCACAGTATTTACAAATATTGAACCATTATGTTATACACCAGAATCTGATATAATGTTATATGTCAATTACACCTTGACTTAGCATGTACCCCTCCATAATTTTTTTTCTAATTAAAAAAGAGAGGAAAAATCAAAGCAAATCTTCCAGAATATTCACCACCCAACACTAATTTGCCTTTGGGAGATTAGGGTTTGGGTAGACTCCGGGAGTTGGTGATGGACAGAGAGGCCTGGCATGCTGCAATTCATGGGGTCGCAAAGAGTCAGACACGACTGAGCGACTGAACTGAAATGATTAGGATAAAGGTGACAACTTGCATTTCTCTGTTGGTCTAAAAGTAAATTTTTTAAATCCATAAAATGATGATCTATTTATCACATACCCTAGGTGTTTTTTCTCTAGACATTTGAAATCAATCAAGTGCAATTTCTACCCTAAATCCATGATGCTGGATATTATGCTGAAAATGGCATTTGGAGAGTTTGTCAAAGATCTAAGTTTATTTGTTGGCTTGTGTTTTTGAACTCTCCAGTGGTCCTGAAATACAAGTCTTTCACCTCTTCTATATTCCCCTTTCCTCGTCCTAGAGGTGAATGGGAAAGTAACGGCAACTTAGCCCTTCAGAAACACAGATGTCAACACCACCAAATTAGGGTAAGACTAGGGAAAGGATAGACAAAGCTAGTTTTTGTCTCATCCTGCCTAGTTGCAAGCCAAAGGGCACATTATAAAGATGAAAATTATAATCTTAACTTCATAATATTACCTTTGGGATCTACAGTTGTGCCATACAGGTAATCCCTTCTAATAATTTGGTGTCTATCACCCATGAGCTTTTCTAAACATCTTAAAGGGAAGATGCTTGAAGAAAGGGAAGACAGTAATATTTCAATATTTTAGAGTCCTCTAGAGACTTTGGAGAGCAGATTAGAGACGACATGAACAATCCATCTGGCCTTTGACCTCTGCATGCGCACCTGCTCAGTGACACCTGGTCCAAACTCCACCTTCCTAGAGCTGGGAACGTAGTCAACTCCTGGGGTGGCGGAAGCTGGGTCTGAGGGCCGCGTGGCACACCAGACGGATGTGAAGGTGGAAAGGTCAGTCCCATGGCGGATAACTGGGATTTTCACTGTACCTGAATTGAGAAGCACACGTTTCAGTGGTCAGCCTTGAACCAGAGTGTGAGTGCAGTTTTCAGAACGATGTCTTCCCTCACCGCAGCAGCTCTATGCTGCGACCTTGCCTAGTCCACCTTCAGTGACACTCCTGTGTGCCCTCTGAAGGCCCAGAGGTGGCACCATCCCTCATTGTATGGATATTAAGTTCAAGAGCAGACGTGCAAGAGGGCCCCGCGGAGGTGGTGCTAGGAAGACAGCCTTTAGGGGAAAGCAGTTTTGTGGCTTCTTCACAGGGGAACAATGGACTTAAGATGGGAAGGATCCACTAAAGGAAATCAACCCTCAATATTCATTGGAAGGACTGATGCTGAAGCTGAAACTTCAACACTTTGGCCACTTGATGCAAAGAGCCAGCTCACTGGAAAAGACCCTGATGCTGGGAAAGATTGAAGGCAGAAGGAGAAGGGGATGACAGAGGATGAGATGGTTGGATGGCATCACCGACTCAAAGGACATGAGTTTGAGCAAGCTCCGGGAGATGGTGAAGGAGAGGGAAGCCTGGTGTGCTGCAGTCCATGGGGTCGCAAAGAGTCGGACACGACTGAGCAACTAACAACAACAACAAAGAGGGGAGGGTCCACTGAAAAACACCTTAAGCCTATTTATGGAGAAGAAACTCAGAGATGGGGCCTCAAGGATGAGCTAGGAAATAGCCAGTTAAGGAAGAACCAGCTAGGGGACTCTAAGAGGCCTGGAGCTGAACGTCCCTAATTAAGTGTCCCTAACTGGGTGATTTCCCTCTTCTATCTGAGTGTTGCACACATCATCACTTAAACCATCTGTGCTCATTGCTTATCTCAGGAAGACGCTCATCTGGTCGCTGTGACAGCATACTTTGTAGGGCCCTAATGTTACGCATGTAAATTTTTAGCTGTTTTCACAATCAAGGTCAGAGAAAAGCTACGTGACAAGTCCATCAATTGTACTTTTCGAGCCAATAGCTGTGAGGTGACAAGTAGTCATGGCTGGACATTTGTTGTATGGGGAAGGGAACACGGTATAATAGAAATCTCCGGGTTCTAATCCAGGTCTGTCATATTAGCTGGTCTTTGATGATTTATTTCACCTCTCTGGGACTCCATTTGCTCTTCTCTATAAATAAGAAAGAATGCAATGCACATGACATGGTGTCTGGCATTCAGTAAATACTCCAAAATCTTAGTTTTTACTATCGCTAAGAATATCACCTTCAAAGAGGTTTAAGGTCTTGATCAGGGGCTCAGATCAGCAGACGCTCAGCACAACCGCTGACTCTCCTATTAATAGCAGGATGTCTGTCAACAACATGAGGAAGACTTTGAGATCCATGCAGAGCCCAAAGAGGGAAGAGACCTGGGTGGAAGAAATCTGCCCACTGACTGCCTGGGACTGTTATAGGAATGAGAGTTCCATTGTTAAGACACTGAAACTTTGAATTTATTTGTTATGGCAGTTGCAGTACACTAAATAATTTACCTCTGTCTTCAACAGATCACATCCCCTTCCTTCACATGCCAAATGCTTAGCACTACACCCTCCTGCTGGACCACAGAGGTCAGCCAGTGAGCTCTAAGTCAGGTCTTTCCCTGCCACCAGTAAGCAGAGCAAGGTAAGTGAATGGAACTCCCTAGCCTTCACTACCTTTCATTCTTGGTTTTGATGCTGAGTATTACCTGCCTCAGACTGACAACGGTGTCACTGAGGAATGGCATTCTCAACATCTTAAGGGCGTTTTCAAAACTAAGAGCAAACTATTTAAGGAAGGGATCAGGAGATGAGTGAGGGGAGCTCAGAGATGCTCTCCATTACCTGCATCCTCGCTGATGGTAAAAGCCGTGTTGCCCAAGGACACAGTAGAAGCATCATTGGGACCAGCAATGAGCACCTTGGCTGACGCCACCCTTCCAATGCGGGCGTTGTCGGAAGCACCCGTCAGGGCAATCTCAAACTCCTCTTCCTCTTCGTACTCGCTGTCATCAATGAGCATGACATCACAGGTGGACATGGTGACACCAGGCCCAAATATCACTCGACTCTCGGCAGACATCCCTCTAGATTTAAAATCAGAGCCCGATTCTAGAGCATAGAGGCTACTGCCCATAGCTGACTTGGGGACCGTGTAGCAAATCACAGATACAATGCTGCTTGAATCCCCTGAAACACAAATGGCAAGAATACCAAAGCAGTTGAATGAGCATTTCTCAAGTTTTAAAATCTCTGGTAATTTTGATGGGCATGATTCTTTTTGACATATTCCATTCAAACTCTAACAGGAAACGTCGCTGCTTTGCAGTGTCTTAAGCCTGTGGTCTAAGCCACTTGAGGATTTCACATATCCCAGATCCTTCACCAAACAACCTGGAATGGATTTCCTATTCTGTGAATTTTGTGCTCTATTAATTCACAAGACTCATTGCCCGCCATCTAAGACCACAGTGGGCGGAGGGAGAAGAGACATATTTGGTACTTTAAGTAGAAAAGTAATTGTGTCCTGAAGACAATGTTATGAGCACAGTTCACTGCCTTTCTGAATAAACTTCTGCACTTTAATTCCCAGGGAGAAACAAGCCTGTTTAAAAGAAAAAGGAAGACAAAACAAAACAAAAAGCCCTGCCTCTCTGAACAAACGACTTTACTTATTAGTGCTGCCACTTACCTGGGTGATAAGCTATTTGGGCTCGGCTGGCTGACCCAGAGCAACCAACAAGACTTACTTGTCCTCTGAGTGGCATCACCAAGGGTTGGTGTTACCTGCAGTGTTGGCCACACTAATACACCATCAGCAGATGCAACAAAATACCTGACATCATCACTTACAGTCTGGTTGTGGCTTTGAATAGGGATCTAGTTTCCATGTGTTTAAAAAATTTTTTTTAATTTTGTTATTGGAGTGTAATTACTTTACATTGTTGTGTTAGTTTCTGCTGTACAGCAAAGTGAATCAGAAATCCATATACATGTAGCTCCTCCCTCAATTTCCACGTGTTTTTAAAGTCACAATATTTCACAATCATAAATCCATATGATCTTTCATTTGATTTTCCACCCCACTGGAATCACCCTTTATTTCTCACATACGGTTAATTTTTCACCTGAGCTCTACATGTGACACTCACATGGGGAAATCTTTAAATACATTTTCAGTCTCCCAAGAAGTAAGACAGGAAGCCAGTTCTTGCACACTGTAACTGCCTGCCTTGACCAAGGCTACTAAATATTTTTGGACTGGGTGACTGATTAAGAACTCTGAGTTCAGGAGTCATTTGCAAGACCAAATGTAACTAGCCTTCTGGTCCCATTTAAGAATAAATGGGCATGCAAACAACTTCAACGGAGAAGCAGTCTGTAGAACTCACTGTAGGGAGGATGGTTATTGGGGATTGAAGTGAGTTGGTAACCCGCGATGCACCCCCACACATGAGTTAACATGGTACATGAGCACGTGGCATGTGAAAGGGACAGAATAAATGTTAGTTATTACTATAGCTCCTTGCCACCTTGGGCACCAACAGACCTTTTCTTTCAATAGGTGCAAACAGAAAGCCAGCACTCTCGTTGACCCGGTAGGTCTTCTTATCAAACTCTAATGTGGGCTCGTCCTCAGTGTCATTGATAATGACCTTCGCCTGGGTGAACTCCCCTAGGAGGGCGTACGCTGGCATGCTGAGCTCCACGGTGAAACTCTCGACGTTCTCAAACACGTTGTCATCATTGATGACGATGGTGCAGGACTTGGTGTCCTCTCGCTCATCAAACTGCACCTGTCATGACGGAAACAACAAGGAGATAAGCTGTGCCTCAGACTCCCCTGCTCCGCTCTCCAAGAGCATAATGGAAAAAAAGAGAACCCAAGTCCAGTGGGCAGGCCACTGAATGAAATAGTTGGTTCTTCCAGCCAACCCCTCCTGCTATATCACTTCTCCCCATTCTATCTCTGCACATCGGGGCTGATTCACTGTATACAGACACAGAAGGAAGAGATGTCTCCTACCATGCGATAAATGTAGAAAACCATGTAGGTTACTATTCATATCCTGTTTTATTAACTCAGTTGGGACAGCAAGAGTCATTTTTTTAACACCTAAAAAAATTGTTTTCCTGTTTATTTGGTTGTGCTCGGTCTTGGTTGCATCACAGGGGATCTTTTAGTTGTGGCAAAGTGAACTCGTAGTTTCGGCATGTGGGATCTAGTTCCCTGACCAGGGATGGAACCCAGGCCCTTTTCATTGAAAGCATGGAGTCTTAGCCACTGGACCACCAGGAAAGTCACAGCACAAGTCATTTGATTACTCGGTTCTCCTTCTATTTATGGCAAGTTTAACTGGAAAGATCTTTGAATTTGGAGTGTGAAATTCTGGCCTCAAGTCCTGGCTCTGTTACTTCCAAGCTAGGTTAGGCTATAAAACACAAACCTCAGATTCGCCATCGGCTAAATAACAACAATATGTCTATTTCATGTACATACTGGGAGAACTAAATGAGACAATGTATAATGAAGGCACTAACTTTACTTTAAAGCATGGAACAAATGCAAGATATTATCTTATCATCACCATATTACTCGTATAATCAAAACTGACATAAAATCTCAGCGTACCGAATTATGGAGCTTGAATTCAGAGAAAGTCACATTATGAACAGGCCAGACTGAATTTTAACTTTACTATTACATCCTTTCCAATTTAGATGTAGTAGATCCATAATGTGAATTAACTTAGCCTGATATAAAATAGAAAAATTAATTTATATGCATACGATTGTGAATTTATAGGGATTTCTTCTGGTTTTACTTTGTCTTTATAAAAATGATGATGATTAAAACCTACAAACGGAACCAGGGTTATGGATCAGTCTAAAACTGAGTGGACAGGCAGTGGGCCTGGACTGCACTTTGTGAAATAGCTAAAATGTGTAAAAATTAGTCCTAAACCTCTAGGGTCACACAAATCTGAAAAACACACGTTTTTTCATCAATAAAAATGCATTGTTCCGCATCTAATCAATGTATCAAATTAAGTTTTACTAAGATCCACATTTTCAAATGCTCCCAGTTAAATGAAACACTCAAAGGTCTCTGTTTAGGTCTAGAACACACTGTCTGTTGTCATTCTCTGAAAAACACAAGTATGTGCTCTTTACTATTATTTTGCTGAAAGATTCCTTACCTTATCTGATCTATTTCAATTTCTCATTTAAATTTGACATAGATTAGAAGTTTGGGATTAAAATATACACACTACTATATATCCCTGATAGCTCTGCTGGTAAAGAATCTGCCTGCAACGCAGGAGACCCCAGTTCGATCCCTGGGTTGGAAAGATCCGCTGGAGGAGGGATAGGATACCCACTCCAGTATTTGCCTGCAGGAGACCTGGGTTCAACCCATGGGTTGGGAAGATCCCTTGGAGAAGGGAACGGCTACCCACTCCAGTATTCTTGCCTGGAGAATTCCATAGACTGTATAGTGCATGGGGTCACAAAGAGTCAGACATGACTGAGTGTCTTTCACATATATAAGATAACAAGGATCTACTTTACAGCACAGGGAACTATACTCAACATTTTGTAATAATCTATAATGGAAAAGAATTTGAAAAAGAATATATATATGTATACATATATATATGAATCACTTTGCTGTACGCTTGAAACTAACACACATTGCAGATCAACTACATTTCAGTAAAAATGAAAAACAAAATTGATGTAAGAGGCATTAGCTTAGTCCAGCTGAAATGTTTCAGAAAGAGAGCCCACTTCTCTTTACAGGGATTCATGCTGCCATAAGAATAATGAAACTACTTTTAAAAAACACTCAATAAATATCTAATAAGTGCCAGGCATTGTACAATACTTAAATCTGACATGTAGAGGGCGTCCTGCCATAAAGGAGTTTACTATTTATGTCCTCTTTTCTCTTTTGCTTTCACTTTTTCCTCTTTCATTCACACCCTGACACTAATTACCGCTGCTACCACTGCTGTCACATAGAGGTGTGCAAATGTGTGTGTGTGTGTGCGCGCGCATGCATGCATGTGTATGTCTCTACACTCCTACAAACCCATACAGCTGTCCACTGATCTCCTCTAAGGCAACTCACACTCAACATGTCCAAAGCAGAATCAAGATCACCCCCTCGCCAGACCTGCCCCTCTTTGGTGTCCCCTCCCAGCGAAGGCATCACCATCCATCTCTCCCTTCTGTCCGCTCTCTAATCCACGGCTGAATCCTATCAATTCTTACTGGTCTGTTGAATCCACCCACTTGTTTCCACCTTCACTTTATTTGTTTTATTGGACTATAGTTGATTTACAATGTTGTGCTAGTTTCAGATGTACAGCAAGGTGATTCAGTTACACATATATATCTCTTCTTTTCAGGTTCTTTTCCTTTATAAGTTATCACAGAATACGAAGTATAGTCCCCTGTGCTATACAACAGCTCTTTGTTGGTTATCTATTTTATACGTATAGCAGTACGTAATCATTAATTGAAAACTCCATCGTCACCTTATAAATGAAGCTCAAGCTCCCCTCATCTCTCATGCAGCTGATTCCACGAGCTCCCCAACTAGCCTCCCTACCCTTCAGGTAATGAGAAGTAGGGAGGAAAGGTTAGGGTATCAAAGGCTGAGTGTACAACATGGTGCCTGGGAGACTTTTCTTGGTCATGAAGCAAAATGTGAAGATTGAGAAGCTGGGCAGCAGTTAAAACTGTAGCCAAGATTAGACAGACCGTGAAGAGGAGAGCACCGTGGGAAGACAGCAGCACAGTAACCCGAGGCAGGGTGTGATGGGCAGGGAGGTGGGGCGAAGAAGCGGGAAACGACCACAGTCGACGATAGCCACACCCCAGCCTGGCTGCAGCCCACCGGCAGTTCAGGAGTCAGAGGGCCCCGTGCCCACCTACCTGGCCAGCATACTCCACATAGTCCTGCTGTCCCGGCTGGGAGCCCACCCGGGAGCTGGAGGTGGCCGTGCCTTGCTCCGTGCGACACAGGACAATGGCGTACTGGTTCAGGTTCCCTGTCCTCTGCACCGTGACACTCACTGACCCTGCTTTCTCACTGACGTTGTAGCTGGAAGCACACAAAAAGGCCATCTCTGAAATTCTGAAAGGGCTGCGAAGAATCCATGTGCTTAATGCCTATCTCTGAGGGTTGGTTACTGGTGTCAGTTCCGAGAAGAGGTAGTTTGGTTCCTTTAAGATGTTAGGTGTAAACTGAGGGAATGCATTCACTTGTGACAGTCATAGAAGCAGGTGACCAAAGAAGGAGTCTGCCCCATTTTTAGAAAGAGTTGGAAGACAGCACATAGGAGGTATGCCCTCCATATTTCAGAACACAAAGAAGTAACAAACAATGTTGTCCAAGTGTGGTAGAGTAATTAGCATACGTCAGTGAGTTCCTTTGGAAGAAAGCTGCTTGGAAGCCAATTAATAACTTTGGTTCAGGTGTGAACTGACTGGACCAGGTCTCTAGGGTGTTTAAAAGCCAGAGTGGTGCCAGAGGTAAGAAAATGAGAACTGGGCCAAGGTAACAAAGGTGTCAAGGCAAATGGGGCTTTATGACAATGGGGGAGGGCCTATGTGCTATAGACTGGAAGTGTGCCCCTCCACATTTGTATGTTGAAACCTTAATCCCCTCTGTGATAATAATGGGGGGGGGCCTTTGCAAAGGTGGTTAGGTCACAAGAGTGAAGCCCTCATGAACAGGATTAGTGCTGTCATAGATGAGAGCTCCATCTGCCTTCTGCCACGAGAAGTTACAGCAAGAACTCAATTCTCCATGGACCATGAAGCAGGCCCGCATCAGACACTGAATTTGCCAGCACCTCAGTCTTGGACATCCCAGCCTCTAGAGCTGTGAGAAATAAATTCCTGTTGTTTACAAGTCACCAAGGTTATGGTATTCTTTTATATCAGTTGGAATCACTAAGACACAGAATTAACTTAGCTTGCTGCTAGGAATTTCTGTTGAATTGCAAAGCAGGAGTCAAAGTATACAGGTGCCATTTACTCATAACAAGCTATCCAGGTTGAGAAAAGCTCAACCTGAGCTGGGCTTTGTTTTTCATCTCCGAGGATGGCCATTAACTTTGACTTGTGGCTTATTGCCGTGAGGATTGCAGGCAAAGTGCCTTTGAGAGGTTTGCCTTCATTGCCAGTTTGGGGACTCTCTGTATTAGTTAGTCCATCAAACATTAGAGGGTTGTCCAGAAAACATCATCAGTTTTATTCAACTTATTTAATTCTGAAGGAGTTACAAGTAAGAGGTAAACAGCAGCAGAGTGTATGTATATAATGGAAAATGAAATGGCAACCACTCCAGTATTCTTGCCTGGGAAATCCCATGGACAGAGGAGACTAGTGAGCTACAGTCTGTGGGCGGGTCACAAAAGAGTTGGACACAACTTATCAACTAGACAATAACTATATATATATAAAACACACATAAATATGTTAATTCTAATTTTCCACTCATTCTCCAAGTGTGTGTAACAACAGAATAGCCTCCATCTGGGGCACATGAAACCAAGTCTGCATGCTTTCTTCTTTTCTTCCCAAGATCCAATTTTCATTTGAATTATAATGAGATTGGTTTCTTAGTGGGTCTGTGAAACGTAGATTTAAATAATTATATCTCCCACAAAAATTGCAGTCCTAGTTATAATCTAATCTATAAAATCAGCTCTGTGTTTTACCAATCAGTGACTCTCTGCCTCTGGACTCCCCAACAAGACTACAAAAGCATCTTGAAGAGCTGTCTGTGTTAAGCTATGAATTTTTAACTAAAGATACATGATTCTGTGTACACCAGAATAGCAAGGGGGAGAACATAAGCTTAAGAACAGGAAGAATGGAGACAGAAGGCAAAGACTGTTTTTGCAGGCCAGTGATCATTTTTTTCAACGTATTTTTTTCCCCATCAGTTCTTCTGGATTATCTTCTAAACTTAAAGATAGAAGGAAAAATACTTTCAGGAGAAGCAGTAAGCACGATGGTTAAGATCACTGGACTTTATTGCTTGTTAGCTATATGACTTCAGATAAGTTAATGGTGTTGTTTAGTTGCTAAGCTCTGTCTGACTCTCGTGACCCCATGGACTGTAACCTACCAGGCTCCTCTGTCCATGGGATTCTCAGGCAAGAATATTGGAGCTGGTTGCCATTTCCTTCTCCAGGGAATCTTCCTGACCCAGGAATCAAACACGTATCTCCTGCATTGACAGGCGCATTCCTTACCACTGAGCCACCTGAGAAGCCCTCATATAAGTTACTTAACCTATTTCTGTCTCTACTGCTTCATCATTGTGGAGGCAATAAGGTTACTCATCTCAAAACTGTAAGCATTAAACAAGATGACGTATGTCAATTACCCACTACAGTGCCTGGTACATATGGTATTCAAGAACTATTTGGTGCAATTATTATTTTTATTCTTATTATCATCCCACCATCATGATTGAATGATTACAGCTGACCTCCAAGGTGCTTCGTCCTGGCTTCCTCTGCTTACCTGCTTCATTTCTCAAGAATGAACACCAACAGTACTTGTACCTGGTATATTTAAAACTGATGAGGGACCACTGGACATGGAAGATGTTGTCGTTAACCACATTGGGTTTACTGTCTTTCACCAGGAACTGAAAACTATCCATCATCTCATGGATCTTCTCCTCATGCAACACGTAACGAATCAACCCCAAGTTCACGTCCTCTATGAGAAAAAAAGATACTGAATTAACCAGGGGATGTAAAGACAGTTTCATAGATTTCTCCCGACACATCCAGTTTATTCTTCTAGTGGATTATAGACAAAACTTGTTTTTCCAGGAACAAAAAAGACTGTACTCTTAAAAATAAATGTTTCTACCAGATCTTAAAATAAGATCCTGTAATTCTGTTTGTGTATAGGAAGTACCCTTATGCTGTTGTACAATGACAATCTCAGGGTCTGGGCAAAAAAGCAGTTTAATAAATGTCTATGGAAGTTAAACGGAGAAGGCAATGGCAACCCACTCCAGTACTCTTGCCTAGAAAATCCCATGGATGGAGGAGCCTGGTAGGTTGCAGTCCATGGGGTCGCGAAGAGCTGGACAGGACTGAGCGAATTTACTTTCACTTTTCACTTTCATGCATTGGAGAAGGAAATGGCAACCCATTCCAGTGTTCTTGCCTGGAGAATCCCAAGGACGGCAGAGCCTGGTGGGCTGCCATCTATGGGGTCTCACAGAGTCGGACATGACTGAAGTGACTTAGCAGCAGCACGAAAAGTTAAAAGCAAATCTTTGAGCCAACAGAGGAAAGTCTCTGACCCCGTCTGCCATGCATATATGCTTATACCTGTCCCTACTTCCTTCAGAATAAGGTTCTTTGGAAGGTATGTGTTACTACAGCCTCCTCACAAGGCACAGATAACATGGGGCTAGGAGAGAACACAAATTGAGGACAGGGATTAAAAGGAAACATGGCACATAAATTATAAGACACAGTTGTGTCTTCCCAATCAGGTCCATCCCCAATAGAAGTCTAGAAGACTCTGAAAAGTTTCCAATAAACTAAAATACAAATTGGTTTGCTTGATGTGATTCCAAACAGGAAACTATTTATTGAGCAATCTACCCATGTTGATTTTTCTTTCTTTGCCGAAGACAAAAAATTCCGTAATCCTTTAGAGAAAAAAATTAACCACACAGGATCACAGATGTTTCATAAAGTCTGGTGGCTTTTTTTGTTTTGAAAGCAAACCCAGAAGTATCACATGATCTTTTCCAAACAACTTGGTCAAAACTGAAAGCAATTTGGGAACTGAGAAAGCCAGGTAAAAATTTTCTTTTTTTTTTTTGCCATAATTTGGAGTAACAGGGGAAAAATATCAGGGAAAGTAAAATTTCACTGTTGGATGGTTAGATGCCAAAAGATCTATTTGTCTGTAAATAGGTTACTTGGGGGTAAGTAGTTGGCAGTGGTTGCGAGAAAGATGAGGGAGGTAGGGGAGTGGTGCTGGAATAGACCTTGCCCACTTTTCATGTTAGTTGCTCAGTCATATCTAACTCTTTGAAACTCCATGGACTGTAGCCTGCCAAGCTCCTTCGTCCATGGGATTCTCCAGGCAAGAATACTGGAGTGGGTTGCCCTTCCCTTCTCCAGAAGGAGCTTCCCAATCTAGGGATCAAACCTGGGTCTCCTGCATTGCATGCGAATTCTTTACCATCTAAGCCACCAGGGAAACCCAGCTCCTGAGTGCTTACCCTGTGTGAAGGTAGCCGCTGCTCTGCCAGGATGCAGCTTATTCTCCACGTGGCCATGCTTGGGGCCCATGGTGATCTCATAGACAAGCTGCAGGTCCTCCGTGTCTGGGTCCACAGTCAGCAGTTCCTTCTTGGTGATCAAGTTGGTTGCCTGGAATAGAAACCCATTAAATTTAATTCCTGAGATGGGAATAAAGCAGGAACAAGACCCTCTGACTCAGATTTAATTCAGTTCAACCATGATTTAGTAAGTACATTTACTGCCTGGAAAACTTTGTCAGGATTGAAGAGGTTATGAGGATAGAAACCATCCCAGTCTCTGTCCTTGATGTTCACGCTTTCTTGGGGAAGAAAGGCTTATGAGCAAGGTAACTGTGGTGAGTGCTATAGTGGGTGATGCGGAAAAGACTGCATCACACTTTTAGGAAGCAAGGACAATTCATTCCATCTGGATAAGGGAAGGGGGTGGCTTGAGTTTGGCCTTGAAATAAGGTTGGAACTTTGAAAGAAGGATACAATCCAGGGAAGATGGCCACTTTATACCGTATGAGAGCTGATTACAGTGCTTGAAATTCAGACAGACAAATACATAATATCCCAATACTGCTCAAATATACTGGCTAAATTTTAATTCACTCATTTATTCATTCAACAAATATTTAATGAGACCAAAGGTTTGAGAGACAAAAAGAATGGTCAACACTATTGAATGTTACTAGACCTAGTAAAATAGGGCATGTGAGTGACCTTTGAGTTTGTGAAATTGAGGTCACTGATGACTTTGATAAGAGTCACTGCAGTAGCGTACGAGTTGGAAGTGGAAGACCAACTGGAGAAGAAGAGAATAGGATGGTTCTGAGTACTGAGAAAAATATCAAATAGGGCATGAGAGGAATCTGTACTAATTTTGTCTCATATATTTTAAAATTCCCAATGAGTTCAGTGGAAAGCTGTAACACCATTGCTACATCAGCAATGCGGAGATGGGAAAATTCACATCCTAAAGGCAATACCACACACAAAAGTATGAAACCAGTTCCCAAACTGAACTGAAGAACTGTGTGTGTTTAGGTGGGAATGGGAATTTAATGCTTGACATGGTACCAGGTGAGAATTATGGCATATCTTAAAATGACCCAATTGGGATTGATGAAAAGGAGAAAAAAATGTAGATTTCTAGAAATCCTCTGATGATACTCATTTACCAAAAAACTCACTTCCTTCCCATCTAAGGCACGTACGAGAAGTTTTCCCAATCCATCCTTCCCTTTTTCCAGTCAACAAACTTTTAGCTGAGCACCAAACTGCCCAGCTAGACACTCCATGCAACAGATAGGGCCACAGGATCAATTTCTTCTCAAAACAATATGAGTGCAAGTGATGTGTTTAATTTCTGTATCACTTGCTTAAAATTAAGTTCCTTGCCCCCTACTTTCCTGTTTTCCTCTTCCCACGGTATGCAATACTGATGAACAGCTGAAGAGTTTTGGCCCTGCTTTTTGACAGCAACACTCTAGTGATAGCAGAAGAGGAAGACAGAAGGAACATGCATCTCTGAATGGTCATGTGGAGCCCTAACCTCCCCACTTCCATGCTTTATGTGAGAAAAAAAAATTTCTATCCAGTTTGAGCTACTATATCTGGGAGTCATTCTGTAAGAACATCTTAAACTATAATACAGTTCTAACCAGACTCATAGAGCTCAGCAATCTTAAGAACTCAGCTTACTTAGGGAGGGATAGACATGAGTTGAACAGGAGTTCTGTTCATATTGTCACAATCCTTGGATAGAGCCCAAGTTGGTTAGTGAGACAGTAGCAGATGGAAAGGCCTTACCTTGCCATCCATGTACTCCAGCCATTGGAGCCCGAGGTTGGTAACAATCCTAGGGGTGCCATCATCCACTGGAAGGATGTCTACCCAGAACTGCTGAGGTGCTGCTGTTATGATCTGTGATGAAAGCCAAAAAAGAAAACTCATCATTCACACATACCTGAAATATGTCAGGTCTAGGACTTATAGAAGCTGGAACCCCTGAAATCTGTTGACACAACAAAACAGGCAACTGAGCAAGTTTCCATCGCTTATCACCACTCGGCTCCTGAGGCTTCAGGGACAATGTGGACTGACAAAGTAGAAATGATATAAGAAGAAAAGCAAAACACAAGTGGTACTCTTGCTGGAATTTCAGCTGCTATGGAAGTTGGTTTTCACAAACCTAAGCTTTCTTTAGTTGAGTTCAATATTTCCCCAAGGTGAAACAATAAACAAAATAGCTTCCTTTCATTAACTCTTGTTAAAACTTCCATCATTAAAATGTGAATGTCAGGGACTTCCCTGGTGGTCCAGTGGTGTAGACTCTGCATTCCCAGACCCAAGTTTGATCCCTGGTTTGGGAACTAAGATCCTGCATGCTGCACAGCATCGCCAGGAAAAAAAAAATTAGTTAATGTCAAGGTCTTCAGGTAGGATTCTGCTAAATGTGAAAAGATGTTTCATGGGAAGAGATTTCCTTTTTTTTTTTTTTTTGAGAAAGAACTGTTCACATGGGGAAAGGGGGCAGAAGAAATCAAGAATAAAAGCATTTGTGAGGACTTCCCTGATGGTCCAGTGGTTAGGAATCCACCTGCCAATGCAGGGGACATGGGTTCGATCCCTGGTCTGGGAAGATCCCACATGGCGTGGAGGAACTAAGCCCATGGGTCACAACTACTGAAGCTCACAAACGCTAGAGACCACACCAAGAGAAGCCACCACAATGAGAAGCCTGTGCATCACAACTAGAGAGTAGCCCCCGCTTGCATTAACTAGAGAAAGCCTGCTCACAGCAACAAAGACCCAGAACCACCACTCCCCACACCCCCCAAAATAAGTGTGTGTGAGAATAGTGCAAAGACATTTCAGTTTATGACTTTATCACCACACAGATATACACATGCATATTCACAACATACACAGGGAGTCTGGTCCAGTACCTTCCCATTTCTGAACTGATACAACAAGCTGGCAGGCAGGGCAGCAAGATACTGCTGTTTCAGTCTCCTCCAACCCTCCCAGATAATTTCCATTTTCAAAATGACACGTTCCCCCTGGAGACCTGCTGTGACCTTTTATGTTTATCAGAGAGGTGGCCCTCTTGTTGATTCATCCTGAAATCTTTTTTTTTCTTTCCTCTTCTGAAAGTCAAACGAACTGGGGAAGCAGCCACAGTATGGGAGAAGAAAAATGAATGTGATGACCTGCCAGGTGGAGATGCAGTGCGGACAGTGAAATGGCAGGGAAATCCCAAGAGCCGTCCTACTGACGCCTTGGCCAACTGAGAATGACCTTCTCACAGGCTGTTGGTTTCTAAAGCACACCAGAGGATCTTTCCTGGCCAAGCAAAGACTCATTCATCATCAAAGTAGGAAAAAAACTGCAGGCCCGAGAGAAGCTGCTGACCCTTTGCTTATGCTGGAAGTAAACAGTAGGGTGTGATCACATGCTCACTAAAACTGCTTATGCTGAGTCAGACAGCTGTGTGAGACGTCAGGGGTCCACTTTTCATCTGAATTGCAGTTATTCCTAGGGGAAGGTTATGGTGCTGCAGGAAATCTGCTAAAAAAGAGTTAGAACTGCAGGGAAGAGAGTGAAAGGGGATGTTTATAGTTTCTTCTGAACACCTAAATGTTAGAAGTGAGCAATTCCCTTAAGGGAGAGAAGCTTGACAGCTTCATGACCTCAAAAGAAAAGCATCTTCATTTGTTCCATAAGCTGGTCCTAAAGTGACGACCATGATGATTATAGCCACAATTTATCGGCTATTTCTTGTATTTCCTGTGTAAGGCACTGGGCTAAGTGCTTTGTGTAATCAGGGGAGTAGATATTCTCATTTTACAGATAAGGAAGCTAAGGCTTAGAAAGGTTAAATGACTTACAAAGACACTCAGGTAGTAAGTGACAGAAGCAGAATTTAAATCAGTGTCTTTTGGATGCAAAAGCCATACTCTTAGCCACTGTAATTCTTCATGAGACTGAAAACTCTGACTGGCTCAGGAGACGATTTGGAACCCTGCGATCTTATTGAAAAACCAGATGAAAGAAAAAAGGAAGGAACAAAGGGTGAGTGCGAAGGAAAAGGAAAAATAACAGCAGTAATAATAACAATAACGACCATCTTTTATGTGAGTACTCAGTCTTTGCCAATAGTGTTAAGCATTTTGTATGGATCTTTTGATCCTTAGACCAATGGAAGCTGGTGATGGTCCTTGTGTCCACTGTATAGATGAAAAGCTGAGGCTTACGGAAGTTAAGTCATTTGTCCAAGGCCAATTAGGTGACAGAACCAAAACTCAAGCAGTGTTGAGTACCTGCGTGCTAAGTTGCTTCAGTCGTATCCGACTCTTTGTGACTCTATGAACCGTACCCACCAAGCTCCTCTGTCCATGGGATTCTCCAGGCAGGAATACTGGAGTGGGTTTACTCCTTGCCTAAAAATGCCATGTGCAGTCTCCAGACAACCTCTGGCCTGCTGTGCTCCACCTCCCTCTCTGCTGCCTCTGCCCCTCACCTCTTTTCCTTCTTCCTCAACAATGAAGAAAGGACTCGTCCCATCAGCCACGGTGAAGGTGAATCGGTCTTTGAGGGAGTTGCTGCCATCGTGGCTGTAGCGGACCCGGTTCTGGTAGATGTCCTCCATGGTGAAGGTGGACGTGAGCTGGAAGGGCTGCCCATTAGCGGCTCGCTCGATGGTCCCATGGCGTGGGGGCTGCACGACCGTGAACGTGACAGACTCAGCCTGTCATGTAGGCAACAAGAGAAGGGAACTCTGTATCAGGAGCCAGACGTGTAAGTGGTGGTCAACAGGTGGCCAAGGGTAGTTAAACCCAAAGACCTTTATAAAACAAAGACTGCCTTTTCTTTATAGACACCAAAAATCAAGCTAAGGAGAGAAATTGTATTGGTTACTACAATCAAACTTATATTCTGCTGCCTTCTGTTTTACGATAAGACATTTAAATTTGTCCTTTTGGGGTTATAGGGGAAAACTTGAATTTTTAACCTCTAAGATGGTAAGAACTAGACCTTTTAAAATCACTCACTTCCTTTCCATCCACTTTCCTCCCCCAGCACATACACTTTTCCAAAACTCATATATAGAATCTATGCATCAGAACAGAAGCATAACTTCCCATTTCTATTTTTTTAATTGGAGTGTAATTGCTTTACAATGTTGTGTTAGTTTCTGCTGTACAACGAAGTGAATCAGACATCTCTGTACATATATCCCCTCCCTCTCAAACTCCCTCCTACCACCCCCATCCCCATCTTCTAGGTTATCACAGAGCACCCAGCTGAGCTCCCCGTGTTTTACAGCAGGTTCCCACTAGCTATCTATTTTACACATGTGGGGTATATATGTCAACACTACTCTCCAATTCATCCCACAAATTTCCCATTTCTATTAACTGCTTCTAGGATGACATGAGAAGGAAAAATACCGATGTAGAAAATCCTGCTCAGGACTCTCCAATGATTTCCCACCAACTTGGAAGAAAATGCAGAGGCCTCACCTGGGCCAAGAAGGCCCTCTGTGAGCTGGTCCCACAGTTACTCTCTGGCCTCACCCTTTTCCTCTCCTGCTTGTTCCCTGGGGTCTATACCCTTGGCCCGGCTACTCAATTGTTCCAAGCACATGGGATCACAAGGCTTTTGCCCTCCTGATTCTTCTGCCTGGAGAGGGATTCTCCCAGGAAACTCCACAGCCTGCTCTTTCTCTTCCTATCTCTGCTCAAGTATCAGCCACTCAGAGAAAACTTCCCTGACCTGTGCCTCAAACAGCACACACATCAATCTCTGTCACCTTCATGTCACTTTATTTTTATTTCTAGTACTTATCACACCTGACACGATAGTCTATGTTCTTTCTTTCTTTATCATCTGTCCCCCTAACCAAAGTTTGTAAACTCCCTAAGGCTAGCACTTTGATCTGCTTTGTTCACAGGGCTGTCTTTAGCATCTAGAGCTGACCTTGGTAATAAATACTTGCTGAAAGAATGAATAAATAAATGCATGCTGGCACAGGGAAGGGCATACATAGAACTAATTAATAAGTGTGTGGTACCCTTAATGGGAGCTAAATCATGTTAGATACTTTAATTGGAAAGCACTTAGGAGAGGAAGAGTTTAGTCTCAACATGCCCTGTTTTACAGGATAAAGCCAAGTTCTTTGAGAATGTTCAAACTGCAATAATTAGTTGTCATCCAGTGAAGTCTCAATGAAGGAGAAAAAAGTGTAGAGGTGAGAAAATCCTTGTTCATTAATAATAAGGAGCAATAAAAATTGGATAAAATACCATCAACCTAATTTTCTGTGGATCATAATCAAAATCAGACTGTTAACATGATAGTTAACATGTAATCGTGGGAAAGGATAAATGTATTTAGGGTTTCCAAAAGAGTTTAAAAACAACTTGATTTCAAATGTATTAGCTTTTTTTTTTCCAGCATGCCATCGTATGTTCTGGTTTTTAATCCTTCGAGGATGCTTGTATTACTTTCACCTCCACCCCTTGCCCCACCCTTGGGATGTACTGTCATAAAGCAACAGGCATCTCATTGGACCAGAGAGTCCAGGGGAGCACTCCTACCTCTGTGTCTGCATCCACCGCTTTAAGCTCAAACTCCGTGATAGTCTTCCTCACACCCTCCTGTACCCGCATCCCGAAGTTTTGCACTTGGGGCAGCGAGTCATCCACAGGGCGAAGAGTGATGTGGAAAGTCTGAGCCACCTAGCAGGGGGGAAAAGCGCAGGTGGTCACCTGTCCCCAGCACCCATCCGAGGAGAAGGCAGACTCTCTCTGCGTTCCCTTTCGCACTGATCCTGGTGTGACTGACCAACCAGGAAAAAGGTGAGTTCTCTTGGGCAAGACAGAGTTCTCTTTGCCTCTGTCCTGGGCTGAGAGCAGATGGAAACGAAGCTCTCTCAACAACAGTGGCTCCGTGCCCTCCAGTTAAAGGAGATGACGCTGAATTGATACCCATCAAGGAGGGAAGCGAGTTCCTCACCCACCTCATGGACTCCATCGGAGAGTGTAAAGCTGAAGGCGTCTGAATGCTTCTCAGTCTCACTGGAGTGGATATACTGAATGTTTCCCGAATTGAGGTCAGCTTGTGTAAAGGAACTAATCTGAGTGCCTGGTATAAGACGAGAGAACCAGAGAAAGGGTGTCAAGATGCTAGCCATCGCGCTCAGGTAAGGGAATGTCACACTCACCAGAGAGTCCTTTGTCTTTTCTTACAGCATCGATGTGCTGCCCTCTAAGACCTTGGGTTAGAGTTGTCTGTGTGTTTTCCCTGTGACAGCATATGTTCTGTGGGAGCATGTGTTAATTATCTAGGCTTCTACCCTGCGTCAAGGCAACAGCCGGTGCTCAATAAATGTTACTCTCTTCTCTCTTGGGGTTTAAGTATGCAGGTCAAACTGTGAAAGGTAGAGCCATTGCCTTCTTTGCCAGACTCCTCACTCTAAAGTTTTACATCCCCCATCGCCTTGTAGTCCTTTCTGAAAACCTGCCCTAATTTTGAATATTGTGTGATGCTGAAACACTGGGGTCTGAGCGCTTGGCTACACATAACCTTTTTTTTGAGATTGGGGAGCCATAATTTCATCAGATATTCTGCAAGGCCTCTTTCATTCTCAGTTCTATGATTCTAGCTTCTCATATACCACTTTGGCCAGGATGGCAGTAACAAAACTTACCACATGACTTTGGGGTTTGAGCAATCATTCTTTCTCAACTCTCAAATGACCTAGAAAACCAGTACCTTTCAAAAATGTGATACAGAGAAAATTACTTTTCAGAGTCATTTTAAAGTTAAAAAAAAAAAAAAAACACCTGAAGTGATTTTTAAATAATGCCAAGGTATCTCACTAATGAATAACATCTCTATCTTTTCATGTATGGATGTGAGAGTTGGACTATAAAGAAAGCTGAGCGCAGAATAATGGATGCTTTTGAACTGTGGTGTTGGAGAAGACTCTTGAGAGTCCCATGGACTGCAAGGAGATCCAACCAGTCCATCCTAAAGGAGATCAGTCCTGGGTGTTCATTGGAAGGACTGATGTTGAAACTGAAACTCCAATACTTTGGCCACCTCATGCGAAGAGTTGACTCATTGGAAAAGACCCTGACGCTGGGAAGGATTGGGGACACGAGTAGAAGGGGACGACAGAGGATGAGATGGTTGGGTGGCATCACCGACTCGATGGACATGAGTTTGGGTAAACTCCAGGAGTTGGTGATGGACAGGGAGGCCTGGCGTGCTGCGGTTCATGGGGTCGCAAAGAGTCGGACATGACTGAGAGAGTGAACTGAACTGAACTGAACTTTTCAAATGCTCAACAACATTTGGCAAAACAGCCCCAAATTCTTGCTTCTATCTTAGGGCTCCTGGGGTCTATCCTTAGGTGCCAGACAAGTCTGAAACAAAAGCATATCCTTTAGTCTCTCAGCACAAATTTTCTCTATCTGATTCTGGGTGTTAGAGTATTCATTTATTTAATCCAGTCCTTTGCTTTGGTCCTGAAATTCATTTGCCGCTTCCTGGAATTTATTATTTATATTTGTCATTGCTAATCCTGGCAAGACCAGTTAGTCTTTACTGTAAAAAAAGAAACAAAGAGATTATACTTTGACTATTTTACATCTAAATGTGACATTAATATCATTGCTTTATCTTAAAAATAAAACACATCAACCAGTGTGGTTAACATTTGCATTTCTCTTTATCATCTGAAATGTCATTCAGATACAATAGCCTCCTGAACATTGAGGCATCAATTTTTTGATGAGGCATTTATATTCCTGTGCTTGCTACACCAGCTCTTGACAGGCAAAAAGGTGGCTCCCCATCCCCATTTTATATAAGTTTCATCTTGTGGTTCTGGACAGAAATTCATACCATTCTTTAAAAATTTAATAACTTCAGACTGGATGCATGGAGACATTTAAACCTCTTCCCCTGCTGTGAATCCATTCTCACAGCTCATGAGGAAACACTTGTGTGAATTCTCATGATCAACTGGTCACCTAATTCACTATTCCCTTTATGAACTTCTAAGACTGATTTAAAAAGGTGATAGATTTCCCTTCCTCTTGAGAAGGAAGTACTGAGATTAATCTTATTTTTAACATTTTTTATTGAGAAGAAATTGATGTATAATAAGTTATACATATTTGAAGTGTAAGTTTATAGTATCTTTGTTAGATCCATGAAACCATCACTTCAATCAAAATAGTGAAATGTTTCCATCACACCAAAAGTTTCTGACATTCTGCAACCCTTCCATCCCTTCTTTTCCTATGCCCCACTCCATCCCAAAGAAGCAAATGAAGTCATTATAGATTAGTTGGCATATTCTCTAAATTTTTTAATAAATAGAAATATATAGTATATACTAATTGATGAATTATTTCTTACTTCAGTTCAGTTCAGTTCAGTCCCTCAGTTGTGTCTGACTCCTTGCGACCCCATGAATTGCAGCACGCCAGGCCTCCCTGTCCGTCACCAACTCTCGGAGTTTACCCAAACTCATGTCCATCGAGTCGGTGATGCCATCTAGCCATCTCATCCTCTGTCGTCCCCTTCTCCTCGTGCCCCCAATCCTTCCCAGCATCAGGGTCTTTTCCAATGAGTCAACTCTTTGCATGAGGTGGCCAAAGTATTGGAGTTTCAGCTTTAACATCAGTCCTTCCAATGAACACCCAGGGCTGATCTCCTTTAGGATGGACTGGTTGGATCTCCTTGCAGTCCAAGGGACTCTCAAGAGTCTTCTCCAACACCACAGTTCAAAAGCATCAATTCTGCGGCGCTCAGCTTTCTTCACCATCCAACTCTCACATCCATACATGACCACTGGAAAAACCATAGCCTTGACTAGACAGACCTTTGTTGGCAAAGTAATGTCCCTGCTTTTTAATATGCTGTCTAGGTTGGTCATAACTTTCCTTCCCAGGAGTAAGCGTCTTTTAATTTCATGGCTGTAATCACCATCATGGTTATATCAAAGATTGTTTATCCATTTATCTGTTCATGGACATGTAGGTTAGTTTTACTTTGGGACTTCTACAATTAAAGCTTCTATGATCACCTGTGCACAAGTCTTTGTGTGGAAGTTTTCATTCTTCCTGGGTAAATTGCTAAGAGTGGGACAGTAGGAATACATGTAAGGTGTATGCTTAACTTTTTAGGAAATTGCCAAACTATTTTCCAAAGCGAAGTACTATTTTATATTCCCACTGGCAGTGCATGAGTAGTCTTAGTGATCTTAGTGGGTCTTTTCCAATTCAATCTAGCAAACACTGAGTATTTACCATGCGCAGAACATTGTTTCAAGTCTCCTTATACAGATTTTTTTTTTAAATATTTATTTATTTATTTAATTTTTGGCTGTGTCAGGTCTTAGTTGTGGCACAGGGGTCTTTGTTGCAGTTGGCAGGCTTCTCTCTAGTTGCCTAAATGTGGGATCCTAGGTCCATGGATCAAACGCATGTTTCCTGCATTGCAAGTTCGATTCTTAACCACTGGAACACCATTAAAGTATCTGGATTTTTTTTTTAATCTCAACAGCTCTGGCAGGTCAAGGTTGGCATCATTTTTCTAGATTATGATACTAATAAAATGGATATGAAATGTGACCCATCGGAGGTAACACAGCTAATAAGAGGGGGCAGTGCTGAGACTGGAACTCAAGGTTGCTCACTTCCAAAGTTTAGGCCTGCTGCAAGTACTTCTTTATCTTACGTTGATTACATATCGAAATGAGATTATATATATATAATATATATTATTAATTAATAATATATAATAATATATAATATATTAATAATTATAAATAAGAAACATATAAATATTTATAAATATATATTTATATATTTATGTTTATAAATATATAAATATAAATAATAAATATAATATATTAATAATTACTATAATATATATATTATTATATATATATATTTTTATTCTGTTAGGAGTGCTTTTTGTAAAACTTATCTAGCTGTTTTTGGGCTAGACAAGGAGCCTCTTGGATTTCACCCTTATCGTTTAATTTTTTGTCAAATAAAAGTGATACATGAGTATTAAAGAAAATGTGAGAAACAGAAAAGTAGTAAAGAATCACAAACCACTCATAGTTCTACCATTGAAATATCACCATTGTAAATTTTTTTAAAAATTTGAATCATAGAGTAAGTTTCTGGCTACAACCTCTTTCTTATCTGAAATGCTGATTTTGATGGGGGTATTTGATATTAGCATTTAAATGATAGCCATAATTAAGTGCCAGAGGGTAACAAGCTGCATTAGAAGGTAAGATTCAAGAGGACAAGATTTTTGCTGTTTCTTCACTAATGTGCACCAAGAATACTGTCTGGCATAAGGGAGGTTCTCAAAACATATTTGGTGAATGAATTTAGTTCATTGACTACAACTAATATCTAAGAGGTCCTATTAAGCAGAGATTCTCAATCTCTATATACTTAAAACATTTTTTTAAGCTGTTGCTAATTGGCTATTGGAAGACTTCAGCTGTTCACTCACCTGGCAAGATGCTGCTTCTAATAACATATTGTCCCTACTGACTGTCACAGCAGGTAGTTACTGTTTGAAATATCTTGAAGGCTTTTAATCCCATCTAAGGTGTTTTCAGTCATCAACCTGCTGGCTAACCTATGTATCTGGCAGCATTATGGAGACCCACATTAACCCTGTCAGTTTTCTAACTCCCCTGGAGGGCCAGTATGTTAGAGAAAGTTCAGTCCAGGGCAAGGAAGTGGTGTGAGAATAAAGCATCTTTGAAGAAATTGCCTTCCTAATAGGATGTCAGGAAATGGCCCTGGCTCTCCTTCAGTGCAGCTGTGGACGACTCTATGCCTACTGCCTGTTTCCACCTCAAGCTCATGCTGGGTAGACTCTCAGCTTCTCTGCTTCCTATTTTCTTCCAAGCCTCCTGTTAACGGAATGAATTGTGTCCCCCTAGATTCATACACTGATGTCCTAACCCTCAGTGCCTCACAATGTGACTTTATTTGGAAACAGAATCACTGCAGATGTAATTGGTGAAGATTAGGTGACTGGGGGGCTTCTGTAGTGGCTCAGTGGTAAAGAATCTGCCTGCTAATTCAGGAGACACGGATTCGACCCCTGATCCAGGATGAGCCCACATGCTGCAGAGCAACTGGGCCCATGGGCCACAACTACTGAGCCTGTGCTCTAGAGCCCAGGAGCCACAGCTACTGAAGCCCATGCACCCTAGAGCCCAAGCTCCACAACAAAGAGAAGCCACCACAAAGAGAGGCTTTACAATGCAACTAGAGAGTAGCCCACACTTGCCACAACTGGAGAAAAGCCCATGCAGCAACGAAGATCCAGCACAGCCAAAAAATCAAAATAAACAAATAAAAGTATTTTTTTTTAAAAAAGGTAAGGTCATTAGGATGGGCCCTAAGCCAATTTGACTAACGTCCTTATAAAAGAGGGAGTTTTGACACAGACATACACATACAGGGAGAATGTCATGTGAACATGAAGACAGGCACCTATGAGCCCAGGAGAGAGGCCTGGAATGGAGCCTTCCTCAAGGAAGAACCAACTCTGCTGACACTCTGATCTTGGACTTCCAGTCCCCACATCTGTGAGACAATAAGCTTCTGCTATTTAGGCAGCTCGGTCTGTGGTGTTTTATGACAGCTGACCCAGCAGACTAAGGCACCTCTGCTCTCAGGAGGACCCGAACTAAGACACCAGGTGCGTTTAATTTTGGCTGGTGTCACAATACTGAGAGGCGGAGATAGAGAGGAAGCCAAGGAATACCTTTGGTAAAACATCATCACCTCTGGGAAGTCCTTCCTGACTCACTCGCAGCCCCTTGACTCCTAACATCCTCACACAATACTGTCACAGCTACCACCATACACTTGCACGTATTTGCTTATATGTCTCCCATTTCCAAGACCCAAGCTTTCTCCTGCTGCAGCTACTCAATAAATGTCTGGGGAAGGGGAGAACCAGTGTGTGCTGGAGACAGCTATGTCCAATATTACTGTTCCCTGACTTTAAAAAAACAACTGCTGTTTATTAGTTAAGTGACTGGGTGCCCAGTTAGGGTCTAGATCTCCCAGCTACCTCACAGCCTCATGTGGCTATGTCCTTGCTACTAGGATCTGACCAAAATGGATATGTTCCCAGTAATTCTCCTAAAGAAGAAATGGATGTGGAAGCCACCGTTTTTTTCTTGCCAGCTGCTGGCTGGAGATGCTGACAATACAGTAGTCACCTTGGACCAGAGATGGGAGCTTCACGTGGAGGGTCACTGAATTACCTGCTGCTGGATTTTGCTGTGAGAGAAAATAAACTTGTGGAAGGTACTGTATTTTGAAGTTGCTTTTCCCCAGAAGCTTAGTTTCTATCCTGATAATATAACTCCTTACTCTGATTTCTTTAGAATAAGAGGGTCCTGGGACTTTTCTGGTGGTCTGGAGTTAAGACTTCATGTTCCACTGTGGGGGGAACATGTCTGATTCCTGGTCAGGGAACTAAGATCCCATCTGCTGCTCAGCACAGCCCCCAAAATGAAAAGAATAAGATGGTTCTTAGGGTCCCTGACATGAGGTTGTGGGCCCTCAACCCTGCAAGAAGCCCACACAGGGACTCGAGATTAATGCAGCTCTCCTCCGTGGTAAGAATCTCATGTCTGTCTTCTGCACGGTTCCCCCGTACATGGCTCCCTGTGTCTTCTTGTGGAAAGAAGAGAGGACCTTCACACCTTTTCTATCTAAAGAGAACAATCAGCTGACTAAGAGAGCTGGCATAAGACTAGTCCATTTCATATTTAACCATCAAGAGGATGTCTGCAAGCACTGGTGGCAAATGATAATTCCCAGGGGCCTCTAGTCCCCAAATAGCTCAGGGCCTGCACGGAGACATGGGTCTAAAAGCTGTTCTGCTCTGTTTGGAAAGAGGCTCTGGATGCAGGTAGATCCATCCTCACCCCCTGAGACAAATGGGGTGAGGTGGTTTTCTCCAAGCGGGAGCCAACTGCCTTCCGAGAGGGTGATCCATAATCAACACGGACTTCCTCTGAAGGGAAACATTTGACATTTAAAAAGAATCAAATTCATGAATCCAGTTCCACTTAGGGGAGACAGGGAAGGAGAGAATGCTGACTAGATTCTCTAGAATGGACAGCAGGGCTGGTAGTATGAGATAGGCAGGGAAGTCCTGCTCATTAAAAATGGACAGGACCCTCCAGGAGTAAAGATCGTCTTATCTGGTCTATTTAGAATTTCTAAAAACAGGAGGATTGAGAAGAACTGGTGGGTGCAGGAGAGCATGTAGATGAGGAAGGCAAGCCTGGTGGGAAAGGGCAGGGAAGCACGCCTCCCTCTGTTTTAGAGTCTGCTTTCCCGAGAGGAGGGAGTAGGGGCATCTGTTACGGGTGGCTCCCTGAGCAGTGCTAGCCAGGTACTGGCATCCCAGATTTAAGCCCAGCGAAGGTGGAGACTTTAAAAAACAGAAAAGGCAAATTTGGAGCCGCCTCCCCCAGGACGTGACACAGCTGAGAAGAGCCAGGGTCTCACCAGTAGCTGGCAGGGCCTTGCATGAAGCTCCAAGCCTTTTGGAGCACTGTAAAGTGTAACTGCAGTTGCCCCAACACAACAGCCAAGAGTCTGCCCTTTCATCTTTGGAGAGATATAATCAGCAACCTGACAGAATTCTGGCAGAAGCAATTAGCTCATGAATTAGTTATCAAATGTCTCTTGCAGCCAAGGTCTTGGGAATGCTGATCTGCATACTGCCCCCAGGAACTTTGGGACAAAAGGCAAGGGCATGGGCTTTAATTTGCATTAGGGATTCAGGCCAGTCTGTCCAGCCTTCCCCGTGCCCTCTCAACATACACTCAACACTCCCTCCCCCACTATCATGCTGGACCCAGACATGGTCTGCCTTCCTCATCTTCTCCACCACAGCCCCCTCTAGCTCACCCACCTCCACTCTCTCCTCTACTCACTCCGCCCCAGACACACTGGTCTCCTTGTTGCAACTGGAACATCATGGGCTTGGCTGATCCCATTTCAGGATGTTGACATTCACTGATGCCCTGGAAAGATGCTGAATGCTCTTTCCTTATATGTCAGCATGGCTGGCTCCCTTACTTTCTTCAGATCTCGGCTCAAATGTCATCTTATTATTAGGAGGCCTTCCCTCACCTCATTGGTCCCTGTACCCCAGGAATGCCCTCATTTCACTCTGTAACTCATCACCACTGGCATGATATATATACTTGCTTGTTTGCCTACTGTCTGACCCCCAGCATCAGGGCAAGTACTTCCTCTATTTTGCTATTTCCCTGGTTGAATGAAAGAAAAATCTGTAACCTGAAATCCAAAGAAAACCAATGATCTAAATTTCCTGCAAGCTGACACTGCTTCTATGATGGACAAAATAAAGACAATTCTATCTTTAGGTTGTTTATTCAGCAAATATCTCTTGTCCTTCACATTCGTTCAAGTTGCCAGATTCTATAGTTTCTCCTCCTGAAATTAACTCTTTCCTTCCACCAACTACTGTTTACTGGATACTTACTAGGTAGCAGGTGTAATCTCTTTTATTATTTTCATCTTATTATTCCCATGTGAAGGCTGCCCCACTGCCTGAAGCCTCACTAGCTCCCATCCGGCCAAATGCTAAACTTCCTACCTACTGTCACTGCCTCCTTTTTCTTCCTTTCTTTCAGTTTATCCTATTGGACACTAGAGGAATTCACTTCCCTTCCCTGTTCAAAATTCTGCAGGGCCTCCTTATTGCCTATTGAATTAAATAGGGATTACTGATCACCACTCTGAAGACCCATCATAAAATCTCAGTCTACCCATGAACCCAATCTACTACTATTTTCAGAATATATGCTTTAGCAAAACTGGCCCACTCATAATTTTTGGAATGAGTCCACATGCTGTTCCCGTCTCTGGAAATAACACAATTTCTGTCAGCCCAAATTCTATCTTTCAAGGGCACTCTTAAACACCACCTCTGAGCACCTTCCCATCTGATATCGCCTCTTTTGCTTTCGAACTCCTAGGATGGCAGGTTTATACAGTTCTTAAAATACCTGTCATCTTCTTCGCTTACATATGGTTATATGCAAAGGCTCCTTATCTCATCTAACAGAAGAGTCTAATGGTTGGGGTAATGTCTCATTCATTTCTTTTTCTTCCTCTGCAGCAGCTGAACCAGGATCTTATTCAATATGCATGCTCACTTTCTATGTGTTGAATTCTAGTGTTGGAGAAAAGACTGCTTACATCAAATTGTAATTATCAAATTAACTTCCAACAAGTAAGTATGGAGTACACTGTGTTCTAAGTATAACGCAAGGCAGTATACAATGGTCAGAAATAGTGATGCCCAAAATACATAATACAGGCAGGTTCGAGGTGAACATGTACACATGATATGGCTCCCCCGGCACTTACTAAATCCCAGTTCTGGTCTGATAAAGTCAGAGATGATGGGCTTACCTGGTGACGCTGTGTGTTCCAGGTGGCCCAGCTGGGGCTCTCTGGTGATTCTGTAGACCAGTTCTGTGGGTCCCATCTCCTGGTCAGTGGCAGAGAGTTGCAGAGTTGTGATCTTCTTCACCGAGTTTTCGTCCAAGAACAGCCCTTTATTGGTGATGATGACTGGTGGGGATTTGTCTTCTGAAAATATCAGAAAGAGTAACATGAAATGTGATCCTTTGGCTACCTGATTTGAAGACCTGACTCATTGGAAAATACCTTGAATGCTGGGAAAGATTGAAGGCCAAAGGAGAAGGGGGTGGCAGAGGATGAGATGGTTAGATAGCACCATCGACTCAATGGACAGGAATTTGAGCAAATTCCAGGAGGTAGTGGAGGACAGAGGAGCCTGGCGTGCTGCAGCGCATGGGGTCACAAAGAGTCGGACACCTTAGAGACTGACAACAACAGCAACCTTTTATGCTTCCTCTTTTTTCAATTCTGGGCCTGGTGTCCAGGAGTAAAATCAAAATAATCAACATTTTATCAAAATAATCAAAATAATCCTCAGGTCTGACCCTCAGAAAGTGCATCAAAGAATCACAGCATTGCACAACAGAGGTGAGAGGATTTCAGATTTCCATACAAGCCAGTAAAGAAAAGGCTGAAGCCTCAAGGTATGCACCACACGACCTCAGAACCGCTGGAGAACTTTCAAACACCCAATTGCCCCCTTACCTGAAACCCTGATGGAAAATGACTGGCCAATCAATTTGTTGCCTTCTCCATCAACCACATCAAATTTAAAAGCAAAGTTCCCACCAGATTCTCCTTTTCCATGACTGTATTCAATAAGGCCTGTAACAAGGACAAGAAGATCACGGTTTGCTGGTTAGTGTTTTCTGGCCTTATTTCTGAAATGTCAGGTGAGAATTTGATGGGTAGTCACACCAATGAATCAATTACCCTCCTCTCACTTTGACATTTTACTCTAACGTTTTCATTTCCTCCCTTCCATCTAGCAACTTCCTCATCATCAGTGACTTCATGATAATATCACCCCAAGCAGCAAGTAGCATTGCTTACAGCTGAGGCTCAGCATCGGTGGAAGGCTCTAAGGAAGCCTCATGAATCATGAGGTCTGCAAAACTGCCCACATGGAAAACGGGCACTGACCAGACCCACATCACCAGTGTGGCCCTGTTATCTATCCATGTCACAGGGCAGGAGGACAGAGAGCCACAGACCATGTGCTCCCCTAAAGTGTCACTCCCACTCCCCAATCTTAAATCATTTTAGGAAAGGTGTGGGATATAACAAATCAACAAAGAAACAGATAAAATAAATAAACTCTATCTAGATGTCAACTGGACCCAAAGGGAAAAACCCAATATATTATATTTTTGTTAACCCATAGCATCACTTATAAGGATCTAGCAATGTAAATATAATCAAACATCTGTGAAGCAGTGCCTGCTCTCATATTCTAAAAAGGGACACTGAGGCAAGGAATAACCAAGGAATTATTCCACTTCCTTCACTAAAGTACAGACAGGTCCAATGATATTTGGGCTGCTATCAATTCTAGGCATGAGTGCACAGACAGGACCTATATTCTGGCCCTAGGGGAGCATGTTTCCACCTTTAAATGGAAATTGCACATCATCACCTGACATTGGATTACTTGTCTCTCAATATGTAACTTCGTTTCCTTTCTTACCCCTGAAAGCACTGTACGGTAACTACGTAGCATTTAACATTTATGCTTTCACATTACATCAGCATTTCCTGGAGGAGGGATGAGCTATGTAATCTCCCTGAGGCAGCTCCGATTTATGCCCTTCCATTTCGCTTAGTTCATTAACTTGTGCTCTTTGGGGAGCTGGAAAGAGATATAAATTGTTCACCTAAGGCAGGCATGATTTTCACCTTAATCCATCCCAATTCACTTCTTTTCTCTCTCTCTCTCTCTCTCTCTCATACACTTTTTAGCATCACAGCAAGTCAAAACGATTTTTTCCTCTATAATAGCCCCCAATTTCATCAAGGCTATGTCAAAGCATGAGAACATTTTAGCCAAGAATGAAAGTTTTTTTTCAAACCAAAAAATGGAGAAGACAAGTAAGAATAAATGAAGCTATAACTCAGCTCTAAATTCAAAACAAGAGTGTGCTGTTTGCTGCCATTGGCTACCAGGCACCAATCCCTATTTGACTACAGGGGGTGGAGTTTCTGGAAGTCTGGGTAGGAGAAGTGCCTGACCTTGACTGATGTCAGCCTGGGTGAAACTTCGGATGGGGCCTCTAATGGAGATCTGCTCTAGGCTGTCACGCTTTACCATCTGCAGGCGCCCTACTCCAGGATCTTCCTTTAAGATGTACATCACCTGATGGTCCTCTGAGTCAGGATCTGTCACTTTCAAGTGCCGTTCTGTGATGGTTGCTATGGACCCTGGAAGAGAATGGGAGAGACTAGGTCTTTCCCCATTATTGCTTTTGGAGAGCAGGTCAAGTGATTTTAGGTGACTGGAGACTAACTTATCACACACTCCCCAGTCTAAGGAAGTATCAGCTATGGGACTTCCTTGGTGGTCCAGTGGCTAAGATTCCATGCTCCCCAATGCAGGGGCCCAGGGTTCGATCCCTGGTCGGAGAATTAGATCCCACATACTGCAAACCTCACATGCAGCAATTAAGACCTAGCTCAGCCAAATAGATAAATAAATAAAATAATTTCCTTCCTTTAGAAAATAAAACAAAAATATCAGCTGCTTGCCCTTCTGGTTCCAGCTGAATACATTTTAATTTCCCTAAGTGAATAGTCCCAACTTCCCAATTTTCTAATCACCCCTTGAGTTTGGCTCAGCTGATAAAGAATCCACCTGCAGTGTGGGAGACCTGGGTTTGATCCCTGGGTTGGGAAGATCCCCCGGAGAAGGGTATGGCTGCCTACTCCAGTATTCTGGCCTGGAGAATTTCATGGACTGTATAGTCCATGAGGTCGCAGAGTTGGACACAGCTGGGCGACTTTCACCTTGAGTTTAGATCTGAGCCCCTTTTTCTTCTGATCCAATTTCACTCTGCGCATGCTCGCTCTCTCCCTTGACCTTTCAGTTAGTATCTAAATCTATGTTCTGAACTTCTGGCTCTGTGATGTAAATGGCTCTCAGAACGACAATGAGACCGGCTTGGACCTAATTTATTTACTGTCTTAAGGATCACCAAATCATTAAAAAACAAACAAACAAAAAACCAGCTTTACATAAACTCACAAACATATCTGGTTACCGTCTCACACCGAATAGTCAGAATCACTGTTCCTCAAGATAGAGGCTATGATGAGAGACATAGAGCAGGGAGACCTGAATGCTGGGTCCTGGAAGACTGCCCAGGTGTGGGGGACAGAGACAAAGCACAGGGCACATGTGTGTGCTCAGTCATGTCCGACTCTTTGCAACCCCATCGAACCTGCATCTTTGGAGTCTCTTGCATTGACAGGTGGATTCTTTACCACTGAGCCACCTGGGGCTGTCCCTCCTGGCAAGCACCTCTTCTCAGGGCCTTTCTCTTTGTTCTCCTCTTTAGCCCATTGCTCATATTAAAACAGTAAATTCTGATAAAGTAGGTCCTAGTTACTCATGTGTAATGTAACCTGGTCTGTGGAGCGGCAATCTTCCATGGGCCCTGAGTGTCTCTGTATGTTTTTGCTGGGTAATGCCAAGAATGCAAAGTTTGACCACTCGTTCTCTGGGCCAGTCTCATTGAGTATCCCTGAGGGATGAGGTGACATATTCTTCTGGGACAAAGATCAGGCTTGCTTATCGTTACTATAAGAGGGAGAATTCCCAAGCTCAAGGTTCCTCTTCAGTAATTCATCACCCTGCACACAAATGTATTCATCTGGGCCCTCTGCATCACCCCCATGGGACTTGGAGGGCATTGTCACAGAGTACTTTATTTCTGACCAAAGAATCTCAGCTTCCTCAGTGGCTCAGCAGTAAAGAATCCGCTTGCAATCAAGGAGATGCAGGTTCGATCCCTGGGTCAGGAAGATTCCCCTGGAGTGGAAATGGCAACCCACTTCAGTATCCTTGCCTGGGAAATCCCATGGACAGAGGAGCCTGGCAGGTTACAGCCCACAGGGTCACAGAGTCAGACACGATTTAGGGACTAAATAAAAACAAGGAATCTCATGCTGGTGTTTGACCAGCATCCATGAAAGAGTAATAGGCCAACTTATTAGCTTATAAATGGGGCAAAGGTAAGACCCAGACCTAATACTTGGGACCTTTGGGAATCTCCACATTTTCAAATACCATTCTACTAAATATTTTTCACTACAAAATACATGTGAAACTAAGAACAGACAAGCAAACAAAAGTCCAGTGTGATATACATGCTCTGTGGACCAAAGGTCCACTCTCTACAAGTAACTTCCAACTGCAAAGGGACTCCAAGACCCACAGTTGTCACAGGTCCTTCAGTGTTCTTATCCACCAGCAAAGTGTGAATGTTAGATCCTAGAATACCAAATCTAATGGTTCTTAATTACTGGTATAATCTCTCCTAGTGCATGATGACTTCTCAATTGCCCCTCCACGACTTCAGAGAAAAAAAATAAGCATGTTGAAAATCCTGCTAGATTTTGTTGTTTGTTTCTGTAGGGTTGGTTGGGCAGTGGCAATGTTCTAAGAGATCAGGGCCCACAAGTAGTTGGATAAATGAATATTTTGAGGACCCTGGAAATACTATAAGCTCTTCTCAGTCTTTCCTCAGATTCATAGACACAGGCATCTGGTCCAAAGAACTTCAGAGATTTCACACTTGTCATTCACAATGCTTAGTGTCCCCCAAACAGCAGGTCTCCCTAAGCTCTGCACACCTAGTTCAAGATCCTCCCACACTGCTGACATGGAAGGAAGCATTACGCAGGAACAACGAAGAAACCATGGCCACTCTCTTCCGTGCCTGTGGTACCTGCTGAGAGCTGGAGGCCTTGGTTTACAGCCAGGTGGGGGGTGTCACTTGTAGGCACTTCTATGTATATCTCCATCGTCCCTGTGTCCATGTGGAGGCCATCAGTGAGGGAGAACCGGAACTCATCCACTGCCACACCTGGACCACCAGGCATGTACCCAACCAGCCCAGCCAGGATATCTTGGTAGGTGAAGGAGGAGCCCTGGGCCAAAACCCTCCCTTTCTCCAGAGGTTCAGAAGCAGTTTGCCTCTGGAGCAGATGACCTGAGGAAGGAAGTAAAAAAAAAAAAAAGAAAGAAAGAAAGAAACAGTGGTAGAGCAAATATGGCACTAAAACTTGATCTGATTTTGTCAACTTTGAGCTTGGGTAGAATGCCAAGCCCCTCGGGGGTGTTGATTGCACATGCATAAGTGACCACCAACAACTCAGAATTTTATACAAAAGCACAGGGTGATGCTCTATGACCTCATCTTGAAACAAAGAAGATAAAGTCCCACTTTTCCTGGTTAAAAATCTCTTAAGGGGACACAGATGGATACAGAAATACTGTGGCTTAGGAATCAAATCTCTCTCCACGAATTCAAACTCACTTCACTATCTAAGGCTTATTTTCCCCTTCTGTAAGGTGAAAATAGCACTCTCCACTTGCTGCCATACTCCTGAGGCGTTTGGGATGAGACAGAGGAATTTATTTTAAATTCCTTTTATGTTCATAAAGACACTAAGCATCCTTGGGCTGAGGCATAGTTTTTTATTTTCAAGGGTCATGTGTATGCAATGAAACAGTGTTTCATTAAAAAAAGTGAAAGCGGATGGAGGCAAGCTAAAATGTAATGACCAATAGCTTCTCTGGTGAACTCTCCATCAACAGGAATAGTTTCATATGTAAGAGGTCAATAGCCATTAGGCCACCAAGCCACCACTTAGGAGATGAGAATTGCAGAGCTTTAGCTAATACTAGGTAGATGGCACTTAGAAAGGAAGTAGGTAGAAGATTACCATGGTGCTGTTTCAAACCTCTAGTTTAATCAGGAAAAGTGTTTTCTTTGCAAAACAAATGAGCTCATAAAGATTATCCACCACGCCTCTAACCTGAAATGAACACCTTTTGTAATTAATTACAAGGTGGCTATTCTGTTCTTTGTATGAAATAGCCCAGGATGATCAAGCAATGATGCGCGCTCCAAGAAGAGGACGTGCAGATTCTGAAAACTTGTTCTGTCTGAGGTTACATAAGAAAGCAAGAAAACAGCTGAAATTGAATTTCAGAGACACCAATTACCCAGGAGTCAGGCTTTTAGAGCAACCAGTCTATGGTGACCCCAAAGAATATAAACTAGCTGTGAATTTGATTATACCTTGATGCAAAGAATGGACTATACACCAGGAAGGTAGAGGAATGATCAGCTGAAATCTACGTGTTTATTCTAATAACCCATCGAGCACCTCAATTAAGAAGCTTCCAATAGCAGTTGTGTCCTACCGTGGCCAGGCTTTTTTGTCAATACAAAAATCAGCTCATTATCTGGAGTGTCCAGATCTTGCAGGCTCAAAGAAGAATTGCTTATCACCACTCCTGAGCTCAGCTGCACGCCAAGGGGCCTCAAGGTCATTCTGGGAGGCTCGTCGTTCTTCCTCTGATTAAAGCATAAAATATTAGGTCTCATACAGATACTGGTTTAAAAAGAAAAAAAGAGCACACACTATTCAAAGACAGTAACACCATCACATCAACTTTCACTACTGAAATAGCACTTAAGGTGTCATCATCTCATTATTATTATTGTTGTTGTTACTGTATTTTTATTGAAATATAGTTGATTAACAATATTGTGTTAGCTTCAGGTGTATACCAAAGCAGTTCAGTTATATATTTTTTCAGATTATTTTCCATTATATGTCATTACAAGATATTGAACATAGTTTTCTGTGCTATACAGTAAATCCTTACTGTTTATTTTATGTGTATAGTTTGCATCTAATATGTCACTGTCTTTAATTCTCACTCAAAATGGTTACGTTGAAAGCTGAGCAGATCACATAAACCAGATATCCCCTTGATGGACATGCTACAGAAATCTCAGGCATTCTCCATAGGTACGATGACGGCATTTTCCAGATGCCAGAAATATGGACATGTGGTTAGACAAGTACAAGTGTACTGGGGGGACAAAAGGGCACATTTTTTGAAATCATACCTGTCTTAGAACCTGTGATAGAGGACACATATTTGAAAGTACAGGTGTTTAAACTGTCTGCCTGATCAGCCCCACCAGAGGTCAGCTCCTCTCCACCCTTGTCCCCCAAGGGTGCTGAGAGTGCCGTGTTTTGTTTTCTCAAGGCAGAGGGTATTCCATTCTGAGTTTTATTTTTTATCTCTCTCTCTCCTCAGGGTGACAGAGCAAGCCTATGTAGTTGCTCAAAAGAGAATAAATACAGCATCAGGGAACACATTTCTTTAATGTTATAGTGTGACGAATAAGTGCGCTCAAATGTTAGAAACAGCGAGTATGCCATAGAACTGCATACAGTAATTGCAGGGAAAAATAAGCATATGTTACTTTCCACCTCACATGAGGCTAGCAAGTTTTCTCTGTCTGAGAACAAACTGTCTTCACACAGACCAGACAGATTTTATCCTAAAATGGAAATTCAGATTTCCAAGTCATACCATCTCCAAATGTCAGCCTTAATTCTACAGGTTCCCTAAAGGTCAGGGTCATGTTTTTTTAAATTGACCTCTAAAATTGAAGGTCCAACCCAATTTTCTTTGTTTTTGAGTTCTTTTGAAGCTATCTAAAAGATGGGATATTGTGGTCAAAGGTCCAACTTTTCCACCTTCCAGAATCTTTACCTCGATGGTGATGTTGATGCTGTGGACTTCTGATCGACTGTTTCCATCACTTACATAAAAACTGAAAATATCGTGGGTTGGCTCAATGCTTTCATGAACACTCTGAAAGTAGTAAATGTAGTTTTCCAGGACATCTTGAATAGGGAATGATGCCTCTAGGTCACTGGTAGTTCCAGGGCCAAACCTATTACCTGTACCAACAGCAAGAGGGAACTTTTATCTTGATCCATAAATTCCTGCTTTCTGAGCTGAACCAGAAAGCATGACAGCACTATCAACAAAAGATGAAAACATGTTTGAGAATAAAGGTGGGAGAATGGAATTTGAAGACTTGGGTGGGACCCCAGTTTCCCCACTATTTCTCATCAATAAATGGGAATCAAATGAATTGCATGTATGAAAGTACTCAGAATGCTATTATTTAATAGAGAACAGAATCAGTGGTTGTTTTGTTAGAAATATTTGATAAAATAAGTCATGGGGCAAATATTGATATAGGAGTAAAAGCTTTACACTTTAGTCAATTTCAAAACCATTTTGCAAGAGGAACCTTTTTTCTCTACACAAGAAAAGGTGAACTGTATATCTTTAAATGTACGAAATATCTCCTTAAGCATGTTTTCATTTGACAATTTAGTTCCTTAAGAAACCTTTAGTAACCTCACGGGCTAGTGCTCAGCCCCTGGGATGGTACACTAGGGCCACTGTGATGTTCAGGGACCATCTGGAGCTCAGGTGTAGTTCAGGTACTGAGATGCTCAAGTATCATTCAGAGTTTCATGGAAAGTGCTGATTATCTCTTCTTTTCATTCTAACCCCAAAGGCCAAGGGAAAGAATAAGCACTGTCTAAATGTTGGATGACTTGTCTCTTATTTGGTCTAAATCTCTCTAAATGATTGATTTTAAATGGTTACATTTTCTTCTAAAGAGCGGAGAAAAAAAGAGACCCCTGTATCCTCAAACACTCCCTAGATATACATCAACAAAGAAAAGTGTAGATAGAAGATCTGAAAGCAATAACACTTTCTCTTTCCCTCTTCCATGGTCTTTGCAAAGATGAGGTCATATATTAAAAGGCCACTGACTTCCTAGTGGAAGACAGACAGGGTCATTTTTTGTTGACCTCCCAATTGAAAGAGTAGGAATGAAAACGTTTTATTTACAATTTGTTTGTGACAAGAATTCAAGACAAATAGTCTCTTTTTCAATGACGTGAATTTTCTTAAATTTTACCCCTCAGATTTGATTCCTCTCGATACCAGAAGCACAGAGGAGTCTAAGTGATTAGTGACCTGATAACCCATAGGGCATACAGTTCAGTTTCCAAAAGGAATTGCTATAATTCCTTAAAACTTTAATTTCCTCTTTCTATTTATCACTATAAATATAAGAAATATTGCATCTTTATTTGGGTCGAAAATTCACTAAGTGAAGCCTAAAAATGTATTCAAATAGAATGACAATCTATCATCAGAAAACAAGCTATTCAACAAGTGAATCTGTCACTGAAGCTTTAAGCATCAATCCTTTTGATTCTTAAAACTGCACCTTCTATTTTTTCATGTAAACCATTCTTATTAATGAGCTTCCTTGCCTTCTTAAATAGAATATACTATGTGCAAATTAAATAGTTCTTGATGTGTGGAGGCTATATCATGAACATCTATTATTGCACTGTGCTGGAACACAGTGGTGCCCAACAGGTAATTAAGATGGGCTCTAGTTGTGCACTATCCTCCATATTAGCTCAGTTGGTAAAGAATCCGCCTGCAACGCAGGAGACCCCGGTTCGATTCCTGGGTCAGGAAGACCCTCTGGAGAAGAGATAGGCTACCCAATCCAGTATTCTTGGGCTTCCCTTGTGGCTCAGCTGGTAAAGAAACTGCCTGCAATGTGGGACATCTGAGTTTGATCCTTGGGTTGGGAAGATCCCCTGGAGAAGGGAAAGGCTACCCACTCCAGTATTCTGGCCTGGAGAATTCCATGGACTATACAGACCATGGGGTTGCAAAGTGTCAGACACGACTGCATGACTTTCACTAGTTGTGCTGGTACTAAAGGAATGTAGATTCCATGCTGTTAGATTTTATACTGAACAATATGACTATTCTGTTCTTGTGCTAGTGTGAACTTAAAGATTTTTCTTCTTCTAATGTTTTTAAAAAGATGTTCTTTTGGTCAGCTGGACTCTGAATGTAGGTAGCTAGTTTCATAAGTATAAAATAAGACTCCGTTCTGAAAGCCCATGAAGCAAAGGGTAGGACCTTACATGATGTGTGTTAGGACAATGCTTTGCCCCCTTGAACGTCTTTTCCTTACTTCCAGGTTCATACTAATGTAGAGCATTGGGTCTCCAAGTGTGGTCCCTGGACCAGCAGTAATGGAACCACCTGTAAGCCAGTGAGAAATGCTAACGCATGGATCTCACCAACCTCCTCCAACAGGAACTCTGGGGTTGCTGCCCAGGAAACTGTGTTTGCTCAGGCCCTCCAGGTGAGTCTTATGAGCATTAAAGTTTGAGAACCACTTTAAGAGAGGCTAGACTGCCAGAAATTTGACTTCTGGACCAGTGAAATAGTCCTCTGCATGCACATAAAACAGAAAGCCGTATTAGAAACACCCGGAGAGAAGAGAAGGCTGGGGGCAGCCGTTCTTTTCTGATTCCCCACTTTTGCTTGTGCTCTTCCTTCACTAACCCTTCCTCAGACATTCCCACCTTCCCAAGCAAAAGTAATTGCTTTGTCCTACGTCCTTTCTCAGTGCTTTGCTCCTTTCCCTGTCCTGGAGTTTCATCATTGTAACTTATCAGTCTTCATATCTGTCTCCCACGCGAGGCCGGGGCTGTGTCTTATTCCTCTTTTATAATCCACTGCTTGGTGGGCTGCCGTCTATGGGGTCGCACAGAGTCGGACACGACTGAAGCCACTTAGCAGCAGCAGCAGCAGCCTCTCAAATACTGGAGTGGGTGGCCTTTCCCTTCTCCAGGGGATCTTCTCAACCCAGGGATCGAACCCAGGTCTCCTGCATTGCAGGTGGATTCTTTACCAGCTGAGACACAAGAGAAGCCCAAATCTAACTCAGCAATAAACAAATCTAAGGGCACACACTTCAAAGCAAGACGGGGAAAAGACTCAAGGTTTTCTCTAGGAAAACATGATTCCTGCTAAATAAGTTTCTGGTAACTAGGCTCAAATTCCAGGCATCATGCCGGCCACAGACACCTTCAGTCAATAGCCTCTCTGTGGGAGCTGCGAGCTGCACGCCAATTAGAGCCCAGCACTAGCACTCAGGAGCCTCCCAGCAGAGGCGACGGTATGGTCACCTGCCAGGAGCTGTCTCAACTGCCAGCCACTGTGGACTCAGGGGGCCTGTGGACAGTCCCCGCCTCTCCCCTTCCCTCCTCTGTGATAACCAGCAAGAGCAGTGGGTCCAGGGCAGATGGTGGGGGAGAGGGTCACAGACAGACAAGCACGCATTTCAACTGACATCATATATTTAGAAAAAGCTGAGGCGTCAGCTCTGGTTCAGCTAAACAGTAGCTGCCTTACAATAAAACAACAGACAATCTTATTTCCTCGACATTCAATTTTGAGTGCAATCCCCAAGCCCCTCTGTCCTAATCGCTGGCACTCTTCCCTTGCTCTAGTTTCCCCCAGCACTGATTGACCTCCTAATATCTTCCACAATTTCCTCATTTCTTAGGGTTCTTATCTGTCTCCTCCCACCAGGACCTAAGGCACCACAAAGGTAGGGGTTTCTGTCTGGTTTGCTGATCTATGTGTGTGTATGCTCAGCCATTTCAGTTGTGTCTGACTCCTTGCAACTGCATGGACTGCAGCCCACCAGGCTCCTCTGTCCATGGGATTACCCAGGCAAGAATACTGAAGTGGGTTGCCATGCCTTACTCCAGGGGATCTTCCCAAGCCAGGGACTGAACCCACGTCTCCTGTGTCTTCTGCATTGCAGGCGGATTCTTTACCACTGAGCCACCAGGGAAGCCCCTTACTATCCCCAGTGCTTAAAAAATTGCTTCACATACAGGAAATGCTCAGTCAATATTTGTTGAGTCAACAAGACCTTCCTTCCATTTCTTGGAAATGGTTCCATCCCTCTTTGGTTCTCCCTGTGCAGGTTAATTGCAGGCAGTGAGCCCCCTCCACCCTGCCTCTTCTCTCCAGGTCTGGAACAATTCTACAGCCAGGCTGGTACCTGTCCCCATGTTCTCGATGCAGCCATACTGGGGCAGGGCGCTTAGCTTAATGATAGCATCCTCCTGGAAACTGTCCTCAGCAGCAGCAGCGAAGAAATGGTGAAAAGAGAGTGGGGTCCTCCCTCCCTCGTCAACCTAAGAAAGAAAAGATTGGAGAGAGTCCTTGGGTGATTGCGCGGACTGCAGTAAAAAAGAACTGAATCGAAAAGTGCTGCCTGGGGTGACCTTCCACTTGTTTGAGGAGGCAGATCCTCTACAGACAAGATGAGGAATGTGCGAGCTGCTGGGGTCCGGCCATCCTTCAGTGCCTCTCAGAGCCATGCTCAGACGCGGTGACGTCCGTGTTTGCCTTCAGAGCTGTGCTTCTCCCATAATGGATCTGGTTATAAAGCAGCTCTGGCCCAGTCTAATCACCCACCTCGGAACAGCTGCATGGCAGGAGGACTGCCTTCCTTCGTATCAGCGTTCAAAAGTCCGCAGCTTCAGAATGATCCATCCAGTCCTCCCTCGGATACTGTGAGCGCATCCTGTCCTATAGGAGTTCCCACCAGAAATAAAGTCCCCTTTATCCTGTGAGAGTGTATGCTTAAAGGTGCAAGGGAAGACCGGGCGTACCGTACCTGAAAGCTAGTGCTTATCACTACTGTCAAGGAGAATAGTAAATCGGTTTAAGTAAAAGCAGTAGCCCCAGCTACCTTTTTTCTGTCGGGCCCTGTTTTGTATGCTAACATTGCAACCTGAGCCTAGCATTTTTTGTAGCCTGCTGGATATGCAACTTGACCTCTGAAGGACTGTTGGCTAAATACAGGACGATTTACAAATTATGAAGAGGAAGGTCACCCTGACTCTGAGAATGGGGAAGGGACAAACAGCTTCCCCAGTGTGGACATGAAAAAGATGAGTGGAATATCAGAACCATTCAGAAACAACTCAGTTCCGCAAATTTTCAGTTGCTCAACAAAATCAGAAATCCTGAGTTTGGGGCATTATGGTATGTACATAGAGGGAACAAGAAAGTGAATTAACTTTTATGGAATCCCTACTATGGGCCAGTTCTGTACTGGGGCTTTTTAATGTTATTTTATTCATCATCAGAATAATCCTGTATGTAATAGGAATAGTAGTAACACTTTAAAAATGAGGCAACGGAGGCTAAGAAAGATTATATAATTGATCCAAGATCAGTCAGCTAGTAACAGAACTGGCACTTGAACTCAGGTATGGGTAACTTCATAACAGGGGTACATTACATGGCCCCCCACCCTCCACACACCAAGGAAATGTCAATATTATTTACAGAGATAAGTATCAACTCAATTTAAGATGTGACTCAGGACAATATCCATATTCCTATGTTTTAGTTGCTGCAAACATTAGACTATAAACACCTCAAAAACACATCTCTACACCCCTACTACTATACACATCTAGCATAGTACACAAAATACTGTACACAGACAGATCTGTGTCTGGCACAGAAATATTGGTTGACTAATTAAATAATGTGGATACAATGATTTGATCTTATGCATTTAATTATTTTCATCCTTTTTGAAAAACTCATGATTGGAAGCCATAATAGCTTGATTCTATGGCCTAGATATTTGAGGGGAAGGACCTGACAGCCAGTTTAGGTAGAAATCCTTCATTCACAGCTGGCGCAGACTCCAGCTGTCTACAGCACCCACAGTTCACTGATCTGAACTTCTTACCGTGATAAGGTCAGCAAAAGCAATGACTGGGGGTGGATCCTTGACGGGCGTGATGGTGATGGTAAACTTCTGATTGTCCAGACGGTTGTGGTCCGTATCAGAGACAGAGAAGTGGAAGCTGTCAGTAACCGGATGACCACTGGTCTCAAAAGCAGCCGAATACCTGCAGAAGTCAAGAGAAGAGTGGAATGAATGAGCCTCACTGTCAGGTCAAGATGTTTGAATCTCTGTTTAAAAATGGGGTCAGAGGCAGCATAATCTTTCAAGGGAACTACCGGTTAGTTGCTTACATATTTTAGTACAATTTAAAAAATTCTGTGAAGTAGTACCAGGTGGTTATAATACCTAATTTTCTTGTTGTTGATGTCTTCCATTGTGAAATTGGAAATCTCTGAGAGTTCTTCCACCTCAGGTCCTGAGGTTTTTAAGAGAGCACCATACATGGGCAGAGAAGTTATCTGAATCCAGATCTCTGGGTCGGAGGAAAAATCATCCTAATCAAGCAAACATGATACAAGACATGAATGCACATTTGCAGGAAGATATATTTTCAGTAAAGATTACGGGTGCTCCTTTTTCTGCTAAATGAAAAAATCTCCTTAAGCAATACCATGTTAAACTGCATGAAAATCCCTCTATTTATTCTTCCTAAAATGTCTCTTTGACAGTCGTCTTTGAAGAGTAGCTCAAGATAATAGTGGGAAATGCACTATGGGGCATAAAAGAAAGAAAGAAAGAAAGCCCTATGGTTACTGTAAGAGCCACACAAGGTTTTGTTTTAATTACAAGCATCTAGTGAAGTGCAAAACATGGTCAGATATATAAGTCATTCTTCTAGAAACACAGTTGTAGGCTTCTTCTAGAGTTTCTTAGTACAGCTTGCTTTTTAGAAAAAGGTAAAATTTTTGGAAATAGGTAAAACTCCACTCTAACATATGATGACAATGATTTAAAAATTCAGTGAAATGAAGAATGGAAGGTAAGGACTCACTTTAAAGAACAGTCCACACAATAAAAAGTTTTAGTTTAACAAAAAAATTTAAGAAGTATTATGAATTTCATTCTGACCAAGCCTATGCATGCTCAACCCCTGAGATGCCCAATCTTAATGAAGACTATTCATTTCCCTTTCCTCTGCACTGTTTATATACTGAGAAATAAAATTGGCTTCCTGTTTCTATGTGGACAATAACTGAATGTCTTAACAAACAATTTCTTCTTTCTTCAAGGATATTTTTGGAAATATCTAGAAGGGAGGCAACATCTTCTTGGAAAGATCCCCTGAGTCATTCATCTTTTAGACCAGCTGACTGTGAACATGAGGGCACTCTACACTTTACCACAGCAACAATGAAGATAAATATTGCATGACCAAGTATATTTTCACATGCAAACTTGCGTGGCTGAGTTGTACAGTTAGCGGAGGTCGGAGATCAGAAATGTGAGCGTGGCTGCCTGGTGATCTGGGGGAGCAGGTTTTGATCAGTTCTCATTTCTGTCCTTGGGGACCTTTTTAAGTTGGCAGTTCAGAGCTTCAAGGCAAGATCATAGAATTTTCCATATTTCCTCACATCACTTGACAGTAACAAGGAAGGAAACTCAAATTTATTGAAGCTATAAAACTTCAGAAAACAGCCCCTAAATTTATACTTTAAAAGTTTCTCTATTTTTCTTCATGGGTTATCAAATACAACATGCAGGCTTCCAAAAGACTACTTGCTATAATATTACTGTGAGTAGCCTCTGAGGGGGAATTTTTAAAAGATAGCCGAGAGTTCTAAGGTACTGTGTTCTGAGATGGTGATAAACTACAAGGACAGAGCTCCTGGCTCTTGATGAGAATGAATAGCTTCTAAATTCCACATTGGCAAATCTGGCAAAGAAATGCTTATCTCATGTCAGGCCCAACTTATTATAATTTTTCAAATCTCAAGTGACTGCTGGGTTTGAAACAGTGTGAAATCAGTTGAATTTTTTTTTCTAAATGCTGTCATTGTTTAAAGAAAATTACTACTTTGAGATATCCAAGATACTGTGGGTGAAAAATTCTTAAGAATATAGACCTTGATTTTATGTAATTTTTCTACTCGAAGACCTTCTTATCCATTTTGTGTTAATTCACTTTTTCATTTTCTTTTTATTATCTATACATCTATTGACACACCATTCAACACAAGGAGAACTTTGATGATTAACATTTTATGCTCCTCTTTCATCCTGTCCCTGGTTCTACCATCACACCATGGATCTTGCTTTTTTACTTCCTTGAATCTCTTGGTATAGTTTGATATATTATTGTAAAGTTGTTGTTGTTGAGTTACCCCACTGCAGCATGCTAGGCTTCCCTGTCCTTCACTATCTCCCGGAGTTTGCTCAAACTCATGTCCATTAAGTTGGTGATGCCTCCAACCATCTCATCCTCTGTCATCCCCTTCTCCACCTGCCCTCAATCTATCCCAGTATTAGGGTCTTTTCCAATGAGTTGGCTCTTCACATCAGGTAGCCACAGTATTGGAGATTCAGTATCAGCCTTCGAATGAATATTCAGGATTGATTTCCTTTAGGATTGACAGGTTTGATCTTGCTATCCAAGGGACTCTCAAGAATCTTTTCCAGCACCTCAGTTTGAAAGCATCAATTCATTGGTACTCAATGGTGAGAGTTATAGTCCAACTCTCACATTCATATGTGACTACTAAGAAAGCCATAGCTTTGATTGTACAGACCTTTGTTGGCAAACTACTGTAAAGTAGCTGTAGTGTTTTTTAAAACATAGGAAAACGGAGTTAGACCCTCCTCTTGTGGGATTTCTTTTTCTTTTCACTCAATAGAAGACTGCTAAGATCCACGATTTTATTTTTCATGATCCATGATTTATATCTTTTTCACTCAGTAGAAGACAGCTAAGATCTTTATTTATTTTCTTAGGCTCCAAAATCACTGGAGTTGGTGACTGCAGTCATGAAATTGAAAGGCGCTTGCTCCTTGGAAGAAAATGTATGACAAACCTAGACAGCATATTAAAAAGCAGAGACATTACTTTGCTGATAAAGGTCCATCTAGTCAAAGCTATGGTTTTTCCAGTAGTCGTGTATGGATGTGAGAGTTGGACCATAAAGAAAGCTGAATGCCGAAGAATTGATGCTTTTGAACTGTGGTGTTGGAGAAGACTCTTGAGAGTCCCTTGGGTTGCAAGATCAAACCAGTCAATCCTAAAGGAAATCAGTCCTGAATGTTCATTGGAAGGACTGATGCTGAAGCTGAAACTCCAATACTTTGGCCACCTGATGTGAAGAACTTACTCCTTAGAAAAGACCCTGATGCTGGGAAAGACTGAAGGCAGGAGCAGAAGGGGACCACAGAGGATGAGATGGTTGGATGGCATCATTGACTTGATGGATGTGCATTTGAGTAAGCTCTGGGAGTTGGTTATGGACAGGGAAGCCTGGCATGCTGCAGTCCATGGGGTCATGAAGAGTCAAACATGACTGAGCAACTGAACTGATTGAAAGATCCATGAATATTGTTTTATGAATATATTGTTCATCTCTTCTGAATGTTCTCTAGTATTCCACAGAGTAAGTATCTCCAAATTATCTGTTATTCCATTTGTTGATGCTGATAGACATTGGGCTTGTTTCAATATTTTTGCTACTACAAAATAGTGTTACTGTTATTACAAATAGTGCTTCCCTGATAGCTCAGTTGGTAACGAATCCACCTGCAATGCAGGAGACCCTGGTTCAATTCCTGGGTTGGGAGGCTCTCCTGGAGAAGGGATAGGCTACCTACTCCAGTATTCTTGGGCTTCCCTTGTGGCTTAGCTGGTAAAGAATCTGCCTGCAATGTGGGAGACCTGGGTTTGATCCCTGGGTTGGCAAGATTCCCTGGAGAATAGAAAGGCTACCCACTCCAGTATTCTGGCCTGGAGAATTCCATGTACTGTATAGTTCATGGGGTCCCAAAGAGTTGGACACAACTGAGTGACTTTCACTTTCACTGCTGTGCGTACTCCTGTGTATATTCTTGTGCTTAGCTTTTATATCTGTGAAAGTCTCCCTTGGAAAGGAATCCAGGAGAGGAATGGTTAGGGAACATGAACATTCATCATTACAAGACAATGTCAAATTCCTTCCCAGAGCGGTTGTTCTAATTTACAGCTCCATCATAAAAGAACCTCCTGCAGATCCATTTCCTCTCTGACATTTGGCATTTTCATATTTTAAATTTTTTGCCAGTTGAATTGGTACTAACAAGCATACAGTCTTTGCCTGCGTTTCCTGATGTCTAAAAAGGTGAATGTCTCTTATCTTTACTGGCCCTATGGATTCCTCTTCTGAAATTCCTGCTCTTGTCTCCTGTTCATTTTTCAAATGGATTCTCTTTCTCCTCTTGATTGGCAGATGTTCTTTTTCTTTTCTTTGTTATCTTTGGTCCAATGTGTTGTACATATCTTTTTCCAGTTTGTAAGTAGCTCTTTTTTTATTTATGGTGTGTTTTGGAGAACATAAATTTTAATTTTAATATAATCAAATTTTCAATCTTTTCTTTATAGTTAGCATTTTCTGTTTGTAGTTTAAGAAATTCTTCCTTTTCCCATTATCATGAAAATATTCAATTATACCCTACAACGAACTGTACAATTTTACTTATGACATTTAAGGACTTGATGTGCTATGATTAATATCTGTTTAGGGTGTGAGGCAGCAGTACAAGTTCTTGCTTTCTTTTTAATATGAATAATAATTTGTGAAGATTCATGTTTCAAATAGTTTCTCACACTTCCACCAATCTGGTTGCTATACCTGTTTTATTTTACAGTCCCAAGTGTGAGTCTGTTTCTAGACTCTCTAGTATATACCAGTGTGGACTGCTTTAAATAGTGCACGTTTATATCAAATCCTGATATCTGATAGGGCAAACCCCTGCCCTATCATTCATTTTCAGAATTTTGGCCTTTTGTTGTTCTTTAAACATTATAGACACCTTCCCAGGTGGTGCTAGTGGTAAAGAACCCACCTGCCAATGCAGGAGACGTAAGAGACGTGCCTTCAATCCCTGGGGTGGAAAGATCCCTAGAGGAGGGCATGGCAACCCACTCCAGTAGTCTTGCCTAGAGAATCCCATGGATAGAGGAGCCCGGCAGGCTACAGTCCATAGGGCTGCAAAGAGTCAGACGCGACTGAAGCGACTAAGCATGCATGGATACATTATAGAATCAGCTTATCAAGATCATTAAAAGGTCGCTGAACTTTTGACTAGAACTCAGTCGAATGGAAAGAGCATGATGTGGGAGAATTGACATCTTTCTGATACTAAATATTCCTATGAATATGGCATCTCCTAGTGTTTTTAAAAATGTTTGCCAATTAAATATTGCAATTTTCCCTGTAAAAGTATTACCTGGTTTTTGTTAGATTTAGTCCAAGGAATATAACTTTTGTGATGCTATTTTAAGTGGTATCATCTGTTTAGCTATATGCATTGGTTATTTTTTCCTCTTATATAGAAATGCTATTGTTCTGTTGATCTTCTATCCAAGCCCTTGCTAAATTCTTTTATTTCTGAAACTTTGCCAAGACATTGCTTTGGATTTTCTTTATAGTCAGTAACATCATCAATTTTCCCTAGAAGTTACACATCTTTTGTTACATTTATACATATGCAACGTATATTATGTATGTTATGTAATATTATACATAATTCATATAATACATATTATATTAAGGATATTATGTAATATTATTATAGCTGGTTTATTTTGAATTAGTATATTTTTGACTAGTGCATAGCAATTCTATTAGCTATTTAGAATTAATCTTCTATCATCCTCTCCACATTACAAATAAGAAAACTGAGCCCTAGGGAGTTTAACAACATGTCAAAGGTTATTACACTGGTAAAAGTGGTAAGCTTGGATGAGAACCCATTCATTTTAACCATAAAACCCTCACTTCACATCCCTTGCCTACTTGTTTCCTTGCAGTACATAGCAAATTGTGTACAGGAAACCACCATTAAGAAGCAAGTCACACAGAATTCCATTTTTGCCTTTTGTTTCTCCTGACGTCATTTCACCTTCTTGCAGTTCACGATACTGTAATTAAGAACAGGCTCACATGTTCCTTTCCTTTATAGGCTGGGTTTCCCCAGTGGTTCAGTGATAAAGAATCTGCCTGCAATGCAGGAGATACAGGAGACATGTGTTTGATCCCTGGGTCAGAAAGATTCCCTGGAGAAGGGAATGGCCACCCATTCCAGTATTCTTACTGGGAAAATCCCATGGACAGAGGAGCCTGGCAGGCTACAGCCCATGGGGTTGCAAAGAGTCAGATACGACTGAAGCGGCTGAACACAACACACAACACAACTGCCCCATTTATGACCAAGGTTTTGGATGGCTTTTCCAACTTTTCTGGATGTTCACAGCAAACTCACTAACTATGCATACCTAGAAAAATCTTCCCCATGACATTAAGTAAAAAATTCTTCCACAACACTCAGAGAAAGTTAGTATTAATAAATAACTTAGCTAAGTCTTTAAAATACGCTATGCTTTCAGTGAGCTAGAATAATTCTTTTGGAGTCTTCTTTCTGCTCCAGTGGGTAAATTCACATTCAATCAATTTCTGAAAATACATGTTCAGTTGCCAGTGGGCTTGCATTTTGATCCGCAGCTCATAATATGCACTTAATGGGAAGGAACTGCTCCTGGAATCCTATTTTGGTCTGTAAAACATTTTTCAAGCCTTGGTGATCTATTGATTAAATTGGTATTCATAAATTTTTATGAATTCGTGTTTCATAAGACTCAAAAGGCCATAACCTAGGGTAAGAATCACCTGTCAATTGAAAAACAAAGTCAAAAGTATTTTGAAACTATACTAGACCCACGAGAAGAATCAGGGTGGAAACCAGTTTCCCATAAGTTAAGAAAAGACAATTTTAGGGGAAAATCTGTGCAAAAGCAATTGAAGCAATTGTTCCCAGGCCAATGCTTTATCTTACATGTTACTATTCAGGCCTAGATTTTATAGCCATATTCTTCAGCTCAGAAAAGGATTACATAAAACTATATAGTAATTTTTTAAAAGGCCAGGTTATTGGAGGAAATTTTAAGATTAGCAAAGGAAAAATTCAATACTAAGAGTGATTATCATTCAGATAACCATTCTTATTTCAGCGTATTTGTCAAAACTACTCATTATGACTTTTACACGGAGAGTTTATGTTCACAACATACTTACATGAAAAGTAAAATTAATTATCCTCATTATCCTTAGCTCCAGAGGTAAAGTCAAGGAAAGAAGATGAGCTTAATTAACCAGGATCACAAATCAAATTAAGGTCAGATTAGTGGAAAAAAACAACAGAGTTTCTGAATCTACCCTTGGTCCCTGCTTCTCATGGGGCACGGAATGGAGGGTGAGTCAAGAATCCTGCCAAACAAGTGTGCCAGCATTCAGTCCAGAGCTGGAGCTGAGACAAACGCTGGTGAGAAGTGGGCTTTCTCTCAGAAAAGTGGGCTATGAAATACCATAACGTATCAGTCATTGATGGGTAAATTCTTCTAAGTTGCTCTTTCTCTAAAATTCCCATTTGAAATACTATGGAGGGAGCTTAAAACATGGGAACTTGGATTTTTTGACATTGTTACTGTTTCCTAGTGCAAATTACCCATCCTTACACATTGTCAGTGTGTTTGCATCAAAGTTCTGCTCATTCACTTGTCTGCTGGGGAAGTAGTGGGAGCAGCTGGAATAAAGAGCATCACTATTGCAAAGAACAGAATGATAGGGAAGCTGACAAAAAGTTCTTTTATGGCATATACCTGATGGCCCAAATGTTCAGCCATGGCATTACTTTCTAGTCAACCTGATCAGAGGGTGCAGTGGACAAAAAGACAAATGAAAGAATTTACCACATAAGCCAGGTGTGACCGAGTGATCACAGCTATGCTTTTACTGGCAACTGTGATGCTCAGAGAGGCGCCAGCAGCCAGTCGGGGCCCTTGGGCCTCGGCCGGTGATACCTCCACCCTCACGTCCACTGTTGTGGCTGAAAAGCCGTCTGTGACTGAGATCTCCATGCTGTCCTCCCGGGCAGACGAGCCATCGTGTAGATATCGCAGGACATTTTTCTCTACATCCTCATATGTGAAAGTGTCACCTTTCAAGAACAAAACAAATTGCAAAAAACCAATAACTTCTGGGAACAACGCTTTTCATTTCCATAACACCTTTGTTCTCTGGATTTCAAAGCACATATAGGATCATAAACCCTGGGAGTTGTAAGCTAATCAGTTCAACCATCCACTCAACGTAAGATTCCCTTTACACTACCCTTGAAAAGGGTTCTTTAGCCTGTCCTTCAACATGGCTCAAGGTGGGAGGCTCATTGTTTTACAAGGGAGCTAATTCCACCGGAGATAACTCTAAAATTTTTTTAAAGCTTTAAATCAGATGGAGCCAAAATCTGCCTCTCTAAGCTCCAGTCTTCACTGTTTCATTCTAGACAATACAGGACATGCTTCTATTCTTTATGACAGCCCTTCTAAAATCTAATCATGATACTGATGATTTATTTTAAAAGTTAAGGAAGTTAAAAAACACTTAAAACTTGAAAAGTATACTTGAAGTTAGAAACCTACCCTGTGTAAGTCTAGAAACCTACCCTGTGTAAGTCTAGAAACCTACTCTGTGTAAGTCTATTCATAATTAGGTGATAGGTGTCGTGTGGAAAAAAATTTTCAAAGTCATAAACACTTAAGAAAAATAGGTTTAAACAATTAAAATATTTAAATGGCAGGATTCACTAGAATTCTAGAATCTTCAATATACAATACGAAAGCTTCTCAAAATTGTTTGGTCATAGAACCCTTTATATGAGAAATGCTACTTAGTGCCATGGGGCCCCATGACTCCTGAGCACAGCTGAGGAACTGGTCTTCTTGGATGTTATATTCAACTCTATTTCCTCACAGATTACTGACTGTAACAATTGATGCTATATAAGAAAACTAAAGAATTTATTCATTCTTTGTTTTCTTCTTCCAAGCCTTCTCCTGATGCTAGTGTAATTGTTCCTTAAAACGATAATAAAACTAATATTTTACAAACATCTTTAGAACTCACATATTAATTATAAAAATGTTGGTTAAATATAATATTAAAGAAACTGGGCTATGACAGTTATGCTCCTAACATAGATCCCTTAGGATACCAGAAATCCATCATAATGACACTCCTTTTGCTCAGTAACTTTTTAAAAAAAATCTGTCTTTGTGATTCCCAAGTGCCTATTCATTGTTCTTACAAATCCTGTGTAGCTTCAAGGTCAAAAATTTGACACTCTCCCTTTGCAGCGATATTCAGAAGAATGCATTATTACATGCCTATTAGGAATTACATGAACGTTTTGAGAAAATACGGATTGTCACAATAAGTATATAGCATCCCAAGGTGACAACTTTGAAACAATATTCACTTCAATATATGATAGTCAACTATTAAAAATTAGATTCAGTTGTGTTCTTTGAACTTTTCTGTATTTCCTAAACAATTAGCATGTATGTTTTTTATAACTGGATAAAGTACAATAAATATTATTTTGGAAAGCTGGTCACATAACCACTTTTTTTAATGGATGAAAATACATGCAGCTTATACTCTAAGGGTCAGTGTTTAAGATACTGTGAAGATTCACATGGAGCTGACAACTCATATGAGGTTGTTCTAAACGTACTTACTCCAGGTTTCAGAAATCAATTTTACATACAACCTGAGAAAAGAGCTTCATAGTTTAAGAGTGTGGGTGGTGGTGCAGAGAAGGAAGTCCCCAGTACTTCAGCCAATGGACTAAACATTAAAGATCTTTCCTTTCTAAGTACCTCATTATAGTTTATCCCACAATATTGCTTTACTTCTTGTCGGAGACATAAAACCAACTATAGAGCAAGAACAATATTCTATACGAGAAGAGAATCTAAAAAAGAATGAATATAAGTATATGTATAACTGAATCACTTTCCTACACACCTGAAACTATCAAAACATTGTAAATCAACTATACTTCAATAAAATTAAAATAGTAAAAAAATATCTATATATAGAAGTCCCAGGAGGCCAGTGACAGAGTGAGCAGGCTACCTGTGGCCATGGGCCCTGGTGACCCAGCTGTGTACTTAATAAGCACGCCATGCTGTGGAGGCTTCCGAAGCTCAAACAGGAGTTCTTCAGGCACTGTCTCCGTGTCTTGCACTACCAACCGAAGTTCTGTAGTTAGGAGAACAGAGCGTGGTGAGAAGCTGTGTATATTAACAACTATATACTTCGCATGCAGTAAAGCCCGAGGCTTCCAACCCCAGGCTGGAAGCCATGTTGTGGGAAACCTGATGGTTACAAGAAAATGCTAAATTGAATCAACCACAAAAGAGAGAAAACATAATACAGTCAATTCACAAATTGTAAGTAGGTTCTTCAAGAGTTTACTTATGAGTTGGTAGTTCCAAATTCAAAACACCTTTTTTCTTCCATACAAATGAGGCAATGGCGGGCCACAACAAGCTCAGTCCTGACTGACTAGGTAGGTTTTCTTCCATAAAATACTCGTGGAAGTTGTTTTTGCTTATTATTGTTTCTTCCCTTTTCCTTTCTCCGAATCTAGAGGAGCCAGCTTATTTTAATAATGGTTGCTCTGGCCATCGCATCACAAGAGAAGGAGTAGGGCAGAAGAGACAGTTATCTTTATATCTATGACTTGTTAATAAGTTGGATGATAATTCACTTTAGGCCAATACTGATGTGTAGAAACTGGATAAGGATGTATAAGAACACACCTTACAAAAATCAAAATATCCACTCTTCCCTTTTCAGATGTTCTTGGTAAAAGAATAAACTTCTAGAGAGTAAGTATACTAATAGGTAAATAAAATCACATATAAAACACCTGGGTCAACTCTAGCTGTTCACAAGTTCTGAAGGTTATTGTGATCTGCCACTCCTGTTCCTTTTCACTTTCTCCGTAGAGAACAAGAGCAGCCATTGAAACCACTTCCCTCACGTTTCTTCTCTGCTCTCTGTTACTTTATATTTTAGTGATGGCAACAAATCAAACTCCTGGAGCCTGGAAAATGAATTCAGTGTTGCATTCCATCACTGAGCACTGGCCTCTGAAGGGTTTATTTCCTTCTCTCTGTTGCTTCCATTTGCATGGAAATAGCCAAAGGGACTGCTATGGATGAGAAAGCATGCAACTTCCGGAAGAGAAGGTCACTACTTTTTGGTAACCATGAAGAGGTTTAAACAGGGACTGTTAAGTGAAATATGGATCTATCTCCACAGCCATTTTCTTGCAGGTTCCCAGTTCTTACCTACAGAAGTGCTGCCTCCTGGGCTGACCTCAAGCAGAGGAGCTGTGACCTGGAACACTGGTGGGTGCTGATCAGTGCGAAGTAAGTGAATGGTGAGGGCCATCTCTGGACTTGTGTGCTCTCCATCAGAAACTAGAAAGGGCACACACGCACACACAGGCATAAATCACCTTGTAGTATGGCCACCTTTAGGCAAGTTCTATAAATTTGTAGCTAGAAGTTTTTTTTAGATTACCTCAACACTCTGAAGAGATGCTTACAAATGGAAAGAATAAGGCAGCAAGTTAAGATACTATGAGCTAGTCTACAAAGCTCTTTCTACTGAATAACAAAGAGGCTAAAGGACCATAATAACACAGTCATTTTAAGAAGCAACTTTCACAACAAGGTGATATTGATAAATGTTAGTGGAAAGTAAAGCAAAATACACACTCACAGGTAATGCCGATAAAAGCTTTTATTTGTGGAATTATTGTAGATTCAATTCATTCTTCCAGTGTTCCAGAGAAATACTTTTTCAAGAAGTCTCTTTTAGAAATAACTTGTCTATGTCTCATTAGAAAATAATTTTTTTAAAGGATAGAAATGTCTACACAAATTATTCTAATGGTATTTATTTGGAAGCAAGCAGACCCATTTTTACCAGGTCGTTATGTCCAATGCAATAAGTGGAAGACATCTTTGTGAATCAAGCAGTGACCTTAAGATTTTATTTGGGTTACCTGAGACATCCAAGTGAAAGCTGATCACTGGAGGGAAATGAAAGCAGAGTTGCCAGACCCTTGATTCTTATTTCCATTTTTCCATACCCAACATGCCTTCCCTTCTCTAAAAATCAGGTTTGTAGGAATACCTGCACCGCAGACTCATCAATGGGTTTATATGCAGTGCCTACTGAAAAAACTTCACTGTTGATACTTTAAATGCGCGGTCTGCTTACACATGGGTTCATTACAAGAAACTTGTTTCCTTTTCTACTTTGTCCTGGACTCAGTAACAAGTTAGTGGGAATCTGACCTCTATTTCAGCCAAGTAAAACATCACTTAGAGACTCCTGCTAACGAGTCCATAGAGGTTTTAGGTTTGTCTTTTCCTTGAGAACACAACTAAAAGATATGGTTGGATTTTACAAGGTCTGTTCCATGTCCTCAGAGAAGTCCAGAAATAGCCCTCCTGAAGGAGAGACAACATTATCCCTGGGAGAATGACGGTTTTATGACTGTGGTCATTTGGTCAAATGTCAAAGTTATGGAAGGTGAAGTCCTAACTATTGGACTACCAGGGAAGGCCTGGGACCAATGACTCTTAATTTTTGGAAGCTTGAGGACAAGCGTACCAACTTTTCCATAAATTTCAGTGGATTCAGGATTCTCTGAAGTGCTTGGAATGTAAGTTAAGAAGGCCTTTGGTTAAATAAAAATAAATAATTGCAAAATATAATTTTTTAATGTTTTGCATTGATTTTTTTTTTGGAAGTGAGGAGCACCTTTGGGAGCCTTCACCATCCTTACCCTACAGAAGAGGAGGAAAGACTGAAAACTTGAACAGCTTTGGTCATATCACACAACTATCGGTGTTACCAAGGTATATCCTTGCCTCTATAAGTAAACAGAGGAAAGTTATTTTTTAGTACAAATTTGTGCATGTTTAGTCGCTCAGTCATGTCTGACTCTTTGCGACCCTATGAACTGTAGCCCACTAGCTCCTCTGTCCATAGGATTTCTCAGGGAAGAATACCGGAGTGCATTGCCATTTCCTTCTCCAAGGGGATTCTCCCCACCCAGGGATCAAACCCACATCTCTTGTGTCTCCCGCATCGGCAGGCGGATTCTTTACCACCAAGCCACGTGGGAAGCCTAGTACAAATTACCTAACAACAAAATATACCATGATGGTGCAGGGCTTTACAAGCAAACGTAAGAACTTACAATCAAAACGTTAATTGCATGTCTACCCCTCTCTTTAAGCAACGTTTTTTGATTTCTCTGAGAAATAGTCAAACTGTTTCTGGTCTCATACTTTTTAGATTGGCTCCTTTCACTAAAGGTCTACACAAAAAATCTGCACACAGATGGTTACAGCAGCTTTATTCATAATTGCCCAAACTTGGAAGCAGCCAAAATGTCCTTTAGCAGGTGAACGGATAAATAAACTATGGTTCAGCTAGACAATGGAATATCATTCAACACTAAAATAAATGAGCTACCAAGTTATGAAAAGACATGGAGGAATCTTAAATGCATATTACTAAGCAAAAGAAGCCAGTCTAAAAAGTATGAGTTCAAATATATGATATTCTGAAAAGGGTAAAACCATGGAAGGCAATAAAAAGAATAGTGTTTGCCAAAGGTGGGAGGCAGGGGTTGAGGGAGGGGCATAGGCAAAACACAGAAAAATTTTAGGGCAGTACAGTATCAACTCTGTATGATACAATGATGGATAAATGCCATGTATTGGTCTAAACCCATAGGATGCAAAATAACAAGAGAGAACTCTAGAGTAAACTCGACGTTGGGTGATTATGTGTCAGTGTTGATTTATCCTTGGTGAAAAGTGTACCATTCTAGTGATTTATGCTGACAACTGGAGAGGCAAAGCTATGCATGTGCTGGGGTGGGGGCACAGGGAAAATGTCTGTACCTTCCTTTCAATTTTGTTGTAAACCTAAAACTGCTCTAAAAAAACTCTAAAATAAATATTTTAAAAAATCACTGAACAGTAAAATAAAGGAACCTCAGGCAGAAACAAGATAAATTAATTTAAGGTCAGCCCAAGGTCTATTTATTTTACTCTGTATAATAGGTTCATGGATCACTTAACTTAAAGTCCTGGGGAAGTTAATAGTTAACCCCTTCACCTATTCAAGTTTTCAGATAAGTATTGAGACTTAAAATCTAAACTGGCACATTACAATGATACTTGTTTGTTTTTCATGACCAGAACACATACAGACCACACTAAACTCAGAAAAGTCAGAAACTTGTATTAAAATCCTGGTTGTACTGTTTACCAGGTATAGAAACTTGGGCAGATTACTACTATTATGATCCTTAGTTTTCTCAGCTTTAAAATGCTAAAATAAAACCTATATTTACAATATTGCTATAAGGCTTAAATACGACAAGTAATACTACAAATTGTTTTATACTCAAGAAGTCTAGAAATGAGCTGACAATGGGTTCTTTTCAACAATGACACAATATAGAAAAAGAAATAAAAAGTATCCAAATCAGAATAAAATAAAATTGTCAGTATTTTCAGATGAAATATTATATATAGAAAACCTTAAAGAGGTCACCAAAAAACTGAGAGAACAAATAAAGGAATTCAGTAAAGTTGCAGGATATAAAATCAATACACAAAAATCTGTTGCATTCTGTATACTAATAACAAACCATTCAAAAGGAAAATTAAGAAAATAACCTCGTTTAGAGTTGTATCAAAAAATCAAAAATGTAGGGACAGGCTTATTGAAGGAAGTGAAAGACCTGTAATATGAAAACTATATGACACCAGTGAAAGAAACTGAAGACACAAATACATGGAAAGATATTTCCTGATCATGAATTAGAATTAATATTGTCAAAAATTGGTTTCCCTAGAGGGTCTCCACACATTTTGCTTTGAGGTTGCAAAAAGTCAGACATGACTTAGGAATTGAACAACAACAATATGGTGATTATAATCATTAATCACTAATAATATCATTTGGCATATTTGAAAGTTGCTAAGAGAATAAAGTTAAAGTTTTTATCACAGGAAAAACATTTACTAACTTTACATGGTGACAGATGTTAACTAGACTTATTGTTATGGTCATTTCACAGTATATACAAATATCACTCTTTATGTTGTACACCTGAAATGTTATATGTCAACTATATGTTCTACATACATACATATACATCAATCAAATCTCAAAAAATAATAAAAAGTAAAAAAAAAAAAAAGATGGAAGACTAAAATTTACTGTTGCTTCAAGTGTGATTTTTTAGCCCTCAAAGAACAAATGAATATCTGAGAATTTTAGGGAGATGGCATTCTCTCCCACCAACATTTAGCCCTACATGAACTATAATAGGACATGTGGATGGTTGACTCTAATGAAATAGTCAATCTCAAGGAAACAGCAATGTGGGGATGCCATTTAAGGTCAATCACCTTCACTTTAGACCTATATAAGAAAGTGTGTCTCTGTTTCACATCAGCATAGATGCCAGTTCTGATTCTGTTTCTCTATCGCACTTTGAACTAAAACTAGGATGCTGAGATCTTTCACACACAGCTATCACAACTCACTCTCTGGGTCATAACACTTTTGTTTCCAGTAGCAAAGCATTCAATGAAAGGCTCTATTTAAGATTATGAAAAGTGAAAATGTTAGTCGCTCATTGTGTCCAACTCCTTTAGACCTTCTGGACTATAGCCCGCCAGGCTCCTCTGTCCATGGAATTCTTTAGGCAAGAATGCTGGAGTGGGTAGCCATCCCCTTTTCCAGGGGATCTTCCTGATCCAGAGATCAAACCAGGGTTTCCTGCATTGCAGGCATATTCTTTACCATCTGAGCCACCAGGGAAGCCCATTCAAGACTGTATACAACCACAATTCATTAGCTGAGCCTCACATAGGGATGATTATAGGCATGCTTCAGAGATATTTCAGGTTTGGTTCCAGACCACTGTAATAAAGTGAATGCTGTAATAAAGCAAGTCACATGAATTTTTTGGCTTCCTAGTGTATATAAAAATTATGCTTATACTTCATTGTAGTCTAATAAGAGTGCCATAGCATTATGTTAGGCATTATGCATGTACATTAAAAAATAATGTATATATCTTAGTTAGAAAAATAATTTATTACTAAATATGCTAGCCATCATCTAAGCCTCCAGAGAATAATAATCTTTTATGCTGGTGGAGGACCTTGCGTCAATGTGGATGGCTGGTGACTGATCATGATGGTGGTTGCTGAAGGTTGGGATGGTGGTGGCAATTTCTTAAAATAAGACAATGAAGTTTGCTGTATTGATTGAGTCTTCCTTTTGCAAAAGATTTCTCTGTAGCACACAATGACAGCATCTTATCCACAAAATATCTTGAAAACTGGAGTCAGTCTTCTCAAACCCTGATGCTGCTTTATCAACTAAGCTTTTTGTAATATTCTAAATCCTTTGTTGTCATTTCAGTAATCTTTGCAGCATCTTCAATAGGAGCACATTTAATCTCAAGTGACCACTTCCTTTGTTAATCCATAAGAAACAACTGGATTCAAGGTTGCTGGGAGAAATATCAATAACCTTAGTTATGCAGATGACACCACCCTTATGGCAGAAAGTGAAGAACTAAAGAGCCTCTTGATGAAAGTGAAAGAGGAGAGTGAAAAAGTTGGCTTAAAGCTCAACATTTAGAAAACTAAGATCATGGCATCTGGTCCCATCACTTCATGGGAAATAGATGGAGAAATAGTGGAAATAGTGGCTAACTTTATTTTTTTGGGCTCCAAAATCACTGCAGATGGTGACTGCAACCATGAAATTAAGACACTTACTCCTTAGAAGGAAAGTTATGACCAACCTAGATGCATATTAAAAAGCATAGACATTACTTTGCCAACAAAGGTCCATCTAGTCAAGGCTATGGTTTTTCCAGTGGTCATGTATGGATGTGAGAGTTGGATTATAAAGAAAGCCAAGTGCCGAAGAATTGATGCTTTTGAACTGTGGTGTTGGAGAAGACTGTTGAGAGTCCCTTGGACTGCAAGGAGATCCAACCAGTCCATCCTAAAGGAGATCAGTCCTGAATGTTCATTGGAAGGACTGGTGTTGAAGCTGAAACTCCAATACTTTGGCCAACTGATGTGAAGATCTGACTCATTTGAAAAGACTCTGATGCTGGGAAAGATTGGTGGTGAGAGGAGAAGGGGACGACAGAGGATAAGATGGTTGGATGCATCACTGACTAATGGACATGAGTTTGAGTAAACTCTGGGAGATGGTGATGGACAGGGAGGCCTGGCGTGCTGCAGCCCATGGGGTTGCAAAGAGTCAGACACAACTGAGTGACCGAACTGAACTGAAGAAACAACTCATTCATTAAAGTTTTATCATGAGATAGAAGCAATCAGACATATCTGACACTCCACTTCTGATTTTCAGTTCAGTTCAGTTCAGTCGCTCAGTCGTGTCTGACTCTTTGCGACCCCATGAATAGCAGCACGCCAGGCCTCCCTGTCCATCACCAACTCCCGAAGTTTACACAAATTCATGTCCATCGAGTCGGTGATGCCATCCAGCCATCTCATCCTCTGTCGTCCCTTCTCCTCCTGCCCCCAATCCTTCCAGCATCAGGGTCTTTTCCAATGAGTCAGCTCTTCACATGAGGTGGCCAAAGTATTGGAGTTTCAGCTTCAACATCAGTCCTTCCAATGAACACCCAGGGCTGATCTCCTTTAGGATGGACTGGTTGGATCTCCTTGCAGTCCAAGGGCTCTCAAGAGTCTTCTCCAACACCACAGCTCAAAAGCATCAATTCTTCGGTGCTTAGCTTTCTTCACAGTCCAACTCTCACATCCATACATGACCACTGGAAAAACCATAGCCTTGACTAGATGGACCTTTGTTGGCAAAGTAATGTCTCTGCATTTTAATATGCTGTCTAGGTTGGTCATAACTTTCCTTTCAAGGAGTAAGCTTCTTTTAATTTCATGGCTGCAATCACCATCTGCAGTGATTTTGGAGCCCCCAAAAATAAAGTCTGACACTGTTTCCACTGTTTTCCCATCTATTTCCCATGAAGTGATGGGACCAGATGCCATGATCTTAGTTCTCTTGTTATTTCCATATCTGCAGTTACTTCCTCCACTAAAGTCTCAACCCCCTCAAAGTCATTCAAGAAGGTTGGAATGAACTTCCTTCAAACTCCTGTAAATGTTGATATTTTGACCTCTTCCCACAAATTAATGTTCTTAATGACATCTAGAATGGTGAATCCCTTCCAGAAGGCTGTCAATATATTTTGCCCAGATCCATTCCAGGAATCCCTATCTATGTTACCTATAGCATCACAAATTGTATATTTTACATGATAAGACTGGAAAGTCAAAACTACTCCTTGATCTATGGGTTGCAGAATGGATGCTATGTTAACAAGCGTGAACACGACGTTAATCTCATCGTACATCTCCATCAGAGCTCTTGGGCACTAGACATATTGTCAATAAGAAGCAATATTTTGAAAGAAATCATTTTTCCCAAGTAGTAGATCTCAAGACTGAGCTTAAAATATTCAGTAAGCCATGTTGTACACAGATTTGCTGTCATTCAGGCTTTGTTGTTCCATTTATAGAGCACAGATGGAGTAGATTTAGTACCTAATTCTTAAGGGCCCTAGAATTTTTGGAATGGTAAATAAGCATTGGTTTCAATTTAAGGTCACCAGCTGTATTAGCCTTTAACAAGACAGCCTATCCTTTGAAGCCAGGGAATGACTTCTCCTCTGTAGCTATGAAAGTCCTAGATAGCATCTTCTTCTAGCACAAGGCTGTTTCACCTACACTGAAAATTTGTTGTTTAGTGTCACCACCTTCATGAATAGGCTAAGCTAGACCTTCTGGATAACTTGCTGCAGCTTTAAATCAGCACTTGTAGCTTCACCTTGTACTTTCATGTTATTAAGATGGCTTCTTTCCTTAATCCCATGAATCAACCTCTGCTAGCTTCAAACTTATCTTCTGTATCTTCTCACCTCTCTTAGCTTTCACAGAATGGAGAGTTAGGTAGGATCTCGTACTGGATTAAACTTCAGCTAAAGGGAATGTTGTGGCTGGTTTAATCTTCTACCCAGGCCATTAGACTTTTTTTCCTATCAGCAACAAGGCTGCTTTGCTTTCTTATCATTTGTGTTTCCACTGGAGCAGCACTTTTAATTTCCTTCAAGAACTTTTCTGTTGCATTCACAACTTGGCTGATTGGCACAAGAGACCTAGCTTTTAGCCTATTTTAGCTTTTGACATTCTTTCTTTACTAAGCTTAATTATTTCTAGTTTTTAATTTAAAGTGAGAGATATGTGACTCTTCCTTTCACCTGAACACTTAGAGGTCATTGTAGGGTTATTAATTGGTTTAACTTCAATATTATTCGGAGAAGGCAATGGCACCCCACTCCAGTACTCTTGCCTGGAAAATCCCATGGACGGAGGAGCCTGGTAGGCTACAGTCCATGGAGTCGCTAAGAGTCGGACACGACTGAGCGACTTCACTTTCACTTTTCCCTTTCATGCACTGGAGAAGGAAATGGCAACCCACTCCAGTATTCTTGCCTGGAGAATCCCGGGGACGGCGGAGCCTGGTGGGCTGCCGTCTATGGGGTCGCACAGGGTCGCACACGACTGAAGCGACTTAGCAGCAGCAGCAATATTATTGGGTCTCAGGAAATATGGAGGCCCCATGAGAAGGAGAGAGATGGACGAATGGCTGGTTGGTGCAACAGACAGAACACACACAGTATTTATTAAGCTTACTATCTTATATCAGCAAGTTCCTGGTGCCCACAAAACGATCACAATATTAACATCAAAGATCACTGATCACAAATTGCCATAACAAATACAATAATAATGAAAAAGTTTGAAATATTACAAGAATGATCAAAATGTGACACAGAGACAGAAAGTAAGCAAATGCTTCTAGAAAAATGCACTGAAAAACTTGTTCTATGCTGGGTTGCCACAAACCTACAATTTGTAAAAAATGCAATATCTGTGAAGCACAATAAAGTGCAATAAAATGAGGTAGGCATGTATGTGCCAATCACTATTTTGGGAACTCTACGCGTGCATGCAAAGTCACTTCAGTAGTGTCCAACTCTGTGCAACCCTATGAACTGTAGCCCGCCAGGCTCCTCTGTTCATGGAATTCTCCAGACAAGAATACTGGAGTGGGTTGTCTCTACACATATATAATTATTATTTATTATCCCCATTGATGGATAAGGCAAGGAGGCACAGAAAGGTTCATAAACTTTCTTAAAGCAGGCTGAACCTGAGACAGACTGGATTCAGTCTGAGATCTTAACCATTATTACCTCTTTCCAACAAATAATAGAACAAGTTGAAATTGGGCTTAAAGAACACTAATCTTTTGCACTTTTGGTGGAGCATTTTCCCTATGAATACAAAGTTGAGCTATCACTATCTAACTAGCCATGTGATTATTTTAGAAGAAACTTGTGTTATGTAACTTTTAAATAGCTCTTAGAAAATAGCTAAAGTAACAATGAAGAGAGCAAAAAGAAAGTTTCTTAAAAGATTGCAATTAAAATTTTTACCTGTGAAGTGGAATTTCACTGATTCTGGGAGACCTGAAAGAACAGAAGACAGAAAATCAGTATACTGAACATTTGGGGGCCAGAAATGGATGGAAAAAGTATAAAATAAAAGGACAGAAGTTAGAAAAATAAATTATTATGGTTTAAGGGAGGCTTCTCTGGTGGGTCAAATGGCAAAAAATCCGTCTGCAACCTGGGTTCAATCCCTGGGTCAGTAAGATCCCCTAGGGAATGGATAGGCTCCAACGTTCTTGCCTCATGCACATAGGAACCTGGTAAGCTATAGTCCATGGGGTTTAAGGAAAGATCACCAGATTGTTTGCTAACATTATGTTGAGTTTAATGATGCCAATACTAATCTTAAGTAACAAAAAGAACCACAGAGTGGAATAATTTTATATCACAGCAGTGAGAGTGATTTATAATAGATTCATTTAGGTCCCATTTTACCAGTACATAAAATCCTAGAAATCAGTGAATGTGGATAATGTCGTATATCACTGACAAGGCTTTCTGGTGGGTCAGTTTCACTGTAGAATTGAGTGATGCCTGGGACATTGATTTACACACTGTAACAGCGTGAGAGATTTATCTCATGGCATTTATCCTATAGATTATACAGGATACGACTCTGCTCTCTCTAAAAAGGCTCTAGAAACACAAGTGAATATAGTGAATTTGGAAATAACTTCAACCAGGGCTGACATGTTTTCTTTTCCTCTAATCCCTGGATAACCTGAGTTTCTTGTAAAAAGTAGGTCTTGTAAAGTTGGGGTTAAAAGACCACAAACATCTTCACTGGCTGAGTTATCCAGCTAGTAAACACTGAGGATTAGAGAAGGAAATGGCAACCCACTCCAGTATTTTTGCCTGGGAAGTCCCACGGACAGATAAGTCTGGCGGGTTACAGTCCATGGGGTTGCAAAGAGTTGGACATGACTTAGAGACTAAACACACACACAAAGACTGAGGACACTTCTTAAAGAGGTTTATCCCAATGCTTAGGGATTTTCAATCTGAGTTAATTATCTTCTAGACAATTGCATCTCTATAAATAATGGCAAATATTACTTTAAAATTTTGCCATACTATAAAACATAACTCTAAAACTATTCAACCCGTGTTCAACTCACCATTAGAAATCACCAACTGTTCAGTATGATTAAAGCTACTATACAAAAATAATTCTCTATATTAATTGTGTTTGAAAGTGTGAAAGTGTTAGTTGCTCAGTCATGTCCTACTCTTTGCGACCCCATGGCCTGTAGCTCAACAGGCTCCTCTGTCCATGGGATTTCCCTGGCAAGAATACTGGAGTAAGTTGCCATGCCCTCTTCCAGGGGATTTTCCCGACCCAGGGACTGAACCCCGGTGTCCCACATTGCAGGCAGATGCTTTACCTCTGAGCTACAAAGGACATAAACATCTTAAAGATCACAAAGAAACAGGCTTCAAGATTTTTAGAGGCATTCCAAAGCAGAGGTGTCAAGGCTGACCAAAAAGTTCATTTGGGCTTTTCCATAAGATGGTATGGAAAAATCTGAATGAATTTCTTGGCCATCCCAATATCTAGGGGAAGGGACTTAAAACTTAGCAGCTTTGAATACTCAGTCAAAGGGAGATGTAAGGATGTGGCAAGGATTAAGGCTGTCTTGACTTAATGGAAGGGCATACATTGGCTTGAATTAGAAATGAAAGTTATTCCCTTGGTCAGCCTTCTCTTCTTTTAAAAGGTGTTTTTGTCAAATCCTGGTTTTAATCCCAAAAGGTGCCTGCATGGAACCTTCCCTGAAGTATGGTAGGATCCTTCTCACTAGATTCCTCTCACACATGCCCATCTGCCATGGCCTCCTCTTCAAATCCTCTCACTTCACTGCAGTCAAAGAGTTCCTTACGAAAAGCCAGCACCTGTATCTTAAAACCTCCACCAGTTTCTTCTTGTTCTTGGGATAAAGCTCCAAGTCTCTGCAGGCTCACAGGGTCCCTGCCCTCTCTCTTCCCATCCAGGTTCATCCCTGCTCTGCTCAACTCTCCACATTTCAGACACAAAGACTTTTTTCAGCCCCCTTTTCAGAAAGTCACATTCTCTCTCTCCCAGGGCCTCTGCACAGGGGTGTGTGTCCTTCTTTCCAGAATGTTCTCCCAACGATCACAACACACACACTCAGCCTAGTTAGCTCCTACCCACCCCTCCACCATAAAGACCTCCCTGAGGCAGCCTCCAGTGGACCGTTAGTCTAGGTCAGACTTGCTACATCCAGTTCCATATCTTTAGAACACTTATCTCAGCCTGCGATTGAACATTCCTTACTGAGGGATGAAATTTCTTCCTTATTTTTAGAGCACTTATCTCAGCCTGCAATTAAACCTCCCTTAGTGAGATTATTTCCCAAATTCTGTCTCTATACCTAGATCCCCCAACTTGCCAGGATGCCTCTTTTTGCTCACCACTAGCTCTCCAAGGCCTCATTCAGGCCTTGCCACCTAGGAGACACAAAATAAAGATTTATTGAAAGTATGCCAAGAAGATTCACAGAGAGCAGTTTGGGCACCTCAAAATAGAGGGGAATAAAAGCATTACCAGCAAAGGAGAAGGCCCTGATCTCCTGGAGGTGGGGGGCTGCAGTGGGAGGTCGGTACATGATGTTGCCCTGGTTAATGTCTTCCTGGGAGAAATACCGGATGGGAGAGTGAGGCTGGTCCCTGTGTTCGATGATGCCTGGAAAGAAAGAGAGTCTGCATGAACATCAGCAGTAATTCTGATGGCTGACAATGATTAGAGACATAAATCTTTCCCACTGCCTTTCCCACTGATGGAAGTCATCCTTCAGGAGCAATTGCTCTCGGGTTGTTCTTGGCATACTACTTGGTTATTCAAGAAAGGGGCCAATCTGAAACCCAAATACTCTTGCCTAGGATTCATTGTGGGCTTCCCGGGTAGCTTAGCTGGTAAAGAAATCACCTGCAATGCAGGAGACCCTGGTTCAATTCCTGAGTTGGGAAATTCCCCTGGAGAAGGGCATGGCAACCCACTCCAGTATTCTTGCTTGGAGAATCCCCATGGATAGAGGAGCCTGGCGGGCTACAGTCGATGGGGTCACAAAGAGTTGAACACAACTGAGAGACTAAGCACAGGACAGCACAGGATTCATTGCTCACAAACAACAGTAAGATGCAAACTACTGCCCACTAATGTAGCTTAGACCAGGGAAATCTTCACAAGTCATAGACAATGAACTGTAATTACGAGATTCTCTCAATTAAATTCAAGTTCAAAGTGAAAGTCCCTCCAAAATGGCACATACTGGTCTCCTGGTGAGGCTGTAAAGACCTTTTTTCAATCCACTTTCTTTCCTTCAGAAACTCCATAGTTTCTGTGATGATTTCTGGCAACAATAACGCGAATCTTGATTATTCAAAGATCTGGATTATCACTGAATTACAGATGCCTTAGGGGCTGAAGATATGCCTGTGGTTTCTAAATTTCACAGGTACAGAACCGATGGGCTTCCCTGGTGGCTCAGCTGGTAAAGAATCTACCTGCAATGTGGGAGACCTGGGTTCGATCCCTGTGTTGGGAAGATCCCCTTGGAGAAGGGAATGGCTAACCCACTCCAGTATTCTGGCCTGGAGAATTCATCTGTGACTGATAATGCTACTGTAAATATATTGGTTTTTTTTTTTTTGAAGCTCACAGGGTATTAATATGTAGAAGCACTATGTAAACTTAAAGAAGTCATAAACAGTATTTATCACCTTGGTTAAAAAGAAAGAGGAGGAGTAACTTATCCATGTGAGGGAAAACTGAGTTGTGTGGGTCAGTCCCCGCCGGGTTGTCTGGCAGAGCTCCTTGTCCTTTGTTGTGTTCAGTTGTTGAGTTGTATCTGACTTTGCGACATTATGGACTGCAGCATGCCAGGCTCCTCTGTCCTCCACTATCTCCTGGAGTTTGTTCAAATTCATGCTCATTGAGTCGTTGGTGCTACCTAACCACCTCATCCTCTGCCACCCTCTTCTTTTGCCTTCATCTTTCCCAGCATCAGGGTCTTTTCCAATGAGTAGACTCTTTGCATCAGGTAGCCAAAGTCCTTGAGCATCAGCTTCAGCATCAGTCCTTCCAATGAATATTCAGGGTTGCTTTTCTTTAGGATGGACTGGTTTGATCTCCTTGCTGTCCAAGGGACTCTCAAGTGTCTTCTCCAAAACCACAGTTTGAAAGCATCAGTTCTTCCGTGCTCAGCTTTCTTTATGGTCCAACTCTCACATCCATATGCGACTAGTGGAAAAACCACAGCTTTGACTATGTGGACCTTTGTCACTAAAGTGATACCTCTGCTTTTTAGTACACTGTCTAGGTTTGTCATAGCTTTTCTTCCAGGGAGCAAGCATCTTTTAATTTTATGGCTGCAGTCACTATCTGCAGTGATTTTGGAGCCCAAGAAAATAAAGTCTGTCACCATTCCCATTGTTTCCCCATCTACTTGCCATGAAGTGATGGGACCGTATACCATGATCTTAGTTTGTCCTTAGCACATGCTGACTCTGTTCCACTCTCTTATGAGAGCCTCACCAGGGCAGGCTCTGTCCCTAGGTGTGCTTAGATCTGTCCAGTTGTGCCTGCACATGGGAGGGAAGCTCAAAGAGTGATGAAGTTATTTGCACACTGTGCTCTCCAGTACAGCTCTGTCAGTACCAACGCTGACACATTCATCTCCACCTGTCCAACCATAGTGTCTCCCTCTCAACTGGCTCTAAACTCAGAGGTGATGAATAATTGTTACTCCTTAAATCCTCAAAAAGTAGAAGCAGACAGAATTCCAGAGCTTTTAAGGCTGGTCAACAATAGAAGACAAAGAGCATCCCTCAAAAGATCACTTACTGCCTGTCTTACCTTGATTTGGATGCAGAGGTAGAGTGATGTTGTATATTATCTTTCTGCTTGGCCTCCCAGAGTTTACAAAGGAGAGAGAATGAGGCTGAATCACGGTCAGGCCATCTTCCCGAGCCTACACAAAATTTGAGAGGGAAGAAGAAAAAAATGGCATGATGAAAACAAAAGCCAGAGGCAAAAACAAAACCCATTTAAAAAAAAACAAACCAAAAACTTTCTCTGGGCTTTTTAATTCATCACAGAACGCAAAATTTTCTCTGAGAGTTCAAAAGAAGGCATCGGTTCTCCCACATTGCAGACTTGTCCCAGCCTTAAGCATCTCACGGGGTTACAGAGTTCTCTTCAGGTCTTGCACCTGACCCTTCTCTCCGCTGCCCTTGGCCTCCCGGGTTTATGCTGGCACATGCTGTGGGAGTCCCAATATGATCACTTATTCCTGGTTGGAGCTCACAGCGGTACATGCTTGGAACTAAACCATGACAGTTGGTGATTCTACTGTTCACAGCTGGATCCTCACAGCTCTATTCCTCTAATTTAACGGGCTAAGATGGTATCTGGTGAGAATTTCTCCCAATCCCCCAACTTGCTGATGGGAACTGTGATGCATTCTTTTCTTTTCTTTAACTCTGATGGTTTCAATGGCTAAAGATGAACTTGTCTCAAATGTCACAGAGGCTCACCATTGGAGTTCAGAGGTTTAAGAGCTACGTGCTTATTAAAGCTTATAGAAATAGTATTTCCCTTTGTCTCCATTGTACTGTTCTAAAGAACCAGATATTGCTTTTCACTTCTAGCTTTCAGGACCCAATGAAGGAGTCGAGTGAAATTAATCGGAAAGTCACTGTGTATATAGCTCTCACTATCCATTAACCTGTGTGGGTTCACAACCCATTAACAGTGACAACATTAAAAAAGAGAAAGAGATTCAGGATTTCATGACCAGGCTTAACAGAGATTTGAGAACAGCAGTGAAAACAGACAGGAGAGGAGAAAATTGAAAAGGAGAGTGAACATGGGCCCTTTGCCTAGGTCACATATATTGATACTAAAACAGAACAAAAATATCTGGTTCATCACAGGCTCTTGCTAACTGATCCCTGAAGGGTTAGAGTTTGACATGCTCTCCTGCTCTTTCATACTGTTCATAGACCCACTGGAAAAGACCTTGATGCTGGGAAAGATCGAGGGAGAGAGGAGACAGGGACGATAGAGAATGAGATGGTTGGATGGCAACATCAGTTTCGGCAAACTCCGGGATATTGTGAAGGACAGGGAAGCCTGATGTGCTGCAGTCCATGGGGTCACAGAGTTGGACATGACTTAGCGGCTGAACAACAAACTGTTGTTCCAAGCTCTGCTACTTTTAGAAGGAATTTCCCATCTAGGAAAGGAATAAGTAGGGCTCAGGAAATCTCATGGAGGAAGGCATGGTGTTCTTCCTTTTCACCATGAAAAGACTGAAGGTTGCAGTCGCTTTGTAATTGTCCCCAAGCCATACTTGTCCTGGGGAGAGGCAGCACTTGCAGGTTAGGACAACCCCCTCTAGTGCAGAGTCATATTTCAAGCCATTGCTCAGGTGTGGAATGTAATGAGCAAGGAAAATCTCTAAAATAAAACGGGGAAGGACAACACAAGAAAAATACATATCCTATGCAAGGTGTTTACAGCCCATGCATGTGTGCATACATCTGTAAACGCGTACACATGTGGGCACAGATACATGGGCAAAAAGTGTAGGCTAAGTGCACTGTTCAGTACTGTTTGCCAACTTTTAATCTCAAAACCATCAGAATAACTGAACATTCTCAACATATTACGGGACATTTTTGAATTCTAGATTTTGAAAATCTAGATGTCCCTAAAACAATAAAGTGATAAGAAAAGAGAATTATTATGAACACAGAATAATGGAAAAGAGAAATGCATTATAGCCAAGAAAGCAGACATTTTATTATAGAATTTATTGATACAATTACTTTACTAATAGAAATAGACACTCAGTAGAAAAAGCAAGGACTTGATTCTCTCAAGAAAGCAATATTGAGGTGGAGGTACATCAAAGTATAATCAATTTTAATATTGGCTATTTGGAATGTTCAATATTTATCAATGAAACAGTAAGAAATGCAAGATTAAATTTCATGGAAATCATTATAGAAGACACTTTTCTATTAAACTGTCAGCATAAGAAGATTACAGAATAATGGCTTTCATAATACCCATATTACCTCTGAATACATCCAGAATCCAACCACTTCTCCCCATGACATTGCCACCACCCTGCAGGGAGCTAGATCCCACACTTGGCTTCCCACCATGGCCTCCCACCTGCTCTCTTGCCCTCTCCTCAAGAGTCACCTTCTGCACAGCCACCAGTGGATGCCTTTAAACAGGCCATTGGGCCTCTGCTCAACACCCTGCAATGGCTCTCCATGTTACTCAGAATAAAGTTAAGTCCCTACAATGGTCTGTGAGGCTGGACACAATCTGTTCCCCCAGTCAGCACCACCCTCCACTCCATTAACTTTGCACATTTGCATTCGTGCAGATTTCTCTTGCTTTGCACTCACTTCGATCCGGCCAGCTTGACTTCCTTGCTGTTCCCTGAGTATCTAAGCGTACTTCTAGCCTGATGCCTCTAAATGCATGGTTCCCTGGGTCTGAAATCTCTTTCCTAATGTGTTTGCACAGCTCTCTCTCTTCCTCACCTCCTGCAAGTCCTTCTTTAAATGTCATTGTCTTAAGGTAGCCCTCACTGACCACCTTCTTTAAAATTACAACCTAGGTCTCCCCTGTTACATTTCCAACCCTCTTGGTTCTGATCTACTTTTAGTTTTATCATAATGCTTCTCATTAACATGCTATATGTGAGTTATTTACTTTGTTTATAACTTAGTCTATTCTTCCCCATGAGAATGTAAACTTCATGAGAAAACGGATCTTAGTTTGTTCATGGATCTCAAGCACCGAGTGTACAGTACATGGGAGTGCTTGATAAAAATTAACATGACATTGTAAATCAACTCTATTTCAATAAAAAAGAATACAGTCTGTATTGTGTGATCACTGAATCTCCAATGTCTTCCACAAAACTTGGCATAAATTAGGGGCCCAAAAGTGTTCATGATTGAATAACTGAATGAATGGAGAGATAGACGCCTACCCTTAACCACATACATGAATATACCATATATAAATTTAGCATATGTATTCATAATGTGCCTACCAAATATGTACAAAACTTGTGTGGTTAGGTGAGCCCAAATCACTGAATTGAGAACGCACTTTTATCACAGATTAGCTTGTATGTCCTACAGTAAAGGCCCTAATTAACATCAGAAGAAATATAAACCGTGTATATTTTACGAAATGAAAGGATAGCCTGATCACATTTTATAGGAGACTATGTACTCTTGCCTGGAAACTCCCATGGACAGAGGAGCCTGGTAGGCTGCAGTCCATGGGGTCACGAAGAGTTGGACACGACTGAGCGACTTCACTTTCACTTTTCACTTTCATGCATTGGAGAAGGAAATGGCAACCCACTCCAGTGTTCTTGCCTGGAGAATCCCAGGGATGGCGGAGCCTGGTGGGCTGCCGTTTATGGGGTCGCACAGAGTCGGGCACGACTGAAGTGACTTAGCAGCAGCAGCAGCAAACTCTGTGATACCCTAAATTTCACAGAATAGACATAACCTGAGATCCTGAAGGTTAAATGTGTTTAAAAGTTGTTAGAGGTTCCCAGACACAGAGAGGGAGTGATGCCATTTTCATGGCTCCTGGCCCATTTATTTTCCCTTCTAAACTCAAAATAACACTGCATTAGCATTTGGCAAGAAATGTGTATGCACATTTTTCTTTACACTTTACAGAAAATCCTGATCCAAGTTCCTCTAGTCAGAATGATGAATTATGGACTTTATAGTGTTGCTGAATTATGATTTCTTTAAATTATGGTTTACAGTGGAAATGCCGATACTAGCTATTCATTAAATACTTTCTATTTCCCCTTTTATGTCTCTGTCACGTCCCAGACCCATAATTTCTAAAACTCTACCTGCTGTCTTTGTTGCAATTCAGGGCTGCTACATCACTTTGGAGTATAATTATGTGGACGCTAACTAAAATGTGGATCTCTGATGATTCATTGACAAGGACTTAGTACTTGTGGCTCTGTCTAGAAGAGGGATTCTGGCATTACATGTCCTGTAAACATAGAGTTACGGTGGAATTGCTAATTGTCTGAACTAAGCTTCATACACTAATTTATCTGTCACCTTGCTTCAAACTTTTCCATGTGTCCACACTCCTTCCCAAGCAAAGCCCCTCTGTGATCCAGCTCACAGACCTCCACACCCCCAGTCTCCTCAGCGTCTCTTATGTCCCCAGTCCTATTGAACTGTTGGCAATTTTCCAACAATAATATTGTCTCCCCGCTCTGGGTCTTTGTATTTGTTCTTTCTATGCTTGGTGATGCCGTTTGCTCTCACCCCTCAAATCCTTCCAACTTGTTCCCTCATCCCCATGCTTTTTCGACATTTGCTACTTGTCTTTCTGGAGTCAGCATAGACGTCACTTTTTCCAGGAAACTTTTATAATAGAAGTGAAAGTCGCTCAGTCGTGCCCGACTCTTTGCGACCCCATGGACTATACAGTCCATGGAATTCTCCAGGCCAGAATACTGGATTGGTTAGACTTTCCCTTCTCCAAGGGATCTTCCCAACCCAGGGATCGAACCCAGGTCTCCCGCATTGCAGGTGGATTCTTTACCAGCTGAGCCACAAGGGAAACCCAAGGATACTGGAGTGGGTAGCCTATCCCTTCTCCAGGGGGTCTTCCCGATACAGGAATCGAACTGGGGTCTCCTGCACTGAAGGTGGATTCTTTACCAACTAAGCTATCAGGGAAGCCCTGATAAACCCTGATATTTCTTTTATAATAGAAAACTACTAACAAGGCTTTTAAAGAACAGTTTCTCTAGCTAGGTGGAGCTCTAAACTGGCTAAACATTTATACCCAAACAGTAATCATCAAATAGATATAAGCCTGAAAATCTACCCAGGTAATCAATGAGTACCTGGTGGCTCAGTGGTAAAGAATCTGCCTGCCAAGAGACGCAGGTTTGATCCCTGGGTAGGGAAGATCCCCTGGAGGAGGAAATGGCAACCTACCCCAAAATTCTTGCTGGATAATCCCATGGACAGAGGAGCCTGTCAGGCTACCGTCCAAGGGATTGCAAAGAGTTGGGCATGACTTAACAATTGAACAACGACACTCAGGGAGTGGGCCCATGATTGGGATGCTGTAAAAAGTTGCAGCAATGGATGGGAGGTTGGGGTAGATTTCATGTAATCTTCCTTTCACTCTGGGAATTTTAATTGCTTTTTCAAATCAATGAGAAATGCGTTTACAGGGCTGGCATGCACTGGTTATCCCAGAGTCTGTGTTCTAAGATAGGAATTAAGTCAAATCTCATCCAGGTGGCACTAGTGGTAAAAAAAAACAACAAAAAACAAAAAACTTGCTAGCCAACTCAGGAAACATAAGAGACACAGGTTCAATCCCTGGGTTGGGAAGATCCCCTGGAGGAGGGCATGGCAACCCACTCCAGTATCCTTGCTTAGAGAATCCCATGGACAGAGGAGCTTGGCAGGCTACAGTTCATAGGGTCACAAAGAGTTGAACATGACTGAAATGACTTAGCATGCATGTAGATATCATCAGCCTACCTCCTCCAAGCAAAAACTACGAGCCCGCCCACCCAACTCACTGTCATGTGGAGAGAAGATCCTGGAGAGTGTTGGGGTGCTTCCAGGGCATGAGGTAAGATGGCAATGTTGAACAGGCGGCTCTCCAGATGGGCATGGGCCTCTGTGGTGCTGGACACCTGCAATGAGATGGCACACCGGTGAGACTCTGATGGGCATAGTAGTTTGCCCGTGTTTACGTTTTCTCTTTTCAACCATCTGTCTTTGAATTCTATATGCTCCTGCATTACAATCTTTGTTCTCCTCTTCATATTTTAAGGTTCATTTAAAATAAACATTTTAGGCAATTCTGAAGTTGCAGGAAAGTATAAATATGAAATAATAGCCATCAAGACAATCACTATATATAAATAGTAATGAATATATCATTGCATTTCAGTTTAATCTTTTTGCTATGCATACGTGAAACTTTATATATAATTATATATTCTAAACATTTACTTAATATTATGATATTTTGCTATATCATTAAACATTCTTCAAAACACAATTTTGATAGCTACATAATGCCTCATTATGAACATAGACAACACATTACATATGTGATGTTTATTCCACTTTAATCTTTACCCAGTACAGATATCTACACTTAGGTTATAAATGCTAAATCCCAGCCTCATCACTGCAAGGCAAGATTAAAAGCATTTACAATTAGAGTAGTGGTCACAAAACCAATTTCTCCCTGCTTCAAACATACTGAAAAATGATGGTTTGCCCATGCAGTCTCTCCCCTTCCTCGGTGCTACCTAGCCACCCCTTTAAACTTGCCTTCTTTCTTTATTCCTTGTGCTTGTTAGAAGAATTGGTCAGGCCCAGGAATTGCATTCAGGTGGCGCTGGTGGTAAAGAACCTGCCTGCCAACATGGGAGACATAAGACTAGGCTCGATCCCTGGGTGGGGAAGATCCTCTAGAAGAGGCAATGGCAACCCACTCCAGTATTCTTGCTTGGAAAATCCCATGGACAGAGGAGCCTGATGGACTACAGTCCATGGGGTCACAAAGAGTCGGACATGACTGAAGCGAATGAGCACGCACACACACATATGAGAAGGGGCAGGGTTTTGTAAATCCTGAGAAAAAGGCAGGAACAGCAGCCCTTTCTCTATGTCTTCTAAAGTTACATCCTACAGGAAAGCTCACTTCCCTGCAGAGCTCAAGTTGCAGAATATCTACATGTTTCCAAGAAGACATCTCATAGTGTCGCCGTAAATAATATTAACAACAGCTTAGCGACTCAGCGACAGGGCATTGATCACAGCCTCAGCACTGTACAAGCTACTCTTCAAAAGTTTTTTTTACTGAATACCCACCGAGTAGATATTATTGTCACCTTTTCTACAGACGATGAAACTGAAAGTCAAAAAGTTACAGGTGTCGAGATCAAAAGCCACTAAGGACCAGTATTTAAAACTAGGTCAGTGGGTTCCTGATCTTCCTACTGACCACAGTGACTCAATTGGGAAGCGTTAGGAAATTAGGACAGAGGAAGATACGTTCTCCTATCTCTTGGAGAAAAGGAATGGAACTCTGCACGTAGTGAGGTGTGAGCATACTACCAAGCAAGGGACTCAATTCTAGCTTCCCTAGCAAAGATTCTGCTATAAAATATTTTGGTCCTTTTCAAACCACATCCCCTGAGGCTGTGTCAACGTGATCTGAATAAGCCAAAAACCAGGGCTTCCTCCCTGGCCAAAAATGTGCCTGCTTTCTTCTCACTATGCCATGCTCTAATTTTTTCACACCATTCACATTGCATAAATCCCAAGACTTAGATGCAAAGTAACAGATGGACTGCACTGACAGCTCATGACAGCATATCAACATTAAAATGAAATTAAATCCATGCAACTCATTGTATTGCATTTTCTGCTTGAAAGGAAAAAAGGGACAAAGAGAAGAACCATTGGAACAACATCTTTTTTTAAATAGTCTAAAATCACAAGGGACACTAAAATGATGAATGGGAAAAGTTGCTAACCATTTACTTTAACACTTAGCTACAGAGTCTGTGTCACTTCACATCAAAATATGAGGTAAGCCTATCAAATAATGAAACTTTAAAAACATACACACCAAAGCTTCCACATGCAAGAGAATATGCTCCGAGAGAGTTGTTTCATAATTGCAATAAGGATGTTGTCAGTATTTAAAATGCACTTATTGGAAAGCCTTCACAAAACATGTAAGAAAACTGAGCTTATTACTTCATAATTCGTCCTTGTTTTAACCAAAAATAATACTACTCTTCTTTTTTTTTAAAGAAATTATTTATTTGTTTGACTGTGTTACGTCTTAGTTGTGGCTTACGGGATCTCCGTTGCCTCATGCAAGATCTTTTGCTGTGAGGTACAGACCCTCTAGTTGTGGCTCACAGACTTGTTTGCTCCACGGTATGTGGGATCTTACTTCCCTGACCAGGGATCAAACGCATGTCCCCTGCATTGCAGGGCAGATTCTTAACCCCTGGACCACCAGGGAAGTCCCAATACTATTCTTTTTTCTACCAGATATGAGTCAGCATGACTTTTGGCTATTAGGTTATATTTTAAAATTCACTTCCCAAGGATGATACATTGTCATTATTGAAGATATTCTAAAGAATATTCCACAGTTTGAAGGAGATTTCAGATTTCCAAATACATTTTGAGCAAAACGTGTGAAGACTCTCCAAAGGGAACCATTTTCTAAGTAATGATGTTTTAGGTCTTAAACTCCAGTGAATTTGTTTTCAAAAAATCAATAACTTTTGCTATTTTATAATAACCTACTTAGTAACCAACTTGCAAAAGCAATCAAACATCATTTTAGCAGGTGCTGAGAATCTCTTTCCAGGGAAATGCTCCTTATTGATGATGTTCTTCATATTGATGCCAATGAAGGCAAAGGCAGGTCTGAGGATTCTAGTTTGCCGAGGTGACCCCTTTGGATTGAGGTCTTTGCCTCTGTTCTGACTCGTTACCTGAGGACTGCTGAGTCCCCAGCTGCTAAAATTGAAATATTAACTTGGGCAAGGGGCACATCATGTTTGCGCACTCACTGGACATTCAGTGTGCTCAGTGTGATCTCATTTTAATGATTTCCAGGTTTATTTCAGGCAGCTCTCTGGCAAAGCACATTTTTTACACAATGTAAATTAGATGATGAAAATATGTGCACCAGGCATCAGGAACAGAATGGATGATAATTTTTTTAAACTTTCTATTTTGCATTGGGGTATACCCAATTAACAATGTTGCGATAGTTTCAGGTGGACAGCAAAGGAGCTCAGCCATACATATGACGTGAAAATGTTAGTTGCTCAGTCGTGTCTGATTCTTTGCGACCCCATGGACTGTAGTCTGCCAGGCTCCTCTGTCCCTGGAATTCTCCAGGCAAGAATACTGGAGTGGGTTGCTGTTTCCTTCTCCTGAGAATCTTCTTGACTCAGGGATGGAGCCTGGGTCTCCTGCATTGCAGGCAGATTCTTTACTGTCTGAGCCATCAGGGACAAATATGTATCCATTCTCTTCAAACTCCCCTCCCATCCAAGCTTCCACATAACAATGAGCAGAGTTCCCCGTGCTAAACAGTAGGACCTTGTTGGTTACTAGTATGGAAGATAATTTTAACAAGGTGAACTGTAGTGATAGTTTATCCCCAACTGGATTCCTAGACAAAGGAAATGGGCTCAGACTTAGCGGGATTGTTAAGTTGTTTTGACTGATCACCATGAGGGCTTCTTTATATTTTCTCTGATGCTTTCCTAAATTCTTTTCTGTATCTGTATTTAAATGTTCTTTCTCATTCATACTTCCTCATTCCTTTGTATTTCTGTTCAATTATTCATTTCTGAATTGTCTTTGACAGAGGTTTCTCTAACTGTATGGGTCTTTCCAAAGATTCAGGTTTTGTACTTATTTATCAAGTCTAGAATCTTATAATTAGTCAGTTCCTCTTTTATGTCTATTGATGTTTTCCTTTTGCTTCTGTCATACATCACCAGCTTCTTGAATTTAGTATTTAGCCCATTCATTTTCATGCTTTTCTGCTCAATGATAAGAGCTTAAGGCCGTCAAATTTCTTCTGAGTATTACTTTGTCCACATCATTTAAGTTTTGATATGTTGTTTCCCCCAATCCATATTTCTTAATAGTTTGCATTTTGACTTTGTTTTAGAATTAGAAATTATTTAGAAATTCCAAATGGTTTAATTTTTTTACCTTTTTATTATTAATTTCTAATCATATTTCATAACAGAGAATGTACTCAGGATAATCTCTTGTTCTGTAATTTACTGACAGAATAAATTAAACCAACTTTATGGTCTGGTTGCTACAGTTTGCTCAGGCTGCTCTAAAAAAAATACCATAGACTGGGTGGTTTCTAAACAATAGAAATGTAATTCTCACAGTTCTGGAGGCTGGAGGTCTAAAATCAGGGTACCAATATGGTTGGGTTCTGGTGAGGGCCCTCTTCTGGGTTGTAGACTGCAAATTTTTCATCGTATCCCCATGGAGGGCAGCAGAGATTGGAAGCAAGCACTCCTGTGACTCCTGTAAGTAAACTAATCCCATTCATGAGGGTATAACCCTCGTAGGTGTGTGTGTGTGTGTGTGTGTGTGTGTGTGTGTGTGTGTTTGTGTGTGAGCCCCTCAGCCATGTCTGACTCTTTGCAACCCAACGGACTGTAGCCCGCCAGGCTTCTCTGTCCATGGGATTTGCCAGGCAAGAATACTGGAGTGGATTGCCTTCTCCAGACAAGCCTCATGACCTCATCTAATTCTAATCGGAGGCATCACCTCCATATACCATCATCACATAGATGGGTAAGATTTCAACATATGAATTTTGGTTGGACACGTTCAGTCTACAACACTGGTATCTGACTAATCTTAATAAATGATAGTCACACACTCTTACATAGTAATAGGCAGTATTCTGAATGCTTTATCTGTATTAACTCATTAAATCCTTACAACTCATTAAATCCGTAAAATCCTATTTTACAGATGAGAAAACTGAAGTTCAAGGATTTCACCCAAGTAATTTTTCCAAAGCTAGTACATGGCAGAAGTAAAACATAAACCCAATGAGTTTGGCTGCTAAACCCATGACTTTATTCTAAGATGGTAAATGTTTCAAAAACATATGAAAAAAGAAAATAAGATTTTTTTTTTCTCCATATGGCATTTTAACATTTTGAAAATACTTTTTGCCAAACACTTTAGCAATTATCTATTATAAATCTCTTTGTTATGAAATGATGTAGAGATCATAAGGCTGAATTGGCAAATTAATTAAAAATAAATCTCTTGAAGCTACTAGTTACATTTTTTTCCTCCCAAATGTGACTTGCAGGCAATCATAGAAAATGACTTGGATCATTTATAAGGGTGATAATTTTCATCAGACCATCCAGACATCAGAAATTTCAGGAAGCAGAGGGTACCTGAAAGCGGAAGGAGTCACTCTGGGCTGGGACCCCTGAGTGCCTATACCACACGATACCTTCGTTGATATCTTGCTGGGTGAAGGTGCTGGTGGGAGTTGCTGTCCTCCCATCAGGCAGATGCTGCCCTCCATCTGCAGGGCTGTCTGCAGGCATATTAACCAGAAGGACCACCTCCCCTAGGAAAAACACATAGTTAGTGAGGACCCTGGGAAAGGGAAAAGTCAACCAGAATTCTCATCTCCTTCTCTATCACTGTTTTAACAGAAAAGATATGATGCACTTCTTTATTTTTATCTAAGGTGAGGGAAAAGACATAAACACAGAACTCAGTAGATGTCATCAAAACCACCTTTAGACAAAAAATACCCAGTCTTTCAGTTAAAAGAGCTAAAAGCCATTCAAGGGCAATTCATGTATGAAGCTACCGACTTGTATCTATTAAAATTATATAAGAAGACTCTAATAGTTGTGAACATTGCAAATACTGGGCATTGAATAGATTCATTTCTACCCACAACTTCCTATGAACAGCAAATGTTTTCTAATTAGGAAACTTTTGGCGTAAAGGGGAAACTAGAAAAAAATCAGAAAAAAAGTATTCTTGGAAGAATTCTATGCAATGAAAATAATAATACCTAATACTGGAATGCATATGACAGGTACTGCATGAAGCACATCAGCACATAGAGTTGGGTGAGCTTACTTATGTACTATAAGTCTCTGTCCCTCATTGGTGAAAACAGAATAATAGTATATACTTCATAGGTGCTTAAAAAGAATGTTGGTTATCCTTATTGCTGTTTACTTAATCCTCCTGAAGATGCTATTATCATCTGCATTTTAAAGACAAAGTTCTTTGTGTTCAGAAAAGTTTAAGAATTTGTTTGAGGTCATGTAGATCCGAAGTGGAGGAGCTGGGATTTGAATCTGAAGCTCATTTTACTAGTTGTGAAACTCTGTTACCCATCATGATTATTTTATGTTCACAGACCAACATTTACCTTGATAAATAAATGATCGTGTTTTTTCCTCCTTCACTCTCTAAACTTTATTAGAATTGAAGTAATGAAATCTACATCTAAACACCACCACCACCACCACCAATCTGTTTCTATTGTTTATTCTTCACCTGGAGCTACTATTTTCTTAAAGTGAGATTGCAAATTCAGAGGTGTTATAGAAACAATCAGAATTTCACAAGTAGAATGTTCCTTCAAGTGAAGGCCAAGGAGAAGAATGGATGAGGTTCGGGAGGGAGAGGACATGGGTGTACCTATTGCTGATTCTTGTTGATGTTTGACAGAAAACAACAAAATTCTGTAAAGCAATTATCCTTCAATTAAAAAATAAATAAAAAAACAGAAGACATATTTTGTGAAAATGAATCTACCAGTAGATCCAAAAGAAGCCTCTCTACCGCTCTGATATTAAGAAGGAGAAAAGAGAGAGAGAGTGTGTGTGTGTGTGTGTGTGTGAGAGAGAGAGAGAGAGAGAGAGAGAGAGAGAGAGAGAGAGAGAAAGAAAGAGAAAGAAAGAAACTGCACATATCTTTTAAATGTTCTGTATAAAAAAAACAGATCTTAGTGCACTAGACGTATTGGGTGATTAACAGTATACTTTGATTACCCTAGAGAAATTAGTTTTCTTTCTCAAAGGAAATACTGATTCTAATATTAATGTACACTAAATTCAAGTTGAAAATGAACATAATATCCTGGATAGTGATGAAATACTGAAGTAATAGAAAAAATCTATATTCTTATTAAAATAATCATGTGTAGAATCAACTCACTCTAGTTCTTTCTTGAACTGTTTCTCATTTGTACCTAAGTCACAAATTCCATTACCCATCTCTTGCTGGTTCAACTTCTGTTCATAAGACTTTGTTAATAAACATGCTTTCCCAGGATGTGGACTGCTTGTGAATGTGGGAAGTCGCAAAATATTCTGAGAGGAGATTTCCACAATGAAAATACGGAGAGTACAAAAATATTTAAAGATCAATTTCCTAGATATTCTGCTTTACAACAGGAAAGCTAATTAAGCAGGGTTTTCCTAACAGGTCCTAATGAAATAAACCAATTTATCAGATTAAGAAAACCCATTGCCCCACTATGCAGATTAACAAGAATCATAAGATATTGACTAATCCCATTAATTTCAACTCAGTAAACAGTCAGTGAGCACCTGCTAGGTGCTAACTACTGTGGTCAGCCCTTTGGGATGGGGGACTCAAAGATCAGTAGGATGTAGTTCCTGCCTCTGGAGATCAGCCCCAGAAGCAACTGGGAGTCACTGTGAAAGTTTCAGTAGGTTAATGGAAAGAACTGATTTAGTAGAACACAGAATGTATGTGAAAGTTCTGTGAAAGAGGCTGGATTTTATTTTAGAAAACCAATAACAACAGTAGCTAATATTTATGTGGACAGTTTGACCAATTACGAAGTTGCTGCAAAACCCAGATGAAATAAACTCAAGTAACAGAGGTAAGACTGGAAAGACATAAACAGATACTAGAATCATTAAGGAAGTGGAAGCAACAGAACTTAAAAAGTGTAGCTATAAGTGGTAAGAAAGAGGAAGGAATCAGATAATCACCTATTAGGTTGGGTGATGAGTAAGGAAGCGAGGCCACTAATGAGATGAGCTGGTAGAAGAGAAGATGAGGAATTCAGCACTGGGTATGTGGAATCCAAGGTCTCTTTGTGACAAGCCCACAAGTAGACAGGGAGAAATACCGATATTTTTGTGGGGTTCACTGCTTCCAGGTGAGAGCTTTGGCACTATAACTCATCTCTGCTTTTATCATAATATGACAAAATACAAGGAGATGATTCTTTAAATATATGAAAATCCAGGTTTAAAAAACCGTCCAGGTTTAAAAAAGAGTCCAGGTTTAAAAAACAGAAAATAATATCTATTAGTGATTTCCTTGATATTGAAGTCAATATTTTAACCAAGAATCTTGAAGGGAAAATGCAATAGGTTTTAAGAATTGGAATCACAATGAATTATTTTGGGGTTGAGATAATTTGCATTGAAGTTTCCTTACACGATGCTAAATCACTTAGAATTGGCAATGTAAGTCAGATTCTCCCTCAAATGATACTCAAGTTACTTCAATAAAACCATCTCATTTAATTTACTCTCAAATCTGCTAAAGGTACACATATTAATCAACTTGCCTAAACTTACATTGGAAAAAAGTGGTGAGTCTTCAAATAGTGGAACATGGGTCCTTTATGCATATACTACACGAGCAATTTACTTGGATTCAGTTACACAGTCAGGTCTTCACCAAAGCCTAAAGCTCAACCGGAACATTCCAGTGTGATGAGGGAGTGCACAGTAGCTAGGGTGGAACTGAGGTAAGGGCTCCATAATTCACAAAACCAGGATAGATGGATGTAAGTAGACTTCAGTTAAGTGGGCTTCTGGCTCCCACCACCTTTTTCACTCTTGAATGGCTCCTGAAGGTAATGTGATTTGATTATTACCAGTGGGGAGCTCTGAACACACAGAAATAGGATTATGTTCCTAGGAAGAAGTTAATTAAGAGAGTTATGGTAGAAAAGGGTCAAAATCAAGTCTGTATGGCATTTATCAAGCTAAAATGGCTTAAAAATCACCTCATTGAACACTGTTACATTTAATACTTTAACAGGATATTGAGATACCTTTAAGAAATTTAACTTCTTGACTGTCTTTATGATCAAGATAAAGGTAAAGAATTTAATACATCAAATGAGTCAAAGATTTTTAGAGCTGAAAAGACTTAAACATTGTCTAGCTTAAAATTAGTGGGTGAAATATGGCCAAGTTGAATAAGGTCTGTGAACTAATTAATAGCATTGTAGTAGTGCTGATTTTCTGGTTTTGATTACTGTTCTATGGTGGTGGTGGTGGTTTAATCACTTTGTCATGTCCAACTCTTTGCCACCCCCATAGACTGTAGCCTGCCAGGCTCCTCTGTCCCCGGGATTTTCCAGGTAAGAATACTGGAATGGGTTGCCATTTCTACCTCCAGGGGATCTTCCCTGCCCAGGGATCGAACCTGGGTCTCCTGCATTGCAGACAGATTTACCCAGTGAGCCACCAGGGAAGCCCATTATTCTATGGTTACATAAGATGTTAATATTGAGGGAAGCAGTTAAAGCATATTCAAGAGCTTTTCTGCACTATTTTTGCAACTTTTCAGTAAGTCTAAAATTATTTTTAAGTAGTTCCATTTTTCAAAGAAACCTATGGCTTAAGGGGGTCCACTTGCCTTCCTCAAGGTTATACATCCATAATAAACCACAGTCCAGCTAGACTGATTGTTTTATAATTTTGTCAATTATTGATTAGATTATGACTTTCAATGCCTTTGTGGACTCTAGAGTTATTCTTAAATAATACTGAGTTAATTTTTTCTTCACCAGAGAAAATATATAATTTTAAGAATCTGATAACCTGAGGAAAAATTAATTATTATTTCTCTATTTATCACACCAAGCAATTTTAATGAATACAATTTTCATTTTCAAGCAATTACTTATTTCTTTAAAAACATCTGCCTGTCTGTTGCTTTTATTTTTTGCAGTATTTTATCTTCCTACAGTTTCAATTCCTTCTGTGTTTTTAAACCTTTTAAAATATGCTTATTTCATAGTTTTTGAAAGCTTGTTTCTTCATTTGAAATTCTTTGGGTTTTAATCTTCTTGTTCGTTTTGGCTATGGTACTACAGATTGTTTCCTCATATGTTCTGTAATTTTGAATTCTGAGCTAATCTTCAGTGGTTTTATCTGTGAGAATCTGTGTGGTCTGGAGTTAAGACTGGGCATTCCACAATAGTTTCTATTATTTTCTGCAAGAGACACAAGAATTATCATTGGCCTGAGACCAATTTCCACATTAATGCCTCAGCTTTGGGTTTCTCAGACAATGCACATGGTATAATGGAACTCTGGGTCTTCAGGAGAAAAAGACCTGAAGTTCTGAATTCTTAGTAGGCATTTTTTGTTCTATTCTGAGCCCTGGGAAACACTGATAGTTTCTATACCATCCATCTGTGCTGGTGAGCTTCTTGTCTTAATTCCAGCTTTCTGTTTCTGCACGGGCATTAAATCCCAAGCCCCCCACATTACTGAGACACACACAACCCCTCTCATCAGCTCCTGCCCAGGTTTTCAGTTCCTTCTCTGTTTCTTACACCTGGAGATTCTTCTGTATCCTTGAGGGATCAGCTATGAGTGCCTTTTAGTTCTTCATCTCTTTTACCCATCATTTCTAGGTGATAATGATAGGTTATCACACTCTACTACCTGTCTGGAAGTGGAAGCAACAATGGAAAACTTGAGAAATGTTTTTACGTAAAGTTTTTTTTTTTTTTTTAAAAGAAAGTCTCAAGAAGAAAGCAGGTGATGAGGAATTTCCTAGTGGTCCAGTGGTTAGGACTTGGCATTTTCGCTGCTGGGGCCAGGGTTCAGTTCCTGGATGGGGAACTTTCACAAGCCAGGTAGCAAAAAAAAAAAAAAAAAAATCAGTGATGGACACAAGGTAGAGTTTAAGAGCCTGAACTTTTACAATCAACTGACATAATGCTAGCCAGGTGACTTTTAACAAGTTATGCTCTCTGTAAAATGGATTTGTTTATTTAAAAAATTTTTTTAGCATCTTGTAATCCTTTTAATTAAAACAGGTGTTTTAAACATATATCTTTCTTCACATATATCATTATTTTGTAGGACAGATGCCTAGAAGGGGATTATTATTTAAATTATCAGGGAATTTGATACAAAGTGCTAATTTGTATGGTAGTAAAGTCTGGATTAATTTAGCTCCCACCATCAATGAAGAAAGAGACTCAGTTTTTCATATTCCCACTGTGCTCTATCCTCAAACTCACCTCAGGTGCATTGGCTCTAAAGGGAAGTTGTTCTAAAACTTACATTTTAGGTTTAAATATACGATGTTTACATCACTTAGCATACTAACTAGTACCTAATATGGAGAAGGAAATGGCAACCCACTCCAGTACACTTGCCTGGAAAATCCCATGGACGGAGGAGCCTGGTAGGCTGCAGTCCATGAGGTAGTGAACAGTCGGACACGACTGAGTGACTTCATTTTCAATTTTCCCTTTCAAGCATTGGAGAAGGAAATGGCAACCCACTCCAGTGTTCTTGCCTGGAGAATCCCAGGGACGGCAGAGCCTGGTGGGCTGCCGTCTGTGGGGTCGCACAGAGTCGGACACGACTGACGCGACTTAGCGGCAGCAGCAGCAGTACATAATATGGACACAGTGTGATAATGCTCTTTGGTTATTCTTTCATCAAAGGGGATGTGTTTGAAAGACAAGTTCATTGGAAACACAACCTGGAGGTGTCGCATCACACAGAAGCAAGTCCAAGACTGCTGAAGCAATGATGATATCATGACAAAGGAAAAACAAAAACTTACCAAATTGGGGGTGGTCCTGTGTGATTTTGTAGATGATTTCTGAGGCACGGGCCCCTGGAGCTTCTGCCTGTAAGATTCTGTTGGTAATCTGCAGCATCCCACCTTCTGGAACCCACACCATTGAATTAGCCACAAGCCGAAGACCTCGATCATTCTAGAATAGAGAGAGAGTACAGCATTAGGTTCCCTGGTTTGTATCTGGGTGCCGCCTCGGTGATGGTGGCTCAATGGTAAAGAATTTGCCTGCCAATGCAGGACATGAGGGTTCGATCCCTGGGTCAGGAGAAGGAATGGAGAAGGAAATGGCAACCCAGTTCAATATTCCTGCCTGGAAAATCCAATGGACAGAGAAGCCTGGCAGGCTACAGTCCATGCAGTCACAAGAGTTGGCTGCAACTGAACAACAACAACAACAAAAAATAAGGTATCAGTCTTTAAAAATATAAGTTATTAGGTCCTATTCCTGCTAAATGTTGTCTAAAAAGAGAGATTCATAGCTTTAGAGTCACAATGTGAACAATATGCATATGTGTAGATATATACATGCATAAGTATACAGGTATGTGTGTATATAGCCTGCTTTTTTCTTCTAATTTCTCACGAGCAAATAACTTGTATCGCTTAGAAAGACTAAGTCTCTCCATTTCTTTATTTCATTTGTCCATTTAACTGTCCTTCCATCCTCCCCATCCAGCTATATTCAACAACTATTCATTAAGCATCTATTATATGCCAGATCTTTTGCCAGAGGACTGAGGTATATAAGGCTGGCTGAAATAAGACCTCAGTTTCAGAATGTAGAGTCGAGTTGGGCAGACAGACATATAAATAGTTAGGACGCATCTCAAGTGAGGCTTCAGCAGGGCACTATGAGAGAATAAAGGAGACAGGAGATATCCTATTTGGGGAAGGAATGTTCAGGAAGGCGTTCCTATGGAAATGCCATTTAATTCTTGAATGACAGAAAAAGGCTTTTTCTAAGTGAATAAGAGAAACAGACTCCAGGAAGAGGGCCTGGCCTAAGTGAAGATATGAGACAATGCAATGTGTGCTTAATAAACTATCCAAGTGACTGGACAAGAAGAATCTAGGGAGCCAGGGGAAGTGAGTGAAAGTCACTCAGATGTGTGACTCTTTGTGACCCCATTGACTGTACCCTGACAGGCTCCTCTGTCCATGGAATTCTCCAGGCAAGATTACTGGAGTGGGTTGCTATTTCTTCCTCCAGGGATCTTCCCGATCCAGGGATCAAACCCAGGTCTGCCGCATTGCAGGCAGATTCTTTACCATCTGAGCCACCAGGGAAACCTGAACCAGGGGAGGGGATGAATAAAAAGTGAACTTAATGTTGGCTAGGAGAACGTAGAAGCTGCACTAAAAGTCTCACTTTAGTTTGTAGGCACTGTGAAGTCAACAGGAGTCTTCAGGGAAGGAAGAGGATGATCAGGTCTGGGTTTTAGAGAACCTCCAACAGCAAGAGATGGTAGGGACTAGGGCTAGGATGAATCTGGGGCTGCAGAAACCATTTAACAAGTTCTTGTAACGGCTTAGGTGAGAGAAGAAAAAGGTGATTGGGGTGGGAATGAATAGTGTTTTTAATTTCTATCTCCTATACTTTAAAAAAAGAGGAACAGATTCCAGAAACACTACAGAGGCCAGACTGATGGGTCTGGATGACTGATGGAAAGTGAAGCCCTTAGATGCATCAGTGGGGAACAGCTGACTGGTAGAAATCACCTCGTTAGTGTTCCCGAGAAGGCAACCATTTTAAATGCTAAAGCTAATGTCATTAAAAAGTGCTGCCAATCCTGATTTGCAAGCACACACCTCTTCCAAAGCTTCCTAATTGACATTTTCCACAGGATGGGAATAGTGAGACAGCCTGTGTTCTGTTTTCACTTTTCCTACTTTCACAATCGGTAAATCTGATATTTCAAAATAGGGCATTTCAGAAGGGATGTTATTCTAAATGATTGCCATTTCAAGTATGCCAATAAATAGGGCAGAGCAAACAGCATGCCCAGGAGGAGACTATCCGGAACAGAAGACAACAAGTATTCCTTTGCTGTCACTTGAATGAGAGCATTTGCCCTTCTCAGGAGGTGGCCACAGCCATTTGTACCACAATCACTGAGAAACTGAGTCAGTGCCCAGGAGAATGCAGTTGCTGTTGCCAACACACCTTCTACGTGATTGGTAATCAAGGGCAAAATAACACTGAATTTTCACAATTCAGATGGCATATTATTTATGAAAACATCAAGACATGCCAAAAGCTTGGCATGTCACCTACCAGAATTCTGGGGGAAAGGGCCATATTAACTCTGTGTGTGTGTGTTAGTTGCTCAGTCATGTCTGACTCTTTGCAACCCCATGGACTGTAGCCTGCCAAGCTCCCCTGTCCATGGGATTCTCCAGGCAAGAATACTGGAGTGGGTTTACATTTCCTTCTCTACTATTAACTCTAGCAGAGTTTTATATAACGTAATAATTACTTGAACCCAGGAATATTAACTGCTAGAAATCTTTCTAATAGCAGCAGCAGCAGCAGCAGCATCACACTTAATCATGTGATGGAGATCAGTCACACACCAACCACCATTTTCTTGGACTGATGAGTAGTGTGGTTTTTCACATTCCAAACAAGTAAATAAGCCCTGTGCCCTGAATGCACATCCCCAGATGTCTCTTCTACTGCATTTCTATATTGACTACACTTTATCAATGCAATTCTTTGTAACTCCTGTCTGAGTGTCAATTTTTAAGAAACAGTTCTATTTGCAACTCAGCGTTCAGAAACCAGCACCATCTGGAAGCTTCTTACAATTTCAGACTCTCAGGCCCCATCCCAGACCTTCTGAAGTAGAATCTTCATTTTAATTTTTTACTAGCTTTATTGAAGTATACTTGACAAAGAAAAAATGTATATATTTAAAGTATATAACTTCCCTGGTGGCTCAGAAGTAATGAATCTACCTGCAATGCAGAAGACCTGGGTTCAGTCTCTGGGTAGGGAAGATCCCCTGGAGGAGGTCATGGCAACCCACACCAGTATTCTTGCCTGGAAAATTTCATGGACAGAAGAGCCTGGCAGGCTATATTTCATGGGACCACAAAGAGTCGGACACAACTAAGCAACTAACACTTACTTACTTAAGGTATATAACATGATGTTTTATTGTATGTATAAATTGTGAAATGATGAACACAATCAAGAAAATTAAGCCTTCCACCACCTCACAGAGATTTTTGTGTGTGATGAAAACACTGAAGGTCAACTCTCTTAGCAAGTATACAATACAGAATTCTTAAGTATAATCACCATGCTATACGTTAGATCTACAGAATTATTCATCACTTATGACAGAATCTTTCTACTCTTTGACCAACATCTGGTTTCCCCCACTCCTAGCAGCCATCATTTTACACTGTTTTTATGAGTTCAAAATTCTTTAGATTACAAATGTGAGATAGTGCAGTCTGTGTGGGCTTCCCTTGTGACTCAGCTGGTAAATAATCTGCCTGCAATGGGAGAGACCTGGGTTTGATCCCTGGGTTGAGAAGATTGCCTGGAGAAGGGAAAGGCTACCCACTCCAGTATTCTGGCCTGGAGAATTTCATGGACTGTATATTCCATGGGGTTGCAAAGAGTCAGACATGAATGAGCAACTTTTACTTTCAGCTTATTTTATAAGCTCATGACAGCATTTTTTTTTTCTTTTTAAAGGCTAACATTCCATTGCATATACAACCACATTTCATTTATCCATTCATCCACACTTAGGTTGTTTTTATATCTTGGCTATTGTAAATAGTCCTGCAATAAACATGGGAGTGCAGATATCTCTTTGAGGCACTGACTTCATTTCCTTTGGATATATATCCAGAAATGGGATTGCTGGATCATACAGTAATTCTATTTTTAACTTTTTAAAGAACATCCATACTGTTTTCCATAGCAGCTGTACCAACGTAGAATTCCACCAACAGTGTATAAAGGTTCCCTTTTCTCCATATCTTCACCAATACTTGTTATTTGTGTCTTTTTGAGAACAGCCTTCTAACAGATATAAGGCGATATCTCACTGCGGTTTTGATTTGTCTTTTACTAATTAGTGATTTTGAGCCCCTCTTCATGCATCTGTTGGCCATTTGTGTATCTTCTCTGAAAAATGTCTATGTACCTTCTTAGCGCCTTTTTAAATCTCTTTTTTTTTAATCTATTGAGTCGAGTTCCTTGTATATTTTAGATGTTAACCTCTTCTCGGAGAGATGTTTTCAAAATTTTCTCCCATTCTTTACTTTGCCTTTTCATTTTGTTGATGGTTTCCTTTGGTCACAGTATTTTAGGCCCACTTATGTTTTAATAAGATCCCCAGGAGGTATGGAGTCATGCTAAAGCCCAAGTGAGAAGCCTGGCCCAAAGACAGAGATCACAATACGTTTAGAATGCTTCTCCCAAACTCCACAGATAAGCCTTTAAGAATATTTACATTTATAACAGAGTAATACATATGCCTCTGTTTTGGAACTGTTTGTTGACAGTACTTAAGAAGAAATGGACAATCATCCAGGGAAAAAAGTACAATTCTTCCCATTTATTATGATGAAGATGATTTTGTCAGTTGCTTTCATTTGGGAGAGGATCCAGGGAAGATTCAAGAAGAGAACAATAGAAGTCTGTGTACCATCTTTTTCTACAGCTAACATGTCCTAAACAAATTTGAACCTAGTTTCCCCAGTGGTTCTGACATTTTGCAATTTCTTTATCTCCTTATACAGGCACACCTTGGAGAGACTGTGGATTTGGTTCCAGACCACTGCAATAAAGCAAATATCACAGTAAATGAGTCACACAATTTTTTTTGGTTTCCCAGTACATATAAAAATTGTGATGTACCTTATGGGGCTTCCCTGGTGGCTCAGATGGTAAAGAATCTGCCTGCAATGTAGGAGGCCTGGGTTCGATGCCTGAGTCAGGGAGACCCCCCTGGAGAAGGAAATGGCAACCCTCCCTCTCCAGTATTCTTGCCTGGAGAATTCCATGGACACAGGAGCCTGGCAGGCTACAGTCCACGGGGTCGCAAGGAATTGGACTTGACTGAGCAACTAACACTTTCACTTTACATTATACTATAGTCCGTTTAGTGTCTGAAAAAAACCAATGTACATACCTTAATTAAAATTTATTGCAAAAAATTCTAACCATCATCTGAGCCTTTAGCATGTCATAATCTTTAATCAATTCAGTTCAGTCGCTCAGTTGTGTCCGACTCTTTGCAACCCCATGAATTGCAGCACGCCAGGCCTCTCTGTCCATCACCAACTCCCGGAGTCCACCCAAACCCATGTCCATCGAGTCGGTGATGCCATCCAACCATCTCATCCTCTGTCGTCCCCTTCTCCTCCCGCCCCCAATCCTACCCAGCATTAGGGTCTTTTCCAATGAGTCAACCCTTCGCATGAGGTGGCCAAAGTATTGGAGTTTCAGCTTCAACATCAGTCCTTCCAGTGAACACCCAGGATTGATCTCCTTTAGGACGGATTGATTGGATCTCCTTGCAGTCCAAGGGACTCTCAAGAGTCTTCTCCAACACCACAGTTCAAAAGCATCAATTCTTCGGTGCTCAGCTTTCTTCACCGTCCAACTCTCACATCCATACATGACCACTGGAAAAACCATAGCGTTGACTAGACGGACTTTTGCTGGCAAAGTAATGTCTCTGCTTTTAAACATGCTATCTAGGTTGGCCATAACCTTCCTTCCAAGGAGTAAGCGTCTTTTAATTTCATGGCTGCAATCACCATCAGCAGTGATTCTGGAGCCCCCAAAAATAAAGTCTGACGCTGTTTCCACTGTTTCCCCATCTATTTCCCATGAAGTGATGGGACCAGATGCCATGATCTTAGTTTTCCGAACGTTGAGCTTTAAGCCAACTTTTTCACTCTCCTCTTTCACCTTCATCAAGAGGCTCTTTAGTTCTTCTTCACTTTCTGCCATAAGGGTGGTGTCATCCGCATATCTGAGGTCATTGATATTTCTCCCAGCAATCTTGATTCCAGCTTGTGTTTCTTTCAGCCCAGCATTTCTCATGATGTACTCTGCATATAAGTTAAAAAAGCAGGGTGACAATATACAGCCTTGATGTACTCCTTTTCCTATTTGGAACCAGTCTGTTGTTCCATGTCCAGTTCTAACTGTTGCTTCCTGACCTGCATACAGGTTTCTCAAGAGACAGGTCAGATGGTCTGGTATTCCCATCTCTTCCAGATTTTTCCACAGTTTATTGTGATCCACACAGTCAAAGGCTTTGGCATAGTCAATAAAGCAGAAATAGATGTTTTTCTGGAACTCTCTTGCTTTTTCGATGATCCAGCGGATATTGGCAATTTGATCTCTGGTTCCTCTGCCTTTTCTAAAACCAGCTTGAACATCTGGAAGTTCACGGTTCACGTATTGCTGAAGCCTGGCTTGCAGAATTTTGAGCGTTACTTTACTAGCATGTGAGATGAGTGCAATTGTGTGGTAGTTTGAGCATTGTTTGGCATTGCCTTTCTTTGGGATTGGAACGAAAACTGACCTTTTCCAGTCCTGTGGCCAGTGCTGAGTTTTCCAAATTTGCTGGCATATCGAGTGCAGCACTTTCACAGCATCACCTTTGAGGATTTGAAATGGCTCAACTGGAATTCCATCACCTCCACTAGCTTTGCTCGTAGTGATGCTTTCTAAGGCCCACTTGACTTCACATTCCAGGATGTCTGGCTCTAGGTGAGTGATCACACCATCGTGATTATCTGCGTCGTGAAGATCTTTTTTGTATAGTTCTTCTGTGTATTCTCGCCACCTCTTCTTAATATCTTCTGCTTCTGTTAGGTCCATACCATTTCTGTCCTTTATCGAGCCTATCTTTGCATGAAATGTTCCTTTGGTATCTCTAATTTTCTTGAAGAGATCTCTAGTCTTTCCCAATCTGTTGTTTTCCTCTATTTCTTTGCATTGATCGCTGAGGAAGGCTTTCTTATCTCTCCTTGCTATTCTTTGGAACTCTGCATTCAGATGGGAATATCTTTCCTTTTCTCCTTTGCTTTTCGCTTCTCTTCTCTTCCCAGCTATCTGTAAGGCCTCCTCAGAGAGCCATTTTGCTTTTTTGCATTTCTTTTCCATGGGGATTGTCTTGATCCCTGTCTCCTGTACAATGTTACGAACCTCTGTCCATAGTTCATCAGGCACTCTGTCTATCAGGTCTAGTCCCTTAAATCTATTTGTCACTTCCACTGTATACTCATAAGGGATTTGATCTAGGTCATACCTGAATGGACTAGTGGTTTCCCCTACTTTCTTCAGTTTAAGTCTGAATTTGGCAATAAGCAGTTCATGATCTGAGCCACAGTCTGCTCCTGGTCTTGTTTTTTCTGACTGTATAGAGCTTCTCCATCTTTGGCTGCAAAGAATATAATCAATCTTATTTCGGTGTTGACCATCTGGTGATGTCCACGTGTAGAGTCTTCTCTTGTGTTGTTGGAATAGGGTGTTTGCTATTACCAGTGCGTTCTCGTGGCAAAACTCTATTAGCATTTGCCCTGCTTCATTCTGTACTCCAAGGCCAAACTTGCCTGTTACGCCAGGTGTTTCTTGACTTCCTACTTTTGCATTCCAGTCCCCTATAATGAAAAGGACATCTTTTTTGGGTGTTAGTTCTAGAAGGTCTTGTAGGTCTTCATAGAACTGTTCAGCTTCAGCTTCTTCGGTGTTACTGGTCGGGGCATAGACTTGGATTACTGTGATATTGAATGGTTTGCCTTGGAAACCTTTAATAGTAACACCCAAAATCATTGATGACCATAACAAATATAATAATACTAATTTAAAAGCTTGAAATAGTGCAAAAGTTACCAAACTGTGTTATGAAGACATGAAGTGAGCAAATGCTGTTGGAAAAATGGCCCTGAGAGACTTGCTCAATACAGGTTTGCTACAAATCTTCAATTTGTAAAAAACACAGTATTTGCAAAGCACAATAAAATCAAGTATGCCTGTAGTTTTTTTTTCTAATGGTACACATATCTTTCTAAGTTCAAGAAATTAGCCATAATTTCAGTTGAAGAATCTTCTGCCTAGTGATGTTTTATATATCCTTCAGGGTACCACACTAGAAGGAAATGAAATCTCAACAAGGGAAATGGGGCATAATTAAAATAGTGATTTAAATTAAATAGTTCTAATTAATTTCATAAAGCAGCAGGCATACAGAAATGCTGGTAATAAAGTTTAGCTATTACATGCTGTATCACAAACAAAGATTTTAATTTTGTAAACGAGAAGTAAAGGCACATGACTTTATCATTTGGAGGAAAAAATCCCACAAACAAAATGTAAACTCCCTGTCTCCCCAATTAAAGATTGGAACATCAATGATGAGCTCAACTATGATGTTGTACCCCAACCCCAAGCCAACTTTATCTAATAGAAAAAGGCTATAATTGGATATAACAGCAACCCTCACATATTATTTATTCTATAAGAAATAATTTGTAATGGCTCATTTATACCATGGCTTTTAAAATTTAATCTTGGAGGTCATAGTGGATTTTAGGGAAGGATTATGTGAGGTGACACCTACAAAGTGAAACACAGGTGCTATCTACCAGAATGAAAAACAATGAAAAGATAATTGCACTGTTTCGCGTTTGCCAATGTGTGTATATATGCCTCAGAAAATGCAGCTTTGGGTCAAGAGTACAGAACCATTGTTCCGTGTAGATTTCAACAGCTTTATAAATGAACAAACAAATACATAAATATTTTGTAATCGACAAACACTTTTTGAGAGTATACTCTGAGTGATGTACCTTACAAGATACTAAATTGAACCAGCTCAACAAGTCCAAAACAGGTGAAAACCTGATATGTGGTGAGGCTTTATTTATTTATGAGGTAGGAAGACTCTTTTTCAGGGAAATAAGCATTTTCATGCCATTGATATTTATAACTCTCACCAATACCCTTGTAATCAAACTGTGTCCCTGTAAGACAACCCAGGGGAGGACAGGTTTTGAGAAAATTGAGCGAAAGCACAACAGGGCTTTTTAGTTGCACATGAGCCTTACCAAGGCCAAGCAGCAGAGAAGGCTTTCAGCAACAGAATTTTCCATCCAGGTCATAGCATGACACTTGGGGGTTTTTAACATCAAAGCATTACCCAGTTGCAGAAAACTGCTCAGACAACAACAAATGAGGTCAGAAAGATCATTAGATTTATTGCCAAAGTAGAAAAAGAGGCATGATTTTCAGAGATGCTTTAATTAATGAAAAAGAAAGTAATTCCTTGAAAGCCCAGCAGTGGAGAGAAACCTGCCAATAACCAAGGCTTCTCCCTGCCCACATTTTAGCCCTTATTAGACCCCGATTGCTTTAGAATCATATCTCTACAGGCTTGAGTTTGGTAATCCACTCAATTAATGAAAGCCTATTCAGCAGAGCATTCTTTATTACCTTTTAATCTTCTTGAATTCTTTTGCCTCCTTCCCCCAACAGAACATGTTTCAACATCACTCTTGGGCCTGTTCTCTCCTCAGCAACTCAGTATAAGCCTGGAGGGTAGCAGTCAAGTTTACTCACTGCCAGGCCAAGGATAAAAACGTAAATTTGGGGAAAATGACATAGAATCTGGTAAATAAGAGTGGAACCGACAGCTCTTAGCCACAGTTTCAGATGGGCCATTCCAGCATCAGCAGAAAAGCCCAGTAGGCTGATGAATCTGATGCAAGGAATCTACTCAAAGGCAGGAATATGGGCACCAGCCAACCACCAGCTGTTGCCTCCACCCATCTATCTCTCCATCCAACAGAAACGTACTAAGCTTCCACAATGTGTTTGGCTCAAGGCTCCAATACTGAAACAACTCCTGCTCTCACAAAGCTTCCTTTTTCCATCCCTCCTTCCCTTTCCATCTATCTTACTAGATTAAGTTTTATGTTGAACAGCCCTGGGATTAATCTGTACATTCATTCACTAGGAATTAGACCTAAAGTCCTTGGTCATTCTATTTAAGCCACCAGCTAGACATCGGCCAGTAACTGTCCTCACCCCAAATTTAATACACGGGTAGCCTCAGGGTAAGGACTTTGATGCTCTCTTCAGAAATGGCCAGCAGAACAAAATCAATCATGGCTAACTATGTAGCTATTGGACACCATTAGCAGTTAAGGCAAGTTTTTCTTCTCGGGCCTGAATAGACTTATGATTATAAACAGCTTCACTCATTTCAAGATGTGGTAAGTCTACAGGGAAGATTTGGAGAGGCTTGGGGCCCAGACTGCTTGGATAGGACATTGAGAAACTGACTAAATTATTGTCGCCATTCTGTCCATTAAGGGGATAAGAATATATATGACCAAAAACACTGGAGAGAAAATGAACTAGAATGTAAAAAAGCCATATGGTTAAGTGTGAGGAGACAGAACATGCTTGATTTGAAATCTCAGATCCATCACTAAATAACTTTTGGAGAAATAAACACTTTTAAACCTGTTTAAATGCTTTTAAACCTCCTTTATTTCAGTTTCCCCTTTTGGAAAATTAAAGATAATAGTTCAACAAATACCCTATAATGATCTTGAAGATCAAAAAGAGTAATTCACATCAAGCATTACTGCCCAATGAAAGATAAAACAAACAAAAATTCCTTCCACCAATAGTAGAATATCATTTAGAGGTAATAAGGTTACATAACCTCTATTTTAACCTTCTTCACTAGGATATTGTAAAGATGAGCAGAATAGATGTGAGAAAAAGCACTCTGAATTCCTAAAAGAAGATATAGTCTATATTTGTAAAATATTTTCAGGATGAGACTGATATGTTTATTATTCATACATTCTAATGGCTGCCAGGGCTCTGGTAACTGGTTTCACTTTTCCAATTCACTGGCTTAAAAGCCTTTAGCTCACCTGATGGACAGGTAAGCACAGAACTACAGGAGATGGACTCATGGAAGGGGAAGGGAGGAAGGATAGTCACATGACCCCCACCCCAGCTTGTAGGCAGTATATCAAGTTCTGTGCCTAAGCCTAATTTATAAATTAAAATTCTGTTTTTCTTTGTCATGTTTTGGTATTCAAAACATCTAAAATCCTAGAAATACCCTTCAGTCTTGGGCCATGATGGTGCAACATACTGTACTAAGCTCCAAACATGAAGATTGAAACCTCAATAGGAAAGGTGGCTGCTAGGGTTGCACTGAAATCCTGTAACAGTCTTAAAGAAACCAAGAAGGAAGAACAGAAAACTTTCTATGTCTGTCTAGACTTCATCTCTTCAGAAATAAGCCTCATCTCCCAGGGCAATTGCAGGAGGGTGATAATTAGGATTAGCTTCAAGGTGGCTATCTGCCAACTCGATCTCATCATCAACCTTTGCTTCCTCCCACCCATCTCATCCCACCATCACTGTTTTCAACAGCTGAAAATAATGAGACCAGAGACTGAGAAACCATCTGGCAAACCATATTAGATTCAGCTCTTCACCTTCACCAGGATCAACTGCAAATTGTAAGTGATCGCTGGTGAGAAAGTGACAAGTGATTTCTAAACTGTCCTCAGCACATCAATCTCTCTAGCTAATCGTCAGTGACACTTCAGTAAGTGCTGATATTTGGGATGAAAAGTTATAAAAAAATTATAAGTCTCCCAACCTGCGATCATGGGTAAGAGTCATTCTTGCTTTTACAGAGAAAAGAACTTCAGGTGAAATATCAAGTAATACATGACTTTGAAAATATTTTTTGATAAGTCTCTTAGATCTAGCATGGGCTAGCCCATGTGTATTTCCCTAAATGTGGTGGCCATCCTATTAGTAGCATCCAAAAACTTTTATGTTGTATGTGGATGAAATTATCTTAAATGGCTATGTATTAATTTTAATAAGTGGAAAAAAAATTATTTCTACATTAAGTCCAGGATTTCAGAAGTGCTATTTATTAGGAAGGAGTCATGATTTTTAAAACAGTAAGCTGAATCACTAATCATTAGAGAAATATAAATCAAAACTACAATGAAGTATCCCCTCACACTGGTCAGAAAGGCCATCAATAAAAAATCTACAAACAAAAAACCCTGGAGAGGGTGTAGAAAAAACGGAACCTTCCTACATTGTTGGTGGGAATGTAAATTGGTACAACCACTATGGAGAACAGTATGGAGGTTCCTTTAAAAACTCAATACAGAACTATGATATGATCCAGCAATCTCACTACTGGGCATGTACCCTGAGAAAATCACAATTAGAAATGATACATGGACCCCAATGTTCACTATTTACAATAGCTAAGACACAGAAGCAACCTAAATGCCCATCAACAGAAGAATGGATAAAGAAGATATGGTTTATCTACCATTGTGTATATGTGGTACATATACACAATGGAATAGTACTCAACCATAAAAAAGAATGAAACAATGCTATTTATGGGCCTGATGGATGGACATGAATGGATCTGACCTAGAGATTGTCACACTGAATAAGTCAGACAGATAAAGACAAATATATGATATCACTTATATTGGAATCTAAAAAAAAAGGTACACATGAACTTACTTACAAAATAGAAACAGAGGTACAGATGTAGAAAACAAACTTATGGTTACCAAAGGGGAAAAGTGGGGAGGGGGGTATAAATTAGGAGATTGGAATTGAGATATACATACTACTGTTTATAAAATAGATAACTAACATGGACCTGTTGCATAGCACAGGGAACTCTACTCAATACTCTGTAATGACCTACATGGGGAAAGAATTTAGCAAAGAATTGAATATATGTATATGTATAACTGATTCATTTTGCTGTACACCTGAAACTAACACATTATAAATCTACACTCCATAAAAATTAATTTTTAAAAAAGTGTTGGTCGTGGTGGTTTAGTCACTAAGTCACGTCTGACTCTTGCGATCCCATTGACTGTAGCCTGCCAGGCTCTTCTGTCCATGGGATTCTCCAAGCAAGAATACTGGAGCGGGTTGCCATTTCCTTCTCCATTTAAAAAAGTAAGTTGATTTAAATAAAAGTATTCAGTAAGTAATAGGACAGGCACTCATGGATACAGCAAAAACACAGGAAGGTGGCATGGGGATGATTTAAACTGAGAAGCTCTTTACTATGTACCTACCCGCTAGGCTAAGGATTTCTATGATTACAAAAAGAAAGTTTCTTCATCCTATTTCAGCTGAGCTAACAGATGGCTGAACTCATCTTTTTTTGATTCATTACAATAAACTGACTATAAGCTTCACATCACATGAGCTATTTTAAAAGAGCAGACAAGAACAGGGATATACTTGATTCTTATGATCACGCTCAGGAAGGAAGCCAAAAAATCAGTGGACAATGAGGCATTTTTATGGCAGCAAGTCAACACAAAGGTTCAGAAGTGTCCCTTTTGCAGAGAACACGGGGACAGTCCTTTGGACCAAGGGTGCTCCAAACAAAATATACACCATCCCCCTGAGACTGAGTAATGTGTTCTTGTAATCTTTCAATGTCCTAAAAGAACCTCCATAATAGGTGCTTAGTAAGTGTTTGAATACATAAATAACTACCTGCATCTTAAGTTTATAAACATTGCAAAATAACATCATTGGTATAACTTTACATCTAGGTGCAAGGAAACTGTAGCTTTAGGAATGAGGCCTACCTTGGGCACGGTCCTCACGTGAAATAGTATATTTTGGAAGGAATGTCCATCATTGGCCTGCAAGACTGTGATGTCGGAAGTGCTATCCGAGCCATCGTGAACATACTGGAGAAGGCCCCTAGAGAGCTCGTCCAGACGGAACTGATAGATTGGGGCTGTGGGGGACTGGAGCGTTTGGAGCAACTGGCCGTGAAGTGGAGGATCGAGCACTTCGACCACCACATCCTGCGGGTTGTCGTCATCTCTGATGTCAAGCAGCTGGGTGGTGACGGTTCCCCTCTCTCCTCTGTTGATATGGAGGACCTCATTCCTCAGAACATAGGGGGCCTGTGGAGTTGAAGGGAAGGAGGAGAAGAGGCACTATTAGCAGGAAAAGAGAGGACAATCCAGTGGACCAGAAGTCAGTTGTGTGCAGCCTGATTGCTCTTTCTGTGCTTTTTTAAGGAAATCTAGATGCTCTTGCCAAATGCCGAACTCTTGCATAGTCAAAGCATTTGTCAGAGGTGCAGTCAATCATAGTAAGCACTGCAAAGGAGGTTACTTCACATCTCTTGTTCTGGAGGTTTCTCAAGCCACTGTCTTGATTAACAGAATATCCTCCGTATTGTAACTGAGATCAGTGTTAGGGAACACAGTTGCTTCATTCAAGAGACTATAATTCAAAAGATACATGTATCCCTATGTTTTTTGGAGAAGGCAATGGCACCCTACTCCAGTACTCTTGCCTGGAAAATCCCATGGACAGAGGAGCCTGGTAGGCTGCAGTCCATGGGGTCGCTGAGGGTCAGACACGACTGAGCGACTTCACTTTCACTTTTTACTTTCATGCATTGGAGAAGGAAATGGCAACCCACTCCAGTGTTCTTGCCTGGAGAATCCCAGGGATGGGGGAGCCTGGTGGGCTACCGCCTATGGGGTCGCACAGAGTCGGACACGACTAAAGCAACTTAGCAGCAGCAGCAGCAGCAGCCCTATGTTTTTAACAGCACTTTTCACAATGGCCCAAATATGGAAACAACCTAAATGACTATCAACAAATGAATGGGTAAAGAAGATGTATACATAAAAGTTAGAGAAAAACAAATATCATACAATACTACTCACATGTGGAATCTAAAATACTGCACAAATGAACCTATCTACAAAAGACTCACAGACATAGAGATCTGACTTGTGGTTGCCAAGAGAAGGGGGAAGGGGAGGGATGGACTAGGAATTGGGAGTTAGTACATGCAAATTATTACATTTAGAATGGATGAATAACAAGGTCTTACTGTATACCTCAGGGAACTATATCCAATCTCCCAAGAAAAACCATAATGGAAGAGAAAATTTTAAAAAGAATGTAAGCATGCATGCATGCTTAATCTTGTCTGATTCTTTGCAACCCCACGGACTGTAGCCCACCAGCCTCCTCTTGTCCATGGGATTTTCCAGGCAAGAATTCTGGAGTGGGTTGCCATTTCCTTCTTCAGGGGATCTCCCAACCCAGGGAGCGAACCCATATCTCCTGTGTCTCCTGCATTGATAGGCAGGTTCTTTACCTGCTTAGCCACCTGGGAAGCTTAAAAAGAACATATATATGTGTAAAATTGAATCACTTTTCTGAGCAGAGATTCACACAACATTGTAAATCAATTATGCTTCAATTAAAAAAAAGAGAGAGAAAGGGAGACTAGCAAGAGGTATGGAATTTTGTGTTGGCAATCGTGTATTTCACTCCAGGCTATGTTGCAGCATGTTGACTTGAAGTAAGATACTTCATTGTGAATTCCTGCTATTCTGGTCTTTCTCGGTACTTTTCTTCAGGCCGTCATATCCACATCTTGAAGGGACCCACCCCATCTCAGGTTATAAAGCCTGATAAGATCATGGTCTGTGTAAGGCAATCACCTGGCTAATCCACATGGCAAATTTTAATGTGTTTTCCTTAGGATTATCAGTTTTTCCCCCACCAACTTCAGTAAGCAGATAAAATGTTCTTTCAAGAAATAAAACTTAATGAACCACAACAGAAAAAAATTTTAAAAACTCACCAAAAAAAAAAAAAAAAAAAAGGCGAGAAGCCAAAGAGAACATTATCTTGGTTTTTTATATTGTTTGAAATTGAACCATCTAGGACTTTTTCAGCACACTGCCTTCTTGACTCCAAACAGCTTTCTTTTAAAAATACCCTCCCTGGCCTCCTGCAAATTTCAATATCTATTAAAGTAATTTCTAACTAATGCATCTCTATAATAATCACACAGTATGAAATGAGAAGATAGCTGCTCCTCAGGATTCCTGAGTGAGATTTCAAAAGCTGCAATCTTATACATGGGAATGAGTGGCCCCTCAGAGTCCGAAAGAGGAGAGGTCAAAGGTGATGTCAAAAATCTATAAATGAAAAAGATCAAATTAACTCACATGAGAAAATTTCAAGGAGCTTCAAATCATCTTGAAATATCACAGAAATGTAAAGGAACAAAAATAAGTTAAAATTAATTTCTAAAATTCCATTTTTAAAGAGTAAAAATGATAAAAGTTTCTCATGCAATAAATAAAAAGATACCTTTACTGTCTACTCAATTGGTTTGGGGAAAGCAAACAAAGAACAAAGAACCATGACAACTCGGCATCTCAGACTATGAAGTCAGTTACCAAAACCTACCCAAGTCTTTCATTCACCTAATTAGAGTAACTATATCAGCACAAACACAGAGAACAAAACAGAACATCTGAGCTTAAATACTGAGAAACATCTAAGTCGGTAAATCCTGAGACTTGGTAGCACTCTGACCCACATTTACAGAGATCACATTTTTGTTTAATTAAAACAAAATTTACACTCTTAGCCCAATCCGGAGGTCAAATTAATTTAAGATTAATTTCTAATCATTCTGCAACTTCAGTCATCACTGAAGTGAGAATGCCATCAAGAATTGCTGAGTTTGCCTGTGAATACCATTTGGCAGCCACTTCTGGTTCAAGTCTACGGTCTTTTCACTTTTGAACCAAAGCTATAAAAATAACAGTTTTAGAAACAATGATCTCATATCCTTCCTTGATCCTACCGAGATCTATTATTTAGGTAGTTCAAGTTCCTCCATGCTGATACCCTAGTCTCTCACTGTTCACAACATCAGAATATATTGATCTTCCTCCTCTCTGCACATTTCAGCTGTTCAATTCTCCAAGCCCTGGTACTCAGAGCACATAAGTACAACTTAACAGAGATGAGCAATGAGACCAGAAGCGCCATCACACTGAACTTTATAGTATCTACCAGGATTTCCTCTGACTTATGTTAGCCTGACAACCACACTGGACCCTCATTTAAGTAGATCCTTAATAAGGCTTAATAAAGCTCCCAGGGCTTCTCTGGTAGCTCAGCTGGTAACGAATTGACCTGCAGTGAGGAGATCCTGGTTTGATTCCTGGGTTGGGAAGATCCCCTGGAGAAAGGATAGGCTACCCACTCCAGTGTTCTTGGGCTTCCCTGGTGGCTCAGACAGTGAAGAATCCACCTGTAATGCAGGAGACCTGGGTTCGATCCCTGTTCTTCTCTAGGGGATCCCTAGAGAAGATCCCCTAGAAGAGGGCATGACAACCCACTCTAGTATTCTTGCCTGAAGAATCCCATGGACAGAGGAGCCTGGAGGGTTACAGTCCATGTGGTTGCAAAGAGTTGGACACGACTGAGTGTCTAAGCACAAGGTCCTCTAACTCCTGCAAACTGAGTTAAATGCAGTTCGGCTACATGATAGGCAAAAGAGACCAACATAATTCCATATCCTGGAGAGAGAAATATTTAGACAAAACAGACTTATCCACCTAGGGATAGGAAAGTCTTAACAACTGGTACAGCTTCAAATCATTGTGAAGGGCTGGTATCAGATTCAGTATAGAAAAGTAAGGTACAGTTTAATAGTCAAGAACACAGATTGTGTAACCAGATTCACTGGGCACAGATCGTGGCTCTCTGTTAGCTACATCACCATAGATAAGTTACTGGACCTCCCTGGGACTTAGTTTTCTGGCCTGTGATTGGGGCTTATAATACCCTACAGGGCCAGCATGAGAATTACATGAACAACAGAAGAAGAGCATTATACGTGTAGTAGTAATTATTGTTGTTGTTACGACCCACAAGTACTAAAAAAATTACTCCAGTGGCATTTCATGATGAAACTAAGGCACAATTAATTCAGCTCAATCATTTTTGCTAAAACTACAGAAAATCTGAATTTGTACTTGAGAATCAGTTGTTGTTGTAGTTTAGTCACTAAGTTGTGTGCGACTCTTTTGCAAACCCAGGCTCCTCTGTCCATGTAATTCCCCAGGCAAGAATACTGGAGTGGGTTGCCATTTCCTTTTCCAGGAGATATTCCCAACCCAAGGATCGAACCTGCATCTCCTGCGTTGGCACGCAGATTCTTTACCACTAAGCAACCTGGGAAGCCCATCAATAGGCGTGTGAAATTATTAACTGTATGGCGTTTTCTTACCTGTGTTGAAAACGCTTGTATGTTGATCAGCTGTGGCTCAGAGAAGAACTGCTGGTCACTAATTTTCAGAGAAAAGTAACCTTTCCTGAAAGAAGTCCCCAAGAAAAGAATGAGACAATATAATCATTAAGTTGGTCTTTAGAAAGACAAGGGTTAAAAATATTTTCAGGTTATGTGCATATATGAATTTGGATCAAACCACTACAATAATATACTATTCATGCCATAACTAGAAAGGAGCCCATAAAGATTAGCATAGTGAGATGCAGGTAAAAGCACTGTATATTCTTCTATCTCATTATAATAATGTTTCTTTTTCTTTTTTTTGGATTTTTCTAAATAGAATATATAAAAGGTTGAAAAATCAGTTGTTAGGCCAAGACCAGTTAGTGATATATTGAAGGTTAATGATCAAGCTGGAGAATGGAAAGGAATCTTTTACAGTCTTTGACTAGTTCTCAATGACTCCCACTTCCTTGCGAATTCTCTTTCCAACCACTGCCCAATTCACGTGAGTGGGCCCTGTTAACAATTTTGCAGTGCTTATATTACATGACTCTATGCCCACCCCTCCCTCTAGCCACATGCATAGTCACTGTGGCTTGGACGAGGGAAGAATGACTGATTCCAGCTTCCCTGGAAATTTGGAACTGGCCTGAGAGCCCCATTTGACTAAGGTGGAACCACAGTCTACCATGTTGATGAGAAAGTGGAGCAAGCTGGTCTCTAGGAGAGAGGTGAATATAGCCTTCCAGCAAAGCATCTGAGATGAGAGGAGGAACTGAGTCCTCTTCCCATTTCCCATTCTAACTCTTGGGCTTGCCCTAGAAGCCCAATGGTCCCTGATGTGTCTGAGATCTGAGCCATACATGCAATGTTATAATAAGTCTTGAAATTTTGCTTAATCTAGTTCAAGTTGACTCCCATTACTTGTAATCAAAGAGTCCTAATTAATAGAATAAAATAAGACTCACTCTTTGCTGCGGTTTTTATTTCCTGTAAAAGAGTGTTGTTTCAACAGCTTCAAAGACTACTAGCAGGAAAGGTAGGAGTTACCCACCTTCAAAGCCAAAGCAAGTTCAGAACTCACTTTGTGCTGGTAAGGCATATGATTAACACATTATGGGTGGTTTTGAATTCTGGCCTACTATAGGAACTATTGTTTTAAAGGTTCTTTAAAAGGCATTCATGGAACTGACTACTGAAACATGAAAGAATGTGGATGAATCTCAAAAGCATTACGGTAAAAGCCAGAACCAGAAGATTATATACTGTATGAGTCCATTCACATGACATTTCAGAAAGGGCAAGACAATAAGAATGAAAAACAGACCAGTATTTGCCAGGGACTGTGGGGAAGGGAGTGCTTGTAAAAATGAGATGGGGACAGGGTGACAAGGCTGTTTCATATCTTGCTTGAGGTCGCAAGACTGCAAGACTATATATATACATTTGTTAACACGCATAGAACAGTATAGTTTAAAATGAGAGATTTTATTAGGTGCAAATTATACCTCAATAAATCAGATTTTTTTTTTAAAAAAAAAGGAATTCTTGTCTTCCCTCTCATTCCACCCTTCCTTTCATTTTTGGTTCCATTCAAATCCTATCCCTCTGCCCTCCTCCCTCCAGACTTCAAGACAATACAGGTGACGAAGCAGCTGAACGCAGAAAGAAAGGGTGGCTACCTGCAACCTACTGGGGAAAAATGATTTTGGTGGCCCTTAGATTCTAATAACTGTGTACAGCCTCTCGGCAATGCCAGCTAATCAGGGTCACTAGGACTATATTTCCAAGTCATCTCACGCTCCACAGAGGGATTCCAGCCCAAAGGAAGCCAATCCTAAAGAATCCTAGTGGGCACATTCATGGGGAAAACAACCACAAGCCCATGTGGCAGGTAGCCCCTTTAGCTTCTGTATCATCCAGAGACTTAGATAATTTCCTTTTTCTCTGAGTTCCGACTAACCTTGTTTTACTACTCCTCTCATTCTCTCTTTTAAAAAAATTTTTAGATAAGAAATCCAATGTTTAAATGGGTACTAAAAAGTAAAAAGAATATTGAAAGAAATCTCTGTAAAATAGTTGCCAAACTTTGTCCTGTTTAAGTGTGCAAAGCTGACCCTGGAAAGAAATCCACGATAAGGGATTAAAGAGATTAAACAGATGAGAGGCTTAACTTTGGTTGTCTATGGACCTTTATATACTTCACACACTTCACAAGTGAGTCTGAGACATATGACTCCAGGTATGGAGCTGTGCATGTGTGTCTGTCTACGTGTGATGCAAACACTGAACAACTATACTTGAAGGAAAATGAATGGAGAAGACAGAACTCAAAGGGATTCTATGGCATCAGACACCAGAGTTTTAAGCTCTGTCTCTGGAGCAATATTTTCCTATAACAATGAAATTTTGCCCCCAGAGGATGGAAGCACACCTGTTATCCCAAGTACTACTAAAGAGGCAGAAATCATTGAGTTTGAAGGCATGGGGTGTGGAATCAGACAGCCTTAGGTTAGAGCCTCAGCTCTGTACTCATAGGCTGTGAGGCCTGGACAAGATTACATATATGCTCAAGGCCTCAGTTTTCCTATCTGTAGCCTGGGAACATAAATATACATAATTCACATCAAGTGCGCAACACAATGGTGGGCTCATGGTGAGCAAACACTAGCTGTCCTTACACCTGTAAGATGGGTCTTTTGAGGTTACCAGCATCACTGGCTCTGAACTGCAACAGGGAACACGTGATCTACTTTTCTCCCCACTTGTCCAGATCTTAAACGTTTTTAAAAATTCTCAAATTTAGTGGTGATAGTAGAAAATATTCACTGCTTCCTTTATCACTGTTCCATGGGGTTCAACTCCCTATCTACATACAGAGTCCACTTTGAAACAGGCTGCACTAATGAAGCAGAGCAGGGTAAAGGATAATCCAAGAAGCTAATCTTTGGGGTGCATTCCCTGATTTCTAGTTAGTAGATTTGCTCTGCTAATTATACGGCTCGATTTGCTTGGGTAACTGTTAACACTCAGCTGCATTCCTGAAGCATATGTCAGCTGGGTGGGGGAAGACAGCCAGAATTGTGTTAGGCATCAGAAGAAAACTGGATCAGGCTTTAAAATTAACCACAATTAGCCCCAGAAAGTGGATAATAACAAGTTAACCGTGACTCTTCATTTCCTTCCAACTCTGAAATTCTAGGAACCATACAACACCCCATCCTCTAGCCATGCCCTCCCCTATGGCAGAGAACCCTAATGCTGAAGTAGCAGCTGCATCTGGGTAGAGAAGCGATTTTGTTCCTCCCAGGCCAAAAAAACTGGGTAATTGTGCTAGGAACTTTCCCGTCACATCGGAGAATTACCCACAATTACGTGATAAAAGGAAAATGCCTCTAACAGAAGCACTCTCTCTGAGCAATTACAGCGAAATGATGACAGGCAGCTGAAAGCGGCACTTGCAGAGTATCGATCTCCCCCAGAAGAGGAGGGAGGGCTCTGAGGGGCGGAGGGTAGGGAGTGCAGAGAACTGACGGGAAGGAGGCCGGAGGAAAGCAACAGAACACTGGCTCACCTGGGCTTTTCTCTGCTGTGCACAAAACGCACTTTTTTCTCCTTCACATCTTTCCAACTGAAGTGGCCAGCCTTGTCGAGCTGAATCTCTTTTCCATTCCTTGAGAGCACGAGCTGACCATTGGTGGGGGTGCTCACCACATGGAACAGTAGGTCTTCAACCCTGCCACCCTGGTCTTGAACATTCAGGAGGAAAAAGTCCAGTGGCTTCATTGAACCAATTGCAAGGGTGAGGGAACCATTCACGTGAAGACTAGGGGTGTGTATTTTGCCTGGAAAACATATGAATCCAAAGGTCAGGCTTGGTACAGTCACTAATTAGCTTATTATTATTATTTTTTTAAAGAAATATACATGTAATGTTCATTCAGAACTACAAAGATGGGGCTTCCCTAGTGGCTCAGTGGTAAAGAATTCACCTGCAAGGCAGGAGACACAGGAGACGTGGGTTCATAGGTTGGGAAGATCCCCAGGAGAAGGGAATGACTACCCACACCAGTATTCTTGCCTGGAGAATTCCATGGACAGAGGAGCCTGGCAGGCTACAGCCCATGGGGTTGCAAAGAGTCAGACATGACAGAAGGGTAATGTTGATTCAGAAAAACAAAGATGAAACTCTAGACTACTGTATTCTGTAAGCCTCCTTCTAATCCAGTGGTTCTCTTCCTAGATGTGCATGAGAATAACATAGGGTGTCAGTGTTACACTATAAAACTCCTAGAAGAATATACAGGAGAAAATCTTTGTGATCTTAAATTAGACAAAGCTTTCTTATATATGACACAAAAAGCACAAGTGACAAGAAAAAAATAGATACAGCAGACATCATTAATACTAAAAACGTTTGTGCTTCAAAGGACATTAGCAGGAAAATGAAAAGAGAATCCACAGAAGAGGAGAAAATATTTGCAAATCACATATCTGAAAAGGGATTTGTATCCCCTTTGTATCCAGGATATACATAAAGAATTCTTACAACTCAATAAACGACAAATAAACCAATTTTAAAATAGGCAGTGAATGGACATTTCTCCTAAGAAGATATATACAGAAGGTCAATAAGAGCATGAAAAGGTGCTCAACATTATCAGTCATCAGGGAAATTTGAATTAAAATCACAAGATATCATCATCTCACACCCATTTTAGGAAGCACAATAAAGTGTTCCTGAGGGTGTAGAGAAACTAGAAATCTCATATATTGCTGGTGGAATGGAAAATGGTAAGCCACTTGGGAAGACAGTCTGGTGATTCCTCAAGCAATTAAACACAGAGCTACCACATGATCCAGCAATTCTGCTCCTAGGCATATACCCAAGAGTACTGAAAGCATAGAAAGTGAAAGTGAAAGTCCCTCAGTCATGCCTGACTCTTTGCGACCCCATGGAATATACACACAGTCCATGGAATTCTCCAGGACAGAATACTGGTAGCCTTTCCCTTCTCCAGTAGATCTTCCCAACCCAGGGATTGAATCTAGGTCTCCTGCATTGCAGGTAGATTCTTTACCAGCTGAGCCACAAGGGAAGCCCAAGAATAGTGGAATGGGTAGCTTATCCCTACTCCAACAGATCTTCCCTACCCAAGAATCGAACCAGGGTCTCCTGCATCGCAGGCAGATTCTTTATCAACTGAGCTATCAGTGAAGCCCATTGAAAGCATATGTCCATAGAAAAACTGTAACACCAATGTTCATAGCAGTGTTATTTATAAAAAACAAAAGTGGAAACAACTGAAACAATCAAGCATCAATTGAATGAATAAACAAGATGTGGTATATGCTTACAACAGAGTATTATTCGAGCATAAAAAGAAATGAGGTACTGATACTTGTTCTAACACAAAGGAACCTTGAAAATACTATGTGAGATGAAAGCAGCCAGATGTAAAAGGCCACATATTGTATGCTTCCATTTATGTGAACTATTTAGGGTAGGCAATTCCATAGAGACAGAAAGCACTGTGGTTTCTGTGTTTAGCAGGAGCTAAAGCAATGGGTCAGTAGAGAGAGATTACTAATCGTTACTGGATTTCTTTTTAGGATGATTAAAATGACCTAGAATTAGATTGTGATGATGGTTGTGTAGCATTGTGGATATACTAAAACCTCATTATGTACTTTCAAGGGTAAGTTCTATGGTATGTGAATTATATCTCAATAATAACAATAAAGAATCAAAGAGATTTTTTAAAACAATATTGATACTTAGGCTCCACCACCAGAGATTCTAACTTAGGTGTTCTGGGGTGGAGCCTTGGTCATTTTATAAGCTCCACAGGTATTCCTAATTGTTCGCCACGTTGGAGAACACAGTCCTCTCTTAACACATCTGTCATATCTGACCATCAGACCCACCAAGGGCAAGAGGAGAGGCAAGTGCCAGATACCATTTGCAGGAACAGCACCAGTTAACCTACAGTGAAGTAGGATTATTAGTGGCTTACAATCAGAATTCAAGTGAAATATACACACATTGCTTTAAAAATTTACGATCTCTGTCCACAAGAAACATATGAGTTAGGATTTCTGACCTTTATGTGGAATTCATCCCGTCTCCTGCAAGTTGTTTTGTCTGAGTTTTAATTGGCAGTGCTTCCTTTTACAAGTAGGACAGACATGGCATTAGGAATGCCAAGTTTCAGGGGAACTACTTCTAATGTAAGATTACTCTAACGAAAGTCAAATTCATTTGCACAAGTTGACTTGTATTACATCCCAAGTGGGGTAAGCTGACTCTCAAGTACTTAGGGCTTCAGAAGGATCCCAATGAAATAAGCTAAAGATATTTTTTTCCCATGGGAAGTCTTAATATCATAGGAGGTCAGAAATACAGTAATGAAAAATATGATTGACTGCAGGTGATAAAACATGATTCATGTTATCGATGAAGGACACTCAAAAGCCAAGAAATGCTCAGAACTCCCAATTTTCATTCACCTGTAAAAATTTGGGGGTCCAAAATTAAGCCTGAATTTAAATTTTATTCTCCTTGTTTTTTAAGGTAAAATGTCCACTGATGGGTTAGACAAGACTAGTTCCATTTCTTTAACAGGTTACCTAATTCTTAATGGCACACAGAGTGGCTTGAAATCCATCTACTTCCAATATATGAACCTAATAGGGAAGGCTCCTAATTAGGCACCATTCACTAATTATTTATCATTTATCTCCAGTGTGCACAAAGAATACATCATTGCAGCCGGCCATAATTAGCTCTACATGTTGATAAAAATATAATAAATTATATCTATTAATATAAACATATATATAAAATCTTCTATAACATGGCTGTGGTTCAGGAACATAATTAAGTTTTATGTCAAATTTCTGATCTGATAGTTGTGACTTTTAAAGTGCAGATTACTTCTTTTTCCCTTCCAAAGGTCTTAGAAGTTGAATTCTCCCAATTTTTCATTGTCTCTAAATAAGTCCCTTACAGCAGCATCCAGGGTTTTCCCAGAATGGGAAGCCTGCATTTTATATCACATGGGCCAACTGTATCTGCAAACTCAGCCTCTGCATGGAGAAATTACAGGTGATTTCACCAGACCATTGGGGGAGAAGCACTTACCAGCACATGTCTCATTAGAAGAGTGGGTGGAGAAGCCAGGAACACAGTTGGAAACACAAAGACCGCTCTTCAGAAAGAAGCCCTGGTCACAGAGCTGACACCAGTCTCTGCGGCTGCACTGCGAGCACCCCTTAGGGCAGGCTATCAAAGACAGGACACATCAAATCAGGCAGAACGAAGGCACAGGCACTCAGTGAAGGCCACCAGTGACAAAGAAATGAAGACTGAAAGCACAGCAACACATGACCCCCAGCTATAGCAGAAGAGAGTTCTGACCATTGCCTATAGATTTTCACAGACAGCTGGTCTACCCCAGAAAGGCAGTAAACAGGGAGGAGTACCTTTGCTTTACCCACTATGACCTGAACACATTGCATATAAATGGATTGTTTAAAAAGGTAACCATACTGACTTGTAAGGGAGGCAGTTTCTAGGCATTAAGAGCATAAATCCTGTTGGGGTATCATCCCTATTTTCTACTACTTAACAGGTGTTGAATTCAGGCTGTTTTAACAGCCTGTGCTGTAATAATTTTCTCATCTTAAAAATGGAGATAGTATTGATAATAGCACCTAATGCACTGATTATTGGTTGGATTAGAGGTGCTCTACATAATGAGAAGTGACCAGAGTAGTACTGGGCACACGAAAAAACTCAAATGTACCACTATCATGGCTTTTCTTATTTTTATGATTATTTTAAATATATGGGGAAGGCAAGCTTTTTAAAAAGACCATAGATTATTTCTTTCAATCAAGTCAATTATCTTCTATAAATCAAGTGTTTACTGCTTATTATTCTGTTTCCTCAGTTGAGCTGTTAGAAAGAGGTGGCACAGGATGGTTTAAAAAGTCTTGAATCAGAAAATCTGAGTTTAATAGCTGATTTTATGTTGCACTGGTTAATTCTTAATTCTTAAGCCTCTTTTTTTTTTCCCACTTGAAAACAGGATTCATAGTGTCTGCCATATTTTACCAAGTGATTGTGAATGTGAAATAAGATAATGCAAATGAAGGAAATTTGGGAAAACGTAAAATGCCATGCCTGGGTAAAGGCATTATCATTAAATATCAATTATCCTTTAAAGTATGGGCTTCCCAGGAGGCTCAGTGATAAAGAATCCATCTGCGAATGCAGGAGACGCAGGTTTGATACCTGCGTCAGGAAGATTCCCTGGAGAAGGAAATGGCAAGCCACTCCAGTATTCTCGTCTGGAGAACCCGATGGACAGAGGAGCTCAGTGAGCTACAGTCCATGGGGTATCAAAGAGTCAGACATGACTTAGGGACTGAACAATAGCAACATGGTACCAAGTTTTGATAGAAATGATGAGAACAAACTGAGGAAGCTCTTGTGAATAACTTAATGGACAAGGAGATTAAGACTTTGGGTTTAACTTCAGTTTAATATAAAAGTTCAACGTATCTCACTAAAATGTTCCCAAAATTTCTATTCTTTAAGGATATAACGGCAATAACAAGGTCAACGGGTAATTTAGTCTACACGCTGAAAACCCTGGCCCCATGTTAACAGGGCTGACCTACTCTTAATGGACACCTCACCTTAGTTCAATATAAGCTTTCTAGTCCATGAAATATTGGCTTCGTTTCCATGCAGACCTTTAGGGCCAACATTGATTTGTGCAAAAGAATTATTGGTCTGCACTTTCACATTCTACTTAGCCAGCCATTGGCAGGGGTGCACAAGAAGCCATCAATTACTTTAGGCCAAACTCCCTGGGTTTTCATTCTGCTCCTAATTCATATTCTCCTTGGCTACCTGAGAATCAACACACCTGACTTCCTTGTTGCCCTCACTTCTTTCAGAGAACGCAGCACAGTCTCCAACTCACCTGTGCATTTGTGGTTAGTGTGGTCTGCAAAGAAACTCTTCCCACATTCCTGGACACACTGGGCTTCCAAGAGGAGAAACGGCTCTTCACAGTGGGTGCACTCACGGGGACCTTGGCACTGCAGACAGTGGCTGTCACAGCCTGAAAGACACAAGTCAAGTCGACAGGAGTGTGTGTGGCTTTCCAAGGGGCTCCTGGCCTTCGTGGTGAGGCCAGGCAATCTGGTGGGCCAGGCAGCAAACTGGGAGTCAGGAAGCCAGGCTTCTGATTGTGACTGCTGTGCTGACTAACTGGGTGACTTAGCACTAGTTACTGCAGTTCTCTGAGCCTCAGTGTCCTGTAAAATGGAATGAACATGCTGCTCCATCCAGCTCTTTGGATAAAGGCCAAATTATACAAGCAAAAATACTCTGCAAACTATAAATTGACAGATATTTTCTAGCAGTCATGTATGGATGTGAGAGGTGGACCATGAAGAAGACTGAGCACCGAAGAATTGATGCTTTCCAATTGTGGTGCTGGAAAAGACTCTTGAGAGTCCCTTGTACCACAAGGAGATCAAACCAGTCAATCCTAAAGGAAATCAACCCTGAATATTCATTGGAAGGACTGATGCTGAAGCTGAAGCTCCAATACTCTATCCACCTGATGTGAAGAGCCGACTCACTGGAAAAGACCCAGATGCCGGGCAAGACTGAGGGCAAGAGGCAAAGGGACCAAACAAAGGATGAGATGGTTGGATGATGGCATCACCGACTCAATGGACATGAGTTTGAGCAAACTCCAGGAGATAGTGAAGGGCAAGGGAGCCTGGCGTGCTGTAGCTCATGGGGTTGGACATGACTCAGAAACTGAAGAACAACAAGCTAGTATCATCATTATGGTCCAGTCCTGGCTCTCTGCTCTGCTTCTCTGAAGTGTCAGTCTTTCCTGGCTGGCCCGGTCAGTTATCAGAAGATCACCCAAGGATGCTCCCAGGAAGGCTGCCTGTGCACTTCGGGTGGCATTTCAGGATGTGAAAATTTTATGGTGTTAAATTAAGGCTGAAACAGGTACTGGACCAGAGTAAGGTGATAGATACATATGGAGGCTTGTGGAAGGCAGATGGTGGAATAATATGGTCTTTTAATGTGCTTAGATGACCAGAGCACACTGACCCCTCCATCTGGAGCACAGCACTGTTCAATTTTTAAGGAAATCCAAAACTAATGGTCAAAACATTCCTGTTTTTGTGGCCATATACCCTTAAGATTCCCATGTGGACTTCGAAATTATCAAATGTTGTGCTAGAGCATGGGCTTCCCAGGTGGAGCTAGTGGTAAAGAACCCCCCTGCCAATGCAGGAGCCGTAAGAGACACCTGTGAGATCCCTGGGTTGGGAAGATCCCCTAGAGGAGGAAATGGCAACCCATTCCAGTATTCTTTCCTGGAGAATCCCATGGACAGAGGAGCCTGGCAGGCTACAGTCCATGGGATCACAAAAAGTTGGACATGACTGAAGCGACTTAGTACACAAGTTGGGGCATGGGAGAAGGAAAGAGGGGACATTTTCATTATAACAAAGAAAAGCTCTTAAGAAGGAAACCAGAAATCAGATAAAAAGCCATAAGGAAAACTTTCCATGGGCTCCTTCTCAGAACAGTGGCAATCAGAAGAGATGGAAGCTTGGGTGAGCACAGAGAAGGGCTGCAGACACTTACTCTTGCAGAGGCCCAGGTCCTGGTAAAATGATGCTGAGCACTGCTCCACGCAGGCACCATCCTGGAGAACATAGCCATCCATGCATTGGAGGCAGTCTGTCCTCAGAGGCCCGCTGCATGCATTGCAACTCCAGTCACACTCTAGAAAGAAAGTTCCTTCAATCAGCTTCCTTTCTGTCCACCCTCAGTCCCAGAGACTAATCTACAAGGATGATGTCTGCAGCTGCACGGGGTGAAGTGAGGACACCATAAGAGATGTCAGGTACGTGAGCTGTAATGAGGCTCTGCTTGTAGTAGCCCGCACGCCTCTCTGAGGTTGAGTGTTTCCTAATTAGGTTAGACACAGCACATACACGGCACGTACAAGGATTGCTCCACACTGGAATGAAGCCTGCTTGTCAGCGGGGCTGCTGAGGAGCCAAACCAACTGGATCTTATTTGATATGGACTCGAGAGTTCTGTATCCCCAAGAAACAGCATCTTCATGCAAAGTCTGCTCCAGAGATTAGCCAAATTTCTTCCACAAACCTAACAGGACCTCCTCCAAATGCCAACAGGTAAAGGAAGTCAGGGGTTTTCCTAGTGGATCAGATAGTACAGAATCTGCCTGCAAAGCAGGAGAGCTGGGATCGATCCCTGGGTTGGGAAGATTCCCTGGAGAAGGGAATGGTAATTGACTACAGTATTCTTGTCTGGAGAATCCCATAGAAAGAAGAGCCTAGCAGGCTACAGTCCATGGGGTGGCAAAGAATTGGACATGATTGAGCAAATAACACTTTCACTTTCAAAGGATGTCAGAGACTCAAGGAAGGATTTTTCTGCTCACTACACTAACACCAGCTGTGTGACTTCCTTCCTCTCAGAAATCAGGCAGTGACCAACACAACGCAAAGAAGAACTGACGCTGGAGTTAAAGGGGTGTGAAAGAACGGTACAGAAAGAAAGGGATTCCTGAAATAAAACAGATCTCATGTATGGCAGACTTGATTCCTTTACATGTTCATTACCTCAAACAAACATTTGTGGGGTATACAGTCTCAAGCCAGCTTATCGAGTGGTGGGTGTAGACTGTCCTCAAGAAGCTTATGTTAGAGTGGGTCCCAGCCCAAGTCACCCACACAAGTGATCCAGGGGAATCGTTAGAAATACAGATCATCAGGTTCACTGTCAGGACTACCGAGTCAGGACCGGGGTGTGGGACGTAGGAAAACGTGGTGCTGTGGCTATGGCTTTGGTGCTTATGATTATTCTGGTTGTTGCCACCGTTGTTTTGGCCCAGGCAATTCAGATGCTGTCAGAAAATGCAAAGTCCTAGCTCGAAAGGTCAGTCCTTCATGCATGCATGACAGGACAAGAAAGCAGAGTTAAGCACTTGGTTTTGAAATCAAGTAGATCTACATTCAAGTCACAGTGGAAGTGACAAATAGATTCAAAGGATTATATCTGATAGACAGAGTGCCTGAAGAACTATGGACCGAGGTTTGTGATATTGTACATGAGGCAGTGATCAAGACCATTCCCAAGAAAAAGAAATGCAAAAAGGCAAAATGGTTGTGCGAGGAGGCCTTACAAATAGCTGAGAAAAGAAAAGACACAAAAGGCAAAGGAGAAAAACAAAGATATACTCATTTGAATGCAGAATTCCAAAGAATAAGAAGGAGAGATAAGAAAGCCTTCCTCAGTGATCAATGCAAAGAAATAGAGGAAAACAATAGAATGGGAAAGATTAGAGCTCTCTTCAAGAAAACTAGAGATACCAAGGGAACATTTCATGCAAAGATGGGCACAATGAAGGACACAAATGGTATGGACCTGAAAGAAGCAGAAGATATTAAGAAGTGGTAACAATACACACAAGAACTATAAAAAAAAGATCTGCATGACTGAGATAACCATGATGGTGTGATCACTCCCCTAGAGCCAGACATTCTGGAATGTGAAGTCAATCTGGCCTTAGGAAACATCACTATGAACAAAGCCAGTGGAGGTGATGGAATTCCAGTTGAGCTATTTCAAATCCTAAAAGATGATGCTGTGAAAGTGCTGCACTCAGTATGCCAGCAAATTTGGAAAACTCAGCAGTGGCCACAGGATTAGAAAAGGTCAGTTTTCATTCCAATCCCAAAGAAAGGCAACCAAAGAATGTTCAAACTACCTCACAATTGCACTCATCTCACACGCTAGCAAAGTAATGCTCAAAATTCTCTAAGCCAGGTTTCAAGAGTATGTGAACCATGAACTTCCAGATGTTCAAGCTGGATTTAGAAAAGGCAGAGGAACCAGAGATCAAATTGCCAACATCCGTTGGATCATTGAAAAAGCAGGACAGTTCCAAAAAAACATCGACTTCTGCTTTATTGAGTACGCCAAAGCCTTTGACTGTGTGGATCACAACACACTGTGGAAAATTCTTCAAGAGATGGGAATACCAGACCACCTGACCAGCCTCCTGAGAAGGTCAAGAAGCAACAATTAGAACTGGACATGGAACAACAGAGTGATTCTAAATCAGGAAATGAGTACGTCAAGGCTGTATATTGTCACTCTGGTTATTTAACTTATATGCAGAGTACATCATGAGAAACACTGGGCTGGATGAAGCACAAGCTGGAATCAAGATTGCCAGGAGAAATATCAATAACGTCAGGTATGCAGATGACACCACCCTTATGGCAGAAAGTGAAGAAGAACTAAAGAGCTTCTTGATGAAAGTGAAAGAGGAGAGTGAAAAAGTTGGCTTAAAACTCAACATTCAGAAAACTAAGATCATGGCATCCAGTTCCATCACTTCATGGCAAATAGATGGGGAAATAGTGGAAACAGTGAAAGACTATTTTGGGGGGCTCCAAAATCACTGCAGATGGTGACTGCAACAATGAAATTAAAACCGGCTTGTTCCTTGGAAGAAAAGCTATGATCAACCTAGACAGCTTATTAAAAAAAGCAGAGACATTACTTTGCCAACGAAGTTCTGTCTAGTCAAGGCTATGGTTTTTCCAATAGCCATGTATGGATGTGAGAGTTGGACTATAAAGAAAGCTAAGTTCTGAAGAATTGATGCTTTCAAACAGTGGTGTTGGAGAAGACTCTTGAGAGTCCCTTCAACTGCAAGCAGATCCAACCAGTCCATCCTAAAGGAGATCAGTCCTGGGTGTTCATTGGAAGACTGATGTTGAAGCTGAAACTCCAATACTTTGGCCACCTGATGTGAAGAGCTGACTCATTTGAAAAGACCCTGATGCTGGGAAAGAGTGAAGGCAGGGGGAGAAGGGGACGACAGAGGATGAGATGGTTGGATGGCATCACTGACTGTATGGACATGAGTTTGAGTAAGCTCCAGGAGTTGGTGATGGACAGGGAAGCCTGGTGTGCTGCAGTCCATGGGGTCACAAAGAGTTGGACATGAATGAGCGACTGAACTGAACTGATATTCAAGTCAAAGCTTTGTCACTTTTAATCTGTATGTCTTACACACCTTCCTTGAGCTTTTTGAGCCTTAGTTTCTTTATCTGTTAAACATGGATAAGAAGAGCAGCTTCATAAGGTTATTATGAATATTGGAGAAGGAAATGGCAAACCACTCCAATATTCTTGCCTGGCAAATTCCATGAACAGAGGAAACTGGTGGGCTATGGTCCATGAGGTCTCAAAGAGTTGTACATGACTTAGCGACTGAGCAACAACAGTAACAACAAATTGTGAAGATAAAATGGAATAATGAATTGAAGGAACTCAGCACAGTGCCTGGTACATGGCAATTTAATAAAGGTTTGCAGCTGAAGTAGTTTCTCTGGAGAAAGTATCACCCCTCAGTGTTGGCTTGTCCCATGTCCCCCTTCACTAAGAAGCTAAGGAAACCTCTCGTTAGGCACTTTTCTCTCTTCTCTGAGGCAATATTTCTAAGTCCCAGAGAAGCAAGTAAATGTGCAAGATAGTACACGTGCTTCTAAGAAGATTCATAGAGTTAATCTCACTCATTTATTTGACTGCCTCAATCCTGAGGGAAAATGACTAAAACAGAGCCTTGAAGACCGCCGGCACGGTTATGAAATCACTTTACAACAGGGAGGATTTGTGGGAATCTTGTTTTTCACCACAGACTGAAAACCTTCAGTTAGAAAAGAGAAACTAGAAAAGGTTTTGCAGTCTTGAGCACAGCAGACCACCAAAGTTAACAGCCAGGTAGAATTTCTTGGAATGAAAAATACACAATTTTGCAAAACCTTAAAGCATCCCAAGTTTATCTGACAGATGTTTAACCTCCAATTCTGAGCCCTAGCTTTTCTGGCAGCATCATAAAGGGTTAGGGGGGCAGTGTGTGGAACATGGAATGGAGAAATGGAGAAGAGAAATTGAACAGGAGCAAGGAAAATCCACCCTTCAGTTCTGTTTTTCTCTCAGCTGAGTGCTGCCATTGGAAGAGCATATGTTTGATCATTCTAAACACTGGAGGGCAAGGTAAAAGCTACTCGGTTTTTGACATTGCTCCCTCAAGAACACCTGGAGAACAACGACTGCATCTTCACTCTTTGAAGTATGTTAAGCAGAGATGAACAAATTAGATACAACTTCCTTCCTCATTAAGCTTAGAGTCTCGCAATCTAGAGTTGTAAGTGCAAATGCCCCCAGGCCAAGGAAGGCAATGAAAATCTTCAAAAGAGGCCTGGTGTGATAGAACAGGGAATGATGGGAACTGTGGCAATCTTAGGAGATCACGCTCCCCCAATGAAGACAATTGCTCCTTGTCTCCAACCTACTGTTGCACTGAGGGACGCAAACCCAGCGCTGCCAGACCTTCTGACTCTCAAAACAAACTGCAAATCTCAACTTTTATATGGCAAGTCTTTTGATTGTTTAGAAGGCAAAGAGTTAAGAACTTAAAAACACTGTTTTAATACATTTAGTGGGGAGAAAAACATGTCTTGGACCAAATACAACCTGAGGATTTCTAGTTTGCCACCTCTGGTCTAGTAATTAATACTAATGTGCATGTGTGCCATGCTCAGTCATTTCCAACTCTTTGCGGCCCCATGGATTCTCCAGGCAAGAATGCTGGAGTGGGCTGCCGTGACCTTCTCCAGGGGACTTTCCTGATCCAGGGATCAAACCCTCATCTCTTGCGTCTCCTGCATTGGCAGGTGGATTCTTTAACCACTGAGCAACCTGGGAAGCCCTCTAGTTACTAACACCTGGCACAATATCTAGGCCATGGTAGGTACTCAAAAATACTTGCTTCATTAATAAATTAATGAATACATACATAATGAAATTCTCCAGTAAAGGGGTATCGCCAAGTAAGAGAGCTGTCATGCAACTGAGGAAGACTGTTACCTTTGCACGTCTTGGTGGAGAAGTCCAGATAGTATTGCGGGGCACAGCTCTCATGCTGACAGTCCCCAAAGAGCAAGACCTTGCTTGGATCTCGGCAGGAGGTACAGCTGGCCTGTGAATCACAGCTTCCACAATGCATGTTGCATGCTGAGCAGATAGGAAAAGAAAGTGACCAGATGATTAGAATTGCAAATATGGAAGCACTGATCAAACCTAGACAGATGCTGTGAAGGAACAGCCTGTTCTCTAAATACTGCTCAGAATCCTCCCCTGTGATCAACAGTAACAGAAAATGTTGGTCTTATCTTCCAAAATAAAAAAGGGGAAGTTTATTTTCCAGAGAAGATAAATTATAAAGCCAAGAATAGAAATCCCACATCCAAACTGTCCCATGCCTCAGCCACAGAATTTATACTTATCCCAAGATCTCTGGAATAATAATCCAGAGTGTCACTGGAACTTGGCTTCTTAAGGAATCAAGGCTCCTACAGTTCTCAATGTAGATTTAGATTTTTGTGTGATGCCAGGATTAAAATTGGATACTGACTTAATCTGGAGCTCGGGAAATCCCATATTTTAAGATACAAAGGACTCTAAGGTGACCTGGGTTACTGATTTCCCCAGTTCTAATTCTTAGCTGCCACTTATTTGGGCATTCATAGATGATCCCCAAACCCTGTCACCTGCCATGCTTCCGTCTCTCTCTGGTTTAACAACTAGCATTTCTCCAGCTGCCCAGCAGTTTACTCTAGAAACCTTAGAATCTCTTCTGGCACCTCTCTTTCTCTTGATCCTAATTCATCACTCACTGGATCTTATTTAGATGAATTCTCCTATATAATTCTCAGAACTTGTTGCTTTTCTCCATGTCCACACATGCCAGGACATCCAAGCCATCATCATTTCTTACTTGATCACTATCATAGCCTTCTAATTGGTTTGACTTCTTGCATTCTATTCCATGAATCCCCCAAAGTGATTTTTTTCTAAAATTCAGACTTATCAAGTGTCTGAGGGCACTTTCATCTATGAACGCATATCCTGCTTCAGTCTTGGAAAAATGTCAGCCATCATTTCTGTAAATATTGCTCCTCCATCACTCCCTCCACTCTTCCTACCTAGAAATCATAATAAACATATTTGAATCCTCCCAATATAATCTCCATGTCTCTTGTCTTTAACTCTTACTCATTCTTCAGTCTCTTCCACACAAAGGCCTTCCCTGACCCTCCAGTCTGGAACAGGTCTCAGGTCTCCCAGGTACAGTTCTTACACATTTCATTCTTGCCATACATAGAAATGTTCCATTCAGTGATTATTTACCATCTTTATCATTTAAAGCTGTAAGCTTCATGAAAGCAAAGACTAGATTTGTTTTGTTCCTTTCACAGTCCCCAGGGCCCAGCTGGTTATCTATAATTATGCCTGTGTTAAGTCATGTCCACCTCTTTATGATTCCACTGACTGTAGCCTGCCAGGCTCCTCTGTCCATGGGATCCTTCAGGCAAGAATACTGGAGTGGGTTGCTATTTCCTCCTCCAGGGGATCTTCCCAATTCAGAGATCAAACCCATGTCTCCTGCATCTCCTGCATTGCAGGTGGATTCTTTATCCACTGAGCCATTGGGAAATTGGTGTTGAATAAATACTAGCAATATAAATGATAGAAGCCAGATACTGTAATTACATATACTCAAGCACTAGCATCTTTGCCTCACTCTAAAATTTTCTCAGTATGTTTCAGATGAAAATTCTAGAGAGGGATCGTGTCAATTTTAGTTCTAAAGGATATCAAATGCAGTAAAATGACCTCCCACTAAAATAAAAAGAAACTCCTTTTGTTTCACCTACAAGAAGAGCCACTGGTATAAAATATCATTTACAATATGTAAACTGGTAATTAAATGTCCTATGTAAATTCTAGACTGGAATTTCAAACAGCTAGCTTAACAATGCAATGGCAACCCACTCCAGTACTCTTGCCTGGAAAATCTCATGGACAGAGGAGCCTGGTAGGCTGCAGTCCATGGGGTCGCTAAGACACGACTGAGCGACTTCACTTTCACTTTTCACTTTCATGCATTGGAGAAGGCAATGGCAACCCACTCCAGTGTTCTTGCCTGGAGAATCCCGGGGACAGGGGAGCCTGGTGGGCTGCCGTCTATGGGGTCGCACAGAGTCGGACACGACTGAAGCTACTTAGCAGCACCAGCTTAACAATAATTAGAAAAGAATAATTGTTGGAAACTTATATCAGCCTAAACTTTTATCATTTTGGGAGGCAGGATTTCTATACCCATTGTATCTTAATTTTGCCAAAGGGTCTGACAGAAGTCTTAAAGATATACCTGTGAATACAAAAATGAAATGGTGTCTAGCAGTTGTAGGTGGATTTGAAGACAGTTGCAATACATACTCAAAAAGTTGTCAGTAAATTTTTGTAACTGGAAATGAATGTCTGTACTAGAGTATTATGATGAAGTCAATTTCTTACTCGATTATTTTTATCAATGGCTTTAATGAAAACAGAGATCATGCTAATCATATTTAAATATGCCACATACACTTATACTGAACACATACCACCTGAAAGAAAAATTCACATTTACTTCAGCCAGTTGTAGCAGTAAACTAGGCTTCCCTGGTGGCTCAGTGCTAAAGAATCTACCTGCCAATCAGGAGATGTGGGTTCGATCCCCGGGTCGGGAAGATCCCGTGGAGGAGGAAATGGCAAACCCACTCCGGTACTCTTGCCCAGAGGATCCCATGGACAGGGGAGTCTGGCAGCCTACAGTCCATGGGGTCGCAAAGAGTTGGATACCACTGAGCAACTAAACATAGCAATAAATTAAAGCAATCAGATGAAATTTAAATGGATATATCTTTCCTTTTCTCATTTGCCTTTCGGTTCTCTTCTTTTCTCAGCTATTTTTAAGGCCTCCTCAGACAACGATTTTGTCTTTTTGCATTTCTTTTTCTTGGAGATGGTCTTGATCACTGCCTCCTGCACAATGTCATGAGCCTCCATCCATAGTTCAATGGACTCAATGGACTCAATGGACATGACTCAATGGACTCAATGGACATGAGTTTGAGCAAACTCTGGGAGATAGTGAAAGACAGGGAAGCCTGGCGTGCTGCAGTCCATGGGGTCGCAAAGAGTCAGACATGACTGAGCAACTGAACTGACTGAATCAGATGAAATAAGCTACACTGTAAGGAGAGTCCTGCATTTATGTTCCACAACCAATTGTACAAACAGAGGAGACAGAAGGCCTGTTTAAACAACAGTATTACAAAAAAAAATCTAAGAATCTTAGTTGATTAAGAGCTTACTAAAAGTTGACATGGTACTAAAGAAATGAACACAGTCTTAAGCTGAAGAGCCTTCATGTAAACCTCAATGTCAGCTGGACCCCCTGCTGTATGCAGAGCTGCAAAATGAAGCGTCAAAGCCAGTTTCTCCACGTGGAGGTGACAGGTCAGTGCCCTGTGCTGACAGCTTAGAGTTTCCTTCAAACTTCCGTCGGCCTCCGTGTTCTTGAGTCCTTCTGTGAAGTCTCTCATCCCAGAAGCATAACTCAGCCCCTTCACTGACTGCCACAAGAAAAGGGTTCCTGCCAAGCGCTGTGAATTATTTAGACTATATGGAAGATCTGGAGGGATGCAGTGGTGCCAGACTACAGAGCAGGGGAATTCCATTATTTCTCTTTGAATCTTTCTTCCTCTCTTACTGAACCTCTCATCCTCCCCCAATCCCCACATGACCTTGTCTCACTCAAATTGGTTCTGCACATTCCAAGCCCCTTGGATTCTCAGTGTACCCCTTCAGAGCAGTGTGGGTGCGGGCTCTTTGCTCCATCTTATGACATTCAGACCACAGAGGGTATTAATCCTACTGCAGTCACATTGGGGGAGCACGTCTCAAGTAACAGGTGCAGTTCTCTGAGGTCAGTGATCCCCTGGAAACTGCCAAGATACTGAAGATGGTGGCAAGTGGACCAGAGAGCCTTGAGGGAAGCAGGGATGAACCTTAACCATCATTCACGGAAGATGAAGCGACCTCACAGCCTATGAAGTCCATTCTCCCTCCTGGATAGGCCTGTTTTCTACTGTACCTCTGAGATGGTCTTCTCTTTTTGCTCCTATATTCCACTGACTCCAGTCCTGCCAGGAGCAGAGAAGTCCAAGTGGGAGATGATGGCTAATTTCTAACTTTTGAAGATAACAGTCTGAATGAATGAGCAAGGAGCCATGCTATACTTCCCCAGAGGGAAGTTCTAGGGCTGATGAGAAAAAACTGTCCAACAACTCTGGCCCCCCCAGTGGACCTCCCTTCCTCATCTGCAGATGCCTGTGAAGGGGTGAGAGAACACCTCTGCCCTGGGTGTGAGGTTGGCTCAGATACCCTGGAGTTCTCCTCCTACCCTAGGGCACTATGGTTTCAAGTACTGAGATCCTCAATTACCATCTCTTCTTTATTGACTCAACTGGTTGTCTTTGAATTTTAGAACTCAGTACGCAATTTCTAAAGGTTTCTGTAACCAGACTCTAGACAGCTCTGCAGCTCTTACTTTTTTCTATAATATGGTTATTAATGTCTCTCCTTAATACTGATTTTATTTCCTACAAAGCCCTTTACAGAGCAATTTCTGCAATTTTCAGGCCTATAATTGTCTCTAATGATGAGCATTAGAAAAGGACACTGTGGATAAATTTTTAAGTACTAGAAATTCAAATGCCACAACTTAGGGGCACGCTTTACTCAATCTTTGGAAGAACGAAACCTAAGCTTTACCAAAGGACTAAAGTTGGAATATTCTTAATTTAACTGACTTAGTCTATAAAATCCTATTTACATGGTAGCATAGCAAATGCATTTGTTCAGGGTAGAAGCTTCCTAGAAGAGAAATATTTCCATGCAACGTATTTTTGTCACTTGTACACCATATAAGGGATCCTTTTTTTTCCTTTGAACTTTTATTTCTGTGATTCTACTGCAGTGAAGCGCCTCATCAATCTAAGTCACTCCTTCTACAGCAGTACTCCCTTGCTCTTGAACAGAACCTGCAAGTATTTCATTCGTGTCTCTTGTGTTACAGAACCTACAGATGCTGGTAGACAGTTGATATATACCGAGCAAAGGTTTTGTTACAAAAGTAAAAAGAAAAAAAAATCTTTCATTGTCTTGAAAAGGGATTTTCATCTCTGGTTTCTCAACAGATGACATAAAACAGGGGGTTCCGTAAAACTTCATTTCAAATGCTAATCCTTGCAAGCATCTCCATAAACTAACAGTAATATCTATCTTCCTATCTATAAAATATAGGTATCTTTTAATGCTTGATTTGCCTCTCATTTCACATGATGATGGTAACACGACGATAGGTATACTGAGGGCTTATTCTCTGCTAAAGTCTACGCTAAGTGCAATGATGTTAGATGTAGAAACTATTTATTTTGCTGTGCTAGGTCTTCACTGATGCACACAAGCTTTCTCTAGTTGCAGGAAGTGGGGGCTACTCTCTAGTTGCAGTGAGTGTCCTGCTCACTGCGGTGGCTTCTCTTATTGGGGAGCATGGGCTCTAGGGTGTGCAGGCTTCAGTAGTTGTGGCGCATGAGTTTAGTTGATCTGGGGCATGTGGTATCTTCCTTGACCAGAGGTTGAACTTGTGTTTCCTCCATTGGCTAAAGGAAATTGGCTCCAGGACTAAAGGAAATTAGTCCTGAATATCCATTGGAAGGACTGATGCCGAAGCTGAAGCTCCAATACTTTGGCCACTTGATGCGAGGAAGTGACTCATTGCAAAAGATCCTGATGCTGGGAAAGATTGAAGGCAGGAGGAGAAGGGGACGACAGAGGATGAGATGGTTGGATGGCATCACCAACTCAATGGACATGAGTTTGAGTAGGCTCCGGGAGTTGGTGATGGACAGGGAAGCCTGGTGTGCTGCAGTCTATGGGATTGCAAAGAGTTGGACACAACTGAGCGATTGAACTGATCTGAACTCCTCCATTGGCAGGTAGATTCTTTCCCACTGAGCCCCCAGGGAAGCCCTAGATGTAGGCACTATTACAACCCCCCTTTTACAGAAAAAAGAAACTAAAGCCTAGTGGTTAATTCACCTGCTCAAGGTCACAAAGCTAGTTAAGGGGCAGTTAGGAGTTGCAATTTCATTACCTGATTTGAGAGCCCACTCTGCTAACCATGACTCTTTAACTCCTTCAGCGTGGGACTTCCTAGGACACAAACTTGAAATATCTGCACTGTATTTGTTAACTGTCATTTTCAAAACGAGAAAAGTATAACACAATTTTTTGGCAACTGACATGTTACTGAGTGAAATGAAATAAGCCTCCTAAGCCTGTCCCAAAACTGTTCCTTCATCTGTGAAGCACTTCCTGATTTCTTCCCCTCTGATTTGCCCTTCCCCCAATTTATCCCAACTCTTTGTTTGTGTGTGACTCAGATAATTAATCATGCTTTGGCTTATTTGAGAACTAAGACATCTATACAAGTAGCTCTCATGCAAGACAAAAATACTGTTTGGGGAGAAACTGAATGCCCTGTAGCATATCAAGCCTTGCATATTGTCAATATTCAGCAAACACATCTCAAAAACAAACCCAGTGAATTGCTGCGGTCATGGCTTGTGTACTTCGAATGAGCTCTGCTCTCTGCTCAGAATCTTGGAACTGACTCACTAAGAGAAACCATAGGAATGAAATAGACTAACACTTTAATTATTTTAATGAGATAACTACAGTACAGAGAGGTTAAATGACTGGCCCAAGATTACACAGCTGGTACTTGCAGAGGAGAGACCGAGACCAGTACTTCCGATTAGGACCGTATCTGAGTTATCATCTGAACATGGCGTCCATATGGTTTGTAGATTCTTTTTCTTTCTTTTCTAAGAATAAAGGTTACCAGGTAAGAATATGGAACTAAAAAAAAAATCCCTATTTCCTTCCATGACCCCAGAGGAGCAAGAAAGGAGAGACAGTTCATTTTTTAAAAAAACTTACGCTGACAAACACGGTTATCATCCAGATAGTGCCCGGGGAAGCAGGCGGTGCTGCAGGTGCCAAGGTGGGACAGAACATGGTCAGTGTCACAGGAGGAGCAGGAGAAGGGACCCCTGCCCTGGCAGGTTCTGCAGGAGGAGTGACATTCTGCAGAGAGAGGAGACAAGGAGGGAACCCATGAAGCCAAATTCCCTTCCAAAGCGGAACACCCCAGAGACACTAATAAAAGCTCCAGCATGGAGAGGGTTAACTGGTCTGCTTTACTGCCCCCTACACTGGCATGATTCCCCTCTGCACAGGTATGCTTCTTGCTTTCTGTCTCTCTGGAGGTTCAAGCCTTCTCAGGTACAATCTCTAAGAGAAAGAAGATCATGGGGCACTGCCAGCTCCTGCGTCCAGCACTTACTCACTTTTACAAGCGCCTCTCTCCACGAAGTACCCAGAAGGGCAAGCAGGGACACAGTGGTCCCCCAGCAGCAGGTTCCGGGCATTCTGGCACTGCAGGCAGATGCTCCCGGTGTCGTGGAGGTCAGCTGCACAGTGATGGCACAGAGGGTGGCAGTCTGGAGGGGACAAGGGGACACAGAGAGAAGGCACAGATGCTATGAAAGCAGCATCTCATTTCTACATTGAAGGGTAAAAGGGATTGCAATGACCACTGCCACAGCGCAGACAGCTGGGGAGTAGCCTGAAGGCAGTGTGTATGTAAGTGAAGTAGAAGCCTGGGACCTGTATAAACAGTGTGTTTGAGGTTTTTAGCAAATGGCCAGGTCCAGCACAGCAATTGAGTCTTCATCCCTTTCCAATTGAACAGCCTTCAAACCCTAGGGCAGCATGTGATAGATACTTGACAGGAGTATAGAAAGAACTGTCAGATAACAGAAACAGTCCATCAGATTGACACAGAGAGCTCTGAGAGCACGAATACAGAGAGCCCCCTCCTTGTTCACAGAGCTTCTGAGTATGCTCAGTACATCCACGAGGCTCCATCTCTCAAAGGGGGTCTTCCAGAGTCAGCTCTCCAGTCTCAGACATTGATCTGAGAGGATTAGTTGATAATTGAATTGGGGGAAATTTTCAGTCCTTAACTAGAGGTAAAGTTAGAGCTTCCTTGGTGGCTCAATGGTAAAGCATCTGCTTGCCAATGCAGGAGATGTGGGTTTGATCCCTGGGTCAGGAAGATCCCCTGGAGATGGAAATGGCAACCCACTTCAGTATTCTTGCCTGGAGAATTCCATGGACAGAGGAGCCTGGCTGGCTACAGACCATAGCATTTCAAAGAGTGAAACACGACTTAGCAAATAAACCACAACAAAGAGGTCAAGTTACAAAGAAGAGTTAAGTTTAAAAGTCACAGGATTAATTATCTGGGATGGCCAGCACTGTTTCTTGTTCTCACCTGTATAAAAGTCCTCCTCTGATTAGAGAACTTGGTTGTGTGTAGCTCTCCCTATAGGTAAAAACTTCCTCTATCCTACTTTAAGTGGTAATAACGCTTCAAGTCTCATTTACCACCCGCCATCCCAAGGATGGAAGCCACAAATTATGAATTACCCCCCAAAATGAAAAAGGAGTAAAGACCTAGGAAAATAAAGGTCTGGTTATAGGGTCTGTCTATCTTCCCTTCTAGGATTCAAAGCACTGTTTGCAGTCACTAAAGCAACATTCAGTAGCCAGGTATGTCTTATCAACCTAAAGTCTTGTAGATAGAGACTGTGATTTCTAGAAATATTGAGACTAAAGAATCCTTGTCAATGAAACAAATTGCTTACCTCAGTTGGTAATGTATCTGCCTGCAGTTCGGGAGACCTGGGTTCAATTCCTTGGTCTGGAAGTTCCCCTGGAGAAGGAAATGGCAACCCACTCCAGTATTCTTGCCTAGAGAGTCCCAAGCAAGAATGGACAGAGGAATCTGGTGGGCCTCAGTTCATGGGATCACAAGTCGGACACGACTTAGTGCTTTCTTTTCTTCTTTCTTTCTCTCTAAGCCTCAGTGACACACTTTCTAATTGCTGGTCATCTGAGACATGTTCTATGCCAAAGAAGAGATCTTAACTCCATACCCAGCACCCACTCATCCAGACAAGAAGTCTTTCTGGGGCCTTTGCAGTCACTCCAGAAGTTGAACCTGGAGTGTCCTCCTCAAAAACGCCAAGTCTTTTGTAACAGTACATAAACGGACAGCCTCTGACCTTTCTCCGAACTTCAGGAGTTTCAAGTTTCTGGCAGCCTTTTGCCAATATTAGAAACTGTTCTTGATATCCTAAGAAGCAAATTAATCCCTCTTACAGTCCTTCAGTAAATTATAAAGGAAATGATGGGTGTATCGAGAGAAATCTGATAAGGAGGCTATTTCCCCCTGATTCAGTGTATGGCTTCCACACAACGCCAACCTTTTTGTTTTCTTTTTTTGTGTACTCTCCTCTAGGTGCCAGGAGCACTGAAAAGTCATTGGAGCAGATGGAGGTGGCTCTATTGTATGATTGCCTTAATGAGTGGGTACAGGTTAGAATTGGAAACCCAGGAAACAGGGCTGAGTCAAGGCTCCATTATCTGAAAAGTCTTGGCCTCTTCCTCTTTTTAAGCCAGTGCTTAGGAGAGTGCCAGGCTCAGGCATGCGTCAACGAGATCTGCAGGTGTGCAGTGGTCTAAAAACTAGTTGCCTCTAACTGAGGCTTTCTCCAGCATACAATTAGAAAGGAAAAAGAATAATCACCAAAGGGATGCTTTGAAGAGAAAGTAAGCAGATCTCTTGAGTATTTTGTGGCTACAATAAACAAATATTTATGGATTTGTCTGACTGTGTGGAACTCTAGAAGCTGTTTGAATGAATTGTGTGATGTGTATGAAATACTTCTAAAGGCAGATAGCAAGAGCTAGTCCACAGATGCTCCTTCCCGCTCTCATGGTAACTGCTTTTTAAAAATATGTTTATTTTTATTTATTTATTTGGCTGCACTAGGTTTTAGTTGAGGCATGTGGGATCTTGTTCCCTGACCAGGAATTGAACTCAGGTCCCCTGCCTTGGGAGCACAGTCTCAGTCGCTGGTCCACCAGGGGAGTCTCTCATGGCAGCTGCTTTGAAAACCTTGCTACTCTTCCCCAGTCACCAGAACCCGCCCTGCCCACCCTCCTACCTCTTCCCACATTATTTCACTCTCTACTTGATTCACCCCATCAAGCATGAGCACCTTTGTTTCTTTCCTGTCAACCTCTTTTTATTTCATCTCATCTCCCCTCCCAGGATGAAATGGCTAATTCCTCCACCCATATTTTTTGATCCAATACTCAACATTATTTGAACATTATGGCAACATTATTACATCTTTTACCCCCATCTCTCTTCATTCTCCCTGACGTCAACCTCCAAATGTGTTCTGCATTACTTACTCCCCACAAAAATTTTCTCAACAACCATTGCATTTCTTGCCTTCCCCTCACCACCCAACTTTCTTGCCTCCTGAACTTCTCACTGCACTGTTATCTGCCTTCCGCCTCCACAATTCAGCTGTTACTGCTCTTGGAAAGGGCTCTGACCACCTCCTAATGCCCAGATGTAACGGCCTCCTCTAACTTCTGTCCTGTGTGCTGTGCTCAGTCGTGTCTGACTCTTTGCAACCCCATGGACTGTGGCCCTCCAGGCTCCTCTGTCCATGGAATTTTCCAGGCAAGAATACTAGAGTGGGTTGCCATTTCCTACCCCAGGGGATCTTCCCGACCCAGGGATCGAACCTGTGTCTCTTGATTCTCCTATACCACAGGTGGATTCTTTACCACTGAGCCACCTGGGGAGCCTAACTCACCCAAAATGTCTGCAACACACGACACTTCGGATCACCCCTCCTCCTTGACCTCCTTTTCCCTCTTCCTAGGCTTTGTCCTGGGGCCCCTCTCAGTCACTCTCTGCCTCTCATTGCCTGCTATGTGTAGAAATACCTCACAACCCTCAACTTCTTCTATCCCCCTAACTCTCATTTGCTGAAGGTCTTAGAATCAGACATGGCTGTTTGCACCATCTTGGTCTGGTAAAAAGCTACCAAAAGCCTGTGGAAAGGGCCCAAGAGCTGCAGAGAGAGGGAATGTGAAGTGGTACAGCCACTATGGAAAAAGGATGTAGGTGTCGCAAAAACTTAAAAATTCCACATCTGCATATTTTTCTGAAGAAAACAAAAACACTAAATTGAAAACATACATGCACCCTTATCTTCACTGCAGCATTATTTATAAAAGTCAAGATATGAAAGCCACCTAAATGTCCATCTGTAGATGAATGGATAAAGAAGATGTAGTATATATATTTCCAATGGAATATTACTCAACCATAGAAAGAATGAAATGTTGCCATTTGCAACGACATGGATGGACCTTGAGGGTATATGCTAAATAAAATGGTTCAGATAGAGAAAGACAAATACCATATGATTTCACTTACATATGGAATCTAAATAGCAAAAAACCCCATAAAACAGAAACAGAGTCAAAGATGGAAAAAAAAAACAGGCAGTGGCCAGAGACGAGAGTGATGGAGAAGGGATGAGTGAAACAGGTGAGGGCGAAGAAGAGATACAAACTTCCAGTGACTAAATAAGTAATGGGGATGAAATGTACAGCATGGGGAAAACCAGCTATAATACCATAATAGCTTTATATGGTGACAGACGGTAACTAGACTTACTGTAGTGATCATTTTATAATGTATAGAAATATCAAATCACTATGTTGTGTACCAGGAACTAACAAAGTGCTATAGGTCAATTATATTTCAATAAAAAAAAAAAAAAGAAGAGAGTTGCAGAGACTTCAAAATTACTAAGGGCCTCTGCCTCTCTCCATTGCTCCATATTAAGCCTTAAAGAGGCATGGAATCAATCACCAGACACACCACAACGCATGATGGAGTGAGTACCCAGAGGCAAGGAGAAATCAATGAGAGATGCCTGAAAAAATAAAACAATCAACTGCACGTTACCCAAAGCATCACATTAATCCAGGTTAGTTTACAGTTTCACATTATACACGAGACTGTAACTACTTGATTTTGGAAAGTTGGACTCTTTTTGTGCATTACCTGTACTCATTCCTTATTCATTTATCCATAGCTAAAAAAGTCATGCTGGAGGCTTCCCAGGTGGTGCAATGGTAAAGAATTCACCTGCTACTGCAGCAGACACGGGTTCGATCCCTGGTCTGGGCAGATTCCACATGACATGGAGAAACTCAGGCCGTGCTCAACAACTATTGAGCCTGTGCTTATGCCCTAGAACCTGTGCTCCACATCAAGAGAAGCCACCGCAATGAGAAGCTCATGCACTGCAACAGAGAGTAGCCCCTGCTCAGCACAACTAAAGAAAAGCCTGTGCAGAAACGAAGACCCAGCACAGACAAAAATAAATAAAAAAAATCGTTTAGTCATACTGAACACCCAATCCTAGGAATAGATTCACCCCAAAACAACTGTCTGAGTGAGTCCTGTGTTAATGTGTGTGTGTACTGTGCAAAGTTGCTTCCATCGTGTCCGGCCGTTTGTGATCCTATGGACTATAGCCCACCAGGCTCCTCTGTTCATGGGATTCTCCAGGCATGAATACTGGCATGGGTTGCCGTGCTTTCCTTCAGGGGATCTTCTCCACCCAGAACCTGTGTCTCTTGGGTCTTCTGCATTGACAGGTGAGTTCTTTACTGCTAATACCACCGGGGAAGCCCTCCTGGATTGTTAATGTTAATAGCAGTAGTAGTGAAAGTCGCTTAGTCATGTCCGACTCTTTGCAACCCCATGGACTATATAGTCTATGGAATTCTCTAGGCCAGAATACTGGAGTGGATAGCTTTTCCCTTCTCCAGGGGATCTTCCCAACCCAGGAATCGAAGCCAGGTCTCCCTCGTTGCAGGGAGCTACAATACATTCCTGCAAATCCTTCTTCCTAAATCTATCTTATAACAACCCCTCCCCAACAGAAGACCACATAAAACCAATATGCTCTCAAATCTTGCTATGGAGTCAACCTGAAGGTTGACTGACTTTTATTAAACCAACTAGAAAAGAAAACTAAATTCCTAAAACCTAGGAAACACCTTTGTCTTAAGAGGCTTGAAATCAAAATTATAGGAAAGAATTCCTTGGGAGAGCTCAAAATGAGTCATGACGTGCAGGTAAAGAAGCCAGAAATCAGAGCAACAGGGCTTGAGGATTAAGTCCAGTGTCCTGACTACAATCAGAAAAGCATTGTTCCCATAGGAAGACTGCTCAGGGGTGACAGGCTACAAGTGGCCAGTCCCCCTGGGCACCACCTGTAGGCAAGCTTCAGGCTCATGCCTGGGAGCCCACTGTGATCTTCCACACTGAGAGGGGCTGAGTGGGGCTCAAGACAGGGAGCTTACAATTCTATTTTTCTAACTACAAAGTGAGCCATGGAAGAAACTATGAAAAGCATTTTTGTAAGGTATAAGTAAACATAAAAGTCCCCCTACATCGATCTTTCAGAGTAAATAGCTACTCACATGGACATTTTTCTCTTAGCTCTTTTTCTGTACAATTTTCCCTATATAGATTTTTACATGGATGAGATTCTACTAAATGTTGCTATATAATAACATTTAAAATTTAATACCATATAATACTTTTTTTTTTTTTACTCAATGCCATCTTTTCCATATGTCATTAAGGGACTCTTCATAAACATCATTTTGGGGGACTGCATAATATTCTAGCATTGAATAAACCAAATTTACCATTTTCTACTTAAAAAAATATTTATTTTTAGCTGTGTTGGGTTTTAGTCACAGCACAAGGGCTTCTCTCTAGCTGTGGGTGACAATTCAGTAGTTCAGTAGTTGTGGTACATGAGCTTAGTTACTCCAAGGCATGTGGGATCTTAGATCTCTGAACAGGGATTGAACTTGTGTCCCCTACACTGGAAGACAGATTCTTAACCACTGGGAAGTCCCTTTCCATTTTTCTTATCCTTGATCATACTCTCAATTCATCCACTTTTATAATGAAGGCCAAGATAATTCACTTATGCTTTTTAGATTATTTCCTAAATGACAGTGTCAGTGGGTACAGCTAATATTATTATTATAGCTTACAGTTATTGAGCTTTGAATATCATCAAGCACTATATTAATTATCATAAATGCATAATCTCATTTGAAAACATGAGGCAGGCAATGTTATTATCTATATTTTAAAGATGAGGAAAGATTCAGAAGTTGTCATTTGCTCACACTGACTCCAGATCAAACACTTTTAACCACTATAGTCATGAAACAAATGTGAAATTCTCAACAGGCATTACAAATTTCTATCTGTTTCATCATAACTTTGCTTGCACTAAGATATTTTTAAAAAAGAAAACAATCTGGCTAATTTGGCTGGTGAAAACTGCTGTTACATAGTTGTCTTGATTCGGATTTCTTTTATTATAAGTGAAGCTGAACATGTAACAAATCTTTCTTTCAAACCATAAAACTGTTCAAATGTCTCTTCTACTCATAGAGCTTTCAGTATGGTGGAGGCAGCGAGAACCCAAGATACAGGATGACAATTGAGTATCAAATATGTGTAATCAAACAATAGGTTAAGATCTCAACCAATGAGTTCTTTCCTCATCCACTGCATCCATCCCCCATCAGACCAGGGAGCATGAGTACCACATGCTCCCAGGGAAAGTTAGCAGAATCAGACCAGCACAGATGCCAAATTCAGGGAGCCCAGGGAGCAGGTGAAAGAGAGAAGAAAAAAGAAACTTAAATGTGGAACTGGAATGGGGAGACCCAGACCCTTCCCCACCAATACAACCCCTACAACTTTCCACCTCGGTACCCTAGCCTAGAAAAACCCTTCGAGCTGGAGAGAAAGAAGGAGCAGAAAGACCATCCATTTTGCCCCTCCTTTCCCCTCCCTCCCATGGAACAGGTTGGAGGTAGTCAAGTAGGCTATTCAAGAATACAACACTAAAATGGACTTGGGCTGTGCTTCCTGACTTTAAAGAGGGTTGTGCCCAAACCGAGTCCTGTGTCCCTAGGCAATAGAGATGGTGGCAGAGCACGGTGAGCAACAAGAGACCATAAGGCAGATGCTTAGACATGGGACTACCTTGAGATCATTGCAAACTTTTGTAAATTGCAAACGAGGCAAGCACAGGAACCATGGAAGTCTCTGACAAGTTCAGCCTAGGAGTCAGGGAAGGCCGCCTGGAAGAGGCTAAGACAGGAAAACTAAGTGGGAGTTAGCTGCGAGAGGAGATGAGTTGCAGGAGGGAGCTTGGAAAGGTCCCAAGAAGAAGGAAAACATGCAAAAACCCAAAAGCTCAACAGAACAGGTTGCCTTCAAGGAACTGAAAAAGGTTCTATATACCTGGATGTTGAAGAACTACAGAAGAGCTGCTCAGGACCTGGCTACGCTAGTTTTGGAATACCTTGTAAGTCACGAAAACAAGTGTGGATTTATCCTCATGGCGACTGGGAATTGGTCTGTGTGTCTGTATTCTTTGCCAGTCTGTCTACTGAGGTCTCTGTGTTTTTACTACAGATTTAAATGAGCAATTGTATGAAAGGTGACTAGCGATGGCAGAAGACATGAAAACCACAGCCAAGAAGCAACAAGCCAAGAAAATCAACACACAGCAGCTTTCAATATGAACTTTTATGGAAGAAGAGAGAAGTCTTCAGGCTTCCGTCTCCTTCCCCTCTTCCATTATATTCATAGAAGACCCTTCTCTGTTAACGTCCACTGCTGAACTGCTGAGGCTTATGCTAGAGTAGGCATATTAAGAAAACTAAGAATACTACTGTATAAGTGTATAAAGGCTGTCGAGACCAGGAATGGAGACCTTGGGTGTCCCGTGAGAAGGAAAACCAATACACCAGTGGTTTATCTTTCAGACATGACCAGGGAAGACTTTTGAACAATCTGCCAGCTTCCAAAATGCCTTTAAAATTTACAACAAGGTAGAATTTGGCTAAATCAGTAGTACCTAGTTAGGGAGCCCTTGTTCAGTCACTAAGTCGTATTTGACTCTTTGCAATCCCATGGACTGCAGCATGCCAAGCTTCCCTGTCCCTATCTAGATAAGGGAGCCCTTATCTATATGTTAAATGAAAGAAAAAAATATTGGAGTGAAAATATTAGGAAACTGCGGGGGATTTGAAGGCCTGGGAAAAGGCTGACCTGGCCTGCACCACCTGGTTTTCAATTTATTTCAGGCCAAGAGGAACAGGGTGAAACTTGGCTGCATGTGTGGCAATTTACAACTGCCCTGTCAGTACAATTTGAGATAATGAAGAGAGAAATCTCCCCATGGCCGGCCAGATGCACTAATTACACAATCTAAACATAATTAAGAGGTGCTATGAGCCCATCTCCAGACACCGCAGGAGGTGACTATGTGTCCCAGGGAACTGCTACCACACCAGTCACTTCATGCACAATAAAATCAAGGGGCATATTTTTCAAGAATTAAGCCGATTTGGAGGCCAGTCTTGAATTCTTCTTAGTAGGCGGTGACCATCTGACAAATCCTGATTCAGATTCTTGCTGGACTCACACTGGTAGGAGCACAACATCTGTATTTTAACTGGAAGACATTGCTTTACAATGTCATGTTGGTTTCTGCTGTACAACAACTTGAATCAGCTCTAAGAATACATACATCCCCTTCTTCCTGAGTTTCCCTGCCATCAACCACTCCCCTCATCCTAATCCCCCTAGGTCATCAGAGAGCACCGAGTTGAGTTCTCTGGGAACACAAGATTTTAAGGTGTCCTTAAAATGCCAGTATTGTCAGAGAGGCCAACAAAATAGCAAATCCCTCTGTAGTCCTCCTTATCCCACCTCCAGTCCCATTCCTCCCTACAGGTGGTGTCTGGAACAAGTTCACAGGATACATCAGAGGAAGTTTATACTGTCACTGCTTAATTTGTACCAGAACCGCAGTTACTAAAATAGAGGAATTGAATTTCCAACCCACCAACCTAGGAGCCTCTGCAAGGATTAACGGTCCATTCTAAAAGCCCCATCTGTGCGGGAAGGCATTTTCCGCTGACCTTTCAGTCTGTAATCGAAAAAGGAGACTAACCTCAAATATGTCTAAATGGTGAGCATGCATCCCTTAATTGCTTAAAAACAGCACAGTTCAGGATGCCGACTCTCAAATCCTCCCATTGCTACTCAGTAAGTAAATCCTTATTTGTCACTATTTCAATTACAGTAAAGAGTCTTTAAATAAAAGACTCATTAAGGATGACAGGGAGAGGAGAGAGACCCCAGATACATTTATGTGTAGCCTGTTTCAGATTATACACATTACATCCATTTCAGACTTAATATATCACTATATATTAAACAGGTGGAGGGAGGAGGGCGGCTGGAATTCCAGTTATTTGTCTATGTGTCTGCTTGCTCACAAACCTGGTGAATTAGCACGTTAAACCCACAAATTAATGAACACATTATAAGGGAGCCTGGAAGCGGAGTATCAGCTTGCGCTGAAATAAATACATTTCTTATTTTTAAGCAAGCAGCGGATTCCATTTGTTTTCTAAATGTGCACAGCATGTGCACATGCTAAAAATGTAAATACGTAAAAAATTAATATTTTGACTCAGCAGTGGCAATATCCTCTAATACTTCATCCTGCTGCTGTGAGGAAATTATATGCGGTCATCACGGTGTGAGGCTTTCTTCAAATCACAAAGGCTCTGCTTCGAGGATCAGTGAGGATTACCCACAATCATGATGGATGAAAGTGCATGGCAGTGAAATGACTTATTTCACGTCTTTGGAGCCAAGTCAAAAAAGCTTGAAGATATTAAAGTAAATGTGTACTGTCAAAGCAATGGCTTTGCATGTTGGTTTTATGGGGCCGTGACTCCTTAGCTGATAAATAATGGACCTATAAAAACGTTTTTAGATACACAGTGAGGCTTTTAATAATGTCCTGTCAGTCGATTAAGTTCTTAATGCAACTGCATTAAACGTGTTTGGAAGCTGTTAAAATAATCAGAACTTGTAGCTGTTCCTCATCAGGCGAGAAAGAAATGATTCCATGCTGAAACTCAGGGTCCTTGAAAAGTGTATGGATTCTGAATTTGGATGCCACTTTGAAAACTGATGGGGTTCTATTTGTGAGACAAGCATAGCAGGAAGCCAGAAAATAACATGCAGATGGCAGAAGTAAAGGAAGTCCCCTCACGTCCCCTTTGGAACATTACTTTGGTCCTAGCCTACCCATTAGTCAGTTCAGTCGCTCAGTCATGTCCGACTCTTTGTGACCCCATGAACTTCAGCATGCCAGGCTTCCCTGTCCCTTGGAGAAGGGAATGGCAAACCACTTCAGTATTCTTGCATTGAGAACCCCATGAACAGTATGAAAAGCCCACCCATGAGCTATTATAAATCGTGTGCTCTGTTTAGGGTTAGCTCTGAGTTAGTACGAAAACAAATAAACAAAACTTGCCATTTTTCAGTGTCTGTGGTTGGGAAAAACCAACAAAGAAATAGCAACAAAGCCCACTACTGTAGACAGAGCTTAACATTATAGGACGTTAAGCGATTTCTGCCCAGTGTTTACAAACTTACAAATGTGGTGAGAAGCCTGGGGTAGCACGCACAGAGACAGGCAGCTGGAAGAAGGAGGGAACAAGAGGCAGTGTTAGATGTAAGAGTGAAGCTCCTTCCTCAGGTCTGATGCAAGTTCTTGCTGCCAGCAAAGGGAAATAACCATCCCTCCTGTTCAGGTATCCTGACACCTTGTATCTAACCTCCCTTCCCCCCAGTTTATGTTTTAATCTTGCCTTCCCTCCAAAATAGAAAAAAATTCACTTCAACAACATCTCCAGGATAATATCAGTTGGGTGTTAGGGACTATGGAAGTCACTGCAGCAGATAGAGCATTGAGTCAGTGAGACCCTTCCCTCAAGATGCTCAGGACAAGGTCCAATGTCAGAAGAAAGCCACACCTAAAATACAACAGAAGCTGAAGCTCTAGTACTTTGGCCACCTGATGTGAAGTGTCAACTTATTGGAAATGACCCTGATACTGGGAAAGAATGAAGGCAGGAGAAGTGGGTGTCAGAGGATGAGATGGTTGGATGGCATCACTGACTCAATGGACATGAGTCTGAGCAAGCTCCAGGAGATAGTGAAGGACAGGGAAGTCTGGTGTGCTGCAGTCCATGGGGTCACAAAGCGTCAGACACGACTAAGGGACTGAACAGCAACAAAATACAACTGGCATCTAAGGAGGACCAGATAATTATTTATCCAAAGGAAATAAGAGGGACTTGAGCTTTGTAAGATGTGGCAGTGACTAGAATATAGAAGAGGGGTGGGAAGGAAGCAGGTGTAACTCAACTTTAAATTATAATTATGATTAACTCCTTTGAACAATGCAAAGGCTGATCTGAGTATAACTTGTAGTCAGCCCTCTGCACCCCTGTTCCTCCATGTCCCCAGATTCAACCAACCACAGACTGTGTAGTACTGTAGTATTTACTAGTGAAAAATATCTGGACACAAGTAAACCCATGCAGTTCAAACTTACATTGTTCAAGCATCAACTGTACTTACTTCTGAATTATACTGGTGAAACATCAGTAGTGGATGAAGAAGAGAGTCAGGAGAAGGAAAAAAAGAACCTGCAAGAGGTGGAGCGGGGTTTTTTTTTGTGCTTTTTGAGTATATTGTTCCTGCGGATCAAATGTTCAGAAAGCAGACATATCCCTTCTCAAAGGAAGGAATGAGGGAAAAGGTATTTAGAAGAAGATACAGAGACATTCAAGGTGAAGAAGTGAGGAAGTTTCTTGCTGTTGTTGTTTTTAGGAGATTACGTTAATCTTATAAACACAGAAGAAAGCAAAGATATAAACTGGTGGGAGTGAGTTGAGGGAAAGTGTAGTCAGTGTGTATGGAAAGGCCATAGTGGGCAAGGTGCCAAAGCCTCAGAAAGAACTATAAGTAATACTGTTACAGAGAAGAGAAGGTCCTACTGGAACTAGATCGGGTCATGAAGGCTGGCGACCCAGTGTTCACATGTGTACCCTTTGAAGTGGTGCTGCTTCAAAGCCCAGCTCTACTGCATACTAGCTGTGGAACACTGGGTAAGCTGGTTAACGTCTCTTACCTCAGTCTCTTGGGTTACAACATGGAAATGTTATTAGTCACAGCTCTGACCCTCCACGGAGAAGGCAATGGCACCCCACTCCAGTACTCTTGCCTGGGAAACCCCATGGACGGAGGAGCCTGGTAGGCTACAGCCCATGGGGTCGCGAAGAGTCAGACACGACTGAGCGACTTCACTTTCACTTTTCACTTTCATGCACTGGAGAAGGAAATGGCAACCCACTCCAATATTCTCGCCTGGAGAATCCCAGGGACAAGGGAGCCTGGTGGGCTGCTGTCTATGGGGTTGCACAGAGTCGGACACGACTAAAGCGACTTAGCAGTAGCAGCTGACCCTCCAGGGCCACAGTCAGGATTAAACGAGACAATGTATGTGAGGAGTTAGTACACAGTAAGTGCTTAATAAACATTAGCCATTATCGTTAATCTGGGGCTAGCACAATCAGGACTGCCATTGATATTGATGATCACCCTTACATCTAAGTCATGATTTTTGCCTATCACGTAAATGGAGAGATTTACGTGTGTAAAAAAAGTAGGTAAGTGCAGCCATAGCAATTTTTCTGTCTTTAGTACTTAAGGACAACCTGTGGAGCCTAAATTCAATGGTATTCTTTACGCATAAGCAGGCAAACCTTCTCTACAATTCAAGCCCTGGCCTGTAGTTCTGAAGACAAAGCAATCCTAACTTCGTTGGGAGCCCTGCCAAGTTGAAGAGTTTTAAGTAAGGTCATTTTCAAGGCTAGGTAAATATTGTTTAGTAAAAGTCACAAAAAGGAGAAAATACAAGCTGCTGTTCTTTATTTCTTTTTTAATTTAGGAGGGCTTCAGTTTAAGCATAGGTCATGTTCTTTTTTTTCCCCAAAAGTTCAAAGAAAAGAAATGCCTTGAAATATTCAACCATTTTTCAGCAGACAGCATAGTCCCTTAAATAAAACACAAACTCTGAGAACAAGGGAGAGACAATCATTGAAAGTTCCAGAGAGAGATTGGATTTGCATCTCTTAGTTCCAGCAATAGGAGATAGGGTGACAGATGAGAAATAAAAAAGGAATGTGCATTGCCAGAAAAGAAGATAAGGAAAATGAAGAAGAAAATGTTAAAAAAATAAGACACAAGAAAATTGAAAAAATATAGAGATAGAAGAATAGGGCCAGATGGAATGAAATAGAAAGTGAGACAGAAGAGATAAGAAGCAAAAAAAATTAAAAAAAAAAAAAAAACAATCGGTTGCACAAGAAGATTCTTGGTGTAATTACCATACGACACACTGAAAAGGGACTAGACTAAAGTACATGTTAGGACACCAGAATCAAATCATTCCAACATTTCTTGATCACCATCCATGTGCTGATTAGGCACCGAACTGAGCTCTATTCCCACTTCCACAGGAAGGTTTCTTGGGATGATCAGTTGAAAAAGTTAAGTGAGAAAATACTTTAAAAATTATAAAATTCACCGCACCACACCATTATTGCTATTAATAATAACAGGAAAGGCAGATCTCATCCCAGGTGAAACCTTGGAAGTCATACTTAACTCACCAAGCGGTAACTCTATCCCCTGCTGGTTATTGCCAAGAACCACAAAAGAAAAAATAGCCAATCAAATTAAGTTACACAAATATAATGGAATGTTATTTAGCCATTAAAAACTACAATTACATGGATTCTTCCAATGACTTTACCAAGACATGGAAATACACAAAATGATACTTAAGAGAAAGACAAAGAAATACAGACATGCCTCATTTTATTGTGCTTGGCTTAACTGTGCTTTACAGCTGTGGTTTTTTTCTTTTGCAACTTGAAGGTTTGTGGCAACTCTGTCAGATGATGGTTAGCAGTTTTTAGCAATAAAATATTTTTATTTAAGGTATAGTCATTGTTTTTAAGACATAAAACTATTACACACTTAACAGACTACAATATAGTGTAAACAATCTTTATGAGTACTGGAAAACCAAACAATTTGTCTGACTTGCTTTATTGTGATAGTCACTTTATTGCAGTGGTCAGAAACCAAACCTACATTTCAAAGGTGTGCCTGCACATAGCTGCTGATTACAACTATGAAAAATGCATGCATTTAACCACTGGAAAAGATTAAAATACATGTGGAGTAATATAAATTATTGAATTTGAGTATGTGTTAATGTTTTTTATTTAAAGTTTATTAATTTAATACAGATATACACAATATGGAGCTTCCCTGGGGGCTCGGATGGTAAAGAATCTCCCTGCAATTCGGGAGACACAGGTTTGATCTCTGGGTCAGGAAGATCCCCTGGAGGAGGAAATGGCAACCCACCCCAGTATTCTTGCCTGGAGAATGCCCATGGAGAGAGGAGCCTGATGGGCTACAGTACATGGGATCGCAAAGAGCTGGACATGACTCAAGCAACTTGGCAAGGGATACACAATATAAATCCATTGCAATCTTAAGTGACTTCCTTAGCATTTAAAACAGACCAAAAATTTCTTGCAACTTTCCCCTATTAATAATGCTGCTCCAACCATCTTGCCATACCAGACTCTGAGGATCCACCTTTTAATTTACAACCAGAAAATTTCTTGAGTTCGTATTATTATATTTGGTCTCATCAAGTAGGACAAAATGGTTAAGCATTGGGCAAAAAGTTTGTTCAGGTTTTTCCATAAGCTTTTATGGGAAGAGACTTCCCCGGTGGTCCAGTGAGGAAGAGTCTGCCTTATAGCTCAGGGGGTGCAGGTTCAATCCCTGGTACTGGAACCAAGATCCCATGTGACTTGGCACAACTAAGCTCACAAGTGGCAGCTACTGAGCCCGTGCACCCTGGAGCCCGCACCACAACTAGAGGGAAGTCTGAGTACCATGCCTAAGACTCAACATGGCCAAAAACAAAACAAAAAATAGGAATAATTAAAAAAAAATAGATCTTATGGGAAAACCAGAACCAACTTCTGGCCAACCCAATGTGTGACTTCTGGAATCACTCTCCAGGTTCAAATCCTGGCTCTATCTTCCAAATTTTGTCATTTTGAGTAAGTGACTTGAACCTTCCTTCAGTTCAGTTTCTTCATATGCAAAACGGAGATCACATTAGTACCCACCTTGGAGAATCAGTGTTAGTATTAAATGGCAAAATGCATTCAAAGCAATCAGCACAGTGCTTGTCACATACTAACGGGCTTCCAGGTGGTACAGTGGTAAAAAATGGGCCTGCCGATGCAGGAGACACAAGAGACTCGGGTTCAACTCCTGAGTCAAGAAAATCCCCTGGAAGAGGAAATGGTAACCTGATCCAGTATTCTTGCTTGGGAAATTCCATGGACAGAGGAGCCTGGCGGGCTACATCCATGGGGTTGCAAAGAGTTGGACATGACTGAGCAACTAAGCACTGTACTGCACTGTCATATACTAAGCTCTCAGAACAGTCACCTATTGCTAGACACCATGAAAAGACCACTCACAGAGAACATGAGCTGGTCAATGCCAAGTGGTTCGAAATCCTTAGAAACAATCAGGGTACCTAAAAATTACAACTCAGGAGCTGCCAAAAGCAAGCTGGTCCTAGAAGGGAAGGAATCTGAGCAAGGCCAGGAGGGATGGATGGGTAGGATTTTGATGATGAAAATAAAGCATTATCTGTTTCAAGTTTCAGTGTGTGCCTCTTTTCTTCTTTCAGTTTACAGCCCCAGGAGCAGCTACAGCAAGATATAAGACAGTGCCAACCTTCCTCACATGTGTGTGTGCATTTTCAGTTGATTCAGTTGTGTTTGACTCTTTGCAACCCCGTGGATCGTAGTCCACCAGGCTCCTCTCTCTATGGGATTCTCCAGGTAAGAATACTAGAGTGGGTTGCCATGCCCTCTTCCAGGGGATCTTCCCTACCCAGGGATTGAACCCAGGTCTCCTGCATCTCCTGTACTGCAGGTGGATTCTTTACCATTGAGCCATTGGGGAAGCCCCGTACCCCACACATAGAAACTGCTATAAAGCAGAACTGGCTCCCACATTTCTGGCTTCAAGTCATTTTACCTGGAAGAAGAGAACTAGAGCACTGGTTTCTACAGGGCTCTATTCCACCCAGTTCTTAATGATCTTCAAGTTGAACTGTTTCTTTTTTCATCATTCAATGTTGCAGTTCTCACAGCTTATTTCACAATAAGGATTTGTTGCTCTTTTAATCTATGCATTTCAACTGTTTCACCATGCATTTCAGGGTCCTCTTTAAGAAATGACTGACAATATTTGGGGGAAATTGTGGAAGGGACTCAAGAGGTTTTGTTTTGTATTTAATGATTTGGAAGAAAAAAGATATTAACATGTTTTCTAATCTGTCAGCTCAGATTCAGAGAGCAAACACTTCTCAGACCCAGCATTAGAGGAAAATCACTGACTGCTCCCTGATGCTCTTCAACAGTTGAGAAAGTGGCAAGCCTGAGCAATCCTGGGGCCTCCTCTGCTCGTCCACAGAGAAAAGAAGTAAGAAAGGAAGAGAGAGAGGGCCACCAAGGGATGGAAGGAAGGAAGTTTGCAATCTGAGTATAGCTTGAGTATTTCATTTGACCTTGAGGGAGTGCCAACAAATTGTCCAACATACTAACACCAGCTAGTGCTGGGCTTCCCAAATATTGTTCTGCAAAGCACTAGTTAACTCTGGGAGAAGCTATAGTAAATCGAGGGGAGGGATGCAGCCTCCTTCATTTCAGAGATTCACAACGCACACCTGCTTATTTAAGGTTTTGAGAAATCCCATTAATAAAGGAAGCTGCTTAACTTTACTTAACCTAGAGTTTGCCAAATTTATTCAGCCAGGAGACATGTTTTCATGCCACACTTATTAACCACTGCTTAGAACTCAAGTACTGGAATACAATATGAAAATTCTCAGACTAGTAGTTCTTTCCTGATGCTTGTCTTCCTTTGCTTACATTCTGGCACAGATTTATGAGAAAACAAACCAGCATTTAAAAAATTACTGCATAAACAAAATCTTAATCCCCTAGAATTCTGCCATCCTGACAAATCAGCTATTTAAAATTTTGTAGTCTACATAGAAAACAAACCTACAGCTACCAAAGGGGAAAGGTAGGGAGGATAAATTGGGAGTATGGGATTAATAGATGCATACTACCATGTGCAAAATAGATAAACAACAAGGATTTACTGTATAGCACAGGGAACTATATTAAACATCTTATAATAAACTATACTGAAAAAGAATAGAAAAACAGGCAATAGGAATATATATATGTCAATAATTACTTTAAATGTAAATGGATTAAATGCTCCAAGCAAAAGACACAGACTGGCTGAATGGATACAAAAACAGGACCCATATATATGCTGTCAACAAGAAACCCACTTCAGACCTCAAGACACATATAGACTGAAAGTGAGAGGATGGAAAAATATATTCCATGCAAATAGGAAGCAAAAGAAAGCTGGAGTAGCAATCCTCATACCAGACAAAATAGACCTTAAAATAAAGATTACAAGAGATAAGGAAGGACACTACATAATGATCAAGGGATCAATCCAAGAGGAAGACATAACAATTTAAAGTATCTATGCACTCAACATAGGAGCACCTCAATACATAAGACAAACACTAACAGACATAAAAGGAGAAATTAACAGTAACACCATAATAGTAGGAGACTTTAACACCCCACTCACACCAATGGACAGATCATCAAAACAGAAAATTAATAAGGAAACACAAGTCTTAAATGATACATTAGATGAGATGGATCTCATTGATATCTCCAGGACATTCCATCCAAATGCAGAAGAATACACCCTCTTCTCAAGTACACATGGAACATTCTCCAAGATAGACCACATCCTGGGTCACAAATCAAACTTCAGTAAATTTAAGAAAATTGAAATGATATCAAGCATCTTCTCCAACCACAAGGCTATGAGACTAGGTATCAATTACAAGAAAAAACTGTAAGAAACACAAACACATGGAGGTTAAACTACACGTTTCTAAATAACCAACAAGTTACTGAAGAAATCAAAAGGGAAATAAAAAAATTTCTAGAAACAAATGACAATGAAAACACAACAACTCAAAACCTGTGGGATGCAGCAAAAGCGGTTCTAAGAGGGCAACTTATAGCAATACAATCTTACCTCAAGAAACAAGAAAAACATTGAATAGACAACTTAACTTTATACCTAAAACAACTGGAAAAAGAAGAACAAAAACCCCCAAAACTAGTAGAAGGAAAGAAATCATAAAAATCCAAGCAGAAATAAACGAAAAAGAAATTAAAGAAACAATAGTAAAGATGAATAAAACTAAAAGTTGATTCTTTGAGAAAATAAACACTGTTGGTGGGAATATAAATCGATACAGCCACTATGGAAGACGGTATGGAGATTCCTTAAAAAACTAGGAACAAAACCACCATATAAACCAGCAATCCCACTCCTAGGCAAATACCCTGAGGAAAACAAAATCGAAAGAGACACACATATCCCATTGTTCATTGCAGCACTATTTACAATAGTTAGAACATGGAAGCAACCTAGATGTTCATCAACAGATGAATGGATAAAGAAGTTGTGGTACATATACACAATAGAATATTACTCAGCCATAAAAAGGAACGCATTTGAGTCATTTCTAATGAGGTGGATGAACCTAGAACCTATTACACAGAGTGAAGTGTGTCAGAAAGAGAAAGATAAATAATGTATTCTAACACATATATATGGAATCTAGAAAAATGATACTGAAGAATTTATTTACAGGACAACAATGGAGAAACATATATAGAGAATAGAAAAAAAAGAATGGAGTCATGTTTTAATGCATCTTCATTTGAATATTTCTTCTTCATGTTTTCTTTTTAATTCTCACCCTTTTCTCAAAAGAGAAAGTTTTAGCTGAGAAAGACAAAAAGGAGGAGCACCCCAGGCTTTGAAATTTGAGGACAACATTGTTGAGATGTGAGCAAAGTATAAAAAACAAAAATCTATGGAGGAAAACAACTGGTTTTCCATAACACCTCACCATGTCAGCTGCAATCTTATCCACTCTTACCTCTCATACCAGTTCATTTGTCTTTGTTGAAAGCCTTCAGCTCTGGCCCCAAATCTCACAAACTGTGTATTTGCTTTGATAGACTTGGAGGGGAAAAAAAACCTCACACATATGACATCTCCATATGTGATAACACATTGAGGTTATTGGACCTGTTCCCAGGATGTGCTTATTCTTGTCTGTGTGATAGATTAGATGTAATTTTCTTTCTTAAACAGCTAAGGGCAATTAAGAGGTCTCTGATGATGATCCTAGGTTAGGTACAGCTCAGAGAGAGAAAAAATCCTGTGAGTAAATCCCACCAACCTTTAAAGTTCACATGAGACAGAAGGAGAAGAAAGGGTGTTTCTCCAGGGCTTCCACCGTGTTAGATTTTCCCAAGGACTTTGGAAATACACTCTATTGAGGGCACTGCATGGGTGGACTATCTTCTGCTTTGCTATCACCAGGGCTCCTCCTAACACCTTCCAGCGTTTAGATAAAAGTCACTGAAATATTCCAGGAGTTTAACTTATGACGTGACTGAAGCAACACTTGAGCTAAAAAAAGAGTTCCAGGACTTTAGGCTCAGGGTGAAATGAAGATAGCAGATGAGTTTATGGCTCACTGAGACCTTCACCCTCCTCCTGGACAGCTACCCCAGATAGTCCAATAGTCCCACCTGCCCAAGGTCAAATATATCATCTTCCTATTCTGGTTCTTCACAAATGGTTCTCTCATTCCTTGAACTTACTAGACCAGAATCCTAGAAATCATCCCCCAAATTCACTCTCCCTTAGCTTCAGGTCTAGGACATCACCAATTTCTGCTGTTTCTATTAGGTTGAAACATATGAAACTGCCACTATCTGACCACTTTTTTTTTTTGCCCACAAAACAGCAATGTCAGATGGGTCGACCTAATATACAATTAATGCTTACTGAGGCTGTGCCCTGCTCTTCATCCCCTCAGCAACTTTCTTATCAAAGGGCTTCATCTCTCACCTGGATTCCTACAACTCCCTCCCAAAGGACTTTCTGCCCCATCTTCTTCTACGCAATCTTCTGCAGATCTTTCTCTTTACAGAAATGTAATTAAAACACTTCTTTCCTTAAAAACCTATCACAGCCTTGATAACAAGACATGTTCTCCTCAAACAGAACTCACAAAGGCCTTGTGACCGGACCTGCTTCCTTCTGCTTCAGGGCCCAGCACTTGGAGGGACCTGGCATTCTACTGAACCCTCTGTTGATGCCTGAATAGAAAATATTCTTTGACTTGTTTTCTAGAATGCTCTCCTCTCCAAATCTCCAACGCCCTCTAATTCTTACTCATGTTTCCTAACCTTCTCAGTTATGACTTCTTCCAGAAGGCCTTCACCACCCACTACACATATGCACGCGCACACACACGCACACGAGCCCGCGCGCACGCACGCACGCGCGCGCACACACACACACACGCGCACACACACACACACACACACACACACACACACACACACACATTCCAGTCTGGGATAGGGTGCTGTCCCTCAGCTCATATAGTCATAAGAATATCGTATTCAACAAACATCTCCTTCCTTCACTACACAGTGTGTTTCTGGAATGCAATCACTATATTTTATTCATCTGGGCCTCCCCAGAGCCTAGCAAAGTGCCTGGTAGGGAGCATGTGGGTAATAAATGCCTGATGAAGCCATACATGAACAAATCCATTACAATATTACAGAGAGAATTGGGAGGTAGTTGGAAAGGGCATATATTCATTAAAAAATAAACCTTGGGGTCAGTGCACTTCTCTAAAAGGTCAACAACTGAAATTACTGGTCATATTTTTCTATGATAAATATTGGTAAGCTACTCTCAACTCAGGGCTTCTCAGGTGGTGCTAGTTGTAAAGATGGAGAAGGCAATGGCACCCCACTCCAGTACTCTTGCCTGGGAAATCCCATGGACGGAGGAGCCTGGTACGCTGCAGTCCATGGGGTCATGAAGAGTCAGTTACGACTGAGCGACTTCACTTTCACTTTTCCCTTTCATGCACTGGAGAAGGAAATGGCAACTCACTCCAGTGTTCTTGCCTGGAGAATCCCAGGGACAACGGAGCCCGGTGAGCTGCCGTCTATGGGGTCGCACAGAGTCGGACACAACTGAAGCGACTTAGCAGCAGCAACAGTAGTAAAGAATCCACCTGCCAATGCAGGCAGACATAAGAAACATGGGTTCGATCCCTCAGTTGGGAAGATCCCTTGGAGGAGGAAACAGCAACCCACTCCAGTATTCTTGCCTGGAGAATCCCATGGACAGAGCTACAATCCATAGGCTTGCAAAGAGTTGGATAAGACTTAAGTGACTTAGCATGCACGAGTGCATTGTCACTGAACAAAATATTTCCAAGTACCGAACAATGGGTTACCTTATGTAAAACTTTCACTTAATCTCAGGACAGACAAGGTGTGTTCCTTTCAGCTTACATTAATGGAACCTGATATTCTAGGGCTGGGGACTTTCAGAGTCATTTGGCCTACTCCAGTGATTCTTTATTCCACTGATCCCTTATAAGCCTTAAAAAGTTAATGCAATTCCTAATCACCTAATTTACCATCAAAGAGGCCTCTGGACATTGGAGAGAACTGAGCTGATTAAAAATTAAAATTTTCCAATCTCCTTATATAAACATTTATTTATAAAATGGGCCCAGCATAAAGTGTTTAGGTTCCACACTCAGAATAGGTTGAAAATAGAAAAGCCATTATGAAGGTTCAACCTTCTAACATCTCTATCATCTCTCTGCCCTCCAATCCATCTTCCACGCAGCTTGCAGCCTTCCTGCCTGTAACATAGACTTAGCTGTCACAGTTCCCTCTAAAACTCTCATAGTCCTATTGCCCACAAGAGTCAGTCCAAATTTTTCAGCCTAGAACTTTGCATTCTGTATACCCTGGCTCCAACTTACATTTTCCAGTCATTTCACCTAATATGTCTTAATTCAAACCAGGTCCTTCAGCCAGGTTGGACCACTCTCACTGGCCACGAATGGCCCACATGTTCTACCCCTGTGCCTATCTCCTGGTAGAAACACACCTGGAATGCCCACCACATTTCCCTCTGTCTAACAGAATCCTAGCTATTCTTCAGGAAGAATTTTAGGCCCCACCTGGCCATATTTTTTATTTCTACCTCTTCTGAACTCCTACAACCCATACTGCCTAAAGAGGTTATGATCCATAAATTGCTTTGTACTATCTGTTAACTGTACTTGTGTGAAGACAAGTAGCCTTAAGTAGCCTGGAAGATCTCTGATACCCCTCAAACTCAGCACCCTGGGCTCAGATTACTGTCAACAATATCCACTAATGTGTTTTAACCATGTCAGGAAGCTCTTGGGAGCTGCTCCTCTGTATCCTAACATAGGAATCAGCCCTAGGCTCCTCTGTCCTTGGAATTCTTCAGGCAGGAATACTGGAGCAGGTTGCCATGCCCGTCTCCAGGGGATCTTTCCAACCCAGGGATTGAACCTGAGTCTCCAGCATTGCAGGCAGATTCTTTACTGTCTGAGCTACCAGGGAAGCCCCTCTAGTTGTGGGTTATCACATCTGTCTGAAGTCGGGACTCTCTGAGCTTCTACTTTCCATTGTTCCTAAAATGTTTGCAGTCTCTATAATCAGGTTTTGGCTGCTCTCAAGAGTTTTGTCTTCCTAGGGTATAGATCTTGGACTCTCATGTTGAGTCATTTTTTCACTCATTTTTTTTTTTTTTTGGTGGTACTACACGGCTTGTGGTTTCTTAGTTCCCCGATCAAGGATCAAACGCAGGCCCCCAGCAGTGAAAGTGTGGAGTCCTATCCATTGGACCACCAGGGAATTCCTTCTAATGTCTAGCCTTAAGCTCAGTGTTAGTCGCTCAGCTCTGTGTGACTCTTTGTGACCCCATGGACTGTAGCTGCCAGGTTTCTCTGTCTGTGGAATTTCCCAGGCAAGAATACTGGAGTGGGTTGCCATTTCCTTCTCCAGGGGAACTTCCTGACCCAGGGATTGAACCCAGGTCTCCTACACTACAAGCAGATTCTTTACTGTCTGAGCCAAGGTCATGTGCAAAAAGAAATAAATCACCCAGGACTGCGGTGCCCCAGCCACATGTGAAACACTATTATCATTTACTCGCTGTGTTGCATGGGCCACCTCGGTACTCTGATGGAGACAACTGGCCACATTCCCTCCCTGCTGGGAACAAGCCCTATAGCCAGGTCAGCCCCTCCAGGGTGTGTCTAACCAGAGTTTCAGCTTCCCCTCTTGCCCAGTGGATCCCAGGATGCTTCCTACTCAAGCCCTTCAGAGCGTGACAACAGCTGTGGCAGGCAAATCTCTTCAACTTTCTCATGTAACTTGGAAAAGTGGGTCAAGAAATATAAAATAACCCACTAGTCTGTAAATTCCCCTCTCCAGACTTAAACTCTTTGAGGGCACAATCATTATCTTATTAATCTTTTTTTTTTTTTTTTTAAATATTCTGAGCGTCTGACCACTGTTAGACACTCAAAGATATTTATTGTAGGAATGGATGGATGAACACAAACACTGCATGGCTACTTCATCATTATCCAAATTCCAGGGTTCTTTCCAGTAAGGTGCTTTTTAAACAAAATTTGTGGCCATACCCATGCAGCATGTGGGGTCTTAGATCCCTGATCAGGGATTGAACCTGTGCCCACTGTATTGAGAGTACAGACTCTTAACCACTGGGCCACCAGGGAAGTCCCAGTAAAGCTGTTGCTCTTATTGTTGCTGCTTTTTGATTTTTTTGCTTTCCTAATTTACTTCCTTTTGAGATCTGAGTACTAAACTGAGGAGGAAAAAAAAAAAATCCCATTTCCTGAAGCAACTGATTTGCTTCTAGGTTAATCTCCCTACACTTTTGTGCCTGGTTGTTGTTGTATGTGCTCAGGGCTGATGACAAAGGTTCTTCACAGCAGGAGATAACGCAGACAAGAGGGCAATAGTTTTCAGAGTGCAGTGGCTATCTTGAACCTACTTCTTGCCGTCTGAAGCTAAAGTGCACTGCATGCATGTAAGCAGTCATTACCATGACTTCAGTTTTCATTAATACGAGGTTCTAAGATTTTGTCAGGAACTGCAAGAGTATCATTAGAAGATTCCACTTGAATCCACAGATATTTACTAAATGTCGGATAGAAAGCAGTGAAGTGAATTTTTGGACATGAGACAAACATCTTCCAAAAGAGAGCTCTTAATCTGATGACAAAGGACAAATATAAGAGCCTTCTGGGGCCTAGCATGAAGAGACCCAGCCTTTGGCTAGGGATTTCTGAGCCTGTGAAGGGGACTCACTCACCAGCACAGTACCCCACGAGGTTGAGGAACTGCTCCTCTTTACAGCTGGCCCTGCAGCTGCCAGCAGTCAGAGGAATGTGAGGGTGGCAGGAGATGCAGTCAGACTCCAATGGGCCGTGGCACTGCCTGCAGGTGGGGTGGCACTCTGGAAGGAAAAACAAGAATCAGGATTGGAGTCAGCAGCTTGGCACGTACACACACGAAGTATTTCGTGTACTCTACCAATTACACTAAGAACAGACTTCAAATGCTAATCATCTTTTGAAGAAGACTCCTGAGCAAGCTGGCACACCCTTTGGCATTGACCAAAAGACAGCATTTCTAGGGTCAGCAAAAACATTGCCCATGAACAGAACATGGAATCTAGAAACATTAAAATGAGAGAAATTGGGACTTCCCTGGTGGTCCAATAGCTAAGCTCCCAATGTAGGGGGCCCAGGTTTAATCCCCAGTCAGGGAACTGGATCCCGTATGCCACAACTAAGAGTTCACAGGCTGTAACTAAAAAGATCCCACATGCCAAGAGGAAGACTGAAGATCTTACATGCCTCAACTAAGACCCAGTATAGCTAAATAAGTAAATAAATATTTTAAAATTTTTTTAGAAAATAAATGAGAGGAATTGGTTGCTCAGTATGACCATTCCCATCTATATAAGTCAGGAAGTTCAGATCAAAGTCAAAAAAGAGAAAAACAAGTGGTAAGACTCTCCCTCTCTAAAATTCAAAGAGCTAGATGGAGAAGAGGGAGACATTTTGCTTTTTAGAAATCCCCAGAAGGCACAGGTGGAACTATCCACAGCAGGGGAAGCAAAAACTTCTCGCAGAGTCAGATGCCAACCCTGCTCTCCCTCCAGGCCACAACTTGAATGCCTGCTTTAGCAGCAACACTTAATTAAAATACAAAGAGCCAAAAAAGGCGTCTTTCTGGAGGTTATCCTGAGCCATGTCTGAAGTTCAATTCCTCAGACAAAACTGTCAAAGCTATGTTTTCCCCAGAAAAACCACCAAATTACTGAGAGGTACTACACTGAAAAAAAGCAGTGAGTCCCAGTAGGTTCAGGCAATAAAGATAAGGATGGCAAAGAATAAAAGAAAGTTGCAGCTGCAACTGCTCTTGTGCTGCCAAGATGGGCAGCGGGAGCAAGCGTACGTGGAAGGAGATTGAAGGGTTTCTCTGCCAAGGATGAGGAAGTCTAAGCCTGTCTGATTCCAAGAGGAGGGGAGGTGAAGGACCAGAGCTGGGTAGTGCTTGCTGGAACTAATGACAAAGAATTCCCTTCTGGTGCAGATCTGGTGGGAAGGAAAGGCACAGTAAAGATTTCCAGTAAAGTCAACTTTGTCTGGCAGAGGGCCAAGAGAAGATAAGAAGTTATAGAAAAAAAAACAGCAAGTAAGCAAACTGCTGATTAGAAGGCTAGCATTAACTATCACCAGTTCTACATTCCTGAGGCTCTTAACTTTGTAAATGCCCATCCGAAAGATACTAGCACTCTCAGGACGATCTCTACTGCCCAGTGCCCCCTCCCTGCCAGGATATTTCCAGTGACCTTGGAGCCCTGCTGCCTGTGGTACTGTTACTGAGTCCAAGTCCCCTCTGCTCGCCCCATGACAGACCAATAAGTCAGTAGACGAGGTACAGAGGCAAGAAATAACAACTTCATTTGAAAAGCCAGCAAACCAAGAAGATGGCAGACTAGTGTCTCAAAATAACCATCTTATCAGGGTCTGGATGCCAGGTTATTTTACAGAGGAGGAGGAGATGAGGAAGTAAAGTATAAAGGCCATTAATCTTACAAATACCCCCTGGAATGGTCAGCCTCAGAGAGGGGATGTGTTAATTTCCTCTTTCTTGCAGCCATACATAGGTGAACAGGGTCAGAAAGTCTCTCTGGACAACAGCATTTTGGTTTCACATTCAGGCAGAGGGGCCGGGTTCCCTGAGGCAGGGCATTATGTATAGACAGTATCCTTTCAGTTTAGGAAAGCAATGGAAAGTAAAAGAAACAGATTCAACCAGTAGCCAAGTTTTTTTATTCTTCCCTAAAAAAGTACCTTCCATCTGCTGGTCTCAGGCAGGCAGGGGCATGAGCAGAGAAGAGTTACAGCTACTCAGACTTTTCTCCCCCAAACAATTTTCCACAGATGAAACCAACTGGGCAAGGGTGAGGGCACAGAAGGAAAGACCACAGTTTTCAAGGACAACCCCAGTGACAAAGAAACCAAGAATGCTCCCCACTGAGCGTAATAGAGTGTTTCAAGTAAAACAACCCATCAGGGGCCTATAGAGATTAAAAAGCTGCTTGTAGAAGAAAATTCCAGAAGAAATAATATTGATCTTCAATCATCTAAATTTGTATTCACATTAAATTTCCTTTTTGGAGTTTGAGGCTTGATGAATCTGACAAGTTTTAATTTATGTCAAAAATATTTTACACATTTACTACATGTTTTCCAATGCCAGAAACTCAAATCAAACAATTTTATAATGATGGGCTTTTCCCCTATCAGTCGGTCTCAGCAGTCTATTTTTAGAAATAAAACCATAATCGTGATAGAATGTGTTTGTCTTTTCTCTTTTTCTTTATCGACAAGAAAACACAGAGCTACAATAAGGTGCTTAAATTTTAGTATTTTGTCGATTCCAATAAAACCCTTCACTAATCTGAACTAGTAATTTTTAAAATCTCTGTCACTGAAATATACAGGTGCTCTTAAAAAACATATTGGGCTGATGTGTCAAGGAAGAAAATAAATACCTTTCCCTTTTTGCTCTATTAGGCTGCAGCCAGGGGAAGGGGGGCTGAGGACTGCAGAGGTAAGGCCAATGCCTGCTCTCCCACAAATGCATGAGAGCCTGCAGCAGCTCATCTCCTTGATGGCCCCAATCATCCCTCACTATATGCAGAGGGTCAAGCTGATTCTCATTTTTCACGTCATCCACATTTCCTATCAGATGAACAGAATTTCACTTGTTTTCCTCACTCAGAAGGACTCACAGCCCAAGTCTAGTCCCCTGGTATGACACGGTTTCTAATTGCAGAGTCAGGTGGCATTATGAAGACAACATATGGGCATAGGGTGTGATGGGCATACGCCCCAGCCAGTTACATACTCACCTGTACAACTGCCTTCCTGGTTGAAGTACCCATCTGGGCACTGGGAGAGGCACTGCCCATCCAACAGCACGTGGGAAAGCCAGCAGGCTGTGCAGTTATGTGGGCTCATCCCTACACACCCAAAACAGGATGGATGGCAAGCTGGAAGGAAGAAAGGCAGAGGAGATAATCAGGAAAGCCGCCATCTGACAAGGACAGTAGCTCTGCCTTTTCCGTTCACTTTCCTGTAATATTCCATTGGTATAAGTTCTATATATTCACTTAACTTTCCCAAGGACAGGGCAGACATCTCACATACTTCTTTCAGGCTGTATCCTACAAAGCAAGCATCTGTGGAACCCAGATTAAAATGTTAGCAGTTCAGTCGTGTCCCACTCTGTGCGACCCTATGGACTGTAGCCCGCCAGGCTCCTCTGTCCATGGAATTTTCTAGGCAAGAATACTGGAGTGGGTTGCTGTTCCTTTCTACAAGGGATCTTCCTGGCCCAGGGATTGAACCTTGGTCTCCTGTATTGTAAGCAGATTCTTTACCAACTGAGCCATCAGGGAACCCAGATTAAGAAAGGGATAAGTGACAAAAAAAAAAAAAACCAGAAATAACCATTTGTGGAGTCATTCATTTCTTTATTCCCATGTTCCCAGTCCCAGAGGATGTCAGATAAAGAACAGAAAGCCATAAAAAAGGTCTTCAGTTAGGACAGCTCCTATACCATCAGTGGGCTGCTGATTGGGCTGCTCAAATTAAAGAGAAAGGTGATGGAGGCCTTACTGATTGATTCCACAAAGGTTTCTATGGTGCCCACACTCTGATGGAGACTGGACACATACAGGTAAGAAGAACTGTCCAACATTTTGAACTGCTTAAACTAGCTGCATCAACAGACACACAAGCAGATAACTGGAATAAAACAAATGGAAAATGGAGTATAACAGAGAGAATAAGAGCATCACATCACAATTCTCTGTGACCTTGACTAAGTTATGCAATTTCTCAAGGCTCCCACTTCCTCATGTATAAAAATGAGAATATAAACTATACATACTGCATGGGGTGTTGTGGACACCATGTGGATTATTTACTATGCCTCACTCATTTCTTCCCACAGAAACCACAAAAACCACTTTTGCCCACCTTTTGCCCTCACTCCTTCTGCCTCCTGCCCCATCCTGGTGCTTCCCTCTGTGGCCCCCGCATAATGTGACATGCCCTCCTCTTGGGAACTGTAAGTAAGGGTTCTTTCCCCAAGACAATCATCTCCTGATATGCTGGCCTCATCATATCTGAATAATAATAAAGCCCACAATTTGAAACAGCCAGTCAATCACTCTCAATCACTCATTCATCTTTTGTTATTGAGCAGCAAGTAGGTCGAGGTGTTGGGGAAACAGAGGTGAGTAAGACAATGAGTGGGAGGACCCAGATATTTCAGGGACAAGATCCACTGACTGCAGGGACACCACCCTCAGTCTCCTCTTTGCCTCCTCCGCCTCCTCAATCAAACCTCCTGAAGACTCAAGAGATCAGCAGCTTGGAAGAAGCATATGGGATTTTCTACCACTGAGGTCTCCATTTCCACCAACCCCCAATAAAAATGTAAATTTCATTCCTTGATGTACGGACTGGGCTGCTGTAAGGTAGGATGCTCTTGTCCAGCAGGACTGGTTTGTAGGAGTATTAAACTCATGATACATGGCTGGTAGATGACTGCTGTCCTAAACCCTCTGGTGCTCTACCTTAGTATCTCATCCATAACTGAGCACCTAAAGGTTTAACACCTGTACCTGAGCTAAGGCCATACCTGTTTGGATTGGGCAGTACACCCTACCTTGCATGCATGCATGCTAAGTCGCTTCAGTCTTGTCCAACTCTGCAACCCAATGGACAGTGGCGCATCAGTTTCCTCTGTTCATGAGATTCTCTAGGTAAGAATACTGGAGTGGGTTGCCATGCCTTCTTCCAGGGGATCTTCCAAACCCAGGGTTTGAACCAGCATCTCTTATACCTCCTGCATTGGCAGGCGGGTTCTTTACCACTGAGCCCTCTAAGAAGCCCCACACCCTACCTTGTGTATGCTGTGCATATTCGCTCAGTAATGTCTGACTCTTTGCGAGCCCATAGACTCTGTAGCCCACCAGACTCCTCTGTCCATGGGGATTCTCCAGGAAAGAATACTGGAGTGGCTTACCATGCCCTCTTCCGCGGGATCTTCCCAGCCCAGGGATTGAACCCAGGTCTCTTGCATTGCAAGTGGATTCTTTACTGTCTGAGCCACCAGGGAAGCCCACACCCTACTTATTGGTTGATAAATATTTTGATTATTATCCCTAGCTACACTGCAGAGCTTTATATCTATTCAACAGTATTTATTACTCTATGAAAAACAGAGCCAGAGCTCCAAGTTTTAAAATTATTTCCTGATTTTTTTTAGATTGCCTTGTTAACTACTGTAATAGCACAAGTCACAGTAATTTTTCCCAAGTATTTTCAGAATCACTGACAAAATATTTCCTCTTTAAAAAACAAAATAGAACAAGTAAACAAATATGATTATAAAAGAGAGATACATATCAGCTCATTATTTAAGACATGTTTAACACAAATGAAATGACATGTGATAGAAAGTCAGGTGGCAGTATTTCAAAAAACAACTAATTTGTATCGTCAACACAAAGCCCTCTAGGATAATTGGGGAAGCAACATACTTCTACATACCTAAATTTATTTATGATAATACCAATATGTTCATATCAGACCTTACAAGATTGCAAATATCCCCAGCTCCTCCTGTTCTACCTGCTTAATAAATAGGAGATCAAAGCATATCATTGTTGAATTGAAAACTGGGAGATGAATTAATGCATTATGAGCAGACAACTTATTTCATTTGGTCACAAAATTAATGAGACAAACTGGCTCGATGTGAATAAAGATTGTTACTGAATTATATAAAATAAGAAAGCAACCATAAAGAAGGCTGAGCACCAAAGAATTGATGCTTTCGAACTGTGGTGCTGGAGAAGACTCCTGAGAGTCCTTAGGTAACAAGGAGATCCAACCAGTCAATCCTAAAGGAAATCAGCCCTGAATATTCATTGGAAGGACTGATGCTGAAGCTGAAGCTCCAATACTTTGGCCACCTGATGTGAAGAACTGACTCATTAGAAATGACCCTGATGCTGGGAAAGATTGAGGGCAGCAGAAGGGGGCGACAAAGCATGAGATGGTTGAATGGTATCACCTAGTCAACCGACATGAGTTTGAGCAAACTTTGGGAGATAGTGAAGGACAGGGATCCATGGGGTCACGGAGAGTCAGACACAACTTAGTGACTGGACAACAACAACAACAAAGAAAGCAATGAAGACAAATGAGCTTATGGGCCAAGAATTTCAGGAGAAAATCCTTTGGCTCCCACTTGATTTCAGAAATAAGCCTCACTGGACATCCCCATGGCAGACTTCAGAACTGCCTTCATTGGAAATGTTTAAGAACCAAATAGATAATGAGCTAGTGAGTCACCCTGTGCCACTGAGGGAAAATGATAGGCTGGATTACCATCCTCTCCAAGTACTCTGTCCTCTGTAACACTATACTCTGTAACTATAGGCATCTGTGTCTTTAAAACAAGCTCATGAAACTTCAATTCTGTGCTGCTTTTGGAAACGTCTACACTCTTTCAGTGACTTTTATGAGGGTCTATCATTTAATGGAAGCTGATTCCGTAGCAGAAGTTCCAGTTTGAAGTCTAAGATCCTTCAGGGAAGACTAACTCCATTACAGGGCATATACGGAAGAGATTTGAGAATAAGTTCTGTGAGTAATTTCTCCACTACATTTTTTAGAGAGTGGTTTTCCAGTTGATGGCTGAGTATATTTCTGAAAAAGCATAACGGAGCTGCTTAAGCACTAAAAGTTTTGACATTAAAAGTGTCCTCAGATGGTTGTAAATTCCAGTCAACCTGACTCCAGTAAAAATTTTACCTAAAACAGTGAAAACATACCAATTTTTTGTTCATTCTATTTTCTGTTTAAATTTCAGACAAAGGACACTACTACTTCTTTTTTCCTTTTAAATAATATATGAAGTGGGCCAGCATAAATATTTTTGTATTGTATAAAGTTTCCTGGCTTTTCATGTCAAAACAATTTTTGAGGTAGATGTCTCTTGAATTATGATGTAAATATCAAAATCCTCTAGGATATGCAGTAGAACACCGTGATGAGGGATGGAAGTTGAAATGAGTCAAGTCAAATAAAATTACTCTCCCCCTCTCCCTCACTCGTTTCCTTCTTTCTGTTTTCTTTTTAAAGAACAAAAGGCATATTGCTATTTATTTACTTCATTTTCATGAATGGTTTACTTCACTTAGCATAATGTTGTTAAGGTTCATCAATATGGGAACATGCGTCAGAATTCTCTTCCTTTTTCAGGCTGAATAATATTCCATTGTATGTATGCACATTTACCAGATTTCGGTAATCCATTCATTCATAGAGGCACACTGAATTGCTTCCACTTTTAAGCTAGTGTGAATTATGCTGTTATAAAAAGGGGTATACAAATACCTCTTTGAGATCCCACTTTCAATTATTTTGGGCATATACCCAGAAGTGGAATTGCTGGATCAGATGGTAAAATGTGATTTACCCTACTTCCCCAAGCCCCTGGGAATCCTTTAAGAGTAAAATTTACATCTTATCCATCTCTGTGATTCACACAGTACCTGTCATAGTCCCTGTCCCTGGCATGTCACAAGTCCTCAGGAAGTAAGTTTCTGCTGACTGAATGGAAGGGCAACTAGGAAGGTGAGTGGGTGGTGTAGATAGATGGAAATGCTGGCAGTACACTGCTAGGTCTCCCTTCTCTTAGATCTTTTCTTTTCAGCCTCAGGCTGGTGAGTCCTAAATTTATGTGTACAGCTCTAACTTTAACCCTGAACTCTAGTCACATAAATCTGTCTAGGGGATGTCTCTACTTGGTGTTTCATTGCTACCACATATTCTTCATTCCCCATTGTCCATTATCCATTAAGTATCCAAGCTTAACCCTTACCTACTTAATGTAAATAATAACATCACATTCATTCCATCCAAACTGTACTCATGACGCACCCCAACCCCACATCTTACCCCCTACCTGGTACATTTTTTGTACAGTAAGCCCCCTTCACATCAGCAAGTTCAGTTCTGAAAGTGCATTCATTAATCAGTCCAATTTGTTCGTAAGTCCAAAAAATTAGCGTAGGTACACAATTATAGAGTACCGTACTGTAATAGGTTTATAATACTTTTCACATAAATAATACACTTAAAATGCAAAAAACGAAAACATCTTTAACCTTGCAGTACCCTACCTTGAAAAGCACAGTAGTACCAACTATCTCACTGCTGATTTCATGCTTGCTTCTGGACATCCTGGGCTTGAAATAAAGAGACTGAGCTGCTATACTCTATATAGAGCTGTACAGTAAAGTGCATAAGAGCACAACCACCCATACAGGATGCACACTCATGAAAATGTACGCCAGACACGTGAACTAACTTATGTGATTGGACACGCAAACACACATTCACATCTTTGGCAGTTTGCAACTTGAATTTTGATGGTTCATTTGTAGGGGACTTACGGTATTCCCTGGCTTGCCTTTACCCCACCGTTCACAAAGACGCTCACAATGAGAAAGCTGGACTTCTACTTTTCCTCACCATAACACAGCCACAACACGTTAATTTCTACGTCTTAAATCTGCATCAAATCTATCCCAGTTTAATCATCCCCGTGACCCTTAATGTAGACCTTCAATGTCACTCTTGATATGGGTCAGTGTGGCAGCTTCCTAACCAGCCCCGCTTAGTGTCTCCCCATTTACCTGCCACACCACCACCAGGGAGGTCCCTATAAAATGCAGATTGACCAAACTACTTCTCTACTTAAAATATTTTAATGGTTCTCCAAAACCAATGGTGTCAACTCCTAAACACAGTACATGCAGCCTTTCATGACATGACCCAACCCCACGTCTCCAGTATTACTCCCTACAATCCACCATTTGGACTTTACCCTGCAGGAAAACCAGATGCACAGTCCTTCTCCAAACACATCATGCCTTTACACTTGTTGTTTCCTGGGCAAAGAATGCCCTTTCTTACCTTCTTCCCTAATAAATCCCCATTAATTCTCAACAGCCTAATGTTGTAGTTTTCCTTCTGCAAATTTTTCATGATAACCTCTCCCTTCAACAGTCAGTCTCCTTTGTTGCATTCTTTCTATATCTTCTGCCTATTGCCATTACAACATGTATCTCATTTTTTTAGTTACTTGTTCTGTGTCAGTCTGCCGAAGTTGATCACTCTTTCCTTAAGGCACAGTCTATATTTTTTTTCATCTTTCTATCCCCAAAGCCTAGCACATCACTGCTACAAAAGCAAGAAGGAGAAACAGAAGACTGAACATCTCCAAATGCCACACATTTGTACAGCTTATGTCAGCACTCTAGGGACTACGTTAAAGTGTTGCTTAATATAAATGCCACGTATTTTATTCAATTAATTCAAGGGAATCCCATCTTCATAAATAGCAACACACTCTTAAGCAGAACAGGCTGGCTCCTGCGCATTTAATTCTTTAATTAGAGCTCTGTGCCTTAAGGCTTTTGGTGAATCTTAGGAACAACTAAATAGATAAAATATCACAATATGCTTTACTCCTTCCATTCATCTAAAGCAAGTTATTTAATTAACCAAAATCATCAGTAAATTTCTTATTTAAAAAAGAAATTGGCATTCTGGTCCAAGATGGCAACATAGGAGGCTCCTGAATTCACTACTTCCGGTGGTCACTCGAATCTACAGTTACACATGGGACAATTCCCTCTGAAAGAAGTCCAGAAACTAGCTGAGCACCTCTTACACATTAAATGAATGAGGAAAAAAAAAATGGCAGGTATGCGGAGACACACTCCTGCCATAAATCCTACCCCTGGAACAGCAACATATTGATAAAATAATCAAGAGGGAACTCACAGACGCCCAGCTTCTCCCTGAGGATTGAAGGGCTTGAACCTAACAGCTACTACCCAACTTTAAGACTTCCACCTGAGAAATGGTCCTCCAATCTCTCGCTCCAAAAGCCAACAGGGCTTGAATCCAGAAGACCTATGAGATCAGAGCATCCAAAGAGACAGTTCTTCACAGGCTCGCTAGGATTCATGGTACTTGTCCCCTCAGGGCTCCGTCTGAAGGCATCCATCAGAAATGCGCATCTCTCAGTTTTTTCCGGAAAGAGACACATGTGTATATAGTAAAGGCTGCAGCCTGAGGGTCAGGCTTTTACTTGAACCCACATATAGAGGCTGAGTGCCCGCCATCCCTCTTGGGAGACCTGGGAGGTGGGAGGACAGCGTGTTCATCTTCTCCCTCTGCCCAGCTCCAGGTCACTCGTGTCTCCCGGGAAAGAACCTGTGTGCATGTCTAGGTCCCTGGTTTTTTGACTACGGCCCAGAGAACATGGCCACTGGTGGCCTGACTCTGATGATCAGCAGGGTTCGAGTTCATGGGCTCTGTGGAACTGTAGCAAACAGAGGAACAGTTGTTAACCAGTGACTCTACCCCCACCCCGGCCCCCCAAGAAACAACCACCTCCCAGACGGTCTCTGAAAAAGATCCACTTGGACATTTTAGAAGTTGCTGCCAGAGCATTTGGCTCCAATCTCCCAGCATTCAGATGCTGACTAAGGTCCTTTGCATTAGGACAGAGACAGGGCGGGGCACATCCTCCACTACTGGACTGAAGGATGTGGTTCAGACAACAGACTGGTGCATCCTAGGGGGTGGGAAGGGGGGTGAGGAAGCGAAATAAGTGAAGGTGGTCAAAAGGTACAAACTTCAGTTATAAGATAAACAAGTTCTGGGGAATCTAATGTACAGTGTGGTGCTAGAGTTAACAATTGCTCTGCGTGTGCGTGCTCAGTTGTGTCCGACTCTTTGATGAACGGAGCAAAAATACTGGAGTGGGTTGCCATTTTCTCCTCCAGGGGATCTTCCCGACCCAGGGATCGAAACCACGTCTCCTTCAGCTCCTGCATGGGCAGGCAGATTCTTTACCACTGGACCACCTGGGAAGCCCTATAGTTAACAATACTATATGTATATTTGAAAGTTACTAAGACAGTAAATTATATAATTTTCATCACAGAAAAAAAAACTACAACTCTGTGAGGTGAAGGATGTCAAACTAAACTTATTGTCATGATCACTTTGCAACATAAACATATATTAAATTACTATGTTGTACACCTTAATTGAAAACAATGTTATATGTCATTACATTTCAATAAAACTGGAAAAAAATTGACGCCAAATCTGTATTGATTTTGTGCAGTTTTGCCCCACGCAGGTGTAAGTTCTGCCTAAGGAGGCAATACTATCTCCAAGACTGACAAAGAAGGCTTGGAAAAGCTTAGTTACTAAAATTTCCCAGATGTCTCCCTGACAAAAGCTCTATGGTAATTCCACCTATAATGAAATGCTTGTGATGGGGGACGGGAGGGGCCACTGGGATGTTTGTTATGTCTGCATTCTTTTTTTGAAGGACAATGTTTCTGCAGACATTATACATGAGAAGATATGTAGGTAAAACTTGTTATTGCACTATGGTGTTCATTTTTAAAACAAAACTAGTAATTTCCTCAAAATTATATTATCGTGAGTCCTCTCACTATACTGCATGGGAATTTTTAAAAAATCCATCCTTAATTTGCCACAGAAAGTGAAAGTCGCTCAGTCGTGTCTGACTCTTTGCGACCCTATGGACTATACAGTCCATGGAATTCTCCAGGCCAGAATACTGGAGTGGGTAGCCTTTCCCTTCTCTAGGGATCTCCCCAACCCAGGGATTGAACCCAGGTCTCCCGCACTGCAGGCAGATTCTTTACCAGCTGAGCCACAAGGGAAGCCCAATTTGCCACAGAATTGGGCCAATTACGTGGCTGAGTTAATCATCCCAACCAAGTTCATACCCCATTGCTCTACCACAACCAAGTCGTTGACTTAGTGATTGGGTGGGATCATTAAGAGAGGTGGCCTGGCCTGAAATTAAGTTGTAAAGCTCTAGGATGAAAAGAAGAACAAGGGATCTAGGCTCGGAAAGAAGGAAATATTCCCTAGGTAACCATGTCCTCCATTAGAGCCCAGGATCTTCCCAAAGCTAAATTATTCTTCAGTTGGTTCCTTCTAAGTCTCAGTTTCTTCATCTATAAAATGGGAGTAAATATAAATTCACAGGCTTTCCAATCAAATTCTTGGTTGTACGGAATGTCATAAACTATAAAGTGATACATGTATGTGTGTATGTAAATAACTATAGGAATCTATGCCAAAAGATTGAAAGAGGTTATCTGAGAATAGAAGGGTTACAGGTAGGAATCATAAAATAAAGGACATCTAGTTAAATTTGAACTTCAGATAAACAATGAAAAATATTTTAGAATATCTCAGGTAATATGTGGGCATACTAAACATTTCATTTTTTATATATGCTAAATAGATTTATTTCTTATTTCTGTATTTTTTAATATAGTCCTCCTAATTTACTAAGAGGTTTTTCCTTATATGAAGAATACATCATGAACCTAGGTAGACAGATTTTCAGCAAACAAAAGTGATCATATTTTTTTCTCCTTTGACGTTTTGATATGATAAATTACCTAGTAGATATCTCAATATAGGCTAATCTATAAGTTCTTAAAATAACCTGAATTCAATTTGATACATAGTTCTGAATTCAATTTGATAACTTTTTAATATTTTATCTAAAATTTGTAGTTTTTCTCTGTGTTATGTTGTAACATTGGCATTAGGGCTATGCTGGACAAAAAATAGTGTACTCTAAAATACTCTATCTTTTTCTATGATCTAGGATTTTATATTATTATAGGATTTCTTTATATTGTTTTTTGATGGTTTTAATAACTCACACATTAAACTAACTCTAGTACTCTTTTAGAGGAAGTTCTTTGTTAACCTTTTTAATTTTCATGTACGACTTTTGATTTATTCATACTTTCCACGTCGTCTTGGACTGATTTTGACAATAAATCTTTTCGTTTAAAGTAATTTGATGGCGGCTTTCAAAATTTTCAGATTTTTTTTATCCCAAGTCTTCATTTGTTAATCTTGGTAACTTAGGTATTTTTAACATTTTTGGTCTATACTTTTTAAAGTTTCAGTAATATGCAAAATGTATACAATGGAAAGAAATAAAAATTGGGATTTTAAAAAACTGCTATCATTAGAAAGAAGTACACCAGTGATACAATAAAGTGATATACTTATTCTTCTTTAATTAGTTGGATGATAAAGAATCTGCCTGCAATGCAGGAGACCTGGGATCAGTCTCTGGGATAGAAAGGTTCCCTGGAGAAGGGAATGACAGCCACTCCAGTATTCTTGCCTAGAGAATTCCATGGACACAGGAGCCTGGCAGGCTATACAGTCCATGGGGTTGCTAAGAGTTGGACACAACTGAGTTCACACAACTCTTTAATTAGAGGCTTTGCTTATTCAAACTATGGTCTGTGGACTAGGAGCATCAGCTTCCCCTGAAACATGTTATAAACATGCAAACTCAGACTCCACCCCAGACCTACTGAATCTGAGTCCACATTTTAACAAGATTGCTAAGAGATTCCTATGAGAAGTTCTACTCTACAGAGACCTCAACTAAAAGCTGAATCTTCAAAAATAGTTGAATCCCTTAAAGAAAAATAAGTCCTCAACAAGAGTGAAGGAGAATCTGAGACTGAGCTGAGCATTCTGCCCTGACCTTAGGAACACCTATAGGAGAGAGCCAAGGCCTCCTAGTGACAAAAGGCTCAGGTCCTTCCTTCCATCCACCCACCCTGAGCTGCCATGTTCAGCCACACAGGCTTCACAGACACTGAATGACTTCAGGAAGCACCAACCACACAAGTTACCTGTGAATATGTTGCCCCTGGAGTTGGGAAACAGAGTGGTCCCTACCCAGTTCTACTCTCGAGAACTCATCTAGACTCATAAGAGCTCCCAGAGGTATGGAAAGTTAGTGAGAAAGATGAACGAAAAAGTAAGGCAAGGGCTTTTGATTTTTTTTAGAAGGTTGGGGCTCTATGAAGTTGTTTTATTTGTGCAAAGGCAATGACAGGTGTTTGTTGGGGTTTTTGCTTGTTTTAGAAACTAGAATCCGTCAATGCTAGGGAACAATCAGTTAAACAGGTGAGATGAACTCTGGATAAAATCACAAAAACCCTTTCTGTACCTAATACTCAATTAATATTTAACTGTGCTCAGTCACTCAGTCACGTCTGACTCTGTGCAACCCCGCGGACTGTAGCCCACCAAGCTCTTCTGTCCATGGGATTTTCCAGGCAAGAACACTAGAGTGGCTTGCCATATCCCTCTCCACGGGATCTTCAGGACTCAGGGATGGAATCTGCATGTCACGTCTCCTACACTGGCAGGCAGCTGCTTTAGCACTAGTGCCACGTGGGAAGTCCTTTATATTTAATAGACATGTAAAATGTTGGTGGACTACTAAAGAATGCCTCCAAACCATCTTCAAAAATTGGTAAAAGATTTTATTTTGAACCAGAAATTCCGGCCACGCTGAAAACACGGAGGCTGTGTGTGAAAGAAGTGTAAAGTCAAAGGTCTATCTGGTAAAGTACCCAAGTTCGTTTCTGTGAGCCAAAAACGCAGGACAAATATATTCAGGTCTCCATCCTCATCTCACCAAAGTGCGTCTGTTTTGAAGTCTATCTCAGAGCACCCCTCTGTCTTCCCCATCTCTTGCTGTGGGTTTCATAGTACCAACCAAGGGTATACTGCGGGCTTCATTGTTGCTGCTGCTATTTATTTTTTATTTTCTGTTTCTCTCAATATAAATTCCATGAGAGCAGGAATTTCATCTGACCCATTGACAAGAGCACCCCAAGTGCCTGGACAATACCTGGCATCCAGGGGACACTCAAAAAACATTTGTAGAAGGAATGAATAAAAACAGACTCAGTTCAGTTCAGTCGCTTAGTCATATCTGACGCTTTGCAACCCCATGGACTGCACCACACCAGGCTTCCCTGTCCGTCACCAACGCCCGGGGCTTACTCAAACTCATGTCCATTGAGTCGGTGATGCCATCCAATCATCTCATCGTCTGTTGTCCCCTTCTCCTCCTGCCTTCAATCTTAACCAGCATCAGGGTCTTTTCCAATGTAAAAAACAGACTGTCCTCGTCCTCCAGCTAATAAGAAACAATTTCCTCTTTGGTCACTGCTTGTTAATTATATATTTTTCATCCTTCTATCACAGACTTGGATCTTAGTCAAATATCCTGAGTAAATCTGCCTCATCCTCCAATAGAGAATTCCTGGGTTTGTCAGGTAGCTCAGAGTAGAAACTTTTATAACAACTCCTGACAACATTTCGGGCTCTAAGTAAATTGCTTCTCCCTCTAACGCATCTGCCTCTCGCTTTCATTAACTGCCGTGATATTCTAATCCCTCGATGCTGCAGTCTCAGAGAAAGGCAGAGGGAGAGTTCCAGAAAGCAGTTGTTTTTTGCTTCTCTACAGCAAGGCACTTGAGATGAAAAGGTATGTAAAACCAGCTCTCAATGGCACACACTCAAGAACTTCAACCTTTTAAAATGTTCCTTACAGAGGAGAGGGTGTTGTGTGGGTGTGTGAGAAGGAGCACCCAAAGCAATCTCACAGGGCTCCCAGGCCCAAGTTCAGAGACAAGGCTTCGGCAGAATCGAAAATGGAACAGATTGTGGGAAGGTGGAAAGGTTGCCAGAGATACTGGATGAGTGACAGGAAACACATCAGTCAACACACTTATACTCAAGTGAGCTTGGAAACAATTGGTGGCTGTGCTCAGTCTCCCAGTGGAATTTTGGGCAACTCAATTAACCTCTTTCTTCCACATCCCCATCACTACTATATTGAGCACAACAATCTACCTTGAGCAGAGAGGGCTCAGGATTTCATAATAAATGTGAGTAGCGAGCTCTGTGTATGACACCTCATAATACTGTGTGAATTAGCATAAAGTCACAAGGCTACCCAGCCCTCTAGAGGTCAATCCAGCCCTTTCACATGGGACCACAATTAAACCATTCCAGAGGGATTCGATTCTAATCCTTTGTAAAAGGTGTCTGTATAAAGGGATTCCAAGAACATTCCCCTAGGTCAAGGATGCTTTCTTAAACGTAGGTTGTCTCAACCCCGCAGCACTGTAATTCTGGATGTTTGCCCCTTCAGGGACCATATTAGAACAGCTTCTTGGTGAATAGTACGGATACTGGAGTCTGACTGACTCAGGTTCCCACTGGACTCTACTTGGCGCTGGCTACGTGATACTGAGCAAGTCACAGCCTTAATTTCCTCCTGCCTGTTTCTCCTCTAAAGTAGTTGTCCCACTGACCCATAAGGCTGGTATCAGGACCAAGTTAAAAAATAGAACAGGTAAGGTGCTTCTTACAGTGTCTGCATCAAGGCTGTGCACCAAATTCACAGGAATATTATTTTCAGGCTGAATAACCCTGGTTGCCTGAAAAGATGCCTGCGCACGTGCTCCTTCGTATACTGCTCTTCATGATTCCATGGACTGTAGCCGGCCAGGCTCCTCTGTCCATGGGATTTGCCAGGAAAGAATACTGGAGTAGGTTGCCATTTCCTCCTTCAGGGGATCTTCCTGACCTAGGGATCAAAACTGCACCTCCTGTGTCTCCTGCCTTGGCAGGCAGATTCTTTACCACCGCGCCACCTGAGAAGCCCTGGGTACTCTCATTTTTATCAACAATTTATCTTTAAAAACGGTCATCATTTTTGTTTATCTTTTCTGATCCCTCTCTAAATTCCTTAATTTTCTTTTTCAATGAAGTGATCAAAATTGTAGAAAGAGACTAACCATGGTGAACAGCCTAGGCAAGTTTCTTCTTTCTTTACTTCATTTACTTCACTTCTTCTTTAGGATCAGAAGTGAAGGCTGTGTGGTGTGTGGCTTGGAAATACATTAGGGCTCTTTTTCTACAATTAATTTTTATTTCAGTATAGTTGCTTTGGCTTCCCATGTGGCCCAGTGGTAAAGAATCCGCCTGCCAATGCAAGAACTGTGGGCTCGATCCCGGGTCTGGGAAGATCTCTTGGAGAAAGAAACGGCAACCCACTCCAGTATTCTTGCCTGGGAAATCCCACGGACAGAGGAACCTGGCAGGCTACAGGCACAGGGTCGCAAAAAGTCAGACACAACTTAGCGACTAAACAACAACAAAAACAAAATAGTTGCTTTAGAATGTTCTGATAGTTTCGACAGTATAGCAAAAACAGAGTCACGAGACCCTGGGAAGGGACCCTGGGACGTTTGCACGATGCATACATGGGTGGAAACCAGTGTTTTGGGGAGTAGAGGCCCTCCCCCAATTTTAGACACCACGTAAACACCTTGTAGCCTGGTGCATCCCAGGGAGCAGGGGGTGACCCTTATAATGTCCGCAAATACCTGAGCACATGGACTGAGATTTATACCAAGTGATCATGAGGGCTTTACAAGTTACCAAGCCCTTTCACGCTCTGCAACTCCTTTGATCCTGGCAAAAGGCGTGTGTGAAAGTCAATTATCCCTATTCTAATACTGCAGATGCAAAGGCTCTGAGAGCTTAAGTATCTGGCCTGGGGTCTCTGTATTCCAATTCCACATGCTTTCTACTATGACATATCATTCACCGTGTCCAAAGCCTTTTAACCTAACCTTGAAATCCAGCGTTTCCACGTGAGTATATATTCCAGTGTAACAGTGAAGCCATTTTAATAAGTGGGCTTGTCAAATACACCACTCAATCTGCAGTATGCTTACAATTATGGTGCAAAAATAAAAATTCAAAGCTATGCACAGGGTAAAAAAAGACTTAGATATATTATAGCAAAATGAAAGGCAATTGGGTTTAGGCAGGTAGATGGTGGAGAGATTATTTTTCTACTTTTTTCTGATTCAAAATTCCCCCTAATGAACATATGTTCATAATGAAAAATATAAGTAGTGGATTTCTCCCCAAGTAGCCTGACAGTCAAAAAATTCATCCAATAGCAAGGAAGGTTCTTGCAGGAGCAGAGAGGGGCCTACCCTACCTCCCGAGAAATTGGGGCTTCCCTGGTGGCTCAAATGGTAAAAAATCTACCTGCAATGTAGGACACCTGGGTTCAATCCCTTGGTTGGGAAGATTCCCTGGAAAAGGGAATGACCATCCAGTCAAGTATTCTTTTCTGGGAAATCCCATGGACAGGAGAGTCTGGTGGGCTATGATTCATGGGGGCACAAAGCGTCAGACACAACTGAACAACTACACATGCACACAACCCTTCATCTCATCTTCAACCACTTATAGATGACCCAGCTCTGAGTCACACCATTCAGAATGGCATCAATTCTCTGTAGGCAATATACCAAAGCAAGGGCAGGAATCACTTCTAAATGTTGACAGAAGTCCAGATTTTGTCCTGAAGGGACCGATTTATATTCAGAGTAGCAAATTTAAACAAATAAATGTAATTCTACAATGAGCTCCGTGTCTGTTTCAGCTATTCATACTGTCTCTGAACGAATCCAAACCTGGAATTTCTGAGAGTGTGACTCTGGGGACAGTGGAGTAAAAGGAACTAACTCTTTAAGATCACCTATTATTCACCAAAGGAAGGGGGGTGTCAGTGGGGCAATTGTCCTACATGTCAGTCTTCCATCGAGAAACTCTCAGAAACCATTGTGGCGGGAAAACAGTGAACTACTGGCTTGGGTCCCACCTCACAGGATCCCTCAAGAGGTAAGCCTGGAAGCTACGGAAACATTTCCTCCACTCAGGCTTACTCACCTTCACACAGTCCAGTATTCTCCAAGTAAAACTGGGCTCTGCACCGGGACAGACACTCGCCCGAGGTGATGTTTGCACCCGACAGAGGCTCAAACTGCAGTCCGTCTTCTGGCTTCCTACACTGGGTACAGTGGGAATGTGCTGGACCCACACAAGTCAAGCAAGAGGAATGACAGGCTGCCAAGAGGAATAAAATGCAGGAATCAATCCAAGGATCGGATAAGCATTACAACCAAGGGGAGTCCCTAAGGAAGTCCGATTCACTCAGAAAAGTTCACCAGCTACAACCTTGCAGATAACTGTTTTTCCAGCGTTCTCTACAAAGCCCAAGGGGATAATAACAATATCTGTGAGAGGCCAAATGAGGGTGATGCTAACTAGCCACGTCTCTCAGGTCCTAGAAGAGCTGCCAGGCTAGATCACAGAGGGAAAAAAAAAAGCAAACTGGACAATATTGGCTTGGTTCTCGAGAGAGCAACATACAGTAGATGATGATATGATGTTATAATCTCAGTTTTTAATGGAAGATTTTAGGAAGCGTTTCTATAAAGACTGTTATTCTATTATGCGAAAAAATGGTAGTTGTGTTACTATCCATTTCAGCATCCGTCACCCACTACAGAGGGGTCCAGGCAACAAATTTCTGTTAGAACTTATGTGAAGAAAGGCTGCTTTTCTAGAAAAGGAAGAGGCCCCCTTAGAGCATCAACAAGCACTTGACAATCCATCATGGTTTCTGGTTCTCCTTGGCTGCTGGTGAAAATCAGAGTCAGAGTACTCAAAATCTCTCCTGCCCACAGTCTGATATAATGGTTACTCTCGTCTTTTCAAAGATTCTCTAAATTGTCTTTTTCGGGATATTTATAGCAGCTGCCCTGTTTTAAATACATTTTTTTTTCTCCTTGTAACTAGCCTTCACAACTTTTCCAAGGTGCCCTACGTATAAATAAACATAAATTAACTTCATTTAATTAAAATGTTTGCTTCCAATGTTCCAGTTTCAAAAGGCTCAAAGAAGATTGCCCTGCCTATGAGCTGAGAGCCTTTTTGGCAAATAGCTATGGAAGATTTTCCATTTCACTCAGCCCAGAGGCATTGCTGGTAACTCTCAGTTTGCTCAGCAGTATCATTAACAAAAAGAAGTTCTTCAGGGAAAAACAAAATGAAGACTAAGAAAAACATTAGTAATGCTCAGAGGATTGAAAAGAGAGGAAAGAAGAGCTGGGTTCGTTTTCATGCACCGGAAAGGGAATGACATTCCCCTCAAGGATGGCCAGAAAGATGGCGGTCCATTGAGTGTTATGACAAACATTCAAATGTGATTTTTCAGATTCTCCCTTTGATAACGAAAAAAAAAAATTTGTAATGCAGGCATAACCACATGGGATACACTAGAGGAAGAGCTGCCCCACAAAGTAACTTATTTCTATGTCCTTGTGATGGGAAAGTCTATCAGGAATGATGATAAGGGGCTTCTCTGGTAATTCGGAGAAGGCGATGGCACCTCACTCCCGTACTCTTGCCTGGAAACTCCCATGGACGGAAGAGCCTGGTAGGCTGCAGTCCACGGGGTCGCAAAGAGTCAGACATGACTGAGCGACTTCACTCCAATTTTCACTCTCATGCACTGGAGAAGGAAATGGCAACCCACTCCAGTGTTCTTGCCTGGAGAATCCCATGGGCAGAAGAGTTTGGTGGGCTGCCATCTATGGGGTCGCACAGAGTTGGACACGACTGAAGCAACTTAGCAGCAGCAGCTGGTAATTCAGGGGTTAAAAATCCACTTTCCAATGCAGAGGATGGGAGTTAAATCCCTGGTCGTGGAACTAAGATTCCACAAGCTGTGGGGGCAACTAAGTCCATACGTCACAACTACTGAGACTGCAAGCTGCAACTCGAGAAGCCTGAATGCCGCAACAAAGTCCTAGCATAGCAAAAAAATAAATAAATGATGATGATGATACCAACAATACCTTTGCAGACACCATGGTCAGGGTAGAAGCCCTCTCCACAGTTGGGCAGACAGTGGCCTTGGCGCAGGGCCTGGGGGTGGACGCAGGCGGTGCAGTGAGAGGCTGTGGGTCCTGAGCAGCTGGCACATGAGTTGTGACAAACTGAGGAAGAGAGGAACATGATGGGACTGAGGTAACTAGAGAGTTCACTTCTTGGCCGAGCTCCTCATGTGCTAAGATTCCCTCTTTTCTATCCTCAACCCCCTCACATGTTGCACCAAATCAAGGGGCATATGTGTTCGGAGGAGGTTATGTTACCAGCACCACTCACACTGCAACTTTGCCCATCTTTCATCCACGTACTATTATTTATTAGTTACCCTTTATTTGGGCTTCCCAGGTGGTGCAGTGGTTAAGGGGGTGCAATGCAGGAGATGCAAGAGACCTAGGTTGAATCCCTGGGTTGGGAAGATCCCCTGAAGGAGGAAGTGGCAACCCAATCCAGGATTCTTGCCTGGAAAACTCCACGGACAGAGGAGCCTGGCAGGCTACAGTCTGTGGGGTAGCAAAGAGTTGGCCACGACTGAGTAACTCAACACAAATCCTTCATTTAGTGTTTGTACTGTGTTTTATATATATTGCCACTTTTAATCTTCATAGCAATGTTAATGCAGTAGGTAGTATTAACCTCATTTTACAGATGAGAAAACCAAGGTCATGGAAATTTAAAAAATGTACCCAAGTTCACAAAGCTAGTTAGTAGCAGAGCTGGAATTTAGCACTGGGTCTATCTGAACCTAAGACTCCCCAGGTGAATAGGGAAGAGGAGAAAGTTCATGGATCTGAGTGTTGGGACCCCTGGCAATTTTGAAGGGCCTGTCCCCTAGTTTATGCCCTTAGCCAAGACTGGGTCTCTCCAGGCCTAGTTTCCTTGACATATGCATGGTAAGGGGTTGGCTTAAATGGTCATTTAACACAATTACAGTTGGACATTCTAGGAGTCTAAGTAAAATTATGTTAAATGGCAGTGTCAGGCATGCCTCTCTCCTGCTTTGGTCCTGGCTAGTAACAATGGGACACTCTGACTCCAAGAGGCAGATGGCACCATGCTGTTCTAAGGAGCAGGAGTGAACCCTGGAAGAAGGTTCTGGAGGACCACGGTCAGGAGCTGGGAGAGGGGAGTGTGGAGACAGGAGGAGATTGCTGGGGACAGAATACTGAGGACAAGAGATAGAGAGTGGATGAGTAAAGAGGCTGACAAACAAACAGGAGGTTGATGAGACAAGGCAGTAGGATGGTCTAAATTTCCTGCCCAAACAGACATTAGAAGTGGAAGTAAGAATATGCATGTTTGTTTCAGAGAAGAAGGGCAATCAGGGTGTCTGAGGCAGCAGTAAGTTCCCATCTCAAATGGGAATGTTTCCTAGTTTAAGATGTATAAGTTTGAAAAAAATACTACATAAATAGCAAATAAAACCAAATTTTCAATAGATACACACTTTAGCTTTACAAGCTATCAAACTTGGTTTGCTTTTTTATTTTCCTGGTGTGCTGTAGTTGCCAATATATGTGTTTACAAATGCCATCTAAAGAATGATTCTCTCCTACCTACAACCTGAGTGAGTAATGGTTGACAAGAACACAAGGACTGTGTGAAGATTTTAGAGGTTTTCTTGGCATTTCATTGGCATTTCAAAATGATCCCATGATCTCTAATGATGATTGGTATGTGTAAGCCCCTTATTTAATCACATTAGTCCCCCAGCACCCACCCATATTCCCCACCCTCATACCAGATATGTTTTCCTTTTAATTTGCCATTTACTTCCCATGCACACAAACTTCCAAGCGAGCAGCATACAACACTTAGTGTAATCAAATATGTGCTAATTACTTTTTTGATGATGATGATAACAGTTACCAATGTAACTTACCTTTACATTTCCCAGTGGCATCAACATAGTACCCACCAGGGCATTCAGAAATGCATTTCCCATCATGCAACACGGTCTTCTCCACACAGGTAAGACACCTGGGACTACTGGGGCCACAACTCTTACAGGATTGATCACAAGCTAAAGGGGAAGAAAACCCATCAGAGAAAATCAATAATGAACAAAGGGAGCAGAGGAAGTCTGTTCTTTCAACGTCCACAGTTGGCATCAACATAGTAATCACATTTCTGGCTGCTCAGCTGAGGTCTGTTTCCTTGATTCAAACTTTTCTGTATTCACAGTTGAAGGAGAACTCAATAAGTATTCACTGAACTAAGCATAACAGATATTCTGAGGCTCACCTACCAGTGTGTCCAATTTAATATGGGATTTAAAGTCAAAACAGCTTTGGCAGTAGGGTTCCCAGATTTAACAAATAAAATACCAGATGCTCAGTTAAATTTGAATTTCCAGATAAATAAAGAATAATTTTTTAGTTTAAGTTTGTCCAAAATAGTTCATCCTATATTTCATCTGACAACCCTAGTTCAAGGAAGTATTCAGAGTTCCACTAAGCAAGGTCATGCTATAAAACTTCGGTTGAAATTGCTGAGCTTCACACAATCTTCTAGGATCTACTCATTCACTTATTCATTCAGTGAGCCCTGAACACATTTCTTAAACTCTGTGTCAAGTACTGTGCCAGGTAATAGAGACACTATGAACAAAGCTAGTGGAGGTGATGGAATTCCAGCTGAGCTATTTCAAATCCTGAAAGACGGTGCTGTGAAAGTGCTGCACTCGATATGCCAGCAAATCTGGAAAACTCAGCAGTGGCCACAGGACTGGAAAAGGTCAGTTTTCATCCCAATCCCAAAGAAAGGCAATGCCAAAGAATGTTCAAGCTCCTACACAATTGCACTCATCTCATACACTGGTAAAGTAATGCTCAAAATTCTCCAAGCCAGGCTTCAGCAATACATGAACCGTGAACTTCCAGATGTTCAAACTGGTTTTAGAAAAGGAAGAAGAACCAGAGATCAAATTGCCAACATCTGCTCGATCATCAAAAAAGCAAGAGAGTTTCAGAGAAACATCTATTTCTGCTTTATTGAGTATGCCAAAGCCTTTGACTGTGTGGATCACAATAAACAGTGGAAAATATTGAAAGAGATGGGAATACCAGACCACCTGACCTGCCTCTTTAGAAGTCTGTGTGCAGGTCATGAATCAACAGTTAGAAATGGACATGGAACAACAGACTGGTTCCAAATAGGAAAGGGAGTACATCAAGGCTATATATTGTTACCCTGCTTATTCAACTTATATGCAGAGTACATCATGAGAAATGCTGGGCTGGAGGAAGCACAAGCTGGAATCAAGATTGCTGGGAGAAATACCAATAACCTCAGATATGCAGATGACACCACCCTTATGGCAGAAAGTGAAGAAGAACCAAAGAGCTTCTTGATGAAAATGAAAGAGGAGAGTGAAAAAGCTGGCTTAAAGCTCAACATTCAGAAAACTAAGATCATGGCATCCGGTCCCATCACTTCATGGCAAATAGATGGGGAAACAGTGGCTGACTTTATTTTGGGAGGCTCCAAAAACATTGCAGATGGTGAATGCAGCCATGAAATTAAAAGACGCTTACTCCTTGGAAGGAAAGTTATGACCAACCTCGATAACATATTAAAAAGTAGAGACATTATTTTGCCAACAAAGTTCCGTCTAGTCAAGGCTATGGTTTTTCCAGTGGTCATGTATGGATGTGAGAGTTGGACTATAAAAAAAGCTGAGCGCCAAAGGATTGATGCTCCTGAACTGTGGTGTTGGAGAAGACTCTTGAGAGTCCCTTGGACTGCAAGCAGATCCTACCAGTCCATCCTAAAGAAGATCAGTCCTGAATATTCATTGGAAGGACTGATGTTGAAGCTGAAACTCCAATACTTTGGCCACCTGATGCGAAGAGCTGACTCATTTCAAAAGACCCTGATCCTGGGAAAGATTGAAGGCAGGAGGAGAAGGGGATGACAGCGGATGAGATGGTTGGATGCCATCACCAACTCAATGGACATGAGTTTGAGTAGACTCTGCGAGTTGGTAATGGACAGGGAGGCCTGGCGTGCTGCAGTCCATGGGGTGGCAAAGAGTCAGACACAATTGAGTGACTAAACTGAACTGAACTGAACTGAACTCATTGTTCCACCTTGCACCCTAGATGATTGAGTCTCTCTTGAAGCAAACATGTAAGGCAAGATCTTCAATAATGGATAGGCTGTACGCTTCATATCAGAGAAAGAGAAAGTCATGTCCTCTACTCATAACTGGAGCAAGAAAACAAAAAAAATGTATCTAAAAACTATTCTTCACTCCCACCTTCCAAAAAGTTCTGAAGCTTCTAATTCTAAAACGGACATCTCGGCACTCGGTGGTGGCCACAGCGCAGACCAGACTTCACTCGCTCGCAGCTCGCTCAGCGCCCTCTGCAACCATGTCTGACAAACCCGATATGGCTGAGATTGAGAAGTTCGACAAGTCGAAATTAAAGAAAACGGAAACACAGGAGAAAAACCCACTGCCTTCGAAAGAAACGATTGAACAGGAGAAGCAAGCAGGCCAGTCGTAATGAAGCGTGCGCCGCCAGTATGCACTGTACATTCCACAAGCATTGCCTTCTTATTTTACTTCTTCTAGCTGTTTAACTTTGTAAGATGCAAAGAGGTTGGATGGAGTTTAAATGACTGTGCTACCCCTTTTCACATCAAAGAATGGAGAACTACTGACAACGTAGGCCGCGCCTACCTCTCCCATCTGCCTGTGTGGCTGGCAGGGAAGGAAAAGAACTTGCATGTTGGTGAAGGAGGAAGCTGGGTAGGACGACAGTGAAATCTAGAGTAAAAAGCTGGTCCAAGATGTTCTGTGGGCTGTAAAATGCAGTTTAATCAGAGTGCCATTTTTTGTTGTTGTTGTTCAAATGATTTTAATTATTGGAATGCACAATTTTTTTAATATGCAAATAAAGTTTCAAAACCTGAAAAAAATAAATAAATAAAACAGACATCTCAACAGAACTGAATAATCTACAAACTAAATGGATTTTCCCAGAAATAAAGAACTTTTTGAAAAATCTTTATTGCCCAACAATAAAATCATTACAGACCAAATGTTTTAGGACATACCTAAAATAATACTTGGAGTAAAAATTGTAAATTTAAACAAAATTACTAGGAAGATGTCATTTCTCTCCAAACTAGTCTAAACTTCAACACAATATTAATAAAACTTCAAGTTGAATTTTAATAGTAATTCAATAAACATACTCTAAAGTTCATGAATACTTAATAAAAGTGACAAGGGGGTGGTTGCCACTGCTGGAGGCAGGTGGAAGAACCATTGTGGGAGGAGTTCACGAGGTGGGCAACCCTCCCTCCTCACAACCAGACCCCATGTGCACCGGAGTCAGCACTACTGTTACCCAACAGGGCATCTGAAGGAAAAGGGGCATTTAAATCAAAAAGTATTGAGATGGATTGGCTTGTGAAACATAATGGCCCAAATAACGCTAGTGATGGACAGTACAACTTCGTGGACTGCCAGTTGACTGCGACAAAGAAGAAATAGTTCTTTCAAGGGTTGAAAATCGTGCCAAATGGGATAACACTGACAATGGACTACCATGGGAGAAGCACAGGGGAGGCCTTCGTGCCTTTGCTTCAAAGGAGACAGCAGAAAATGCACTGGGGAAACACAAGGAAAGAATGAGGCACAGGGATATTGAGAACTTCAGAAGTAGCAGGAAGGAAATCAGAGGATTTTATGATCCACCAAGAAGTTTGCTGGGCCAGCAACCAGGACCATAGGATAGACCAATAGGAGGAAGAGGTAATTATCATGGAGCTGGGCATGGAAGCATGTATGACAGAATTCGATTAGAAGATGATGGGTATGATGGTGATTATGGAGGTTTTGATGACTATGTTGGCCACAGTGATTATGGCTATGTATTTTACTATTAGCACTACAAGAGGTGAAAAATGAAATCGAAAGTCACTCAGTCGTGTCCAACTCTGCGACACCATGGACTATACAGTACTTGGAATTCACTGGGCCAGAATACTGGAAAGGTAGCCTTTCCCTTCTCTAGGAGATCTTCCCAACCCAGGGACTGAACCCAGGTCTCCCACTTGCAGGCGGATTCTTTACCAGCTGAGCCATCATGTCTACTTTTAAAAAACGTAAGACACAAATCCATGTCTTGAGAGTCTTACCATTGGATTTTGCATATGATGTTTGGAGTTTTAGAGCCACTGTGTTCAAAAATAATTATATGAAGCAAAGAAAAAGGTACTTTTTACTTTTAATCCCTTGAATTAATATGGCTTTTTTTCCAAACTGGCTAATGGATCAAAATAAAACCTGTTGATGTGAATTCAGTTATTAAACTTGTTACTTGGTCTTGCTAGAAATGTTATTAATGTAATAAATATCAAGGTGGAGATAAGTAAAGAGGAAAGAAAGGGATAATTTGCCCAATCAGACATTGAGACATATTGCAAAGCAATAGAAATTAAGGAATAAAACAAAACAATGTGACAGTGGTATTGGAATAGAAATTTAGACTATGAAATACCTCAGAGACAGACCTATGTGCATATGAACATTTAATATCTGATAAAGATCAATGGAGAAAACTGGATCATGAAATGGAGAAAAATCAAACTGCATCTCACAGAAGTGGACTCTAGATGGATCAGCCTACACAAAATTTAAACTGAAATTAATAGAATTTCTTCTATTAATTGTAGTATAATTTCTTTGTGAACTGGAGCAAGGTAGGTCTTTATCTTAAAATTTCAAAAGCAAAATGTTAAATCAAAAAATGATGAATTACATATTTTTGTTCAATGAAGGGCACCACATTAAAGGTTAAAATGCAACAAAATGGGAAAATGTTTGCATATTTAAGACTGACAGAGTTAGTATCATAAGGTGCAAAGAACTCTGTAAAATCAACAATGAAAAGGAAGCAAGGCCAGTGAAACAATGGGAAAGACACATTAAAAAGCAGTTTATCGAAGAGGAAACACAAAAGTCCAACAGGAGTTGAAGATAATCTCAAACTCATTAATAATCAGAAATAAGAAAATTAAAACAGAATGCCCCTGTATACCTATCGACCAGGGGAAAACCTGAAGTTTGAAAATGTCAAGTCATGGCCAGGATGTGGAGATGAGACAGCCCTGAAGCTTGGGGTATAGATGCTGGTAAGCTACCTGGCACTACTTAGTCCCATAAAGAAAATGCAGAGTCAACACATAAAGAATAAATTAAAATTAAAAAACGAAACCAGTAATTCGGTTCTGGGGTTATCCATCAATCCTAGGGAACCTTCCCCCCACCCCTGCAGGTTCATCAAAGGACATGTTGGAGGTTGCTCACTGGTATTCCCTAGTGATGGCATGCAGATGGACAGATGTGGGGAGTCTGTCCCTGGCAGACTGGGAATGCAGACCAGGAAGGACCATGCAGCAGTGAGAAGCAAAGGCCTAGATGCTATAGCAACATGGGTGAATCTGAAAGACATATTGCTGAGTGAAAAAAGGACATGAACTCTATAAACTGGTATGAACTCTATAACATCGCATCATTTAAGAAAAATATACATATATGTATAGAGAATGGCATTTCAACATGTACATTACCATATGTAAAACAGATGACCAGTGCGAGTTGGATGCATTAAGCAGGGCACCCAAAGCCGGTGCTCTGGGACAACCCAGAGGGATGGAGTGGGGAGGGAGGTGGGGAGGGAGGTGGGACGGGGGTTCAGGATGAGGGAGGCACATGTGTACCGGTAGCCAATTCATGTTGATGTATAGCAAGAACCATCACAATATTGTAATTGTTTTCCAAATAAAACAAATTAATTTAAAAAACATGGTATCATTTAAGAAAAATATACACATACATATACTCACTGAAAACAAAACTCATTTTACATGAGCCCATAAAAACAAAAGGATAAAAAATTTAAAATAGTTGCCCAGGTAAGGAAGGGAAATCAGTATAAAAGGAAGGAAGGAAAGAGAAGAAAAAGAGAGGCGGAAGGAAGAGAGAATGTCTAACAGAAACCTCTGACTCTGCTTTGATTTATGTGTTAGCCAGAGCCAGAAAAGCCCTTCATAACAGCACAGGCACTTACATGACCAAACAATGAGGTTTTGTCCTTCGAATTTCCCCACCCTTTATATCTAATATTTGTAAAACTCAAAGCATGTACCACAGACAAACTTGGTCATTGTAAATTCTTTCTGCTATTGCACAGCACCATTTATAACAGGTTGTGCTGGATTTTTCTCAGCACTCAACTTGAGATTTCTACAGATATGGGTTGCTTGGGTTATAAATTATTAAACCAACACCACCCGGGCTTTATCTCGAATAGCACTAATTTGAATTGAAAGTAAGTCGGCTTATCACCATCAGACGTCTTAATTAACATTCCGATAGCAATCAGTGACTTGGTTCACCGTTGCTTTAGAAAATATTTACACAAACCTTTCTGAAGGCATTTGACACAGACTTTGAGAACTCGAACAGTTTTATGAAGAGCGTAAACTCCAGCTTTGTCCATCAAAAGGGCCATTGGTCAATGCCAATGGCATCACAAAGTTTTGTACCTGCTAAGCGCATGGCAGGCATTCACTAGTTAACCGATGGTCATTTGACTGGATGGCTGACAAATGTCAGCAATGGTCCATCCTTGTGTTTGAAAGTTCTCTTTCTGCTTTGTTTCAAAATGTATACAGATAGCATTTCAGACGTATACTTTCTCCCAAAGGCACCTGTTCAGCAGTCTTTTAAATTCTTCCAGTCTGCAAGGAGGTCTGATTTTCTTCACTCAACCTCTTAGCCCAAGCAGACTCCCACTCCTCACTGCCTCAGGCTCACACTGTGTATCCTTCCTTTTACATACACGCATCCCTAGCAAAAGTTGCTTTCTCAATGCAGATAACATCATCTTGGTAGCAGGTCTGTGTCACTGCTCCCGACAGCGACAGTAGCCAGCTTCCTCGGGGAATTACAGGGTAGATGCCTCCAGGCCCTTGATTTAGTGCAAATTTGACATCTGCCGACCTTAGGAGAATACATCTGGTTTAATTGAGCAGGGGAGTGATACTGGCAGAAAAAGATTAAAACGCTCAGGGTAATGGCAGCCTGCTTTTCTTTCCTCATTCTCTCCTGAATCCACACAAAAGCCACCTGTGACTTGTCCAAATGGAGTCAGGTTTCTCCCACCAGAGATACTGATAGATCCCTGCACGGCTTTAAGCAAGCAGCTGCCAAGAGCTATCTCTCTTCTCTGAGACAAGTGCATTTGTCAAGTCTCAGAGATCATCTCATTTGTGCTGTTGCCCTGTTCAGTAAACAAAATGAGCATAATAACTTGAGAAAGTTTTATGGACTGCACATTTTTTTTTTATTTAGTGGACTTATTTATAAAAAAATGCATGAGACAGGGTGCTCAGGGCCAGTGCACTGGGATGACCCTGAGGGGTGGGATGGGGAGGGAGGTGGGAAGGGGGTTCCGGATGGGGAACACATGTACACCCATGGTTGATTCACGTCAATGTATGGCAAAAACCACCACAATATTGTAAAGTAATTAGCCTCCAATTAAAATAAATATATATATATATTTTAAAATGTCATCTGACTTTTCAATACTGACCATCACAATAAACTTGATTCAAACCTTTCATGCACCATCAGGTGCCCACTCTGTGGACCAGCCACAGGGATAGCTGGCTGATCTAAAGACTGACAGAGATGCAAGAGGCGCAGGTTTGATCCCTGGGCGGGAAGATCCCCTGAAGAAGGGAATGGCAACCCAGTCCAGTATTTTTGCCTGGAGAATCCCCATGGACAGAGAAGCCTGGTGGGCTACAGTCCATGGGGTCACAAAGAGTCAGATATGACTGAGTATGTGTGTACACACGCACAGGAAGACAAGGAGGAAGGAGGAGAAGACAATCAAGGGAGAGAAGGAGAGGGGACAGGAAATGGGCAGAGGTGCATAAGGAGGGACCATGTTATAGCAGCACCAGAGCAATTATGAGACAGTTAAGGTCTAAACCCAGAAGACCCAGCATGAATCCCAACTCTGCCCCTCATTAGCTCCGTGACCTCAGGCACGTTTCTTAGTCTCTCTGCTTCTTCATCTGAGAACAGAGGATGATGATAACTACCTCACAAAATTTCTGGGAGGATTAAACACTAAACACAAAGCACTTATTCTGTACCAGGCACTGTGTTAAATGCCTCGCCTACATTAACTCAGTCCTGGCATGGCCTTCTGAGTTAGGTGTGTGCTGGCTTCTCATTGCTGCTGTAACAAATGACCACAGACGTGGCTTAAAGCAGCACACATTTATTATCATACAGCTTAAGAGATCAGAAGTCCTAAAATCAAAGCATTAGCAGGACTGCATTCCTCCTGGAAGCTCTGGGTGGGAAAATCCATTTCTTTGTTTAGTCCTTGTCTCTTTCCAGGTTCTATAGGCTGCCTGCATGCTCATGGTCCCTTCCCAGCATCGCTCCCGAAGTCTGCTTCTGTTTCTGGTCTCCTTTTCTGATTCTGATCCTCCTGCCTCCCTATTAGGACGCTTGTGATTACACTGGCTCATTCAGATAATCCAGGGTAACCACCCCCATCTCAAGATCCTTACCTTAATCATACCTACAAAGTCTCTTTTGCCACCTGAGGCAGAATATTCACACATGCTACTGATCAGGACAGGGGCATCTTTGAGGAGCCATTCTGTCTCCCACAGGTAGGACTATTGTTGCCATTTAAAAAATGGGAAATTGACACAGGAAGAGATTAAGTAACTTGCCCCAGGTCATGGTTTTTCTCTCGACAGGTTCTTGCCTCTCAGTGGGTTAATGTTTAGCGCTTGGGACAGTGCTTTGCACAAGGAGCACGAAGTTGGGTTAACTCTTATTGTCTGCAGTCGTCTTAAAGGTTGAATAGACAATAACTGCCTCAGTTTCAATTCAGGGGCACCAACACCAAAAGCAGAGTGGCCCTTGGCTGGCCCGGGAGTCCCAAAGAGTGCCTTGGTCCCCATGTATATATGGAAGCTGGGCTCCTCTCCCTCCAGCTATGGGTCTGATGCAAGCGGCCTGAGCCTCGTGGTCCTCATATGTATGCAGGACAAGGTTAAAGAGAGACCCAACCTAACAAGCAGTTGGGGAACAAAGGTATTCAAGGGGATGCTGTCAGTGGGAAAAAACATGTTCCACAAACTACTAAAATGCTGCCAATTCTAGCATGCTGCGTGTGTGCTCAGTCACGTCGGGCTCTCTGTGACTCCATGGTCTGTAGCCCACCAGGCTCCTCTGTCCATGGGATTCTCCAGGCAAGAATACTGGAGTGGGTTGACATTTCCTTCTCCAGGAGATCTTCCCAACAGAGGGACTAAACCTGCATCTCCTGCGTCTCCTGCTTTGGCAGGCAGATTCTTTACCACCAAGCCACCTGGGACACCCCACTGGGAAATCAAACCTAGCATTGTTTGCATATTTGTTGAGTAGAAGAAGCGATGGTTTTTGGTGCTATGATTTGAATGAAACAAGGATGCTGGAAGAGCAAAAACCGCTTTGGCCTGCAAAGCAGGGCACTTACCACTGCAGGTCCCCTGCTTGTTGTAAAACCCGTTGCCACAGCTGCTCTCACAGCTGCCCTCTCTCAGCACATGGAGGGGGTCTCTGCAGGCCAGGCAGTGCTTCTCTGTGGGACCCCAGCAGGCGGCACAGGACTCGTGGCAGGCTGCAGGAAGAACCCAGAAAGGACTGATGGCAATTTTTCTTTCAAAGGCTTTAGAATTTATAAGGATGATGTTGGAACCTTCAGTCCTAAACTACTAGGCACCTATGTGCACCACAGGATGAAAATACCAACCCCCACCAAAAAGTAAAAGAAAAACATTTTCTGTTGGCCAGAAGCATAACTTCCGTAAATTACTGCTAAGAGAACTGGAACAGGAAACCAGAGGCTTTTGAATAATGGGAATCACAGGGAATGGAATCATAATTTTCTAGACAAATACAGTCTGTCTAGTGAAATTAGAAGGCCCTCCATCATGTTGCCTTCAAAACCACACAACAAAGTGTCAAATTAGATAACTGCACTCAACCTCCAACATGTCAGGCATCCGCTTATGAGGGATGCCATGCACTCTTGAGAGTCCCTTGGACTGCAAGAAGATCCAACCAGTCCATCCTAAAGGAGATCAGTCCTGGGTGTTCATTGGAAGGACTGATGTTGAAGCTGAAACTCCAATACTTTGGCCACCTGATGCAAAGAGCTGACTCATTTCAAAAGACCCTGATGCTGGGAAAGATTGAGGGCAGGAGGAGAAGGGGATGACAGAGGATGAGATGGTTGGATCGCATCACCGACTCAATGGACATGAGTTTGGGTGGACTCAGGGAGTTGGTGATGGACAGGGAGGCCTGGCATGCTGTGGTTCATGGGGTCGTAAAGAGCTGGACACGACTGAGCAACTGAACTGATACTGATGCACTCTTACCCTTGAATAGACTTTGAAAGAACCAGTACTGCTTGACTTCTATTGTCCTTCCCTCCCTTTCCATCTCTCCCCCATCCCAGCTGTCCCACCCTCATCTTCCCTCACAACTCTTACAGCTCAGCCTCTGGTTTCCCCATAGCATCTGCTCTAAACTTGTATCTTGAGGACTCACGAAGCCTGCCTTTCCCTTACACCTTAGATTTTTAACTATATGTTGTTTCTAGACCAGAGTTATTCCTTTAAGGTTTGACCATCTCCTCCTTTTCCAGCATTTGATTTTTTTTTTTTTTTGTAGCTTTTTGAGTGTTTTTATTTATTTATTTATTTTTAAATAGGGCAGCTTTATTTTTTTTTTCTATTTTTTACCTTTACAATATTGTATTTGTTTTGCCATACATTGACATGAATCCACCATGGGTGTACATGTTTTCCCCTTCCAGAACCCCCCTCCCACCTCCCTCCCCATCCCATCTGTCTGTGAACATATGATAATTGACATGCTTCAGTGCCATTCTTCCATATCATCCCGCCCTCACCCTCTCCCATAGAGTCCATAATACCGTTCTATTTATCTGTGTCTCTTTTGATGTCTCACATACAGGGTTACCTTTACTGATTAACTAAATACCATATATATGTGTTAGTATACTGTATTGGTGTTTTTCTTTGTGGCTTACTTCACTCTGTATAATAGGCTCCAGTTTCATCCACCTCATTAGAACTGATTCGAATGTATTCTTTTTAATGGCTGAGTAATATTCCATTGTGTATATGCACCAGAGCTTCCTTCTCCATTCATTTGCTGATGGTCTTCTAGGCTGCTCCCATGTCCTGGCTATTGTAAACAGTGCTGCGATGAACATTGGGATACACATGTCTCTTTCAATTCTGGTTTCCTCAGTGTGTATGCCCAGCAGTGGGATTGCTGGGTCATTTTATTACTATTTATTCTTGCTCTTCATCTTAGGTCTAGAAAGAGAGGTCTATTCTGAATGACTAAATATATTCAGATTTGGTAAACTGTCTGTAGGGCTAACATCATCCATCTTTCTGTGAGCGTATGGACTGTGTGCTTAGTTTCGTCCAACTCTTTGTGACCCCATGGACTGTAGCCCACTGGCTCCTCTGTCCATGGGGATCTTCCAGGCAAGAATACTGGAGTGGGTTGCCACGCCCTCCTCCAGGGGATCTTCCCAACTCAGGGATCGAACCCAGATCTCCCGCATTACAGGTGGATTCTTTATCATCTGAGCCACCAGGGAAGCCAAAGTATACTGGGGTGTTTAGCCTATCCCTTCTCCAAGGGATCTTCCTGACCCAGTGATCAAACCGGGGTCTGCTGGACTGCAGGTGGTTTCTTTACCAGTGAGCTATCAGGCAAGCCTCTGTTAGCATATCCTGATTTTCAAAATGTTTTCTTTACAATGGAGCACAACCTATTTTTTGGAGATATTCATTGTGACCAGAATTGGCAGAGAGAATGCTTTTGCTGGTCACAGGTGACTTGCAAGCTATACCTAAGTAACTTAACCAGGCGTCCCTTTGGAATCAGAAGAAAGGAGGCCTACATGGCAAATCTCAAGACCTAGTCCTCTCCTCTCAGTTCTAAACTGCAAAGAAAGGCTTTAATTTCAGACAACTTTTCTCTCCGACGAACTTAGAGATAAATGCAAATTGTGTTAAGTGCTAGGAAGTGCTCTTCGATAAAGAATAACAGTAGCAGATACCTTATGATATTGCTTATATGCGAATCTGAAGGAAAAAAAAAAGATACCAACGAACTTATTTACAAAACAGAAACAGACACACAGACTTGGAGAAAGAACTTAAGAGTTATCAGAGTGGAAGAGAGTGGGAGGAGGGATGGTTAGGGAGTTTGGGCTTAACATGTATATTTAAAATGGATAACCAACAAGGAACTGGTGTATAGCACAGGGAACTCTGCTAAGTATTATGTCACAACCTAAATGGGGAAAGAATTTGAAAAAATATAGATACATGTATATGTGTAACTGAATCCTTTGCTGCACACCTAAAACGCATACATTGTTGATCAACTATACTCCAATAAAAAATTAAAAGTTAAAAGTAAAGAATAACAGCATTGGGAGTGCCTGGGACTGATGTAAAGAAGATCTTAAGAATGAGAGGCAGCCAGCCACGGAGAGAGCCAGAGAGCAGCAGCAACAAAGGAAAAGGGAAGGAGCTCGGGGCTTCAGAGAACTGGAGGCTCCTCTTGCGACTGGGCCTGGTGGACATCTCGGGGTACAGTGGGGAACAGAGGGCACAGTGACCTGATTCATGGCTGGAGGGGTAGGCAGGGGCCCTATCAAACTTGACCTTAGAGAACACGGAAAGAAATTAGGATTTTTAGCCTAACTGTGATGTGAGTCAAGAATGGGCTTAAATAGGATAGACACAAGACCTGCTTGAGATGTTTAAAAGTTTCCTTTGGATGTCATGAAGAGAGGGTTTAAGGACTTGCATGCTGCAGGGAGACAAGCATGGAGCTGACTGCTCTGGTCCAGGTAAGAGATGAGAGTGGTAGGTGGAAAGCAAAGCCAGACAAAGTTTACTTACTTGTCATCTGGCTCCCTCACCATAAGGTCCATAGGGGCAGAGTTCATACTCTTTTGTCAACTCGGTTGAGCACACTGCTTGGTGCTCTACAAACTCCTGTTATGCTTACCAGCTTATTTACAAATGGTGCATGAAAACACTGCTTGTGTTGAGATAAGCCACTGACGCTACTTAAAACTAAATACATGGATGCAAAGATCCCAGTAGCAAATTCTACCCTGAATGCACATGAAAATTTTCATTCATTTATTCAACTACTCTCAATAGCTGATTACAGTCACTTTCTGAAGTGTCTATCAATGTTAAGGGCTTCTGCCTTATTGAGGAAATAGAGTTGATTCAAAGCTGTTACCTAAACAAACAAACAAAAATCCAACTGCATTTCTAAGAAGGAAGGCCATGCTAATCTATCAATGTTCAACAGAAGCACCTACCACATGCAAGATAAAGGACTAGTCTGGAGGGCCTTCCCAGCTGCCACAGGTAGGCCAGGGCACCAGGGAGTAAGTCCCCAGGGGATGATGGGGAGTGAGGTGAAAAAGACAATAGGGGTCAGATCACGAGTGTCTGGCAGGCAGGGACCTTGGACGTCATCCCCTTAAAAGTTTCAATCAGGGCAGAGGAATTGATCAGTTTTGCTTTTTAGAGCATTAACTTTACAGTGGGGAGATGAGAGGGTTATTAACTCAAGATATCTTTCATGAATAAAATCATTCCTGTCCCGGGGGCAAGGAGGAGATGAGAAATGAAAGGGCACTTCCCAGTTGTTCAGGGACTGTCTGATGGCAGTGCATTATATCAGCTGCACTGGCAGTTGAAACAGTACAAATACTTCCAACATGTTTGGTAAATGGCTGTGGTCCTAGCTCCCTCTCTGATACTCTGTCTGCAGCCCTGGGGATGTTGCAGACAGCATATCCAATGATGAAAGGTCTGACACAGGAGAGGGTCTTGGGTCTCCCCTCCTTCTGACCAGTCTGATCTATGCCATACTGCTTGTTAAATATTTTTAGTATTACCCCCCATGCTGCCAATCAGGATGGGGGTCAAAAGATGAGCAGGATGGAGGCCCCGGACTTAGGGATGGCACTCAGCCCTGTCACACACTGAGCCCTACCTAACCTTTCAGCCCTGCCTGCTGTTACCTCCCTCCACCATACCAGCTCTACGGAGGAAAGACCCTAAGCATACCATGTGATGATCAAGTGTCTGATACCCCACATAGGACTGACCCAGGCAGCAATGCCTCTGGCTCCTTCCAAGGTCCCTGAATATAATCCTGCTTACATCTGAGAGGCGTCCTAAAGTGTCACTATGTCTATGATGCTTTGCTGAACTTGTCCAGACAAAGCCAGTTACTCCTTCCTCTAGGTTCCTGCAGCCCTTTGTATGTGCCTCTCTTGCTACTTATCCGACCATGCATGCATGCTAAGTCACTTCAGTCTGACTCTTAGCAACCCTATGGACTATAGCCCACCAGGCTCCTCAGTCCATGGAATTCTACAGGCAAGAACACTGGAGTGTGCAGCCATGCCCTCCTCCAGGGTGATCTTCTTGACCCAGGGATCAAACCCACATCTCTTATGTCTCCTGCATTGGCAGGCAGGTTCTTTACCATAGCACTACCTAGGAAGCCCATGCTGGATCTATCTACATTGAGAGCCAAATGTGATGCTGGACCTTTTCTTTTTTCCCATCTCAAAAACAAGGCATGTTCCACAGCCAGGCAGGACAGCAGAGGGGATTTTTATTTTAACACAGGACTATGCTGAGCTGTCACTTCTTTCCTTTTTTTTTTTTTTTTTTTTGAGTTGTCATTTCTCATAATGACATACTCCCACTGTGTTTTGCAATTGATTTCTAATTTCTAACGCTGAACATATGCTACTGCAGATAATCTCTCCTTGCAGGCTTATTTTACATGGAGCTTTTATTGCATTTGGGTTATTATGAAAAATAAAAGGTCAGTCCCTGACTTTTCACCATAATTTCTCTTAGTGATACATGTTCAGCTCATCCAGCATTTGAAATGTATATTGTGGTGATAAATTAAAACAGAGGACAAATAAGAGAAAGCTGTCGTCTTATCTCATGTGCAGAAGATAATTTATTTTGGAAAGCCCCTGACTCTTTTGGAGCATAACAAGACATGTGTTAGCTTGCTGAGCAATTCCTTTCAAAATGAAACAGAATGAAATAGTCTTCTTTTGGCAACTCTCTATTGAAACCCTACTCTAAAAATAACACACTCCTTTTCATATTTGATGATTTTGAAACACAATATGGTTGTAAAAAAATTCAACCTGTGCTACTCAAAGAATAAAATGCAGCCCTTTCTCAAGGAAATGTTAAAATACTTCCTAGGGACCACTTCTTGTTTTCCAGGAAGCCCTCCAAAGACCCTAGGTAGTGGATACAGATCCCTGTTCGCTCAGCCTTCAAGCTCAAATTGCACCCCCAAGGGAAAAGACGGAAACTTGGATCCTCACCGTTCCATGGTCTTTTGGAATGTCTTCTGTCCATTACCAGGAAATAAGCACACTTGATCAGTGGCCCTTTTAAAGTCATCAGTGAGGCTGCAGTTCGGATTTCCAAACTGCCAAGAAGTTTTCACTCTCAACTACATCAAGCAGCCTAAACTCCAAGCGTAAGCAAGACACCATACACAAGGCAAATTCCTTCATTCTGGTCCTTATCCACATCGTGGCAACTGCTATCCTTCACATCTCACACATGACTAGGAAGGACTTGCCAAGTTTTAAGGCAAGTGAGTAAATTTCTAGTAAAACACTCTTGTTGGATGGAAAAAATTTTTCCACCTTAAACTCAACTTCACTGCCCCTTGCTCTCCTAATCAGTAAAGTGGGAATAATAATATTTGTTGTACTTAACTCGTGGGGATATGGCAAGATGATGTATATGAGAAAGCAGAGGACACTGAACATGATCCTATGAGTGGCACACCCTATGGGATCGAACAAATCTTGTTTCAACTGGTGCCAAAAGGAAAGTAATTATAAAGGGAGCAAATTAAAATGTAACACAAGGCAGAAAGGGTAAGGATGAAAAAGACTACGGGAAAGGAAGGTTCACTCAGAAAGGGAGTGAAAAGAAATAACAGAGCCCACAGGGATTCCTCCAGCAGTTACATAAAGGAGCTCCAGTCTTGCCCAGAGGCCGCCTACTGTAGAGCTCTTTCCTTGTAATTGCAACAAAATATTAACAAAAACCCTTTGGAAACGAATTGCGAACAGCTCTGTGATGCTCACAGTGAAGCCCAGATGCTGGGCAACCTGTGCTCTCTCCCCCCATCACACCGCACCTGAGGCCAAGGCTACTAGTCTAAAAAGGATGGGTGACAGCCGCCAGACAAATCTAAAAGGAGGGTGTCCTGTGAGTCATCATCATTTGTGATCCTTTTACTTCCACCTGCTTCTGTCCCCTGCCAAGCAGGTCTCTGCCCTCAACCTTCCTCCCTGTGCCAACAGAAGCTTTAACACCTGACATGGCAATGCCTGGTCTCCACGTGTTCTGAAAACCGATATGTACTTGAGGCAGTTCGTAAGAGAAAAATAAAAACACATGAAAACATCTTCATTCTCACGAATAGGCAGAGATGTGAAAATTACACAGGAGAGCAGCAACTAGATGCAAAGGATTGGGTGTACACAAAGCAACATGTATGCATCTTAGAAACAGTGTTCAGTGAGGGAAACAAAGTGAAACAAAGCCATCTATGGCAACAAAGGTACCAATCTGGGGTGTGTGTTCAGTTGCCTCTGACTCGTTGTGACCCCATGGACTGTAGCCCACCAGGCTCCTCTGTCCATGGGATTTTCCAGGCAAGAATACTTCAGTGGGTTGCCATTTCCTCATTTAGGGGATCTTCCTGACCCAGGGGTCAAACCTGTATCTCCTGCACTGGCAGGAGAATTCTCTACCACTAAGCCACCAGGGAAGCCCTTACCACTCTGGGGAAGAATGGTGATAATTGAGGAGGTTGCACTGATGCTGGGAATGGGAGTGTGTGGGAAATCTCCGTTCCTTTTAATTTTGCTGTGAACCTAAAATGGCTCTAAGCATTTCTAAAGTCTTTAAAATTTAAGAAAAAAGGAAAAGAATGAAATATCCATCAGTTAATATGTATGACAAGCCTAGACACTGTATTAAAAAGCAGAGGCATTACTTTGCAGAAAAAGGAATGTCTAGTTAAAGCTATGGTTTTTCCAGTAGTCATGTATGGATGTGAGTGTTGGACTATAAAGAAAGCTGAGCGCCAAAGAATTGATGCTTTTGAACTGTGGTGTTGGAGAAGACTCTTGAGAGTTCCTTGGACTGCAAGGAGATCCAACCAGTCCAACCTAAAGGAAATCAGTCCTGAACATTCATTGGAAGGACTGACGCTGAAGCTGAAACTCCAATCCTTTGGCCACCTGATGTGAATAGCCGACGCACCAGAAAAGACCCTGATGCTCGGAAAGATTGAGGGCAGGAGGAGAAGGAGGCAACAGAGGATGAGATCACTGGATGGCATCACAAACTCAATGGACATGAGTTATAGTGAACTCCTGGAGATAGTCAAGGACACGGAAGACTAGTGTGCTGTAGTCCATGGGTCGCAAAGAGTCGATAGGACTTAGCAACTGAACAACAACATGTATGAATATTTAAAATATGTGCATACAAAACAATAAGAGCACATGCATACAACAAATCCACATTAAATCTCATTAGAATAGTTAAGTGGGGAAGGAAAGTGGGGACAGGTAATGGGAAGAAGAGGAATAGACAGGAAGATAGATAAGCAGGACAATAGCCTGGCAAGGCTAATGATGAAAAGGGGCCATGAATGGATAAGAATGATTAATTCAACTTTCTTCATATAAATCTCCAAAATAAGAATAAATAAATGAATAAACAAGATTACATTAAAAACATTTAAAAAAAGAATTTTGGCCATCCCTTGGGGCATGTAGGATCTTAGTTCCCTGATCAGCAATCAAATCTGTAAACCTTGCCTTGGAAGCTCGGAATCTTACCCATTGGACTGCCAGGGAAATCCCAAGATTACATTTTGATCAATCAAACTGACAAATGTAATAAGAATTGTAACGCCTAGTGTTGATAGAGGTAGTGGGAGATAAGCACCTTCATGCCTTTCTAGTAGGAGTACAAATGAAAACTTCTTTACAAGGGAGTAATATGTTAATATGTGTCAAAAGATTAAATATGCACGTATCTATACTTGGACCCAGTGTCTAAGAATTTACTTTAATAAAATACATTTGAGTCTGTACTTAGTCGCTCAGATATGTCCAACTCTTTGCGACCCCATGGAATGAAGCCCTCCAGGCTCCTCTGTCCATGGGATTCTCCAGGCAAGAATACTGGAATGGGTTGCCATGCCCTCCTCCAGGGAATCTTCCTAACCCAGGGATCGAACCCAGCTGCTCCGCATTGCAGGCAGATTCTTTTACCACAATTCTATTAAAAACATTTACATTGTGGTTATTTACAATAACAGAAAAATTAGGAAGAAGTGTCAAACAACAGAGGATTGACTCAACAAATTCTTGCAGAGCCACAGATCAAAAGCTATAAACAGGTTTCAAAAGACACTGTAGAAGGATGATAAATAACATGGGGAAAGCAGGCAATAAAACTATACAGAGAGTGTGATTTTACTTTTGAAAAATAAATTCATCTGTATGTGTGTGTGTGCACAACGCACACAAACTACATAAATCAGGAAGATATTCACCAAAACACTAACAGCCATGATTTGGGAGAGCTTGAGTCAGGGATTTTCACAGATTTTATGCACCTTGAACTTTACTGACTTGATTAGATGAATTCATTGGGTGCTTACGGAAGAAAATTACTAAAGGAGAAAAAAAAGTCTGTAGTCGTTTCCTCTAAGGCACAAGCTGGGTAAATAAGTAGTTAATCTATTAACCACATTCATGATACAGCTGAATGATTCACCCATCTTGGGTAATGTATTTATATTTTCAGCAGGGTCTTCCATTGACAGAGAGCTTGAATGGAAGGAGTGACTTTCCAGCTGAAGGAGGCTTCGGCAAATCCACATGGAGAGAGATTTACAAGCAGGCTAGCTCTTCAGTGGCACACAAGTCAGAGGATGAAGGCAGACATTCCTTTCACCAGTAACACTCCTCAGGTTATCTTTTCTGTCGGCTGCCCCTCTACCTCTCCTCCTAAATCTACAACCTAGCACACCCTGAAGATTTTCAAATGCACTGGCCACCTAGGCTGAGCCTGACAGCCAAAGGGAATTCTAAGACTGCACTCATCCTCGGTGACCACTGGCAACCCTCAACTCTCTGGGGTTTTCTTCAGCATGTGTAAATTAAATGGATATCGATTTTCCTAGCAATACCGTGAGTCTACTTGTCTATAGGAACTAAAGAGCCAAAGGAGGGACCCACCAGCCCGTATCAAGCTTTCAATGGTGCCCAGACTTCCTGGCCATGCTTGCACAGCCTGCTCAGAACTGGGTGGTGATTAGCGTGGAGGCACTGGGTTACCTGTGGGTGGCATAAAAAGGGAGGGGAGGGCAGAACATGGAGGGTGCTGGTGGTGGGGGACAGGGAAGAGACGGAAGGAATGTACAAACATACGCCCTACAGTCTAGCTGAAATAACCAAGAACCCTAGGAACTGGGCGGAAAGCCAGAAGACTTGTCACTACTTTGTAATCCATAGCTGAAATATTTGAGGGTTCAGATGTGTCAGGAAGAATGGTATCTGTCTGGAAGATAAACTCCCTTGCACTTGCGGCGGGTTTTCTCTGCTGGAATGTGATATGTCTGTTCCATCATCTGTCTTTGGCCTGCACAGCAAAGGCCTATAAGCAGCACAGACAAATGCCAAACACAGTCTGTTGAAGCCTGATAGAGCAGAGGTCCCAGGCAAAATACCACCAGCTGCTTTTTCCTTCCTCTCTCCATTTATCATTTACAAGAATGTACAGACAGGGAGGGGATTTGGAATACCACTGTCACCTGCTTCACTGGGTCTAGCTCACTCAGGAAAAGAACATTCTAGAAGGACAATCCTATTACCCTCTCTTCTGAGTGGCTTAAAATACCCCATGGATACCAACCAAGTTCCAGGGAAAAGTTTGTTGTTTTTTTTTTTAAGAATTACCATTTCAACTAGAGGCCAGTATCACTGATGAACATAGATGCAAAAATCTTCAATAAATTCTAGCAAACAGAATCCAACAACATATTAAAAAGATCATACATCATGACCAAGTGGGTTTTATCCCAGGGATGCAACGATTCTTCAATATTCACGAAGCAAACAATGTGATTCACCATATTAACAAATTGAAACATAAAAAGCATATGATTATATCAGTAGATGCATAGAAAGCCTTTGACAAAATTCAACAGTCATTTATGATAAAAATCTCCAGAAAGCAGGAATAGAAGGAACATACCTCAACATAATAAAAGCCATATACGACAAACCTACAGCAAACATTATCCTCAATGGTGAAAAATTGAAAGTATTTCTTTCAAAATCAGGAACAAGACAAGGGTGCCTACTCTCACCACTACTATTCAACATAGTTTTGGAACAGCAACCAGAGAATAAAAAGAAATAAAAGGAATCCAGATTGGAAAGGAAGAAGTAAAACTCTCACTGTTTGCAGGTGACACGATCCTCTACATAGAAAACCCTAAAGGCACCACCAGAAAATTACTAGAGCTAATCAATGCATACAGTAAAGTTGCAGGATACAAAGTTAATACACAGAAATCCCTTGCATTCCTATACACTAACAATGAGAAAACAGAGAAATTAAGGAAACATTCCCATTCACCATTGCAACAAAAAGAATAAAATACTAAGGAATAAATTTACCTAAAGAAACAAAAGACTTATATGTAGAAAACTATACAACACTAATGAAAGAAATCAAAGATGACACAAATAGATGGATAAATATACCATATTCATGGATTGGAAGAATCAATATAGTGAAAATGAGTACACTACCCAAAGCAATCTATAGATTGAACTCAATCCCTATCAAGCTACCAATGGTATTACTCACAGAATTAGAGTAAATGATTTCACAATTTGTATGGAAACACAAAAAACCTTGAATAGCCAAAGCAATCTTGAGAAAGAAGAATGAAACTGGAGGAATATACCTGCCTGACTTCAGACTGTACTACAAAGCTACAGTCAACAAGACAGTATGGACAAAGACAGAAATACAGATCAATGGAACAAAACAGAAAGCCCAGAGATAAATCCACGCACCTATGGACACCTTATCTTTGTCAAAGGAGGCAAAAATATACAATAGAGAAAAGACAGTGTCTTTAACAAGTGGTGCTCGGAAAACAGGTCAACCACCCATAAAACTATGAAACTAGACCACTTTCTAACACCATACACAAAAATAAACTCAACATGGATTAAAGATCCAAATGTAAGACCAGAAACTATAAAACTCTTAGAGGAAAACATAGGCAGGCCACTCTCTGACATGAATCACAGCAAGATCCTCTATGACCCACCTCCCAGAGTATGGAAATAAAAACAAAAATAAACAAATAGGACCTAGTTGAACTTAAAAGCTTTTGCACAATGAAGGAAACTATAAGCAAGGTGGAAAGACAGCCTTCACAATGTGAGAAAGTAACAGCAAATGAAGCAACTGACAATGAATTAATCTCTAAAATATGCAAGCAGTACATGCAGCTCAATACCAGAAAAATAAATGACCCAATTAAAAAATGGGCCAAAGAACTAAACAGACATTTGTCCAAAGAAGACATACAGATGGCTAATAAACACATGAAAAGATGCTCAACATCACTCATTATCACACAAATACAAATCAAAACCACAATGAGACCACCTCACGCTAGTCAGATTGGCTGCTGTCAAAAAGTCTACAAACAATAAATGCTGGAGAGGGTGTGAAGAAAAGGGAACCCTCTTACACACCCTTTCCTTAAAAAACTGGAAATAGAGCTGCCATACGACCCAGAAATCCCACTGCTGGGCATACACACTGAGGAAACCAGAATTGAAAGAGACACATGTACCCCAATGTTCATTGCAGCACTGTTTACAACAGCTAGGACATAGAAGCAACCTAGATGTCCATCGGCACACAAATGGATAAGGAAGTTGTAGTCCATATATACAATAGAATGTTACTCAGCTATAAAAAAGAACACATTTGAGTCAGTTCTAGTGAGGTAGATGAAACTGGAGCCTATTATACAGAGTGAAGTAGGCCAGAAAGAGAAACACCAATACAGTATATTAACGCATATACATGGAATTTAGAAAGATGGTAATGACAACCCTATATGCAAGGCAGCAAAAGAGACACAGATATAATAAACAGACTTTTGGACACTGTGGGAGTAGGTGAGGGTGGGATGATTTGAGAGAATAGCATTGAAACATGTATATTCAGTTTAGTTCAGTTCAGTTGTTCAGTCGTGTCCGACTCTTTGCAACCCCATGAATCGCAGCATGCCAGGCCTCCTTGTCCATCACCAACTCCTGGAGTTTACCCAAACCCATGTCCATTGAGTCGGTGATGCCATCCACCCATCTCATCCTCTGTCGTCCCCTTCTCCTCCCGCCCCCAACCCTTCCCAGCATTAGGGTCTTTTCCAAAATCAGATTGATTATATTCTTTGCAGCCAAAGATGGAGAAGCTCTATATAATCAGCAAAAACGAGACCGGGAGCAGACTGTGGCTCAGATCATGAACTCCTTATTGCCAAATTCAGACTTAAATTGAAGAAAGTAGGGAAAACCACTAGACCATTCAGGTATGACCTAAATCAAATCCCTTATGATTATACAGTGGAAGTGACAAATAGATTTAAGGGACTAGATCTGATAGACTGAGTGCCTGATGAACTATGGACAGAGGTTCGAGACATTGTACAGGAGAAAGGAATCAAGACCATCCCCATGGAAAAGAAATGCAAAAAAGCAAAATGGCTGTCTGAGGAGGCCTTACAAATAGCTGGGAAAAGAAGAGAAGTGAAAAGCAAAGGAGCAAAAAGCAAAGGAGAAAAGGAAAGATGTTCCCATCTGAATGCAGAGTTCCAAAGAATAGCAAGGAGAGATAAGAAAGCCTTCCTCAGTGATCAGTGCAAAGAAAGAGAGGAAAACAACAGAATGGGAAAGACTAGAGATCTCTTCAAGAAAATTAGAGATACCAAGGGAACATTTCATGCAAAGATGGACTCGATAAAGGACAGAAATGGTATGGACCTAACAGATGCAGAAGATATTAAGAAGAGGTAGCAAGAATACACAGAAGAAACATGTATATTACCAAATGTAAAATAGATGACCAGTCAAACATGAAACAAGGCACTCAAACCCGGTACACTGGGACAACCCAGAGGGATGGAATGGGGAGGAATGTGGGAGGGGGGTTCGGGACAGGGGGACACATGTACACCCATGGCTGATTTATGTCAATGGAAAGGCAATGCCAAAGAATGCTCAAACTACCGCACAATTGCACTCATCTCACATGCTAGTAAAGTAATGCTCAAAATTCTCCAAGCCAGGCTTCAGCAATACGTGAACCGTGAACTTCCAGATGTTCAATCTGGTTTTAGAAAAGGCAGAGGAACCAGAGATCAAATTGCCAATATCCACTGGATCATCGAAAAAGCAAGAGAGTTCCAGAAAAACATCTGTTTCTGCTTTATTGACTATGCCAAAGCCTTTGACTGTGTGGATCACAATAAACTGTGGAAAATTCTGAAAGAGATGGGAATACCAGACCATCTGACCTGTCTCTTGAGAAACCTGTATGCAGGTCAGGAAGCAACAGTTAGAACTGGACATGGAACAGACTGGTTCCAAATAGGAAAAGGAGTATGTCAAGGCTGTATATTGTCACCCTGCTTATTTAACTTATATGCAGAGTACATCATGAGAAACGCTGGGCTGGAAGAAACACAAGCTGGAATCAAGATTGTCGGGAGAAATATCAATAACCTCAGATATGCGGATGACACCACCCTTATGGCAGAAAGTGAAGAAGAACTAAAGAGCCTCTTGATGAATGTGAAAGAGGAGAGTGAAAAAGTTGGCTTAAAGCTCAACATTCAGAAAACTAAGATCATGGCATCTGGTCCCATCACTTCATGGGAAATAGATGGGGAAACAGTGGAAACAGTGTCAGACTTTATTTTCTTGGGCTCCAGAATCACTGCAGATGGTGATTGCAGCCATGAAATTAAAAGACGCTTACTCCTTGGAAGGAAGGTTATGGCCAACCTAGACAGCATATTTAAAAGCAGAGACATTACTTTGCCAACAAAAGTCCGTCTAGTCAAGGCTATGGTTTTTCCAGTGGTCATGTATGGATGTGAGAGTTGGACGGTGAAGAAAGCTGAGCGCCAAAGAATTGATGGTTTTGAACTGTGGTGTTGGAGAAGACTCTTGAGAGTCCCTTGGACTGCAAGGAGATCCAATCAATCCATCCTAAAAGAGATCAATCCTGGGTGTTCATTGGAAGGTCTGGTGTTGAAGCTGAAACTCCAATACTTTGGCCACCTCATGCGAAGAGTTGACTCATTGGAAAGGACCCTAATGCTGGGTAGGATTGGGGGCGGGAGGAAAAGGGGAGGACAGAGGATGAGATGGTTGGATGGCATCACCGACTCGATGGACATGGGTTTGGGTAGACTCCGGGAGTTGGTGATGGAGAGAGAGGCCTGGCGTGCTGCAATTCATGGGGTCGCAAAGAGTCGGACACGACTGAGCAACTGAACTGAACTGATGGCAAAAACCACCACAATATTGTAAAGTAATTAGCCTCCAATCAAAATAAATAAATTAATTTAAAAAAAATAAAGAAATATCACAGGACATTGAAAAAAAAAGAAACATGTATCTTACCATATGTAAAATAGATGACCAGTGCAAGTTCAATGAATGAAGAAAGGAACTCAAAGCTGGTGAGCTGGGACACCCCAGAGCGATGGGGTGGGGAGAGAGGTAAGAGAGGGGTTCAGGATGGTGGCACACATGTACACCCATGGCTGATTCATGTCGATGTATGGCAAAAACCACCACAATATTATAAAGTAATTAGCCTCCAATTAAAATAAATTAATTAATTAAAAAAGAAGAATCACCGTTTTAGCACTCACAAGGCACCCAATTATCTTAGAGAAAAGGCAAATGAAGACAAGAAAAAGAGGGGTGGGGAAAAAATAAGATTCTTTAATTTTCCTGAGGCCATGCCTCGTTAGAAACTGCTGACAGGGAGTAAACAATAGAAGCTAAATGGTAGTCAGGTTACCAGCAAGCCAGAGTCTCGGCATGCCTGTACATTCTTCTACTTTCTCCTCTGTGCAGTGGTTTAAAAACTTTTTTTTAATCAAAAATTGTTGCAAAGTGTCTTATATGTACCTAGCATTGAGGGGAATTCAGAAGGATAAGACCTGCCCTTGCCTCAATAATCACTCACTTCCTACAACAGACTTTTAAACTCTCTGTATAGCACTGAAAGTAATGAATTCATATACTGGTAACTATTTGAAGCAATGTATTTACTTGTTTAATGACACCCTTCTCCAGTTGAGAACCTAATCCTGAACCACAGGGTGGTTTTCTGTCACTTCACTGCGGTCTCCTCGTGCCTGGGACATGGAAGAGCCTCAACAAGTAGTTGTATAAACAGAGTGGAGGAGACGGGATTATCACTTGAAGCAGTATATATCTCTTTACAAGATATTCAGCAGCTAAGTGAGAAATCATAATTGCTGTAGAATACCAGATGTTTGAACATGCATATGATGTTCCCAGGTGGTGCTAGAGGTAAAGAACCCACCTGCCAGTGCAGGAAAAGTAATAAACACAGGTTCGATCCCTGGGTCGGGAAGATCCCCTGGAGGAGGGCATGGCAACCCACTCTAGTATTCTTGACTAGAGAAGCCCATGGACAAAGCAGCCTGGTGAGCTACAATCCACAGGGTTGCAAAGAGTTGGACGTGACTGAAGTGACTTAGCAAGCATGCACTGGCCACATATCATGTGTCAGTCATAATATATTTACATTTTCAAACATCTTTTCTAACCTTCATATTGGTGGTTTTAAGTAGATAATATTAACCTCATTTTATAGCTGAGAAAACTTGAGGCTCAAGGTGGTTAAATGACTTGTCCAAATGTACAGCAAAAAGTGGTAGAGATGAGATTCAAAATGATGCCCCTCACACAAACCTAAAAACTGTTCAATTGCTTGATTCTGTAAGTTTCAAAATCTAAGACCACACAGCAATCCTATATAGAAAGAGTTACATAGGTTTCTGTGTTAGTGTTTTTATTTTTTCACATCTCTACAAAGCAGCATCTAACCCTGCCTTGAGTGCCAGCTCACTATAGGCAAACATGGAGCCTTATTTGTCTTCATATTCTCAAGGTCTTGAGCAGTGGTCAACAGAGGATGAATGGAATGGGGGACAAGGAACAGGAAAGAAGGACAATCAGTTCAGTTCAGTCACTCAGTCGTGTCTGACTCTTTGTGACCCCGTGAACTGCAGCACCCCAGGCCTCCCTATACCTCACCAACTCCAGGAGTCCACCCAAACCCATGTCCATTGAGTCGGTGATGCCATCCAACCATCTCATCCTCTGTCGTCCCCTTCTCCTCCTGCCTTCAATCTTTCCCAGCATCAGGGAATTTTCAAATGGGTCAGCTCTTTGCATCAGGTGGCCAAAGTATTGGAGTTTCAGCTTCAACATCAGTCCTTCCAATAAACACCTAGGACTGATCTCCTTTAGGATGGACTGGTTGGGTCTCCTTGCAGTCCAAGGGACTCTCAAGAGTCTTCTCCAACACCACAGTTCAAAAGCATCAGTTATTAGGCGCTCAGCTTTCTTTATAGTCCAACTCTCACATCCATACATAACCATGGAAAAACCATAGCCTTGACTAGATGGACCTTTGTTGGCAAAGTAATGTCTCTGCTTGTTAATATGCTATCTAGGTTGGTCATAACTTTCCTTCCAAGGAGTCAGTGTCTTTTAATTTCATGGCTGCAGTCACCATCTGCAGTGATTTTGGAGCCCCCCAAAATAAAGTCAGCCACTGTTTCCCCATCTATTTGCCATGAAATGATGGGACCGGATGCCATGATCTTAGTTTTCTGAATGTTGAGCTGTAAGCCAACTTTTTCACTCTTTTCTTTCATTTTCATCAAGAAGCTCTTTGGTTCTTCTTCACTTTCTGCCATAAGGGTGGTGTCATCTGCATACCTGAGGTTATTCATATTTCTCCCAGCAATCTTGATTCCAGCTTGTGCTTCCTTCAGCCCAGCGATTCTCATGATGTACTCTGCATAGAAGTTAAATAAGCAGGCTGACAATATACAGCCTTAACGTACTCCTTTTCCTATTTGGAACCAGTCTGTTGTTCCATGTCCAGTTCTAACTGTTGCTTTCTGATCTGCATACAGGTTTCTCAAGAGGCAGTTCAGATGGTCTGGTATTCCCATCTCCTTCAGAATTTTCCACAGTTTACTGTGATCCACACAGTCAAAGGCTTTGGCATAGTCAATAAAGCAGAAATAGATGTTTTTCTGGAACTCTCTTGCTTTTTCGATGATCCAGCGGAGGTTGGCAATTTGATCTCTGGTTCCTCTGCCTTTTCTAAAACCAGCTTGAACATCTGGAAGTTCATGGTTCACATATTGCTGAAGCCTTGCTTGGAGAATTTTGAGCATTACTTTTCTAGCATGTGAGATGAGTGCAATTACACTAGGAAGCAGAAATCCACGTCTCCTAACATACATGGAGGGTTTACAGGTGCCAGGTGTCATCCTAATAGACACATGTGAATTCACTCATTTTATCCACACAACAGTGCTGTGTGGTAGACATTAGTGCCTCCGCTTTAGCCACAAGCAATTGAAACAGAGTTAAACAACAGGCTGTTTGAAGCAACAGAGCCAGGATCGGAATCCCGGTGGTTTGTCTCCACTTGAGCTAGGTGTCACCCTCCGTCCCATCCCTGGGTCTGGAGATTGAAAGTAGCACCTGCCAGGGGCACACACAGCTCCAACCTCCAACCTTTGTGATACATACTGAAAAAATGGGCTAAATTCTACTCTTTCTGTACTCAGAGTCAACAGTCTTGAGCTATTCATTTTAAGCTAATCTTCTATGGTGTGTGTTAATGTAGTTGTTCTAACTTCTTGTGGGTTCTTATATCTATGATCTATGTAACAGTTTAATAGTCCCACCAGAGTGAGACAGAAGTTGATTGAAAAGAGGGGTGAGACAGTCAAGAAAGAATGTTCTCAGGACAGGCGAGCCCAGTCTGGATCCAGATTTAGATTTAATACCAAGGTTTTTAAGAAGAGGTAATGAAACTACCACTCTGGTAGAAAGAATACGTAAGTTCAGGACAAGTGGTACCCAACAGCCATGGTTGAAGGGTACAAGGCCACGTGGCATGGAGGTGGGCAAACAACATCCATACATGGGTCAAGCTTGACCATGTGGTCAGGGCTAAGAGATAGGCTTTTAATTCCTGGAAATGGGTCACAACAGGACAAGTGGCAGGAACCAGAGTAGAAGCTCAATCCTAGGACCTGATGTACATGGGATCAAGAAGGAATGTTGGACCAAATCCAGTTGGCACCAAAAGAAGTCTAGGGTTAAGGCAGACGCCTGAGTGCCACACATAAAGGGTGAGTTCTGGGCATCAGGAGGGTGATTAATCCTTGGTCCTCTCTGCTGTGGGAAAGAGACAACTTACAGAATGCCTATCTCCAATTTAGATGGATATAAAGCCTGGCTGGTGCTGAGCCTTTATGTAAAGGGATCAAAGCATTAAACTCTCAAGTTGGGGAAGGGAGAGGAAATGAAGCATTGACTGGTGGGGGACGCAAAATGTGATTTATAATTATGTTATTCAGTTTCATCAAGCACAAGACTATACCAACAGTGTGAATATATGTACACATGTGTACATGTTTGTAGGCATATGCATATATGTGTGTCTATACCACAAAACTCAAGGGAAAAGGAACAACGATAAAGGCCCCTAAGGATGTGGTTCTCAGGTAGGACTCAGGCCCTCCTTTCACCTCGCTCTGGTTTACTTGCTCGACTCTTTTCTCGAAGAGTCATGGGTCTATGTGCCTCTTGGGTCTGCCTCGAATTTCTCATTCTGTCTCATATTCAACATGGTGAGCATGAATATTAATCAGGTAATTTTTGGTAATGAGTTCCCTCAGCACGTGTTCGCTTTCTTTTGCTTTTGATGGGTTAATAAAGTGGCAATTAATGCCAGCCAGAACATAAATGATTCTGGCAGAAGGAATCAATCCAGAAAAAAACATAAAATGGCAGGCTTCGTTTTGAAAAGTTTAGCACTTTCTGAATGAGCACTGGTTGATCAACTTCTAACGTCAGTGGTGAAAAAACACCCAAAATGGTGCAAAGCACAAATATTCCAAAAAAAAAATTCCGATAATGAGAAAGTTTGTTTGGAAAGATTATTTGGACAATCTCACCATCAAATGAGTATACGGAAATTGATCACAAGTTTAGCCTTAATTCTTAAGAACGTTCTCTTTCTTCTCTCTCTCCTCTTGCTCTCGTTTTTCTTCTCATTTTATGCATAAAAATGCAACCAGGCTGAACTAAAGCAAATTGGTTTAATTCCCTGGAGGGAGCATGAACAAATTTTCCCAGCAACTTTCTACTAAGGCATTTGTGTATGGGCATGTGGATGGAATGTGGAAGCAGTCAGCTACGTAAACCAGTAATCAAATGAAACATTACCCATTTTAAAGTGCCCTGAAACTGTATTAACATCACCAATTAAAACACTGGGCTTGGGAGGAAGGAAAGTGGCCAGAAAAGGAAAAAAGTAACCGTATGTGGGACACTTGGCCTGGGTGGAGGAGTTATGGGGGGAAAATAAAATCTAGGGGGAATTACTTCCCTTTCAAAGGCAAATCTGTTTGCAAGAGTGCTAGCAGGAGGTCTCTTTAATGGGATAGAAGAAAGGAATAAAGAACACATTCAATAATTTCATCAAATTGAAATTTCAGCAGTTTACCTAAATTGCCGAACCATTAGACACTTAAAAAAGCATTCATATGCACCCACTTTAAACCTTTTCTAAAATAACGAGTAAATAGAACACAACTGTAGTAAACATTAAGAGTTCTTTTCTCTTTTGTGGCTGACACTGCTGTCGAAAAGCTGGTCCTTCAAGGATCACCAAGGGGTAGGACATTCCTTCATCACTCAAACACTTATTCAACAAATGCCAAACAAATCTGAACCCTTCGTGCAGCCCGTGATGTTGGGGATACAGAAATAAAGAATTCTTTCAGAACTCAAAGAGCCCCCATGTCAGACTCAGAAGCCAGGATGCTTCCCTTTCTGTAATGTGACTGGATCCAGGCCCACTATCCTCATATCCACATGGCACCCACAGTACCAGTTTCCTTTCAAGGTGGTTTCCACAGTCTGGTGGATTCTGCCCATAACCATGACCAGGAGTGGAGATGGCCAGCAGTCTCTTCCAAGAGGGACTTTCACCTGGCCTTGGAGCTCATTCATGCCTGTACACCTAAAGAATACCATGCACTGACTCTCTCTTTTTTTCCCAGCAGATCACTACAATTTATTCATCTTGCACAACCAAAATTTTAGACTTATTGAACTGCAGGAATCTTTTTGCCCACGGCAACCGCCCTTCTACTCTCTGCTTCTGTCAGTTTTGTTATGTTAAATACTTCAATATGTCATCATTGTTTAGACACTAAATCATGTCCGACTCTTTTTCGACCCCATGGACTGTAGCCTACCAGGCTCCTCTGTCCATGGGGATTTCCCAGGCAAGAATACTGCAGTGGGTTGCCATTTCCATCTCCAGGGGATCATCCTGACCCAGGGATGGAACCCAGGTCTCCTGCACTGGTAGGCGGGTTCTTTACTTACCACTGAGTCATCAGGAAAACCAAGATACCTCAAATAAGGGATATTATAGAACATCCATCCTTCTGTGACTAGCTTATTTCATTTAGTACAATGTCCCCAATTCAACCAAATTGTCTCATATGGAAGATTTTCTTCTTTTTTAAGGCTGAATAATATTTCACTGCATACACAGACTGCATTTTGTTTATCTGCTTATCCATAAGTGGACATATAAATTGCTTTTATTACTTAGATAGCCTAGGTAGCACTGGTTCTCTTTTACCATTTTCCCTCTGACTTTTCTGAAAATCTAACCAAAGACATGAAAGAAAGGAGCCTACTATCTGACCCTCAGACTGGCCCATCTCCCGATTCCTGTCACATCCCTGCCCTTTGGCTCAGCTGCAGAATGCAGCTACCACAGTTCTCTGGGATGACATCCAAGACCCACCCTCTGGTCCATCTGCCTCTGCAGGTTTTCCTGCCACTGCACACCCTGCCTTAGGTTCTGGGCACACCTGACTCCCTGTCTCTTTCAAAAGACAAACTTAGGACTCTGTCCTTGTCTTTGCTCTCACCATCACACCTCCCTCCATTTCTGCATTTAAAATAAATTCTTTATACATTTACGCCTTTACTTATATCCATGATTGTAATCACTATTGAAAAAATAGTCATGTATAAAAAACAAATTAAATCATATTATGACTCTTCCCACCTCCAGAGATGGTTAAGATACTAGAATTTCAACAAGATTGTAATAAAAAAGATATAGAGTTAAAAATATAAACAAGGACTTCCTTGGTGGTCCAAGAGTTAAGAATTCACCTGCCAATGCAAGAGACATGGGTTCAATCTCTGGTCCAGGAAGATCTCACATGCCACAGGGCAACTAAACCCGAGCACCAGAACTACTGAAGACCAACTGCTTTAGAACCCAGGCTCCACCACAAGAGAAGTCACTCCAATGAGAAGCCCAGCCTGCACATCGCAACTAAAGAGCAGCCCTGCTCACAGCAACTAGAGAAAGGCCATGAGCAGCAATGAAGACCAAACAGCCAAAAAACAAATAAATAAAATCTAAAAAACCAAAAATTAGGCATATAAAGCTACAAAAGTAATACATACTAGTACATATGCTAAGTAGGCAGATACTAAAGTAGGAGTGAACTTAAAAGCTACTTTTATTTGTCTAAGTTTCTTGTTTCTGTTTCTCCCTCCCATAGTGAAAGTAAAGTTTAAAAATATATAAATACAGTTCCTCTTCATTTTCATTTAAGTCCTGTGATCTCATATCACGAAGGAATCTGATTTTGTTTGTCATTGTTGAGTTGCTAAGCTGTGTCCAGCTCTTTGCAACCCCATGGACTACAGCCCGCCAGGCTCCTCTGTCCATGGGATTTCCCAGGCAAGAACACTGGAGTGGGTAGCCATTCCCTTCTCCAGGGGATCATCCCCACCCAGCGATTGAACCCAGGCCTCCTGCATTGCAGGCAGATTCTTCACCATCTGACCCACCTGGGAAGCCCGAGTCAAAGTATAATGCTCATCAGATACTGTCCCAGGGCCCCCAGATATGCACAGAAGGACTTCTAGAAATCACATCACACATGTACATCACTAAAGCACTAATAAAATTATAAAAACACTGTTTTTCAGGTCTCTCATCTACTGTTGTCATGCCATCAGGAATCACATCCAGAAATTCTTCTCCTACTTGAAAAGCTGCTTGTAGCTCCGGGTGGCCCCAGGTAGTCTGGGGGCAGGGGGTGGCTTTCTCGGTGGCCCGCCTGACCATGGCGGGTCAGGGCTTACCTGCACAGGAGTGGCGGTCTTGGTAGAAGCCGATCCCACAGGTGGACACACACTGGCCCTGCTGCATCAGCAGGGGAGGCTGGCAGGACGAGCACTCGAGCCCACTGGTGCAGGCGGAGCACTGTGGCTGGCAGGCTGGCTCGACAAGGGTGGCAGAAAGAGAAAGGGAGTCTCTCATTAGTTCACGTGCACTGCCCTGGTGCCAGTCCCTACACAGCCCAGTTCTGGAGACACAGAGAATCAGGGAGGCAGGACAATAACCGTACCTGCCTTCATTTACACAGCATATATTTCATGCCAGGCAACGCGTGAAGTGCTTTACGTATATAAACGCATTTAATCTTGACAACAACGCTATGAGGTAGAGTATCAATCCCAATGTTACAAATGACGAGCAAGCTCATAGAGGTAAAATAACCCACTCGAGATCAAGGTCACATGAAAATGGCATTGGAAGCCAGGCAGGTAGGCTCAAGGGTCTTGCTCTTCTCTTCTTATCCATTTGCCCCCGATAGCTTTCTCACTCAATCATTTACAAGAATACCCCTTATTCAGAGATATAAATAACTTCCAAGAAGGTTGAAGATTATGAATCAGGAGAGAGAGTAGGGAGAAGTGAATAATTACAAAAATAATAAAAGTAGTTGACTTCTATCGAGTCCTAACAACATCCCAGACACTATTCTAGGCACCTGACGTGTACACACACATGTAATCCTCACAATGCCTCCTGAGGAAGGTACTAGAATCACCCCACTTTACAGGTAAGAATGCTGAGGACAGAGAGGTTATACTCATAGCCAGGGTGTAAACCTACACATTCTAAAATGGATAATTAACCCCCTGAGTTAGAGATAGGAGAAAAAGTAACTGTGATTTGGCCTCAACCAAGCCAAATTCTCCCAATAAGAGCTCCCTCTCATATGTATTATGTGATTCAGTCATGCCTGATTCTGTGTGACCCTATGGACTATAGCCCGACAGGCTCCTCTGTCCATGGGATTCTCCAGGCAAGGATATTGAGTGGGTAGCTATTTCCTCTCCAAGAGATCCTTCTGAACCAGGGATCGAGCCCGTGTCTATTACATCTCCTGCACTGGCAGATGGGTTCTTTATCACTAGCACCACCTGGGAAGCCCCATATGTACTATAAGAATTCTGAAATGCACATGAACTCCTTCTGGATCCTCTAGTACCCACAAGAGGTAAGCTCTGCTACCAATTATCTGTGTGATATTAAGCAAGCCAGCTCATTCTCTGGTCCACAGATTCCCCATTAGCAAAACAATAAAGTTCTAGTAAGTGATCTCGAAGGTCATGTTACCTCTGAAGTTCTGTCTTGGATTAACTGATGGCTATCCTTGAAAGCGAGAAATCCAGCCATGACTACCTACTAAACATCTGACTGCTCCATCATCTATTAGTACCTCCCGATAAGCGTGGAAACACCCATCAAATGTGAGATGGGTGTAGAGAGGTCAAGTACCCTACGGATGACATTATGGAAGTTGTGCATTTCCTGCACCATGACCCCATCCAGGATACGTGCGAGCCTCAGTCCCTCCCTGGGTGGTCTGCCTGGAGCCGTACCTAAACAGAGAGCACCAGCAAGGTAAAACCCCAGACCACAGCTGTGCACGCATTGTCCATTCCTCAGCAACTTGGTGGGATCCTGACAGAAGGTCACAGTGGTCTGGAGACTGAGAGCAGGTCAAGCAGTCTGGGTGGCAATGAACTATGATCAAGGACAAAGAAGAGGAGAACTCAGTAAAAACCATAGGATTTCTCTTACCTCCTTCTAACAAGGGATCTATGGGGTATATGGATCTGTATAGCATATTGAGAAAAAACTCTGGGTGTAAGAAAGGACTCCAAATAGCAAAACTGATTTCAATGCAAGATTTCAAGGCATTGTTCCTTGTCTGAAAAACACTGTATCCAAAGTGAAGACATTAAAAACAATACCAAACTAGCCCTTTGCTGACAATTTAGCACCCAGTTCAGTGACGATCCCAGTGACTGGTTATGAGGTTTGAAATCTTAGAGAAAAAGAAGAAAAATGTGGCTGTATTTTTTTTTTTAGAAAATAATAACTTTTTCAACAGTATAGGTTTTATGCATGAAAAAGGCTATAGAGGATCTCTAAAAAATATGGAGAAAACTCTGGGTATGAAAAAGGACCCCAAATAGCAAAATTGATTTCAGTGCAAGATTTCAAGGAATTGCTCCTTGTTTGAAATACAATCACTCTGCTCCCAAAGGGAAAACATTAAAAACATTACCAAACTAGGCCTTTTCATGCTTCTGGCTCCTAGAATACCTCTAGAAACAGGAATGACTAGTTCCATGATAGATGAGTTAAGCAGATTCAATGATTTATAATTTCCTAGAAGTTTTTCCTAAACTTTGATGTGCATAAAGGTTAAAACATAAAACCTACGCTACAGAAAAACAGTTATTATATTCTTAAAAAAAAAAATACAGCCATTTTTTCCTTCTTTTTCTCCAAGATTTCAAACCTCATTACCAGTCACTGGGATCATTACTGAACTTGGTGGCAAATTGTCAGCACAGGACTACTTTTAGGTTTCACAGTTGTCAAGGACGTAATTTTCAAGGTTTGGGAAATTATAATACGCTACGTATTTGTTTTGGAAAGGCCAAAGAATCACTTTGGTGAGGGTAAAGTAACGAAACCCTAACATTGCCATGCTTTTCCCGTGATAAACTCTTCATGAAAACACCGATTAGCCAAAATATGTTGAATGCCGCAAGTGAAACTGCCAATATGAAAAACTGCAACCCACAGATGAAAACAATTAATTATGAAATATGAGTGCAAGAAAATGCCACTTCTCCAAGGCAGACTGAGCTCTCAGGCAAATTACTGCTCAGCCAGAGCAAATCCAGGGCTTGCCAACAATTATTAACTGGAACTAATTCAACCCCAGGTGATTTGAAGGCAGAGTTGCAGAACAAGTAGATAAAATTTTCTTTTGGAAGAAATTAATGGGTCCTTCAACTTCAAAAACCCATTTGAGAACTCCAAAAGGAACCATCTGTTTAATAGTTCATCTTAAAGAAATGAACATCCATAACAAACTTGCAACAATTTTTCTTCAATCTTCAACAACGAAGCAGTCCTAGGAACCATATTTGCCTTTATAAGTTTTTGAACATTATTGTATTTGATCTTCACAATAATTTTGCAAGGAAGACAAGGCTGTTTTATCAACAAGAACATGAAGATTCAGAGAGGACCAATGACTTATGCGAGGTCACATACTCACAATCAGCTGAGTTTGGCAAATGCATGGACCAAGATAATTAGGATCATTTGTTAGAAAAAATTAAGAAGAAACAAACAAACAAATCAAGTGAGTGAGTAGAGAAAAATAAGCAAGGGGCGGGAGGAGAGGAGATCTCTCTGAATTGTGTGGCAGTAAGAACATCTCAGCAGACAAAAATTGGTCATGGACCTACCTGATGTGCAATCGGGACAGCACTGTCCCTCCACCACCTTGGCTAGCGTGGCCACCGGGCATGGAAGACAAGAGGGCTTGTAGCAAGTTACCTGAGCCCCCCGGCACTCACACACCTTGCAAGGGCCATCCTCCCACTTCTCTCCCTCCTGCAGGAAACAGCAAAGAAGGACGTTGTTATCAGAGTGTAGAGATTCAGAAGACGGTTGGCTGGTGGAGAACATATGATTTCCATAAGGGTCAAAGTGAAGGCTCCTGATCAGTACAATGTCAAACCTAACTGAAACAGGACATCAGTAGAAAAGTCCAAGCCAGTCAATCCTAAAGGAAATCAACCCTGACTATTCATTGGAAGGACTGATGTTGAAGCTGAAGCTCCAATCCTTTGGCCATCTGATGGGAAGAGCCAGCTTATTGGAAAAGACCTTGATGCTGGGAGAAATTGAAGGCAAAAGGAGGAGGGGATAGCAGAGGATGAGATAGTTAGATAGCATCACTGACTCAGTTAACATGAATTTGATCAAACTCTGGGAGACAGTGGAAGCCAGAGGAGCCTGGCATGCTATAGTCCATGGGGTTGCAAAGAGTCAGACATGATTTAGTGACTGAACAACAACAACAAGAGTTATAAATTTAAAAAGATAGCATCTCTCCTTCTTTGTTCATAATTGGCTTATTTTAAAGTAGAACCCAAGTTTGAAAGCATTCTGGGACTTCCAGAATATGCAAGAAGCATATAACACTTGTTTCTCAACCTATCTCAGCAGCAAAAAAAAAAAAAAAAAAACACAACACCAGAAGGGATTACTATGTACATGGTGATTAGCACATACATTAAATACAATCTTTATAACAACAGTAGGAAGCAGGTTAAAATGCTGATTTCCTTATTGTTACTATAGTAAGAGCAACAGTAGGGTCATGTATTCTTACGGTGACAGCTCTCGCATACCCACATTTAGTGGGCCATGGATGTGCCATGGGCTTTCTTACACTAAATATTCTTTTCAGCCAAGCAAATGATGATAATAAACATTAGTGCTTTGACAGAGCGTCCAAAGTGAATTATAAAGAGCAATTCCTTTCTGCTCACTGTGGTATTCACCCTGGAGATAGAAAAAAGACAAAAATTCCTACCAGAATGTTTGGGGACACGAAGGAGGTATTGTTTTAGAGAATAAAAGGGCATACTTTATAATAAAGTTTTGATAAAATGCTTATTAAGTGAGTTGATGTTAAGCATTCTGAACAATTAGTGTGACAGTATTTAGCAAAAGTTCAATGAATCAGTCTTTGTTATCATTACGATTCTTAATCCCAGACCACAGTGTCATCAAATATGACTATCAAAAATACTGAGCATTAAGGTTTCCCAGGACAGTTTATGTAGATCATTGCTTAAAATAATTTTGTACATATTTATGTACAAGCTAAAAATTTATACTTACTGGAATACGTTTAACTTTACTTGCATTTGAGGACATCTAGGAACAAACCAAAACAGAAACATATTTATTTTTACACTACTAAAAACACCATTAGGCTGATCTAGTCATTTTTTCAACAGGAAATATCCATTTTTCCCCAAGTAACAAGCAACGTCAGTCACTGTTTATGAACAGAAATAAAATATTTATGAAAAACAAGAAAAGCATACCAACATGAGGCGAAGACAATATGCCTAGGAAATATTTTTGAATTCTTATTCTCACTTTGTGCTGTAGTATTTGGCTTCAATTCCCCTCAATATGAAGGACTTTGCAGACAAGAGACCTAAGCTTGTAAGAGCAAGTTCTTGAAACTTCTATGGCACTGCAGCATTATGGGAATTTGTACTTATTTAAAACAACTTGCTTTTATTGAATTCTACTGGGTTTAATTTACCTCCAAAAATGGACATGAAAATTAATACTGTGATAAAGAGAGAAAGCACAACTTCAATATTTATAGGGAACTTTTAATCTCCTAAATTCTTAGGAAACAAAGGTGACTAAATTATGAAGTATCAATATGAAGCAAGCAATGCCAACAGCATGATGATAATAATAATAATCTTAAGCTTCTTTATATGCCATGTGTTGTTCTAACTTTATATGTATCATCTCAATAGACCCATAAGTACTATTTTTATCTCTATAGCTGAGGATTAAGTAACTTGCCCAAGGTCATTGTCAGTATGTGGCAAAGTAGGGGTTTGAACTTAGAGCTCACATGTTTTAACCCAACACAACACAGCATCCCCAGCTTATATAAAACATTGGCAAGTTGACAGGTGCAATTTACCCAGATTACAAGAGAAAAGGGTATAGGAATCAGTTCACCAGTCAAAGCACCTAATCCTAATACTGATAATCCCACTTTGATTGGACAGTGAAGCAGTTGTATCTATGATTAACAGACGTGCTTTTAAGAACACATTGAATTTATCAACATTCCAAGAACCCCACATGGAAAATAAGAGCTATAAAGACAGAGCAAATTTGAAGAGATTAAGATAAATATGTTTCCCTGGGGGTATAGAAGAAAAAAAAGTACAGATTTAGGGAGAAATAAAACCTTAACTAATAGAGTTTTGCTTTACATCCAACACATCAAAATCCTTTCAGCTCTACCTGCAGAATAAACTAGAGCCTGATCGCTTTATATCACTGCCTCCCTAGACCAAACCACCACCACTTTCCGCCAGACTACTGCAAAAACCTTCTAACCGAACCACCTACTATCAGTCTCACCTCCTTTGTCACTTGCCCATATGGTGGCCAATGTGACTCTCTCACAAGTAAGCCCCTCACAGCCCTGCTCTGCTCAAGACTGTCCAGCAGCTCCCATCTGTGTCCGGGTGAAACCGGGGTCCAGGCTACCTCCTTGCACCTCATCTCAGAGCCTTTTCCCCTCATTCCCTTGGTTCCATCCAAACTCACTTTCTTGTCGTTTCCTGGACCTGCCAAGCACACTTCTGCTTCACTGTTTTTTCCTTTACGGATTGCTCTTTCTGGTATGTATCCCCCTCCAACATATCCCTGGCTCACTCTCTCAGCATCTTCTTTCAGGTTTTGCTCAAATTTCTCTTCATGAGAGGACTTCCCCCATCATCCGATGTAAAAGACACCTCTCTCCCCTCAGTTACTACCCAGCTGTTTTATTTTCAAAGTGGTGCCTGTCACCACCCAACACATGTGTTTGTTGTCTATGCGCCCACTGTGAAACAAAAGCTCCTTGAGAGCAGGGGCTCTGCCTGCTGTGTGGGCTTCTGTATCTTCAGTACCTGGCACAACAGTTGTGCAATCATGTTTGTTAAAGAAACGTGTGTCATCGCTCAGTTGTGTCCAACTCTTTGTTATCCCATGGACTGTAGCCTACCAGGCTCCTCCGTCCATGGGCTTTTCCAGGCAAGAGACCTGGAGTGGGTTGCCATTTTCTTCTCCAGGGGCTCTCCTCGACCCATGGATCGAACCCGGGTCTCCCGCATTGCAGGCAGATGCTTTACCCTCTAAGCCACCAGGGGAGTCCCATTGTTAAACAAGTGAATGGGTAAAAGAAATGAGAAGTGAATGTCCCCTTATTAAACTAATTTCCAAAGATTCATTTTTATTAGTCTTTGGTTACTAGCCCGATACTCACAAATTCTGCATTTTCTTCGTATACACAGTAACCATTCCTTGAAATGCATTCAGGACAGCATTTTCCCTCTAAGTGAATTAATTCTTCACCCTGCAGAATAAAGGTTGCAGAAGTACACATCAAATTAACATCTCCAGGTAGCAGCACTAAATTGTGAAGTGGCTGAATTCCCTGAGTAGAATGAAAAGCCATAATACACCCCTCCGCTTTGGCCCATGGCTTGTTGCATCTCCCCTGTGCTATATCCCTATGAAAAGCCTAGTCAATACAGCTCACCCCTTCCTCCAAGTGTTTTTTTCTTTCCAGTTCTGATGATCTTCGTGTATGATTTCCTACCCATGACCAGGAACTCCCATGAAGAAGAAAGGCCACAAGTAATCTTGTAGTCATGGAAAGTTATGAGTTTCAGAAAAGGACCTTAAATTTATGTACAAGGCTTGAACTTGTGATTTGATTTCAATAACAGTGCTCAAATCACACCAACATTTTCCCTTGAATACAAAATCAGGCACATCCCTATATGCACAGATGAAGTCTCAGCCATAAATTAAACAGCAGAAAACTAATTTCTATTCAATATTCTGAAACTGTTATCCAATTCACATAATCACTATTTTAAAAATTACAAGAGGAAGGAAAGAAATGCCACACTAGGAAAGCAGATATTAAACTTTCAAAGTCATCATTTTATCACCTTTAACTTATCAAAATCAATCATTTCAAAAATTTTTATTATAAAATAATAAATGCTTACTATAAAAATAATTCTGAATTCTATAACTTAGAAAACATAATTTCATTAAAACCTAAGTCCTACCACCCAAGAAATCTGCTATTAAAAAGACAAGCTTTATTTACAACTTTTCATATGCATATAGTAACATCTAAGATTTGCAGGCTAAAGAGTATTCTTTAAAACACTTCCCACTTTCTAAAGATGTATCTACTTTCTAAAAATTGATGATGTTTCTTTACATGAAGACGTTATTTAATTTGTGATCTATATTACATTTGAAGTGTAAAAACCATGTTAGGTAAAAACTGAATAATGTAAAATTGCATAAACAGAATAATCACAGTATTTTATGTTTAAAAACACTGTGCACTAAAGAAAAATATGAAAGAAAAGCATTGGTTGTCTTTCAATGGTAGCATTATGAATGGATTTTAAAATCTCCTTTCTACTTCTCTTGAGCCTTCAATTTTCTAAGTGAATATGTGTTATTTTAATGAAACTATCACTTTTAAAAGAAACACAAAAATATATGAATGACCATAATTTTTATAATATCTAAAAAGTTATTTCAAAAAGGAGGGGGTTAGGTAGATCACCATTCGTCAAAATTTCACACCAATCAGAGGGTGCTACAGGGAGCAGATGTATTTACATACAAATTGTTTTGCAGAAACGTGACAAATCAACTGGTAGTGAAGGCCTAACCCACAAACACAGAGAAATTTGCTTTCCAAGCATATAAAGGGGTTTATAAATGTGTCATCTAAGTCACTTAAAACAATGTCTTTAAACAAGACAGTACGCATACTTCTATTAAAGTTGAAATGCATGAGACATTCTTGAGTGCCTGCTACAATACAGACAGACAAAACTGAAAATGGAGCCTGCATCACTCCGATAAGGCAAAGAAGGTAGTTTTTCTGAGTCTTCAAAAGCTCCTGAAAATAACCACTAGCCCTGTTCCTGGGGAGTGAGGATGCAGTTTCGGTGAGGCAGGAAGTTCTAAATAGATTTGCTATTTATAGACATCTGGATGTCCCAAACTGCATCAGTTCACTGCGATGAGGAGGTTGCTCCAATTAGCATCAGACTTTGGCTTTGAGAAAAATTGCTTTGTGAAACAAAACTAACTCTTATTTTTAAGAGGATTCTGCTGCATAGGCCAGATGGAATCTGCTAACCTCTCACCACTGAATCACACCAGCATCCATCCACCAGATAGAGACTTTGTCATTCCACCAACCTGCCCACTGGAAGAAAATAATTCTTTTGAGGGAATTTTCCTCTGCTGGGAAAGGGAAAAGCACCTCACATTTATGGCATGACTACCTTCTTCCATGTATTTTGCTAGAAACTTTGATTCTCTTACCATTTTCTCTCTCATATATGAATGTGAAGTCTTTTAAAAAAAAATGGTAAATTGACTTCTTCATTTGAATTCAAGCTCAAAGATAATACTAAATATAGAAACATGGAAATCATCCTGTTATGCTATTCTACTGCTGATTCACTTATATTTCAATGTCTAGGGATTTGGCTTTATACATCAATGACAAAGGTCATGCCACTTGCTCCTTTTTCAACAAAGAAAAACTGTTTGCTATTTCAATGCTATCATAACACTGCTGTTGATAATAATGCAATAATTATTACAATGGTGATGCTACACAATTTTGCCTCTTCCTCTAGAAGTTTACTTTTCTGCACCTTTGTGGATATAGACACAGACTTATTCTACCTTTGGTATGAAGATTAGAAATCAAATGACCTTGATATATTTTAGAATAGGCAGAAAGTGGGGTAGAATTGAGTAAAAATACCAATAGTACTTTTACTGCTTCCCTTGGCAAAGGTCATCAGTTTCTCCAGGTGCTCCTAATGCATTTTATTCATGTTAATTCCTAATCATTGGTGTCATTGCATATTATAATTCCTGTGTATGTATCCGACTTCCCTCAAAAAGCCTGGGAACTCTTGAGATTAAAATGTATCTTATTCATCTTGTTATCTCCAAGCTGCACAGAAGTTAAGAAGTGAGTATCCTAGGCCTTCACAAGGTCATTGAGAAAGTGAAAGTGTTAGTCAGTCAGTCATGTCCGATTCTTCATGACCCCATGGACTGTAGACTGCCAGGCACCTCTATAGAATTCTCCAGGCAAGAATACTGGAGTGGGTTACCATTCTCTTTTTCAGGGGATCTTCCTGACCCAGGGATCAAACCCACGTCTCCTGCATTGCAGGCAGATTCTTTACCATCTGAGCCACCAGGGAAGGCACTTAATTGACTTTTGCACAAGGTCATTAAGCGTAGCTATTTACCGAAGTACGGCATAGAAAGAAGGCTGAGGGATATTTTTGCACGGTTTAGTTTTGGTTAAAATTTCCTATCTGGTAGTACATTCAGCACAGCATCCAGGGTCTTAAAATATGTGCTAATTGATTAAAGATCTGGAGAAATAGGCTTAAGGCATTAGAACTCAATTCATAAAAGAGAAGACGAGGGGGCATGGGTGGAGAATGAGAGGGGGGTGAGACAGTGCCATGGGGTGACCTGAGAACACAGACCCATTCCACTGGCTTCAGCAGCTGCTCCCCACTTCCCTAAGAACAGAGGAGAGGACCTGGCTTATGCTCCACAGCAGGAGCCATGGAAGACTGGCAGGTACTCACAAATGCATTAACACTGGGGGTGGTGCGTCAAATTATTTCCTGTGAGTGAGACTCTTGGTATAGACCTGACTGAAACTAGGTGGTTAAGGGACCCACCCTACCGGATCACCTCTCCCAGATTTTCCACAAACCCTGGGATATCAGACAAATTAAAACCTTGGAAATAACCCAGCATCCTCCGGGCAGACTGCCAAGGCCAGGAAGCCCAGTCTTGGCCCGAGAGAGAGAGGGAAACAGAAGAGGGCCCTGACCAGGGTTTTTCTCATCTTCATCCAACCAATCTGATTCCCCTGACATAAAGAAGAGAAATGAAACGGCACATAGAGGGAAATAAATCTGCGAAAGGCAAGGCCCTCTTTACCTAAATGTGTCTCAGCTCTGCTGAGACACAGAAGTAGGAGGCAACGTGAAAAAGAGCTCTGTCGCTGACAGCCCTGTTTGATAGGCTGTTCCTCCCCAGGAGCCATGTCAAGAGGAGCTGAGACGTGGGGGAGAACAAGGAAGAAAAATGCCTTCACAGACACCCCGCGCTTCAGATCTTCCCAGCTCCCCTCATCCACTCAAGTTCACAACCCCGCAGGAAACTGGTGGGGCGGATGGGAACGGCCAGGGAGAGGGAAACAGCTTTGAAAGCAATTTGTTTTGCAGCCGGTCAAAATTGAGTTCAAAGGGAAAACAAAAAAAGAAATTTCCCCACCATATATATCTACAGTCCAAACAGAGGCTACTTTGTTAAAAGATTCTAGAAATTCTGCAGATGGTACAAGTCTGCGGAGGTCAACAGAGTTAATTATTTATGGGGTCTCCCTCCGTGACTCTTTAAAACAAAGACACAAACACATTTCGTTTTCTTTCCTGATTCACAGGAGGAGCCTCCAGGTGCCGGCTGGCCACTAAAAGCTGCCAGTGGGGCCTGTGACAGAAGCCGGACCCCCTGAGCACCTGCGGACTCTGCTTCAGAACCAGACTGAGCTGGGCAGCCCCCAACGATGAGGCCCAGCTGTGCTGACTGTTAGGCTCCTGTCCCACATCATCCCTTTCTGTGTCTGTGTCTCTGGCTCAGGGCTTCCCATCTAACCAGCTGCACCGAGAGCTAATAGCTCCAGGCTAGTTGTTTCAAGCCAGTCTGAACAGAAAGTAACATTTACACTACAGAATCTCCGTGCTAGAAGACAACTTGAAATTGAGCCATCAAATCTGCTGTCCCCTCTGCTGGGAAGGGATGGGAGGGGACAGGTGGGGGACCACCGATCTTGCTGGAGAGAGGGTTTCAAGTCCAACCAGAGATGCCTTCGCTTCTTACCCGGGCACACTCCACTTTGGCACACTCTGCAGTCTGGCAGGTCACTTGGGCACGGTCACACATGCAGAACTCACAGGCCGAGCCCTTCCACATTTCATCCTGGTGCCGCACGAGCCCTCTGTGTGAGCAGCTTCCAGCAGGAGACACACAGTCCTCACAGCATTGCCCCTGACGCCGAGCCCGTCTCTGACCCTGAGGAAGCAGAGAGAAGGCCGGGGAAGGGCAGTGGTCAGGAGGGCGCCAAAGCATGGGAGCAAAAGGACATAAAACACCAAGTTTGTACATCGTTCCCTGGTGGCTCAGACGGGAAAGAATCTGCCTGCAATGCAGGAGATCTGGGTTTGATCCCTGAGTCAGGAAGAGCGCCTGGAGAAGGAAATGGCAACCCACTCCAGTATTCTTGCCTGGAGAATCCCATGGACAGAGGAGCCTTATGGGCTACAGTTCATGGGGTCACAAAGAGTCAGACATGACTGAGCAAGTAACATTTTCAATTTCCCTTCCCCAACCTCCCCAAATGGAGGCAGGTTCCCCTCCACCCCCACCTCCTTCCTGGGAGGCAGGTGCTTCCTACCTCTATCTCATAATCTGAGCATCATAACACTTTCTCTTCCCTCGAGGGACACAATGGACTAAGAAACGCATTTCGAAAATGACCTGGATAAAAGTTGGAGAACCAAGCTGCACACTCCCAAATACCTTTTCGCATCTTAATGGAGGGCAGGGCTGCTTGTGACACCTGACCTCGCCCTGGTCACATGTACACGTGGTGCAGGCGTTTTCATGCCACTGCTCTCCATGCTGAAGAAAGGGGGAAAAAGTGGAAAATCATATGTCACATGTATCAAATAGAAACCTGCGGCACATAAGACACAACATTTTATTAGTTTTTAATTGAGTCACACTGAATGTACTCCTGAGAAATGATAACATTTGCACAGCAAAAGGCTCTAAGAAAAAAAGTCAGTAAATGTCCAAAGAGAACTTTGGATTCATTCTTATTCAACTAGATTCATTCTGCAGATGCCTTGAGGGCCTGCCTGCTTTATGCTAGGAACACAGAGGCCTGGGAACACTGAGCCTCATAGGAAGTCCGTGCTGCTGGCTAATCGATGGTTATTGTTTAGCTCTTCTTTGCTGGGAGACCCAGTTATTACAGCCACACACTCACTTTTCCAGCTTCCCTTGCAGCCAGCCCACAGACTTTGTCCCCCACCAAGGGGACCCCAGGGGAAGAATGCTAGAGGAAAGGTGAGGAAAGGACTCTCTACACCCCATAAAAGAAGAAAAGCCCACCCCTTTCTTCCATCAGGCTTAAGTAATGAGTGGGTGAGGACGAGCTGCCTGAAGCTGTGGAAGACACAATGGCTGGAACATGAGGGGACAAGCCAGAAAGCAAATGCCAACATGCTGAGGATGGGAGAGTGCAAAGATCAAAAGACAACATCATGGAGACCTGACTAACCCTGTGACTTCCCCACCTCTGGGCTTCTTGCTATGTGAGGTCATAAATGTTTCATCTTAGCCACTTTTAGAGGAGCGTCTCTGTTGCTGGCAGCCAGAAACACCATAACAGATATAGAAGCTCCTTCTTCCAGGAAGAAATAATCTAGCACATATGTGTCTACTGTATTAGAAAGCAGAGATCTAGTATATAGAGAAATCATTTCCCTATTAGTTCTTTTCATCTAGACTTCAAGGGACCCATCTAGAATTTGTGTCATTCATCCCCTAATACTCTTCCAGATTCTCTGCTGAGAGTCAAAAATCATAATTTCTAGTTACTTTTCCTCAGAATGACTGGTAAGCAAGGGAAGTAGTTGGGTTTACTTTTGATATATTCTTTGCTTTAGAATAATGTAAAATTCTTTTGGTTCAGCTGGGCACTCACAAGACAGAACATTCATTTATTCGATTTGTTGAACTCACTTTCACTTGCTGCCTACTCTGTGCCGGGTAGTCACCTACACTGTCCCAATAGTCCCAACCTTCAAGCTTGCAGGCTCCACCACCACCAAGCTCCTTGCCCTTTCCCTCTCTCTTCTCCCACCTCCATTGCTCCCAACCTCACTGTAAGTCAGGAGACACTGTCTTTTAATATCAGTGCATAAAATCCAAACCAGACAGATATTCCCAGAGCCTCCAGGTTAAGTTTCCATTGATAGTAACCAATGGTACTCCTTTTTCTCTTCAAGAGGTGTGAACAGAAAGTCCACCAAGGTTCAAGAACCAGGTGCTGCTTGCCAGCACATTCTTTTGTATTTCTAATCCTCTCCGATTTAATTTTTTCAGAAAGGCTTTCCATGAAGAGAAGAAAAAAGCCGTTTACGTACGGAGTTACTAATGCTGGCACAGAGTCAGATGAGGGCGGGGGAGGAATGATGGTTAGCGAGGCCGTGGGCAGATGTGTAAGAACAAGTGTCACAACACCTCCGAGGGGCACATCAAGGCTTACCTCGTACACTTGGCCAGCAGCAGCGCAGGACCGCGAAGAGCACTGTGGACAACATTTTCCAGGGACGCGGACTACAGTTTCATCCTAATGCCCCAAAAGCAGTTCATCAGAAGGCGATATTAATAAAATCCACAACAGTCGGAAAACTTCACTGCAGCCAACTCAAACATGTGCCTCAAAGCAGCCAGAAATAGCAATTTCCTCTCCTTTAGTATTTATTAATCACCTGGTGCTTTGATAAGAATTAGCACTTCTCAGAGCAGTGTAACTTGAGAAGTTTGCACATTCCTCAACTCTCAGCTACTTCTAAGAACAAATAAAAGCACAGCTAACAGCAACAAGAATAGTACTTCCTTGGACACCTAGGTTGCTTCCAAGTCCTGGCTATTGTAAACAGTGCTGCAGTGAATACTGAGGCGCATGTGCCTTTTTGAATTATGATTTCTCAGGGTTTATGCCCAGTAGTGACCTAGATGGGTGGGATGTTCGGGGGAGGGGGGGAGGTCCAAGACAGAGGGAATATATATATATATATATATATATATATATATATATATATATATATATATATATATATATATATCTGATTCACTTAAGTGAGCAGCAGAAACCAACACAACACTGTAAAGCAACTATATCCCAACTTTAAATAATAAAAATAACAAAAAGACTAGGTTTTGTTTGCCAGGTACTGTTCTAGCTACTTTATGTGAACCTGTGAAGTAGGGACTCTTATCCCCCTTTTAAAACAAGCAAAGTGAAAACTAGAAAGGTTGTGGAACTGGCCCAAGGTCACAGAGACATCTTGCCCAAGGTCACCAGTAATGGTAAATGGTTGGCAGAGAGGACTTCAGAATATCAGCCATTTCAACACTTCAGAACATTGACACTCCTGCTGAGTTAGCACTAATCTCAAAGTGAAGGGATCCCTCCCTTGATAAACTATCTCACTATTCTACTGGATCTTTATGTGAATCCACACATTCAACTATATGCATTAGGCAGGTCCTTAACATGAAAAAAATCAATCATGCCCTTAAGTATCTTGGTGGCTCAGATGGTAAAGAATCTGCCTGCAATGCAGGAGACCCAGGTTTAATCTGTGGGTCAGGAAGATTCCCTGGAGAAGAGAATGGCTATCCACACCAGTCCTCTTGCCTAGAGAATTTCATGGACAGAGGAGCCTGGTGAGCTATAATCAAGGGGGTCCAAAGAGTTGGACACAAATGAGTGACAAACACTTTCACTTTATTCACTTTAACATGAAAAAAAATCAATCACACCCTGAGATATCTATTAACAGGAATATGGCAGTGGGGAGAAATATGGGTGACAAACATTAAATGCCCAAAGGACATCCCACCTCCTTATTCCTACAGTCTCAGCTCTACCGCACCCAGCCCCAGAACATCAGACCCTTTGTCTCTGCTGCCCTAAAAGGAATTTTCACAACAATGAGAAGCCAAAGAAGCAGTTTCTCATTTTGACATCACTACAGCATTTAAAATGGAAGAAAGGAAGGCAAATTAAAGCCAAAAGAAGGAAGATTAGAATAAACCAAGTTTCAATTACAAAGAAAGGGTAGAATTTCTACAGAAGATACCTCCTAAACAGATATCTGCACTTCTCTCACAAAAAGCAGAAAATGAGACTGCATAATCATTCAGTTCAGTTCAGTCACTCTGTCGTGTACAACTCTTTTCAACCCACGGACCGCAGCACACCAAGCTTCCCTGTCCATCACCAACTCCTGGAATTTACTCAAACTCATGTCCATTGAATCGGTGATGCCATCCAGTCATCTTATCCTCTGTCATCCCCTTCTCCTCCCACCTTCAACCTTTCCCAGCTTCAGGGTCTTTTAAAATGAGTCAATTCTGGCCAAAGTATTGGAGTTTCAGCTTCAGCGTCAGTCCTCCCAATGAATATTCAGGACTGATTTCCTTTAGGAAGGACTGGTTGTATCTCCTTGCAGTCCAAGGGACTCTCAAGAGTCTTCCCCAATGCCAAAGTTCAAAAGCATCAATTCAGCACTCAAATTTCTTTATAGTCCAACTCTCACATCCATGCATGACTACTGGAAAAACCACAGCTTTGACTAGATGGATCTTTGTTGGCAAAGTAATCTCTCTGCTTTTTAATATGCTGTCTAGGTGGGTCATAGCTTTTCTTCCAAGGAGCAAGTGTCTTTTAATTTCATGGCAGCAGTCACCATCTGCAATGATTTTGGAGCCCAAGAAAATAAAGTATGTCACTGTTTCCACTGTTTCCCCATCTATTTGCCATGAGGTGATGGGACCTTCCTCATTGATCACTGAGGAACGATTTCTTATCTCTCCTTGCTATTCTTTGGAACTCTGCATTCAAATGGGTGTACCTTTCTTTGCTTTTCACTTCTCTTCTTTTCTCAGCTATTTGTAAGGCCTCCTCAGACAACCATTTTGCATTTCTTTTTCATGGGGATGGTCTTGATCACTGCCTCCTGTACCATGTCATGAACCTCCATCCATAGTTCATCAGGCACTCTATCAGATCTAATCCCTTGAATCTGTTTCTCACTTCCACTATCATAATCTATATGGAATTCACTCTGCAAGAATATAAGGCCAGGGTACTTGGGGGAAGGTGAGGGTGGTGGAGGGTGTCAAATCACCTTAATTTTTCATGGAAAGTTCCAGTCATGCCTGTGATTATTTTAACCCCACTACATATGATCAGCTACATTAATGCATTACTCTCTATTAGGGATTTATTTCAAACACCTGAATCACTGGAATTAAAATGACAACTGTTTTCTCTGTATTAGGTTACTTTTATTACTGGATAAGTCTATAAAAATATTATGACAATTGATGTTTCAAAGAGTATGTGAAAATTGGGCATAGATTGAAATCATTGAGCATTCCTTGACCTCAGCTCTTGAGTTCAATAAAATTTCAGCAAGGAAGTAAAAATAGTTATATCTGATATCATATTCATTCTTCAGTAACTTTATGGAACTAAACAATGAATTTATACAATATTAAGTAAACAGTAGACAAATGTCATGATCACAAATCTTGAACAGAAATATTGACTCAGTATAATCTATCTTAATCAACAGGGACTAAACCCAAGCACTGAGGAAGAATCAACTGGAAAGTGTAGGGGAGGAGTAATTACCCGTATAGAGGTTGGTACAAGGAAAATCAAGTTTTCTGATTCTTATCGGCAATGCTTAATTATATATTTTATTAGACTTTCTTCTAATAGAAAGATTTTTCTATAGACATAGAATCTTTCTTCACAAACAGAGACCAATAAGAACAGGAAGGAAGGACATTAAAGAGAAAATATCCCTGGATACAGCAGAACTTCATGATGGCAAATTTAGATCCCATTTGGACTCGTGCTTTATAAACAGGACTGAGTGGCAAGTCAGCAAAGTGGGTCAGAGAAATGGAAAAGACGTTTTAGCAGCACACTTTTATTGCTATAATATATGCGTGAATTCTATCATACTTTTCTTTGTTGTTGTTATTGTTCAGTTGCTAAGTGGTGTCTGACTCTTTGAGATCCCATGGACTGCAGCAGGTCAGGCTGCCTTGTTCTTCACGATCTCCCGGACTTTCCTCAACCTCATGTCCAATGAGTTGGTGATGCCATCCAACCACCTCATCCTCTGTCAACCCCTTCTTCTCCTGCCCTCAATCTTTCCCAGCATCAGAATCTTTTCTAATGAGTTGGCTCTTACAAATGAGGTGGCCAAAGTATTGGAGCTTCAGCTTCAGCATCAGTCCTTCCAATGAATATTCAGGACTGATTTCCCTTAGTATTGACAAGTTTGATCTCCCTGTAGTTTAAGGAACTCTCAAGAGTCTTCTCCAGCACCACAGTACAAAAGAATCAGTTCTTCAGCACTCAGACTTTGTTACGGTCCAACACTCACATCCATACATGACTACTGAAAAAAACCATAGCTTTGACTAGATGGAACTGTGTCAGCAAAGTGATGTCTCTGCTTTTTAATATGCTGTGTGTTTGTCACAGTTTTTCTTGCAAGGAGCAAGTGTCTCTTAATTTCATGACTGCAGTCACCATCCACAGTGATTTTGAAGCCCAAGGAAATAAAATTTGTCACCACCTCCACACTTTCCCCATCTAGTTGCCAAGATGTGATGGGACCAGACATCATGATCTTAGTTTTTTGAAAGTTGAGTTTTAAGCCAGCTTTTTCACTCTCCTCTTTCACCTTCACCAAGAGGCTCTTTAGTTTCTCTTCGCTTTCTGCCATATCTGAAGTTACTGATACTGGTGTCATCTGCATATCTGAGGTTACTGATATTGCTCCTCGCAATCTTGTTACCAGCTTGTGATTCATCCAGCCTGGCATTTGGCATCATGTACTCTGCATATAAGTTAAATAAGCAGGGTTACAGTATACAGCTTTGACGTACTCGTTTCTAATTTGGAACCCGTCCATTGTTCCACATACGGTTTAACTGTTGCTTCTTGTTCTGCATACAGGTTTCTCAGGAGACAGGTAAGGTGGTATGGTATTCCCATCACTTTAAGTGGAATACTGTCTGGTATTCCACAGTTTGCTTTCCACACAGTCAAAGGCTTTAGCACAGTTAATGAAGCAGAAATAGATGCTTTTTCTGGAATTCCCTTGCCTTCTCTATCTTCCAACAGATGTTGATAATTTGATCTCCGGTTCTTCTGCCTTTCTAAATACAGCTTGTACATCTGGATGTTTTCAGTTCATATACTTCTGAAGTCTGACTTGATGGATTTTTAGTATTACCTTGCTAGCATGTGAAACGAGTGCAATCATATGGTAGTCTGAACACTCTTTCGCATTGCTCTTCTTTGGAACTGGAATGAAAACTGATCTTTTCCAGTCCTGTGGCCACTGCTGAGTTTTCCAAATCTGCTGACATACGGAGTGCATCACTTTAACAGCATCATCTTTTAGGATTTTAAGTAGCTCAGCTGGAATTGTTTTCTTCCCTTTGAGGGCTTCCCTGGTGGCTCAGATGGTAAAGAATCTGTCTGCAGTGCAGGAGACTAGGGTTCGATTCCTGGGTCATGAAGATCCCATTGAGAAGGGAACAGCAACCCATTCCAGTACTCTTGCCTCGAGAATCCCAAAGACAGAGGAGTCGAGTGGACTGCAGTCCTTGGGGGTCACAAAGAGTCAGACAAGACTGTGCAACTAATACACTTTCACAGCTGGAATTTCATCACCTCCACCTCATAGATTTGCCTTTCCAAACCTATAGACTATACAGGGACCAGCACACTACAGACTAATGACCAAATCCAGCCCACTACCAATTTCCATAAGCTTTGACTAGAACACAGCCACCTACAATCATGTACGTATTATCTGTGGATGTTTCTGTGCTGTAATGGCAGAGTTGTGTAGTTGTTCCAACTATATGGCACACAAAGCTGAAAACATTCACTATCTGGCTCTTTACAGGAAAAATTTGCCAACTCCAAGTCTAATATGGTACCCTCAGTAATCATAGGAGTTCAGTACAAAAAAAAAAAATATGTATGATTAATGTCATTATAATTTGGGATAGGACCAGAGTTAAGGATATAGAGCTGACCCTTGAACCAACAGAGGTAAGGGGAACTGACCCATCATGCAATTGAAAATCGGAGTGTAATTTATAGTCAGTCCTAGGTATCCATGTTTCCTCCACATCTGTGGTTCTGCATCCATGGATTCAACCAGCTATGGATCATGGGGTATTGTACTATCTGCTATTGAAAAAATCTGCATATGTTCAAACCATGCTGTTTAAGGGTCAACTGTATTTAATTATGGTTTACCATATTCCATAAATTAAAATACTTATGATAAACTTTATAGTATATTATGGCTAATAGTTCGTGACAAAGTATCTTCTCCCATGATACCTCTGAAAATATAAAAATGAGATGAAAATTGTACAATCAAAAAGGAGAACAGACAACCTCTTGCTATTGCCAAGAGGGGTCGCACTGACCATTAGACTTCCAGTGGCCTTTCTTCTCTTTTTTAACCAAATAGAAATAAGAATCATCACTTCCTCTGAACTCGCTGACTCTCAGTGCCAAACATCACATTCCTCATCCCCACAGTGTGTGGTCACTACTATTTGAAGCCATCAGAGTGCCCACTGTAGCCTTTCACCTCCCTCAATGCCTTTCTACATCCAATCAGAGCCCATAATGTAAAAAAAAGAAACAAAAAGAAAGATAACAAAATGAATGGGAAATATGTGCATTGGGGGAGGTAGAGGAAGTGATAAAAAATGGGGACGAGGACACCCCAAATGTAAAGCACATAGTCACCAAGAAACATGGTGAGAACTCTTGCAAACTAGAGATTACAGTTTTATGTTTCATGAATTCAAAATTTAAGAAAATTGGGCAGTGGAGACAGCAAAAGATCCGATCTTAGTACAGTAGAGCAATATTAAGTGAAAACTGGCCAGATCCTTGGTCAAGGAAACACACAGCTTTCTTAGCACTTACACATTTATTTTCTTGGGCTCCAGAATCACTGAGGACAGTGACTGCAGCCATACAATTAAAAGACACTTGCTCCTTGGAAGGAAAGCTGTGACAATCCTAGACAGCATATTACAAAGCAGAGACTTCACCTGGCCAACAAAGGTCTGTATAGTCAAAAGAATGGTTTTTCCAGTAATCATGTATGGATGTGAGAGTTGGACCATAAAGAAGGCTGAACGCCAAAGAATTGATGCTCTGGAGAAGACTCTTGAGAGTCCCTTGGACTCCAAGGAGAACAAACCAGTCAATCCTAAAGGAAATCAATGCTGAATATTCATTGGAAGGACTGATGCTGAAGCTGAAGCTCCAATACGTTAACCACCTGATGTGAAGAGCTGGAAAGATTGAAGGCAGGAGGAGATGGGAGTGATGGAGTATGAGATGGTTGGAGGGCATCACTGACTCAATGGACATGAGTTTGAGGAAACTCAGTGATATTGTCAAGGACAGGGAAGCCTGCTATTCTGCAGTTCATGGGGTTGCAAAGAGTCAGATATCACCTGGCAACTGAACAACAACAATGAACCCAAGAAGGGGGAATTAGCCAAGGGCATGCTGCTCACCTTTGCAGCTTTGAAGCACTGCATATGAACAGATTTCTCTAAGGCTGAGGAAATAGAAAGAAAGGAACTTGGTGGAAAATCCTAAAGAGCAAGCAAAAAGTAATAATATTCTGAAGATTCACAGAAAGGGTAGATTTCTGAAACCTACATACTGCAGGATCTCAAAGAAAAGATTTAAAAACCATTTTGCAATTTGAGTAAGGCAGAAGAAAATGCAGTCTTTATTAAAGAAGCAAAAAGCAATACAGAAAGAGAAAGCATTGGAATTTTAAAAAATTAGAAGAACCAGTGATAGGAGAAAGAAAGAAGAATTAAAATAAAATTTAAGAAGTCATCAAATTAAAATCAATATGGAGGCAGGAAACAAACTCAAGAAGCTCTCCCCATAACGCAGAGCAAAGACACAAAAGTGAAAATAATGAGGCAGAACATGACCAATATTGAGAGGAGATGGTAGAGGAGCAGTCTAAGAATCATAGGTGTTTCTGAGAACTGAGCATAATTGGAACAGACGTGACTAATCAAGGCCAAAACTGAAGAAAACATTTCACACCTGGAATACAGACTAAAAGGGCTTCACAATATTCTAGGTAAAAATATGTGAAAAGACACCTCCCTTAGAAATACCCTGGGGAAATGTCTTAATTATAAAGATAAAGAAACATCTTGCAAAAATTCAACAGAGTAAACTGATATAACAGAAGAGAAAACAGACCTACCTCTGACTCCTCCGTGGTATTAGATTCCAGAATTCAGTGGAAAGGAAATTATAATCTCCTTAAATTTTGGACCCCAACAAATAATCTTTCATGAGTGTAGGCAAATAGGAAATAATTCTCTAACACGTCAGTGGCTCGAAAGACTTAACAATTTTTCACATTTTTAAGAAAATATCTGAAGATGAAGTTCAATTCACTTAGATTAATCAATATTGGGAATGGGAAAATGATGGTATAAAAAAAAAGTGGTAATAGAGCCACAGGAAGAACTCTCATCAGACTGAACAGATCGTTTTAACAAGCCTACAAAAATGTGAACAGAGGCCTCTGTTCACATGGAATCTGGACAAAAGCTGAAGGCAAGCAATTTCAGTGTGAATTTACACCACCTACCAAGGGAACAACCCCTTATTTGAACATAGAAATTACCCCTTTTATCAGAGATAAATCTGATTATAACTACGCAAATATATCCACATTTGCCTACCAAAAAGTTGGAATTAAAAAAAAAAAATTCTACGATGATCTTTTTGAATGTTAGAAATATGGATGATCAGTTCCTTTTCTGCTTTTTTCAAGCTTTCCTTAATGAGCACAGATTCCTTTTATAATTAAAAAAAAAACTTTATTTTAAAAATCTAATTTTTACAGAGCTCAAGACCTGGAAATACATTTCTTCTGATGAACTTTTTTAAAAAAAATACTGAATGAGTTAACTCATATAAAATGCTTGCAATCATGATTGATGATGTTAGCAATTATTGTTTTGTGATTATTATTAGATGTAAACAATATGTGACTCATCATCTGGGGAGGCGATGTAGTGTAATGGGTAAAAATCTAAGTCAAGTGTGGTCTGTTGAAGTTGTAATGTCAAGCTGCCTAGGTTAGAAGCAGAGATACTTCCTAACGGTGGTACCTTGAGCAGATTATTCAAACTTTGTATCTCAGTTTTGCCTACTGCAACATGGGATGGTAGTAATAGCTCATACTTCATAAGGTTGTTATGAAAATTAAAAAGATTTTAAATTAATGATTATCACATAATAAATGCCCCAAATGTGGGAATGGTGATGGTTAGACGGTGACAGTGATTACATTTCCGACCAAGGCACTAACTCTATCAGTTCAGTTCAGTCGCTCAGTCATGTCCAACTCTTTGTGACCCCATGGACTGCAACAGGCCAGGCTTCCCTGTCCATCACCAACGCCTGGAGTTTACTCAAACTCATGTCCATCAAGTCAGTGAATCCATCCAACCATCTTATCCTTTGTCGTTCCCTTCTCCTGCCTTCAATCTTTCCCAGCATCAGGGTCTTTTCAAATGAGTCAGTTCTTCACATCAGATGGCCAAAGTATTGGAGTTTCAGCTACAGCATCAGTCCTTCCAATGAATATTCAGGACTGATTTCCTTTAGGATTGACTGACTCTTTATATCATCAGAACACCCAATGTTTTAATAGTGATATTAAATCAAGAAAAATGGTTTAAATAATCTGACAGTTGGGTATTTTTGAATGTCAAGGCAAAACCATAAACTTGATGCAAGAGTGCTTAAAATCAATCTATTGTCAGGACTTCAGAATGCTTGCATAGCAGTTAGCTCTACAGTATGGCAACAAATTTCATCCTTTTAAGTTAATCCATGCAAACTATAAGTTAGTACTGTTTGAAAGTAGAGTTTAGCATTTTAAAAAATGGGAACCAGCACTTTGTGGTATTCCAAGCTAACCCATGATATGCAGTCATGGTTGTTTTTAAAGACTTGAAGCAGAAGGTTCACAACGGAGTGTTTCCTCCTTCCCTCCTCCCACCTCCCTTATTGTAATGGTGGCAAACTGCTTAATTAAAGCTTCTTACATAAGAGACTAAACCCTGGGATGTGTAAGTCAAAATGCTCCAACACTACAATATCTTTCGAATGTAAGAGATTCTGCAACTCTACCAAGAAGCTCATTTGCAATCTGAAAGCTAGGACAAGACTTCACAATGAATGGAGATATGTGATAAGTGTGCAGTGTTTGCTGTAGTGTGGGTAATGCAATCTGGTGTTTCAATTAGATACGTTTTTCCTTTACTTGGCATTTAGCATTTCTTGCCTAATTGCCTTTTGTCTGCCTTTAAAAATATTGCCCAACTGTCACAATATGCAATGTTATTGATTTTGTTTTATTTGACACAAAGTACTGCTCTGTATCAACTGAATGCTGGATTCCAGCTTTTTCTCAGATCAAAAATGAGCTATTTGTCGACTGGAGGCAAGCTCCTTTCATGGTTATCTGTCAACTGCCAAAGAACATCCATGGGAGCTACTGGAAGAATAAAAAACTACAAAATACCATGGATACAAAATTTATTTGCAATTGACTTTCACCTGCAAATTTGTACGAAAGAGTAATGTTTGGAAAATCCGATCCGTTTTTTTTTTTTTTTTTTTTTACTTTTAAAAAGCACTTTTATAGAAGTTGAGCTCTGGCCATGTAAAGTCCTTCTTTTAAAGACTTTAAATAAACTTACTTATTTTTAATTAAAGGATAATTGCTTTACAGTATTGTATTGGCTTCTACCAAACATCCACATGAATCAGCCAGAGGTCTACCCATGTCCCCTACCACTCAAACATCCCTCCCACTTCACCTCCCCCAAACCCACTCCTCTAGACTGTCACAGAGCCCCAGCTTGAGTTCCCTGAGTCATACAGCAAATTTCCATTGGCTATCTATTTTACATATGGTAATATATGTTTCCATGTTACTCTCTCCATACATCCCACCCTCTTCTCAGATCAGTTTTAAATGAAGAACAAGTTCCCACTATTTTAAACCTCCCCAGGAAAAAGTTCTTTGGTAACTTGAATGATTAAGAATTAAATCATGTACATCTAGATAATCAGGTTCAAAGAAACATCTATATGTCCTTAAAAAGCAGTCTGTACCTATATATTGACAAACAAAAACAATCTTGATCATCTTACTGAATTTTCCAGATGTTTAGCTAGACATTTTTGGAACACCTGCAACTACAGTTTGGCGGCTCCTTTGTGTATATCCTGAAGGCTAAGTTTCATTCTGTAACAATTAGCCTAAATGACTGATAATTATACCTATCTGTAGCTGCTAAGGGTAAAAGAAATGTCTCAAGGGTGGTCTCCAAAACTAAAGGAAAATAAAACAGCTTTTGCTTCTAGTTTTCAGTACTTGTGAGGCCTGGCTGCCATCATCTCAGAAGAGACTCCAGGTTCCCAGATAGTGAAGTTAACAGTCTGTGAAGGGTCCTTTCTGAGGCTGTCTTCCTTACCTGGTTACAAAACAGAGGCGGACACTGAGCTGCGAAGCACTGGGCGACCCCATTTCTACACACACACTTGGCGCACCGACTCAATGGCCAGTCCTCCCCGTCTTGAAACACACGGCCTTCGTAGGAACAGGATTCTGGAAGGTAAGAGCAATAACGGTTACTAAGGGTGTTTCATAACCTAGACAGCATATGAAAAAGCAGAGACATTACTTTGCCAACAAAGGTCTGTCTAGTCAAAGCTATGGTTTTTCCAGTAGTCACGTATGGATGTCAGAGCTGAACTATAAAGAAAGCTGAGCACCAAAGAATTGATGCTTTTGAACTGTGGTGTTGGGGAAGACTCTTGAGAGTCCCTTGGACTGCAAGGAGATCCAACCAGTCCATCCTAAAGGAGATCAGTACTGAGTGTTCTTTGAAAGGACTGATGTTGAAGCTGAAACTCTAATACTTTGGCCACCTTATGCAAAGAGCTGACTCGTTTGAAAAGACCCTGAATGCTGGGAAAGATTGAAGGTGGGAGGAGAAGGGGACAGCAGAGGATGAGATGGTTGGATGGCATTACCGACTCAATGGACATGAGTTTGGGTAAACTCCAGGAGTTGGACAGGGAGGCCTGACATGCTGCAGTCCATGGGATCACAAAGAGTCGGACACGACTGAGCAACTGAACTGAACTGCACCACTGATCTCAGGGCTGGCTGCATCTATGCCATGCAGTCACACACAGTCTTGTGCTCTGGGGCACGGTGCAAACTAGGGGGCCCTGGGCTTGGGGTATAGCTCTGGAGCCACTGTATGGAGTTCTTAACTTTCTCTCTGAGTTTCCTAAGTGAAGTCTGGTGGGACAGGTAGCATTGCAAGGGGTTTGGAGCCTCAGTTCATGAATGGCCCTACCTCCCCCTGCCTCCTTGCCTTCCTGGGTTCTCAGGAGCCTGACCCCAAATTTGTGCCTAGTGAAAGCTGCCACCCTCCACCCATATCGGGGACCTGGGTACAGGTGCCTAAGGAGTGCATACACCCTAAGCACCAAGTAGCAGGAGGGGTCTAGGGTGTCTGAGGAGGACTCACCCACCCAGCAAATATCCCCATGGCTGAGGGTGGGTGACATTAACAGCAAATTAAAAACATGACAGTTTGAGAAAGATCATGGAAGAAAAACCAAAGCTTCCCTCACCCTGCTTTTTGAACAAAGGGCCCTGCATTTTTATTATGCACCCAGGATATTACGGAGTTGGCACTGGCTGATCTTCCAATCTCTCCAGGCAAAATGCTTCCAATAGATTTTTCTCATGGAGAGTCAATCAGAAAGTCTCCTAAAATGTAAGAAAGAAGCCCACAAACCCAGACAGCCCACCCTCCACCCCATCCCTAAACGCTGTGGTTGGAATATTTTTCCTTGCAGGCTTATCTGGCCCAAAGTGGCTGTCTGTCCTTTTCTGGTGGGTGACATCTGAAATGCAGGAGGAATGCACTCTACTTTCATCATTCCCTTACCATACTTTGCAATCCCCAGAATGGTTCTCCAGGGTAAATGGTGGCCAGGAATGGAATAACTGGGAATTAGAAAGAAGTCAGAAGTCTTTTTAAAGAGAAAAGGCAAGATTACAGTGTAGCTTCCAGGTACTACTTAAAAAGAGTAATTTGAGCTATTATACACCAGGAGAGAATGTAATACAGCAGTGACAATAATTTGTATTTGTCATGAAGTATATGCTACTTAATTATAAAAATGGAAAGGGACATATAACTCTAAAACGTAATAAAAAGGTACTTGGTCCAAGCATGAATTCTAAGGAGAGGGCTGGAAGCATACGCCTGGCTTGCTGGGCCATGCCTTGGTTCACAGGCAGGCATAATCTCTCCAGCAAAGAGGCCATAAAGACAAATGAAATACTGCTTCTGGCTCCGTGTGTTTTGGAGAAAGATGTATGAAATCTTAAAGACCAGCCATCAGACTTAGTGTTGTGATACTACTGATTCCCAGAAAAGTGATGTTTGTTCTTCTGTCCACCAAGAAGTTGTAGGAACTATCTGGGCCTTGCGGAATCATATCAAAGGATCTTGTCCTTCCTCCTTTCCTTCTCAAGAGCTGTGAACACAAAGGGGTGCATCTGGCCAAGGAAAAATAATAAATCAGAGAGCCTCAGCACCCTGAGTTTGGAATGGAACATAAGGATTTGTTCCAATACCATGGTTTACAACATCACTTCCTGCCAAGTGCAAGGCTATGTCTCAGTTCCAGTAAGAAATGGGGTCAGGGATCTTTGAGCCACACTAGGCAAGAAAGAGAAGAGTTGGGATGTCACAAGTTAAACCTCACAGGCAAAGAGGGTCTCTCTCTCTCCAAGCTCATACTCACTCCCAGGGCCCACGCAGACTGGGCAGCAGCTCCCTTCAGGGATGAATTCCAGCTCCTGGTGTCCACACATCAGCGGTGGGCACGGGCGGGGAGTACATCGGACTTCCCCGTGAGTGCAAGAGCACATGCTGCAAGGGGAGGAGGCCCACTCTGTCCCGTGCTGGGTGTTAGGAAAAGAAAAAGAAGGTTATTGTCAGAACATAGACTTGCATTTGATCAAACAGAATCAAGCCTTCTCTTAAACAAGTGAATGGCGGAGCTCCAATAAGACAGAAGAAAACTCTAGGCTTACAAGGTTGAATTCAGGGTTTGCAATATTGCAAGTCAGAGACCAATTTAGCAATTGACTTTCATTTTCCTTTTTAAAAATTTTATTTAATTGGAGGATAATTAATTTACAACATTGTGATGGGTTCTGCCATACATCAACATGAATCAGCCACAGGCATACATGTGACCCCTCCCTCCCGAACCCCCCTTCCACCTTCCTCCCCACCCCACCCCTCCAGGTTGTCACAGAGCCCTGGCTTTGGGTTCCCTGTGTCATACATCAAACTCCCACTTCCCATCTATTTTACATATGGTAATGTAAATGTTCTCAATGTTATTCTCTCAAATCATCTCACCCTCTCCTTCTCCCACTGTGTCCAAAAGTCTGTCCTTTACATCTGTGTCTCCTTTGATGTCCTGCAAGTAGGATGGTTGGTACCATCTTTCTAGATTCCATACATATGCATTAATATACAATATTTGTCTTTATCTGACTTACTTCACTCTGTATAATAGGCTCTAGGTTCATCCACCTCATTAGAACTGAGTCAAATGCATTCCTTTTCATAGCTGAGTATTATTTACCCCAAGATTTTATATTTGAAAATTTCAAAAAAACACAAAAATGAAATAAAAATCGCCCCAATCCCATTATTTAAAAACTTCTATGAGGACCAAAGTAAAATACGCACACATGCGTGCATATCTACTGAATTCTTTATACTAGCTACATTATTTTCCACAGCTCTCACTCCGATTGTTTCTTTTTTTGCCTTTTACCCTGATGAGTGTCCACATTCTTGTCCTGTCTCTCCCCTCCAGTCTTCCCCCTCTCTCCTATCCCAGAGATCCTATGGTCCCAGGGAAGGTGGGATAGCCAGCAGAAGGCACCTGTCCAACCAGTTCTCCCACAAATTGTAGAGCCAACTCACTCCTGGTGAGGGTGCCCATCTACACACACCAAATGTTCCTAGTCCACTTTAGGCTAGGACACCACATTCCCAAAGCTGGCACTGTATTGAGGATCTAACATATCCATGCTATGATACATAACATTTACCAAGTACCAAAAGTATCTAGGGGCTTCCCTGGTGGCACAGATGGTGAAAAATCTGCCTGCAATGCAGGAGACCTGGGTTCGATCCCTGGGTTGAAGATCCCCTGAAGAAGAGAATGGCTACCCACTCCAGTATTCTTGCTGGAAATCCCATGGACAGAAGAGCCTGGCAGGCTACAGTCCCTGAGGTTGAGAAGAGTCGGACACGACTGAGCGACTAACACTTTTCAAAAGTATCTAAATAAGCCATGCTCAGAGGGCAGTGGAGAATCTTGAATGTAAAAAGCTAAAAATATGTTAATTGTTTGGGGAAGTAGCTGTCAAAATACATTATGTTCTCAATGGCAGAGTGGAATGATGGTGGCCTTTTACAAGATGTATGCAAAAAAATGAGTTTAATCAATAAAGTTTCCTCCTATAACATTTTCTTAAATAGTGCCTTCTTCTGCCTCTATTAACGTAGTATATGATGAAATCTGATTTCACACAAATCATATATAAGCTTTTATTAAAACATCACACAATTTCAACTGTGTCACTGAGAAGCATAGACAATAAACATCCTCTTGCTACTCCTCAAGCCAGCATCCAGAATAATTATTCACCCTCTCTCAAACACAAAAGAACTCTGTCTTACCTAAACAAGTCACTATGCCTTTATTCTGCAAATTGCTGCCAGGTTGCAAGCATGCCAAGTCTGACATTTGGGAATTACTAATAACCTGTGCTATTATTGTAACAATAGTAGTAATAGGTTGTCACAGCCATCTAAATTTTTGAGAACCAAGTCCTTGCCTTACCATCATGAAGATTACTTTCCCAGGACATACTCGGAGTACAAGAGGACACAAACATAAGGAATGTACTGAATTGGATGAACCAAAGATTTCCGTGGAAGTGTATGTATTCTCAGATCCCAGCTCAGTTCTCCCTGCCTTGGGGACTATGAGTGTGTCACCTAATCTTTCCAAATGGCAGTTTCCTGGTAGAGAAACCTGAAGTGGTATTAAGATATCCTGCTCACTTGGCTATTGTAAAGGTTACATGAGGTAGTTGTTAAAGAGGCAGCAAGGGAAGTGGCAGGTAGGAGATGCTTAACTCTATCTCCATGAGTCCATGGCCTTCCTACTCCTTTTCACACCTACATGCTGCCTGTGATCATGGCAACAGACCTGGATGCCAAGGCCAACTCCTCTCCTATCAATTTTTACTTCTTCTATAATTAAATATAAAACTTCAAATTTAGTACAGCATATAAATAAATGGGCAAGTCCACAACTAGCTAATAAACTGTTGGCTAATAAAACATAGCAGGCAATTGACCTTTATGGTTTAAAAGGCCTAAGCATAAAAGCAAAGGAAGAAATGGTAGGAGAAAAACTGATACATTCTGATGAGTTAAACTTTTAAAAGTCAAATATATTGAATACATTATAGAAAAATTTTAAAGGCAAATGGCAAACATTTTTAAAAACTTCAGATTGTATTAATTAGAATTATACTCTAACATATAAAACCATTTACAAGCAATAAGAAGAGACTGGAAGCGAGATTAAAATGATAGAGTAGGCAGATTCTGAGCTCACCTCCTCCCATGGGCACATCAGAATTGCAACTACATATAGAACAACTCTCTTTGAGAACAACCTGCAGACTAGCAGAACAGCTCTTCTACAATTAAGGATATAAATAAAAAACCTCATCAAGATGGGTAGGTGGGGACACACACCCCTGGGAAGGGAACCCAAAAGCAGAATGGAATATCACAAACTTGGAGGACCTCCCTAAGGAGTGAGGAATTCAAGCTCTACACTGGGTACCATAGCCCTGAGACCTGCTCTGGGAAGATGACGCCCCACAGCTGTATTTGAAAATCCATGAGATGGACATCTGGGAAAGCCAGAGAACTATAGGAAACTGAGCCTCCCCCTTAAAGGGCTTGTGCACAAACTCACTCTCTCTGAGCCCCAGTACAGAGGCAGTGGTTTGAAAAGAAGTTGACACTCTAGTTGGTCTGCTAAGGCAGCCCCAGCCCACCCTCGAGCCTGGGCTCACTCCAACTCAAACCATCCCACCAACATCGCAACCCCAACCCAGCCCAGGAGAGCCATGGTTGGTGTCCACTTGAGCTCCAGGCATCTTGCCAGGGACCAGCTAACACGCCCTAAAACCCACCCCACCCCTTCTGCTCCACCCTCAACTGGCCTGCCAAGGCCACCCAGAACATGAAACCTACACCAGAAACACTTCTACACAAGACCACAGCTCCAAGAGCAGTAGAGAATAACAGTTTCACGTAATTCACAGAAACAGACACAGAAAATCAAATGAAATGAACACATAGAGGAATTTGTTCCAAAGGAAAGAGCAAGATAAAACCCCAGGGGAAAAAAACTCTAAAGAAATAAAGGTAAGTAAATTACCTAATAAAGAGTTCAAGGCAATGGTCATAAAGATGCTTATAGAAATTAGAAGACTGGCAGAAAACAGTGAAAATTTCAACAAAGAGTTAGAAAATATAAAAAAGAAACAATCAGAACTGAAGAATACCATAGCTAAAATGAAAAATACACTAGAGGGTATCAAGAGCATTAGATGATACAGAAGAATACATAAGCAACATGAAAGACAGACTAATAGAAATCACCCAATCACTACAGCAAAAAAAAAAAAGAATTTTTTAAAATGGAGGACAATTTAAGACAGTATCAAGCATACCAACATTTGTATTATCAGGGTCTCAGAAGGAGGAGATAGAAATAAAGGGGCAGATAACTTACCTGAAGAAACAATGGCTGTAAATTTCCCTACCATGGGGAAGGAAATAGTCTCAAACAAGATGAATCCAAAGAGATCCACACCAAGACATATCATAATTAATATGGCAAAAGATAAAGAATTTTAAAGGCAGCAAGAGGCATACAATGCATAATATTCAAGAGAAATCCCATAAGGCTATCAATTTATTTTTCAACAGAAACTTGGCAGGACATAAAGGAGTGGTGTGAAATATTGAAAGTACTGAAAGGAAAAAAACCTATAACCAAAAATACTTGATACCAAGGCTATCATTCAGGATTGAAGGCAAGATAAAGAGTTTCTCAGACAAGCAAAAATTAAGGGTCCATCACCTCTAAACTGGCCCTACAAAAAGTGCTAAAGGATCTTCTTTAGAAGTAAAGATTATAACTAGAAACAAGAAAATATATGAACAAAAAGTCTCATTGGTAAAGACATATACATAGTAAAGCCAAAGGATCAACTACTTGAAAAGCAAGTAAAATTAAAAAATCAACCATAACTATAATTTGAAGTTAAAGAATATACAGAGTACAAAATGTAAAATATGACATTAAAACCATAAAATGTGTTGCAGGGGAAGTAAAAATCTAGTGTCTTTAGAATGTGTTCAAACTTAAGTGACTATCAGCTTAAAGCCAACATATTTTTAAACCATACAGCTGATATGGGATTAATATCCAAAACATAAAAAGAACATATACAACTCAATATTTAAAAATCCAATTAAAAAATGGGCACAGGACCTGAATATTTGTTTTTCTAAAGAATGACACAAGGATAGCCAACAGGGTGGTGAAAAGATGCATGACACCACTAGTCACGAGGGAAATGCACATCAAAACCACAATGAGATATTACCTCACACCTGATAGAATGACTGTTATCAAAAAGACAGGAAGTAACAAGTGTTGGCAAGGATATAAAGAAAAGGGAACCTACATGCAATGTTGGTAGGAATGTAGTTGATATAGTTACTATGGAAAACAATACAGAGATTTAACTTTTGAGGGAAAATTACAAATAGAACTACCATATGATTCAATAAATCCACCTTTGGTATTTATCTGAAGAAAACAAAAACACTGATACAAAAAGATATATGCACTCCAATGTTCATATCATTGGAACATTATTAATGACAAGATATGGAAGCAACCTAAGTGTCCATCAAGAGATGAATGGATCAAGAAGATGTCACACACACACACACACACACACACACACACACACACACACACACACACACACACACACACACACGAATATTACTCAGCCTTAAAAAATGAAATTTTGCCACTTGCAAAAACATGGATAGACCTAGAGGCTAATTATGCTTAGTGAAATAAGTTTGATAGAGAAAGACAAACACTGTATGATTTCACTTATATTAATATATGGAATCTAAAAAGTAAAACAAAAGAATAAACAAAACTAAACAAAAACAGACTTAGAGACACAGAGAACAAGCAGGTGGTCACCAGAGCAGAGGGAGCATGGGAGAATGAGTGAAAGAGGCAAAGGGGATTAAGAAGTACAAACTTCCAGTTATATTAATAAATTAAATAACTCATAGGGACATAATGTATGGCATAGGAATATAGTCAATAATACTGAAACAACTTTGTATGGTGACAAATGGTAACTAGACTCATAGTGGTGATCGTTTCGTGATATATAAAAATAGTGAATCACTTGTTGTGCACGTGAAACTAATACTATATTGTAAGTACACTGTGCTATATTTCTTTAAAAAGAAATAAAACCCCAGTGGAAAAAATACAGCAACAAGCTTATAGAATATTCAACTTAAATATAGAACTTTATTAACCACAAAGAAATATTAATAAAATAAAATTAAATTATATATTTTAATATCAGATATGAAAAGTATTTAAAATTCACAGTAGCTATTGTTAGTAAAGCTGCATGGAGTGGGGCTCTCCTACACAGAGACTTGTCTCATGATAGCACCTGGAACAACTCTGCCAGGCGGCACCTACCCTGGGTAATCAGACTTGAAAAGAAGCTGTACTATCGGTAATATTCCCACCGCATTTATCTTTAGATAGAGAAAAGTTAAAATTGAATTTTAATGACCATAGATGTCACAGCTTCAATACTCAAACTCTTTAGATGCTTTGACCTACTAATTTCACTTTTAAGAAGTTATCTGAAGAAAATGATCAATGACACACAAAAAAGTTTGAATACAAAGAATTCCATCTCATTGTTCACTACAGTGAAAATGAAAACTATTTTAGTGAATATTGGAAGCTACCCAAATGCCTAATAACAGGAGATCATGTTCTCCCAGATTATTTACTACCTGTCATATAAAAAGCAATCCATAAACTGTACGCAGAGTATAATTACAATTATGTGAAACCATGTATATCTCTATCTATCTATCCATCCATATCCACTACTATCTCCCCTTCCCCCCAAAAAACAACTGAGGAGACAATGGTGGTTTTCACAGTTGGAGATAATGAGTGGATTTTTTTTCTGTTTGCATATTCTTTCCACATTTTCACCAATAAACTAATACTCACTTTTGTCATCAGAGAGCAAAAGTACTGTTTAAAATATCTAGTGAATCATTTACATATCTTAAATAAGTAAAATTTGAAAGCATCTTATAAAATAATTAGAAGTGAACATCTTTATCCTACTAAAAGTTAAGAGATTGCTTCTAAACACCCAGACATTAAAACAAGAGCTCGTTTTTGTTACTACTGAGAAACACTAGCTGTCATTTCTCAAATATTTGCAACCATACCATCTCTCAGACTGAAACCACAAAAATTAGTTATAATAACAACCTGTCAATCACCAAAGTGTTTTCAACTGTAAGACGAGAGGGCTGTATTAGCTCATCTCTTTGTTACCTTCAAGCTCTCTAATGATGTGAATCGATTATCTATCTCAAGAGATGTAAAATTTAGCAACGGATTCTCCCTTCACAGTCAGGGTGACTCCACTGTTGATGTCAAAGCCACAGAAGCCCAGACAGTGATCCAAACTGAACAGAATGATGGAGAAGAATTACTCTCACCTCTCTGAGAAAAGCCACCTCCACTTTCATCTCCTACTCCTATTCCTAAATCAGTGACACCTCTCTCACCAGAGGGAGACCAGAGATCAAGGAGTTTGTTTGATACATGCTGATAGATAGCTAGATCATAGGTAGATAGAGAGGTAGGCAGATAGATGGTAGATGGATAGATAGATAGATAGATGGATAGATAGATAGATGACAGATAGGGGACAGATATTAATAGATGATAGATACACATATTATTTTAATCTCACTGTGTTCTCCATAGTTGCAAAAGTTTTAATTTTCATGAGCACAGTAACAGCAAAGAAAGCTTTGTAAAATCAAGAAATAATGCATATACAAAGCAATGCTCCCATAAGACCTGTGTTGTAGCTGTAGCATCCCAACATCATTAATACCTTTCAGAAACATGAGACTTTGACACTGAGCAAAAGCACATTCTGCAGACAACATCTTAGATATATTATTCTGCATAGCCAAATAACAAGTTGGGTTGGCTGTTGACTTAAGTCCAAAGGAAAGATACTGTCATAAAGTATTTGCCTGGCTTACAGACAGACCAAAAAAATAATTTTTCTTCATATAATTTGTTCCTGTTATGATGTTATAGATCCATAATACTAAATATCTAGGGATGTTTGATGCATATTGTAATTACATCCTCTACTTTGACGAAAACAAGCCTGCAGAATTCAATATTCATCTCTTGTCTCACACACATAAATTAGTTCTCCTTTTAGCCTCACAGCTGGAAAAAGCAAGCAGACTTCTTCCACGGTCCTATACTCAATCAGATGTGGGCACTGGGGCATTATCACCTCCCACTTTTCTTTTTCAGCAAGTCTCCAAACACCATCTTCTCAGACAGGACATTATCTGGTGCTGAGATCAGATTAGTAAAGAGGAAAAGAAAGAGGTTAAGGTCCTTTCTCTTCCCTTTCACAAGCTAATTTGTGGGGAAAAGAACAAGGAAAAAGCATTCCAACACTCCTTAGGAAAACATATTTCAGGCTTGTCTCCTCAACTGGTTGGCAAGACTGGGCAGAGATCCAAAAGCTAATTTGAAAGGATAGCTTTGGGAGGTCATGGATGAAATAGTCTCCCCAAATGCTAACTGTAATAATCCCATGCGAAACACTTAAATAACCTGGAGATGGCCAAAAGGCTCAAGTGTTTTTCTCACTCCAAGGAAGATGGTGGGGGCTTGTCTGGACTTGCTGGAACACTAGCCCATGATGCCAGAAAAAGAGGTCCCCTCATGAGGCGAAGCTGTTTCATTAAAGTGGCCTTGTTGTGCTGCCCTGAGCTCAATCTAGTGTTGATTCTCCTTTCCTTCAACTCTATTCTCTGGGGATGGCATCACTTTAACAGATTTTCTTCCCACTACACTTACTCTACCCTAAAGCCACTTCTAAATCTCTCTTTCCAGGGAAAGCTTCCACTTCACCACTGAAAAGCTCTCAAAACACCAGGCTATTTTATATCTATGAGGAGAGAGACTCCATAACCTGCCCTATGGGATGCAAGCCAGAGGCTAAAGAGAGGATTACCGACATTCAACAGGAGAGGCAGTTCTCTGGAAACTGCTTTCTAAAACAAGCCAAGGGAGCAAAACAGAAAAGGCTCCAAGATTCAGGAACAATCCTAGTGATGCAAGTGACAAGGGGAGATTCAGACCCAACCCAGACAAACATTTAACCCACTCAAGGAAATGAATAACATTAAGAAGGATTTGGCAAGCATCTAAAAAGGTGAAGAAAGAGAGGAAAGAACAGAAAGACAAGAAACGTGATCATTTTAAATTGATTAAGACTGAAAGTAGAGGATTTTATCTCAACTTTAAAAAAGCTGTTCTTCTATTTCTATTTGGAGAAGTAGACCACTAGGGATTTGTTTTTCTCCTTCAAACTACAGTTCCTGAAATCCAGCCTTCTTCTCAGTTACATCAAGTTGCAGAAATATAATTATAACACTTTCCGGGGGAGTAGATTCTGAAAGTTGCATATGGGAAAACAAGCATGCACGCTGTCTTACCCAGTTTAGAGCTTTCCATGTGCTGTGTTAGAAGAGAGGAGTGAATTGCAAGGGCGGTGGGGAGAAGAAGGACTTTCAAAACTCCTCCTGAAAAAGTAGAAGGTCAAGCAGACTTCTAACTAACCCATCTGCAGATCTGTGGCCCCTGAACTACCCGCCAAACAGGTCAGGTGGTCAAAGACCAACGTGCCCTTGGGACAAGGATATGGATAAGCTGGAGAAGGGTTTTACTCATTGCTTGAGTCCTGATGTTTATGGAGCACCTACTCTGGGAAAAGTTCAGTGCCAAGAGTCAGGTTAGGTGGGGGGGGTACGGAAGATCACTGTGAAGGTAGACACAATATTGTCAATGTTCCCAGAAATCTTAAATCAAGAAAAGAAGATCACACAAGTGCAAGAACATAAGATGAGCAAGCAAATGACAAGTGTCATTAGAGAGGCTACGCAAAGAGTCATTGAGCTCTGCCGTCCCAAGCCCCTGGTTCCCCCTCTTACTTGAGATATTTGGTGCTCCTGCAAATCCTGGCCTTATCTTACATCCTAGGGCTTCCTCACTTGAAAAGTTCAGCTTGGGATTTTTGACCTTGATCCATACACCTGTTCCAATCATTATGAACTTTCATTAATTCCAACACCAGCCTGCCCTGCAGCACCTTCCATTTCACAGGAGGTCCTCTAGCATGGTTTCCATCACCTTACGTAACACAGACTGAATCAAGCAGCATGTGTGCATGCTCAGTCGCTTCAGTCATGTCCAACTCTTTGTGACCCTATGGACTGTAGCCCACCAGGCTCCTCTGTCCTTGGAATTCTCCAGGCAAGAACACTGGAGTGGGTTTCCATGCCCTCCTCCGGGGATCTCTGCCACCCACGGATCGAACCTGCATCTCCTGCACTTCAAGCAGATTCTTTACCGCTGAGCCCACCAGGGAAGCCCTAAATCAAGCAGCACAGGGTGACACATGGTATGAAGACACAGATCCTACCATTCAGATCACACACCATCCTATCATTTGGCAACACACCATGCTGACGTGACAGAGTGGCTTCCTCAGGAGATGTGGAGACAGTGGCTAAGGGAGGTGATCCTGTCCCAGGGGAATGTGCACTGTCCCCACTGGGTTTTAGGTATGCACCCTGAATAGCAGCCAAGAGTGGGTGTAACAATTCTGGCTAACCTATGCTCTCTGCTGAAAGGGTAAAGACACTAACTTGGAGAAAGTTTTGTATGAGGTGGAAGATGAAGGTTAAAGCAAAGAGTGTCTTTCTATCACACTCAGCTTCACCTGCTGCCTCAGGGGAGTATGCAAGCATGAATGGAGATGAACTGTAGCCATCCATTTTCAAAATTTCTATTATAGGCCTTGCAATGTTCCTTTTAAATCAGTATTTAATATCTCTAAGCTAATTCTGCAGGATCTGGAATGAGAAAGTGTGATAAAAGAACTTGAGGGTTGATTTCTAGTATCATGGTGCTATGGGCTTCCCAGGTAGCCCCAGTGGTAAAGAACCCTCCTGTCAATGCAGGAGACTTAAGAGACTTGGGTTTAATCCCTAAGTCAGGAAGATCCCCTGGAGCAGGGCATTCTCCCTTGGAGAGTCTTATGGACAGAGGAGCCTGGCAGGCTACAGTCCATATGGTTGCACGGAGTCAGACACGACTGAATCAACTCAGCACGCATGTACTGTGGTTCTAAATGAGGGCAGTGGGCATTTTCCTTTTGCCCCTCTCCCCAGGGGAAAGATGGTCACACATGCAGACAGTTCTGGTTGTCAGGACTGCAGAGGATACTAACAGGTGATGGGTACAGAGAGGCTGGAGATGCTGCTAACCATCCTATACTGCAGAGGGTGGTCCTGACCACAAAGCCCAACATGTGTATAGTGCTGAAATTTACAAACTCCACACTGAATGAGTAGTCGGAAGACCAGGGCTCCAGGCCAAGTTACACCACCTATTGGTAATACATGGGGCCAGTATCTTACATTCTTTGCAATTCAACTCTTCCATCTTTAACACAGGAGTCGTCTACTCAGGGTTGTTCATAAAATCAAGTGAAAAAGTGTACATGGTACACAAAGGCAAGGTGGCCTTTTATTATTCAGCATCACAACTTCTTCATCATCAACATTCTCAGACTACCCTTTAGACAGACACAAATTCAATCAGCAAATATTTACCTGGGCCTCTGAAATAAATAGGACAGTTTTAATCTTATCCAAGAAACCTAAGTGCCCACGGAAAGTCAGATAAGCCTGAGGTCCTCCCCAGCCCAAACAAAGGAGAAAAAAATCCTCTCTTGTCAACACAAGTTTAGCATTCAGCTTTCCTTTGTCGATGATCTACAGACAGGGAATCAACCATGGGTCAGAAAATACTTACCGCGTGAATGTTCTTTTCATGATGGCAAGATCCAGGCATCCCCGGCACACATTCAGGGCAGCATTGGTTGGCGGGTATTTGAAGCACTTCCCCCTGAACATTTAAAAGCAGCTCAGTGTAAAATAGCAGCAGTGAACACAGTCACATCGGATTCACTAAATCTCATGAGTTGCCACGGGTGACAACAATAAACAAGATAAACAGAATACACTAACAAAAAGGACGCTCTGTCATGACGAGCTTCTCTCAAAGCTAAAATGAGCCCTGTTGTGAAAGTGAGTTCCTTGAAAATGGTCTACATCTTTTCACATGTAATGAAGTGAAGGATTTTATTCACTAGAAATATAGAAATGCTCCATGTGAGTGTCAGACCAGAAAAGCAGTTGGGGGTGATAGAAGAGCTGTATTTCCCTGTAATGGAGAAGACTTAGGCGGGGTTGGCCAGAGAGCTGGCAGGTCGTCTAACATGCTATAGAGGCCTGATGGAGCCAGCAACAGGCGGGGATGGTGGGGAGAGGGGGAGGGGGAGCTGAAGTTCTAATGTTGCCTTTTACCTGGGACACAGAGTAGCAAAGCGCAAGGGGCAGGTGACTGAAGGACAGAGCTGGGAGAGGAAACAGCATCTCTGTGGAGGTATCACATGTACTGCAGCTATCCGGGTAGAATTCCTGGGCTCCAATAAAGATCTACATTGTTTATCAAGGCCTCTGCTGTTGCAATTGTGTTTCTTATCAATACCTGATGCTTTCAAGAGAATAGACATTCATGTGATACCCCAAGATTTACTGGGAAGTTGTCACATGTTAACTAACCATCTATTTGCCACTGTGAAGGATCTGTTTATCCAAGATGATTACAACTGTGGCATGTATGTGGGTCTTTGGGGCTTAGTGATCCTTCTAGATCCCCTGGGGATGTTCCTGGAGGTCCAGTGGTTAAGAGTTTGTGCTTCCAATGCAGAGGTCATGGGATCAATTCGTGGTCGGGGAACTAAGATTCCACATGCCACATGGCATGACCCCCTAAAAAATAATACCCTTCTAGACCCCCGGATTTATCCTGCTCTTCCACTTAGCATTTCCTCAAGCCTAGAAATGCGGAAGAACAGGTAATTAGTGATTTTGATCAAAAATGGTGGTAAGAGATCCTGAATTAACCAGGAAATCATGACTTGTCCACAGAATAAAAGTCTACAAAGAATTCAGCTGATAGATTCAAACCATTACATATGTTTTAATGTTTCTTTGCTACTTGGGGCTGTGGCCATTAAAAAGAATTATACCTACAAGAGAATGTTAACTGTACATACAACAATTACAAATACAACTACATCTACAATATGTATATTCTCCACCCAATAATGTGGGTGGAGAATAAAACTATGATTTCACAACTGTTATCCACTAAACAGATAAATACATGAGTAACAGTGATCAACAATTTCTTATTTGCTTAATAAAGGATAAAACATATGGCGTGGAATTTTATAAAATCGTATATACAGTGCAACATTAATGACTACTCACAAAAGTGCCCTCTGAACCCTAAGTAGAACCTATACTAATCTAACTTCCACTGAGACAGTAAATATAGAAAATACATTAACCTAAATCCCACTGAGCATATAGATATAAAATGAGATAATGCAAGTGTTGTTTGTATTCTAATATGGAAGCAGAGAGTGAGGGAGAAAGGCAAGCAAATGGAAGACTTCAAGGGATATTTTATGCCCCAAATTAGTTGTCTTTGATTTATATATCAGATTTAATTTATATATTTATATATCTATGCTCAGATTTGTCTCTCAAGACTCATTTTATGAATATAATATTCTTTATTTATGAGTAGACGATCCCTATTTTGAGTGTTGACCTATTGACCTTCTGTGGGAACACAAAAGAGGTGATTTGGGGCTAAAGGAGGAGCAAAGAGTTTTGCATGTAGGACTTGGAGAATGAAAGAAAGGGAGTTTTTGCTACCTTACCCTGTAACCATGCATAGCTTCTTGAGTTGTGGGATGCATGGAACACATAAGCCTATTGCCCTGCAGGCTTTGCACTGGGAGCTTAGGAAGTGGTGGCTTGGGCACAAGACACCAATGAGGATTGCTTGCCTAGGATCTAGAGGAACCAACTAACAATAATGATGATGATCATGGTATAATCACAGCTAAAACAGAGTACTTAGAATAGCCAGGTACTCTTCTAAGCATATGATACATATGTATATGTGCATGTATATATATAACTGATCACAACAACTTGATTAGGTAAATACTCTGCATTGAAGTTTGCAGCCAAAAATCCCTCCATGCATTAATAATATAGTACCCTTTTGCATGGTATTGTCCTCTCTGTATATATGTTCTTCAGAAATCTTGAAGATTGATTCCAGGCTAGACAGTCAATATTCTAAAAGCCTCTGTTCTCGTTCCCTCAGTTTTTCTCTGTATCTGACTGTCTCTCTCGGACCCTCTTCTTTAACTCTGTAGCTAGCTATTCTATATGGATACAGGATATGAATACAGAATCTATTACATATGATGATAGGACGAATAGACAGATGACAGATAGATACAAATATCAGACAGAACGACCACTGACACTAGGTTATTCCCAGTTAATTCAGGAGCAAAACATAAATTGTAAACGAGATTTTTAAATTTTTAAAAAAATGATAGGAATCTAAAGTAGTATTAATAACAATAATAATTTAGGGTACAGTGGCACTGAAGAATTGATGCTTTTGAACTGTGATGTTGGAGAAGCCCCTTGAGAGTCCCTTGGACTACAAGGATATCCAACCAGTCAATCCTAAAGGAAACCAGTCCTGAATATTCATTGGAAGGACTGATGCTGAAGCTGAAACTCCAATACTTTGGCCACCTGATGCAAAGAACTGACTCCTTGGAAAAGACCCTGATGCTGGGAAAAATTGAAGGCAGGAAAAGGGGATGACAGAGGATGAGATGATTGGATGGAATCACCAACTCGATGGACGTGAGTTTGAACAAGCTCTGGGAGCTGGTGATGGACAGGGAAGCCCAGCGTGCTGCAGTCCATGGGGTCGCAAAGAGTCATACACAACTGAGCGACTGAACTGACTGACTGACAGTGGTGATTCATTAACTCGTGCCATGAACTAAAGTCTACCCAGCAGATGTGAAAAACAACACATGCACCTGAGAAACACAAGGGAAAACATGGTGGCATAGAAATTACATTGACTCATGAGCCAGGAACAAAGGTTCTCGTGATGGGAGTGCCACGTACTACTGCTGTATGTTTGAGCAAGCGACTAAAGAATGAAAAGGTCTGCTTCTGTCTATAAAATGAGAAAGCCTGACAATCAGTTTTAAAGGGTTTTTCTAGTTCTATCATTCTGTTTCCCCCCTCCAAATCTTCAATTTCTCTCTCTCTTCAAGGTCATTCCCCTTTGCCTCCCAAGGTGATCGTAGTAATATCAAGTTCACAGAAATAGCAAAAGCCAAAAAAACCAAAAAACAAATAAACTCCTCTCCTTCCCTTGTTTGGTCATTTTACAAATATTGACTAAGTATCTTCTGTGTGCCATGCACTGTGCTGTTTGATGGGCTACATATAGTGAAGAAGAGGGTTGCTGCTCTCAAGGAGCTAAGAGTCTGGAGGAAGAAGCAAACAAATACACAGGCATTTGTAGTCTGGTTACGGGCAGTAACAAGGGCAAGCACAAAGCACATGGCAACACCCAGGAGTCTTGATGACTGGGGACGGGAGTTCAAAGAAACTTCGCAGATGTAGTGGTGTGTACCTAATGTCCCATTTCTCTCTTCCAGTCTCAGTGAAGCTCCCTGAAGGAGTAGCCTGCACTTGGCTATCCTAGGCCCACTATCCATCCACTCCTCAAGCCTCTGTAATATAGCAACCACACCCACCACTTTACTGACACCAACTTCAGTGGGACCACCAGTGGCCAACATGTTGCAAATGCAGTGAAACAGATTAAATTTTCTCACACTTACTCTCTGTCATGGGATCAATACTACTGATATAAACTCCTTCTGGAAACACTATTCTCCTAGCTATCACAACATTCTTCTCTCTTCTGACCATTTCTTACCCTTTACCTCTCTGACCATGTCTTCTTAATCTTCCTAAGTTTCTTCTCTTATGTTCATCTTCCCTTTAATGACTGTGCTACCCAAACCCTGTCTTTGGTCCTCTATTCTTTTTTCACACTATCTCTTGTTTGCACTCCTGTGTTCCTGCTACTGATACCCACATTATATCTCCAACTCTGGGCTTCCCAGGTAGTGTCAGTGGTAAAGAATCCACCTGCCAATGCAGGAGACCTAGGAGATGTGAGTTTGGTCCCTGGGTCAGGAGGATCCCCTGGAGTAGGAAATGGAAACTTGTTCCAATATTCTTGCCTAGAAAATTCCATGCATGGAGGGCTACAGACCATGGGGGTGCAAAGAGTCAGACATGACTAAGCATAGCACACGCTTCTCCTCTGAGCTTTACAGTCACACATCCCACTGCCTTTTGGACATATCTACCTTTATCTTCCACAAACACTTCAAACTCAATGTGTCCAGACTGAAATTATCATTTGGTTCCCAGATGGGATTCTTTTCCACATTCTCCTATGTTCTCAACATCAGTTTGTGGCTCTGCTAACCAATTAGTCATCAACTCATAAATATGAGAGTCATCTTTCCTTTTCTTTTCTCTCACCCTCCTATTTCATTCAGTTCTGCTAATTTCTCCCTTAAATATTTATCAAATTTACCCTTCCCTCTTTTTATTATTTATTTGGCTGCACTGGGTCTTAGTTGCAGCACACATGATCTTTAGTTGCTGCATGTGGAATCTTAGTTCCCCGACCAGGGATCAAACCCAGGCCCCCTGCACTGGGAGCATGAAGTCTTAGCCACTGGGCTACCAGGGCAGGCCCTGCCCTTTCCTCTTGACTTCTACACTACCAGTGCTCTGATTCAGGTATTCACCCTTTCATCTGGATTATTCTCACAACCTTTGAACGGATCTCCTTATTTCCAACATTATGCATTATCTTTGAAATACCAGAAAGATTTTTCAAAAAGGAAAGCTGGCCATCCTACCCATATGCCTTAAAACCTTCATTAGTATTCTACCAACTTAAAAATAAAATTCCAAGCTCCACAGTACAGCATACAAAGCTCTCCATAACCTTGAACTTACCAACTCTCTAGCTTCATCTCTCATTCATTCACTCAATCAGTCAAAAGACATTTACTGAGTGCCTACCATGTGTCAGGTGCAACTGTAGGTGCTGAGGATACACAGCAAATAAAAGAGACAGTAAACAAGAACTTTCAGTAAAATACAGAGTATGTCCAGACAGTAGTTAGTGCCAAGAAGAAAAATAAAGCATGGAAAAGAAATAGGAAATATATGGTAGGGGGTGAAGAACTGCAATTTCAAATAGAATGGCATTCAGGCAAGACTTAGAGAAAGTAAAGGATTACAACAGATAAGTAGATGATAGATAGATGGATATTTAGTCACTAAATTTTGTTTGACTCTATTGTGACCCCATTGACTATAGCCCACCAGGTTCCTCTGTCCATGGAATTCTCCAGGTAAGAATACTGGAGTGGGTTGCCATTTTCTTCTCCAGTGTATCTTCCTGACCCAGGGATCAAACTCACATCTCCCTCGCTATAGGTGGATTCTTTACCACTGAGCCACCTGAGAAGACCCAGGTAGAATTTCAGGGAGAAGAGCAGAGCACAAAGGCCTTAATAGCAGAAGTATGCCTGGCAGAAGCATTCCCTGGATAAATCCAGGGAAGAGCAAGCAGGCTTGGTGTCTGAAGGAGAAAGAGCAGGGAGAGGAATCAATTGATTGGAGGGTTGGCTTTGCTGGTGGCTCAGTGGTAAAGAATCTGACTGCTAATGCAGCTTCTCTGGGTTCAATCTCTGGGTCAGGAAGATTCCCTGGAGAAGGCAATGATAGCCCACTCCAGTATTCTTGCCTGGAACATCTCATGGACAGAGGAGCCTGGCAGGCTACAGTCCATGGGTCTCAAAGAGTTGGACTTGACTTAACAACTAAACAACAGCAGCAGCACTTCACGGGACACTGTGAGGAGTTACTCAAAGTGAGAAGAGAAGCCACTGAAAGCTATTGGAGGGACTTAAGGAGAAAAGCAGCATGATCTGACTTAAATTTTAATAGGATTCCCCCCCCCCCCCCGCTATGTCAAGATTACAGTGAAAAAGGCCAGTACAAAACCAGTGAAACAGGGAAGAGGCCACTGGAGAATGCGGGCCAAAAATGACAACAAGGAGAACCAAAGCAACAGCAGAGAGGGTGCATCTGAAATATACTGTTTTATGAAGGAAACGCTGGGAATCTGCTAGTATACTGGATATGGGATGTAAGAGAAAGGGTGGAGGATGATGCTACATTTTCTGCCCTGAGCAATGGGAAGAAAGGAGTGGCCGTTTGCTGAGAAAACTCACGAGATGAGAAAATCGGGAAGGGACAAAATCATGCTTGGTACAGAACAAGGGTCGGAAATGCTTTCTGTAAAGGGCCAGACATATTTTAGCCTCTGGGGGTCACATATGGTCTATACCTCAACTACATAACTGTCATTGTAGGACAAAAGCAGCTGGCTGTAGATAATACTTAAACAAATGAGTGTGCCTGTGTTTCAATACAACTTTATTTATGGATACTGAAACTTGATTTCATATCAATTTCACATCACAAAATACTGTTCTGTTGGTTTGTTCCAACCATTTAAAAATGTAAAAACCATTCTTTGCTCACAGGTCAAAGCAAAAACAGGTGGCAGGCCAGGTTTAGCCTGTCGACCCCTGGTAGAGAACATATCCAGGTTTCAGCAGCACCGTCTATGTCTTCCAACGTTCAATTCAAGGGTTCTTCCATGAAACCATAACTATTTACATGAAGTGGAGGAGGACATGTGTTCATGGCCCTTATAAAGCCAGCTCAAATTATGACATGAGTTACTCAGTGAGACAGAATGGAGATCTTTTAGGAGTACTTACTCCATAAAATAGAAAGCCCCAGAACAGACAACAAAATACTACCAAATTTACCAACATTTAATGTACACTCAGCTTCTCAGAAATATAGCCAAGAAGAAATCTAGGAATACTATTAAGGGGATACAGAAACTTCACTCCGATGTTAGAAACAAACAGAACCTTCTTAGCACTAGATGACATAAAGACTCAAGAATAATTATTATGGGGTGCGGAGGGAAAACTCTAGAAAAATAAACTGTGCTCGGGAAACTGACAGAAAGCTTTTTAAAGAAAATAATTAGTCTTCTCCAGGGAGTTTCCAATTTCAAATTTGAAGCTTAAATTTTTTGTTGTTTGTAAGTAGATTTACTTTAAAAAGAAAAGAGTCAGTACCCAGAGAGAAAAAATTCCAACAGAATAGATGTATACTCAGAAAGTAAAAATAAAGCAGTTTAATAAAGGGGAAATGAGGAAATATCCCACACACATTTGGTTAAACACCAGGAGATTTCTTGATTAAAGTCTATCCTATGATCCTGGGTAGCCCAATGATACAGTCAGTTGCACAATAAACAATGTCTTTAGAAAATCATCTTTGAAAAATCAATCTTGACTTGCAATGCATTCAGTGGCTTGTAAAATGGTGTGGCTAGTATTAGTAGCTATGGCAATTGTCAGATGCAGGGTAGATCTCTGGACAGCAGCTTCTTAACTGCATAATCATATTAAGCTGCCTAAAATCTCCAGGCTACACTTTCCATTTCTGTAAAGTGGGGATATAGATACATACTTCACAAAACTTCAAATGGGATAACACTTTAAATGGGGTAACACGGTAAGAACTTTAACTTTTAACCTTGAGTGCCTGGTTCAGAGTAAATGTCCAACACACAGAAATTAAGACATTCTTAGAAATGATATGCTAAAACTGTCTCCTGTATTTCCTAAACTTTGCAATTAGAGGTTGTGATAAATGTCAAAACCAGATGACCGAAAAAATGCAAACACCCTACTCCTCCCCAGCTTTACATTTAGAAAACAATTAGGACACCATACCTTCTCAAAGGCACACTGAGGGTTTCTGCAAACAGCAGGTTTGCAGATAACGATATCACCATGGCAACGGCAGTTCTGGCATGAATCGGGCTTCCAAACGGTGGCATCCTGCGAAGAAGCATAAGCTCTGAGTTAAAAACTGATCAGTCAAGGTAGGAGCACACAGAAGTGGTGCCATCAACAGCCCCACAGCCTAAACATTTAAAAGGCAAAGGAAAGTCATAGGCACATGCAGAGCTTGCCGGGTACTGATTAAACCCCAAGAAGCTATAAAAGCAGCCTAATCCACTTCACCACAGTCAACCCACGTAGCCAAAGACAAGGGCATGCAGCAGAGAGCTGTCGATTCCCAGAGTAAAAACAATCGATTGGACTGAAATCTCAGGAGGACAAGCTGCTCCCTGACTTGAGGTTTCTCTGTGCTGCTAACTAGCAGAAACCATCAGAGTGTGTCCAGAGGAAAATGACGCTTGGACTAGCACTAACCAGCTTCCTAAGAGCAGCTTTTGCCACTGGATACTTTGAGCACCTCACACTTCACTTCCCAGTTCTTTGGCACTACATCTGCTCACACTCATCTATTCCACGGCTCACCTTTACCTCTGATGGGATAAAGTATAGACCCATCACCTAGCCCTTGCCTCTTGCCCTAACCTCAGCAAATCTGACAGCTCTGAGACTTCTGTCTGCCCATGCTAGATGGTCAAGCCTTTGGACAGCCCCAGCCTTTCTCCTGGCCTCACAGCTTCTCTTCTTCCTGGTTCCCTCTTCTCCTTGACTCTCCCAAAGAGAGCTTGCAAACCAACACACTTCTTCAAGCCTCAACCTCAGAGTGAACCATTTCCTAACCCTTAAGCCTATGCACTGCATCCTCCACTCCGGTGTGACTCTTCATGGCTTCTCTGGAACCACACTATCTCCTGCACATATTGCTACACTTTAACTGCACTCACAAATTCCTGTTATCCTGCCTGGACCAGACTGTGAGCACCCCAAAGCAGGCACTGTCCTGGGCCCAGCACACTGGAGGTCTTTCTAAAGCAAATGTTCACAGTGCACAAGTCGCTTAGTGAAGGTTTTGTCCTCCTTTCTATACTTCCTCATCCTTTTGTCCTCGAATAACTGAAGTACTACTCAAATACATTGGACAGAAGTAAGGGAAACTTCTAAACTCTTGACAGAGTCACAGACTATTAGCACTAACCTGAACTGGGAAGAGCTGGGAAAAGCATGGGTGCTAGTAAAAGATGCTATCACACAAAGGCAGACACCAAATGTGACAGTTAACTCCTGCGTCAATTTGGCTAGACTATGGTACCCAGCTGTTTGGTCAAATACAAGCCTAGATGTTGCTGTGAAGGTATTTCATAGATGTGATTGACATTTATAACCAGTTAAGCAAAGGAGATGACCCTCAACAAGGTAGATGAACCTCATCCAATCAACTGAAAGCCTTAAGAGAAAAACAAGGTTTCCTGAAGAAGAAAGATTTCAGCCTCAAGACTGTATCACAGAAATTCTGCCTGAGTTTCCAGCCTGTTGGCCTGCCCTACAGACTTCAGACTTGCCAGTCCCCACAATCATATGAGCCAATTCCTTAAAATAAATTCCTCCCTCTACTTTTCCCTCTCCCTTCCTCTCCCTCTCCCCACCCCCATACATACACATATGCTTGGCCATAACATCTTACGGAAAAAACCCAAATGAACTTTTTGGCCAACCTAATATATATGTTTCCTATTCGTTCTGTTTCTCTGAAGGACCATGTCTGAGATACCAACACTGGTACAGACTTACATGGATTGTGCACAACACTCTCAAGGAAAAATGAAGTTGTCCTTTGTGTTCAGAAATGTTAAATGTATAAGCTTTTAGGGAATGTGCTTCAAACCCCAAATGATATAAGAAATACAAAACCTATCTGAGGCATTCCCAGTGCCTAATTCATGAGAAATTTGAATTAAAGTAAATGCATACTGGAACCTGACTTGGAATACCTCTGAATTTCTTTCTCTTTATGTTACAGCACATTCTTCTGAAATGACAAATGTGTGCCAACCACAGTCTACTCTTAACCCAAAAAGCAATGACAAATAGGTGAGGGGGGAAAAAATTCATTCTCAAGCACAATGTAATATATGTTCCCTGCTGATTTAAAAATATAGTATCAGCTTCAGGATAAAGATGAAATAAAAATGACAACTTCATGAAGTCAGCAGCTGCTGTTTATTGATCACGTATCCTGTGCGGACAGGAAGTGCTGGTAGGAGAAGGCGCTGGAGGAGGCTGGCCTCGATCACCTTCCTGGCCTCTGCTTTCATCGGAGAGGGCTGAGCCCAGCAGAGAGGGAAGTCAGTGTGCATCAGCGCTTCGTGAAACTCTTCCAGGAACAACAACCCTACGAAGCTGGCACTGTAATTATCATGACTGTTCCAACATGAGGAAACAAGACATGAGAGATTGAGCAATATTTGCTCAAGTTCACAAAGCTGTCTGAGACCTAAGAATTCAGGCTCTGAAATCAGGCTACTGGAATTGAATCCTGGTGTCACCAGTCATTAACAGTGAGTCCATTTTATCAAGGTTTCTGTGTCCCAGGTTCCTTATCTGTAAAGCAGATAAAGAACTAAACTCATAGGGCGTGTGAAAAGATCAGATGAGAGGATGTGCTTAAAGAAATTTGAACAGTGCCTGGAACTTCTCAAAGGCCCATTATTTATTTTTAATGTAATTTATTGTTATTCCAAATTCTTTCTACGACGTCACAGGCATTTAGCTAGTATCTTTCTAAACATTTCCTTTTCTTGGAGTGAAAATATTCTCCTAAGGACCCTGTCTTTCCCATCTTCCCACTACAGCCTACACAGGCAAAAGAGAGTGAAGCTGTTATTTAATTAGCACCCAAGCACTGAAAGGGCTTCCCTTGTGGTTCAGCTGGTAAAGACTCGACACCTGGGTTCAATCCCTGGGCTAGGAAGATCCCCTGGAGAAGGGAATGGCTACCCACTCCAGTATTCTGGCCTAGAGAATTACAGGGACTGTATAGTTCAAAGAATTGAAAAGAGTCGTACGCTACTGAGCAACTTTCACTTTCACTGGAAAGACCCAGGAATGCTGCATTAGAAGAAGAATGAATCCATAGATTGCATTTTCAAGACCACTTAGGTCATTGGAAAAGCGTCTGTAACCATGAACCTATCTTCCTTTTCACTCAGACCTCAGATGAGGTCCAGTTTCAGGTACTTGCTTCAACCCAGGGTGGCTCTAAAACTCCCTCCATTCTTACAGCAGGCATTAAGTTCTTCCCCACACCTCAACTATTTCCTCAGTGACCCTAGACTCCAAAATAGTCCATTATACCTTTTAACAGCTTTCAATCACTGGACGAAGCTCACTCAACTCTAAACAGAATGTCCTAAAAACATGGACTATTTTTTCTTTTTCATTTGTAGAAACATGATTTTTCAATATGTTAGTTAAAAACTATATTTCTGGGCCCAGGGAGCATTCCTGAATTTGTTCACATATCTGTATTCCCTCCAGTATGTCACTTCCAGGAAGGAGAGCTAGCTTTATTCCTCTGTGTATAGCCCCTCCACTGAGCACAATTACTGAGTGTCGGCTGACTTCATTAGTGAACAACCTTGAATACTTACTGACCCTGAAGAAAATTTCTTTCCCCATGAGATATTCCAGTTAGGATGAGAGGTCTTGAGAAAACAATAGTTAAATGACATACACTACAAAACCCCCATAATGTTGAAGCTTATTAGTTCACTGGAACCAAACTACAAGGACTTCCCTGGTGGCTCAGATGGTAAAGAATCTGCCTGCAACACAGGAGACCCGGATTCAATCTCTGGGTTGGGAAGATGCCCAAGCAAAGGGAATAGCAATCCACTCCAGTATTCTTGCCTGGAGAATTCCATGGACAGAGGAGCCTGGCAGGCTACAGTCCATGGGGTAGCAAAAAGTTGGACATGACTGAGCCACTTTCACTTTCAAACTACAAAGAAAAATTTTCTTCATTTAGGCATTTTCAAAAAACTTCCTTACATTAATGTCCTCATAGAGTCTATAATTTATGGTTAATTTTCAACAAAATGAGCCCTTTACCAAGGCCTAGATAGATGGCCATATATTTTTCAGGTCTAAAACTTTAGGAATCAATTTCTATGGTACCATAAAATTGCTTTATGAAGGAAGGGATACTAGAGTTCCTCGATCGCTAAAACTGGATAAAGCCATAAAGTCCAAAGAAATAACACTGTAAAGTAAATTTTACAGATTTTCCATGTTGCCATTGCTTTTCTGCTGTTTTATAATCCTCTCTTCCAATCTAACACACTCTGCAAAAGAAAGAGTCTTAAAATAGTTTTTTACTAGAATGTAGATTCAAGGATTAGATTACGACAAACCTAAAAAGCAACCTAAATGGCTTTTAATATTTCTAATAATAAGTGAATAAAGTGTTCTTGTAGATAATACAGTGCCTCCATCCCCCAGACATGTTGAAGTAATAGCAAGGTGTTTCAAAAAACAACAAAAACTATGTCACTCGGTTAAGTATTTATTAAATATTTGTTTAATGCTAAAAAATAAACAATGACTACATCCCTCGTGAGTACTCAAATTGCTGGGAAAACATTGTTTATGACATTCTATAAAAGTTTATCAACTGTCGACATAATTTTTTTTTCTGAATGTTATAATAATCCTATTTTAATTATTGATTTATTCATCCCAGTTTAAATCTCCTTGGCTTGTTAGGCCAAAAATGAGAAAGGAGGAATAAAGTAAACCCAAAGTTGTGCTTTCAAGTTACAAAATAGTAGGCAGAATATAATGTGTTTTTATAATTAAAATATATTTCTGTGCATGGTCATTCCTGGGTAGGGATTCTTGGTGATTTTTTATCTCTTTCCTTTATCCTTATCCATATTTTTTGTTATTTCAATAGCAAAATATATGTAACTTATGTGATCTTTTAAAGTTAATTTCAAAATATAAGACAGAAAAAAACAAAACCATGGTACCCTTCTCTCTACAAATCATAGGTAGGAAGCAACTGAGTTTTGAAATTGAACTGGCATGGGGACAGGGGAATTAAATAAAAGCACCCAACAAATACCTAAGAGTGAGCCATTTACCTAAACCTTTGTGTTATTCTCAAACATTTCTTCTTCTGCTCAGTAAGATTTTTAAAAACCAACTGTGTCTCTATTTGTCCTTGAATGCCATGAAAGGACTGCAATATTCCACTGGGCCTCGTGTCTCCATTTCTGGAAGTTCATTTTCCTGACAAGTCTGGTTTTTAGGAAAGATAATCCATATATAAGGATTCTTTGACCCAGCTCCAATTCGGACACAGAAATAATGGTTCCTGTTTGTCAAGGAACCATAAAGAAACGAATCAATAACTTTCATAAGGTTATTTCAGAGTTCAATTCTTTCCCCAAGTGCCCTTCCTCAGACAGCTTAGATAAACAATACCTTTTTCATTTGGTTTCATTTTTAAGTTCATGTGAAGCTCTTTATCCACCCCCAAATAAAAGGGAGCAAAGGACACTTATTGGTAAGAAAAGGTAAGAGTCCTTGTATTTACATTAAATTCCCCCCTTGCAGGAAGAACAAACACAAGCCAAAAGCAAATAAAACAGAAAATGGTGATCCCTTTCCTGCTTGAGACCTATTTTTAAAATCTGCTATTGTTATTTAGTGTCTAAGTCATGTCCAACGCTTTTGTGACCCCCATGGACTGAAGTGTACTAGGCTCCACTGTCTATGGGATTTCCCAGGCAAGACTACTGGAGTGGGTTACCATTTTCTTCTCTAGGGGATCTTCCCAGCCCAGGGATTAGACCCATATCTCCTGAACTGACAGTGAGCCACCAGGGAAGCCTTGCTCCACACAATACCCCCTTATGGAGTTTGTTCTGCACACCAAGGACTGAAGTAGTTTCACATTTTAGCATTCTGGAGTGATTAGCTTGTACCTGATCTCCTCCTGCTGTTGTCTTAAAATGATAAAGTTGAAGGAATCAATCATAAGAAGATCAGCTTAGATACAGAAACAGCTTAGATACATCATGAACCACAGATAAAAAGATAGCTTCTTTATACAACTGCAAATGTCTCTGTTCACTTGGCTGACAAGAAATCCTGAAAAGCACGGCAAGTTAACATCACGTTCTTGTACATATGTCTTAGAATAGTGAGCTAGCACTGGTGGAGGAGCAGAAAGGAAAGGAAAGGAAAGGGAACAAGCTACTACCAAGGGCCAGTACTTCTCCAGATCTCCCACACACTCAGCATCTCAGAGGCCCTCCCAGCATCTTGTGGACATAGCATCACTACGCTACTTTTTCAATGATGGAACAAGGTGTGAAAAGGCTGAGTGAATTGTCCAGAACACATCTAGTAATGGGTGGATCTGGGATTCAAATCCATCCTTTTTTCTTCTAGGCTGTACTTTTATCAGGTAACATTAATAACAATTAATGCTTTATTACATATACATATGTATGCCTTATTTGGGGGCTTCCCAGGTGGCTCCAGTAGTAAAGAACGCACCTGCCAATGCAAGTAGACGTAAGAGGCATGAGTTTGATCCCTGGGTTGCGAAGATCCCCTGGAGGAGGGCATGGCAACCCACTCCAGTATTCTTACCTGGAGAATCCCATGGACAGAGGGGCCTGGCGGGCTGCAGTCCATAGAGTCAGAATTGAACACAACTGAAGTGACTTAGCATTTACCTATGCATGCCTTATTTTATGTATGTAGTGTGTGTATAGATAGATAGATAGATAGATACTAGAGAGCAGTCTTACCATTTCAAATCACTCTTCCACTTTCTCACTTTAATAGGCCAATAAGATGGGATAAACTATGGCAGTGCTGCTAATTTTCAGGGGAAAGCACTGTGAGGTTAATTGACACGCCTGCCTAACAGACTCCCTAGTGCCTCCAACAGCACACTCCCAGCCCCTCTTCATCTAATTTTCACACATCCTCCAAGTCTCAGCTGAAACATCACCTCTTCAGGGAGACCTTCTCTGCCTCCTTAACTAAGTCAGTATTTCCCTGTCTCATGTTCCCAAAGCTCCCCCTGCTTCCATAAAGCCAATCTTATTTCTCCAAGTTCTTTTGGCACAGTAAAGAAAAATAAGAGAGAGGGCATCTTCTGGATATCAGATGCCTTGGCATGTTCACATCTTTCATATATCTTCCTAAAATATTTTGAGATTCGTATTATCATCATCTCCATTTTACAGATAAGGAAACCAAGAGACCGAGAGTCTAGGTAATATTCCCAAAGCTTGTAAGTGACTGTCAGTTCAGTCACTCAGTCCTGTCCAACTTTTGGCAGCCCCATGGACTGCAGCACACCAGGCTTCCCTGATCATCACCAACTCCCGAAACTCACTCAAACTCATGTCCTTCGAGTCGTTGATGCCATTGAACCATCTCATCCTCTGTCGTACCCTTCTCCTCCTGCATTCAATCTTGCCCAGCATCAGGGTCTTTTCAAATGAATCAGTTCTTCTCATCAGGTGACCAAAGTATTAGAGTTTCAGCTTCAGCATCAGTCCTTCCAGTGAATATTCGGGACTGATTTCTTTAGGATGGACTGGTTGGATCTCCTTGCAGTCCAAGGGACTCTCAAGAGTCTCCTCCAATACCACAGTTCAAAAGCATCAATTCTCTTGTGCTCAGCTTTCTTTATGGTCCAACTCTCACATCCATACATGACTACTGGAAAAACCATAGCTTTGACTAGATGGACCTTTGTTGGCAAAGTAATGAGAGACATTACTATCTATCTAGGTAATGTCTAGAGACATTACATGCTATCTAGGTTGGTCATAACTTTTCCTCCAAGGAGTAAGCGTCTTTTAATTTGATGGCTGCAATCACCATCAGCAGTGATTTTGGAGCCCCCCAAAATAAAGTCAGCCACTGTTTCCCCATCTATTTGCCATGAAGTGATGGGACCGGATGCCATGATCTTAGTTTTCTGAATGTTGAGCTGTAAGCCAACTTTTTCACTCTCCTCTTTCACTTTCATCAAGAAGCTCTTTAGTTCTTCTTCACTTTCTGCCATAAGGGTGGTGTCATCTGCATACCTGAGGTTATGGATATTTCTCCCGGCAATCTTGATTCCAGCTTGTGCTTCATCCAGCCCAGCATTTCTCATGATGTACTCTGTTTAGCAGTTAAATAAGCAGGGTGGCAATATACAGCTTTGATGTACTCCTTTCCCGATTTGGAACCAGTCTGTTGTTCCAGGTTCAGTTCTAACTGTTGCTTCTTGACTTGCATACAGATTTCTCAGGAGGCAGGTCAGGCGGTCTGGTATTTCTCCCTATATCTGAATCAATGTACATTTGACTCTGAAGCTTCCATTTTTCCCACCATACCCACATCTGTACCCACAGCCTTGGTCTATGGACACAAAGTTATATAACAAGTTATCCAGCATATCAACTCAAGTACCAATGCCAATATGGTAAGTGCATGTTCAATTGCGTCTGACTCTTTGTGATTCTATGGATCATAACCTGCCAGGCTTCTCTGTCCATGTAATTTTCTCAGCAAGAATACTGGTGTGAGTTCTTCCAGGTGATCTTCCTGACCCAGGGATCTAACCTCATTTCCTGCATCTCCCACATTGCAGGCAGACCCTTTACCACTGCCACTGGGGAGGACAATACAGTAGAGTGGATAAACATGGGTTCAAATACCGATTCAATTACTTCCTAGCTTTGGGAACTTAAGACAAATCGTTTAGCTTTTTTGAGCTTCCATTTCCTAATATATAAACTAAGGATAAGATAGGACCCGATAGGGTGACAGTGAAGATGAAATAAAGTAATATACTTACTTAGCACAGTGACTAGTGCATGAAAAGCACTTAATAAATGTCAGCTATGAGTTTGATTACTTGCCACTATCTTAACCAGTTGACCACAGTATTTTCTGTGACAGAGGGAATACTTGTAGCATTTAGAGATTTATTTAGAAAATCCCTCCAGCTTTCAAGATAAGGGAAAGTTTACTTTCCTATAGTTTAAATGTTTACAAAATATTATTCTATAGAGTGTTGTGGAAATTATAATCCTAGAGTATTATACAAACAAAATACTCTTCAAAATATAGAATAAAATTAAATATCCACTGAATGTGCTTCACATTCCAAATTCTGAAGCAATGGAAACACAGGCTTAGCTCTTCTATTTTTATCCCCAGCTTTCCATTTGTTCTAACACAATCCTGTTACAGTAAAAGCCCAACCTAAGAGGACTCCAGTGACAAAATAACCCTCATAAATTCCTGGAGATGTTAACCACAGAAAGTCCTATAGTGAATAAAAAATCTGTCTCATATTTCCACTCAAAGTAATCCAGTTACTAGGGAGAATCTAGGATAGCTTAAGCTTGAAATTGCTTTTTTTAATTCTCTCTAGCAATTCAACTCTCAAAAACTTTATTTCCTATTTCTAAAGCAAATGGAGAAAAAAATCAAACATTCAAAATGTTTGCACATGAAATTAAAGTATAGCTATACCATTATCTCTCATATTAAAATTATTTATTTTTTTGTCTTCCACTCCCCACTCGATCATTCTCATCTGTTCTATAATTAGTTGTTTACATCTATCTCCCTCCCCAAAATTGAGGATAATTTCTTTACACAGAGGTAGCTTTGCATTCTCATAGTGACTGAAACATGGCAGGCACTTATAATTATTTTGACTGAGTTAATGAATGGATGGATGGGTGGATGGATAGACATTCCCAAAACTAAATAATTGCTAGCAATTTTGTGATGTAATTGCTGAAAGTCAAATACACAGACAATAGCACGTCATTCTCCAAGCTGCTCTTGTGGCTGCAGTAGCCCATTTCAATATGTGCTATTTGAGATCCAGCCTTCTAGACCAATGTTTCCAACAAGACTTTTGTTCTAAAAGGGTCCCTCTATTTCTGCCTGGTGCTACTTACTGTATTCCAGCATGCCAAAGCTGCATCATAGCACTTGAAGCTATGCAGCAAAACCTTCATCCCTAACTTTTCCTTCTAGCTAGTCTCTTGGCAGTTGGTCTAGTTAAACTGGCCAACCAGTAAATGGTTGGGAGTTGTATTGGCACTCACATTCCACCAGGTAAATCCACATTCCACAATGTCTGTTGTCAGGCCCAGCCAAGGCCTTGAGTCTAAGACTTCAACACTGGTGAGCCAGCCTCATGATTTAATGTAGAGCATGCTGCTAAACAGGGACAATGCAACCCCAAGAGGCATTTAAAATTTTGCTTTGAAGAATAAAGGTTAGGATGTTACTGGCATTTAATAGACAAGGATCATAAATTCCAGATGTCTTGTAACAAGCAAGACATTCCAACACCTAGAAAACTGTCCCACTTTCACATGACTTTCAAGTGTCCCACAAAAAACATTCACAGCAATGAAAAATCTGTTTATAGTTATCTGATTATACATCTCAACTGTTCCTGATCTACACATAAATATAAAGACTTTATTGAGTGCTAATAATATACACTGAATTGTCTAGGAAATTAACTAATATGTAACTTAAACAAAGATGTTACTTTATTTTGTTTAGAATTTAATGAAGATAACAGAAGACAATAAAAACATATTGGAGAGTTTATAAAAGCTATGAATATTTCATCAAATAACCTGAGCGACTAAACTGAACTGTTTCTGACTGATGCTCTTTTCATGTTGCTGTCATTGGACTCTCCTTCCAGAAGCAAAATTATCTTGACTCTCCTTACAGAGGCTATTTAGAACATCCTAACATGGAAAAGACCCTGATGCTGGGAAGGATTGGGGGCAGGAAGAGAAGGGGATGACAGAGGATGAAGTGGCTGGATGGCATCACCGACTCGATGGACATGAGTTTGGGTAGACTCCGGGAGTTGGTGATGGACAGGGAGGCCTGGCGTGCTGTGATTCATGGGGTCGCAAAGAGTCGGACACGACTGAGCGACTGAACTGAACTGATAAGCATAGTTAATTTCAAATTGCAAAACAGAAAACAAACATATGAGATCAATTTTGCTTAACGCACACACACACAATAACAACAACTACCAGAAGGATAAGTAATAGAAAACCCCAAACTGAAACATTAACAACAAAATGTATGGAAACCACAGAAAAGAGCATGGGAGACACAAGGAACATGATATAAGGTTTAATATATCGGCAACTGAGTCCTGAGAAAGAAATAGCAGAAAATAGGCAGAAACAAACTTTTCAAGAAATAAAACCCAAGAATTTCTCCAAACAGAAGAAAAACATCAAGCCATAGATTCAAGAAGTACTATGTACATCAAGTAGAATACACATAAAGAAAATACCTAAGGACATCAGGGTAAGACTACAAAAAAATCCACAGCAAAGAAAAAAAAATTTTTTCCTCCGACTTCTCCCTACCTTCTCCAACCCCAGTCTTGATAACCACCTTTCTACTGTCAGTTTCTATAAGTTTGCCTTTAAAAAAAAAAAAAATTCAGCATATAGCTAATACCATGCAGTCTTTCCTAATGTGGCTTATTTCACATAACACAATGCCCTCCAGATTCATCCACACTGTTGCAAACTTAGAACTTCCTTCCTTTTTAAAGCTGAACAATATTTCATTGTATTTATATATGCTATATTATCTTTATCCATTCATTCATCAAAAGACAATTAGGTTGTTTTCATAGAGAAAAATCTTCAAAGCCACAGAGGAATTAACTTCAAAGATTAATACTAAAATTGACAGCTAACTTCTCCACCAAAAAAAAAAAAAAAATGGTGAAAGGCAGAAAACAAATATTTAAAGTAAGAAAAAAAACAATCATCAACTTAGAACTGTATACCTAACAAAAATATCCTTGAACAATGAAAATGAGATAAAGATATTTTAAATTAATAACATGTGTGAGAATTTGTCACCTACAAGCTCAAACTAAAGACATGAAAATATTAAATAAATTTCTGCAGGCAAAAAGCAAATGATTCTAGACGGAAACACAGTAATGTAAGAAGGAATTTAGAGTAATCAAAACATCAAATATGCAAGCAACCTAAATAAATAACTGTACAAAACAAAATGTTGTGAGATTTGAAATATATGTAAGTTTAAAATGCCTAATAAAAATAACAAGATAGTAGAGGAATAAATAAAGCTGCAATGTTTCAAGGTTCTAGTATTAGTTGGGAGGAGATAAATAAAATGATTACTACATACTGTAATTTCTCGGATAACCGTTAAAGAAATAAAGCATGTATAACTAAAAAGCTAATGTGAAATTAGATACACACAAAAAAGATTAGATCCAAAAGACAAACAGAGAAAAAACAGAAGAGAAGTGACAAATAGAAAACAAATAGCAATATTAAATGTAAACCTTAAATTACAAATGATTACAGGCTTCCCTGGTGGCTCAGATGGTAAAGAATCTGCCTGCAATGTGGGAGACCTGCGTTTGATCACTGGGTTGGGAAGATCACTTGAGAAGGGAATGGCAACCCACTTCAGTATTCTTGCCTGGAGAATTCCACCGACAGAGAAGCCTGGTGGGCTACATTCCACAGGATTGGAAAGAGTTGGATACAACTGAGTGACTGAGCACACAGCATATGAATAATCACATGGACAAAAAGTGTTAAAGGATAAAAACTGTCAGACTGGATGAAAAACAGAACAGTTGATACAATAATATTGAGAGCCTTTATCATAAAATATGAGCTGAATTTCCCAAAATAAAACCCCATATGTAGATATGTATCCTTGTTGTTTAGTCTCTCACTCGTGTCCAAATCTTTGCAACCCCACGGACTGCAGCACACCAGGCTTCCCTGTCCTTCACCATCTCCTAGAGTTTGCTCAAATTCAGGTCCATTGGGTCAGTGATGCCACCCAACCATCTCATTCTCTGTCATCCCCTTCTCCTGCCCTCATCTTTCCCAACATCAGAGACTTTTTCCAATGAATTGGCTCTACACATCAGGTGCCCAGAGTATTGGAGCTTCGCTTCAGTATCAGTCCTTCCAAAGAATATTCAAGATTGATTTCCCTTAGGATTGACTGGTTTGATCTCCTTGCTGTCCAAGGGACTCTCAGGAGTCTTCTCCAGCACCACAGTTCAAAAGTATCAATTCTGTGCCATTTAGGCTTCTTTATGATCCAACTCTTGGATTTGTATATGACTACTGGAAAAACCATAGCTTTGACTATACAGACCTCTGTTGGTAAAGTGATGTCTTTGCTTTTCAATACACTGTTCAGGTGTCACAGCTTTTTTCCCAAGGAGCAGGAATCTTTTAATTTCATGGCTGCAGGCACCAACTGCAGTGATTTTGGAGACCAAGAAAATAAAATCTGTCACTGTTTCCATTGTTTCCCCACCTACTTGCCATGAAGTGATAGAAATGGATGCCATGATCTTAGTTTTTTGAATGTTGGGTTTTAAGCCAGCTTTTTCACTCTCCTCTATTACTTTCATCAAAAGTCTCTTTAGTTCCTCTTTGCTTTCTGACATTAGGGTGTTGTCTTCTACATATCTGAGGTTATTGACCTTTCTCCTGGCAATCTTGATTCCAGCTTGTGAGTCATCCAGCCCAGCACATTGCATGATGAGCTCTATATTAAGTTAAATAAGCAATGTGACAATATACAGCCTTGATGTACTTCTTTCCCCATTTGGAACCAGTCCATTTTTCCATATCTGGTTCTAACAGTTGTTTCTTGACCTGCACATAGGTTTTGCAGGAGGCAGGTAAGGTGGTATGGTATTCCCATCTCTTGAAGAATTTTCCACAGTTTGTTGTGATCCACACAGTAAAACATTTCATGCAAAGATGGGCTCAATAAAGGACAGAAATGGTATGGACCTAACAGAAGCAGAAGATATTAAGAAGAGGTGGCAAGAATACACAGAAGAACTGTACAAAAAAGATCTTCACGACCCAGATAATCATGATGGTGTGATCACTCACCTAGAGCCAGATACCCTGGAATGTGAAGTCAAGTGGGCCTTAGAAAGCATCACTATGAACAAAGCTAGCGGAGGTGATGGAATTCCAGTTGAGCTATTTCAAATCCTGAAAGATGATGCTGTGAAAGTGCTGCACTCGATATGCCAGCAAATTTGGAAAACTCAGCAGTGGCCACAGGACTGGAAAAGGTCAGTTTTCATCCCAATCCCAAAGAAAGGCAATGCCAAAGAATGCTCAAACTACCACACAATTGCACTCATCTCACACGCTAGTAAAGTAATGCTCAAAATTCTCCAAGCCAGGCTTCAGCAATATGTGAACCGTGAACTTCCAGATGTTCAAGCTGGTTTTAGAAAAGGCAGAGGAACCAGAGATCAAATTGCCAACATCTGATGGATCATCGGAAAAGCAAGGGAGTTCCAGAAAAACATCTATTTCTGCTTTATTGACTATGCCAAAACCTTTGACTGTGTGGATCACAGTAAACTGTGGAAAATTCTGAAAGAGATGGGAATACCAGACCATTTGACCTGTCTCTTGAGAAACCTGTATGCAGGTCAGGAAGCAACAGTTACAACTGGACATGGGACAGACTGGTTTCAAATAGGAAAAGGAGTACGTCAAGGCTGTATATTATCACCCTGCTTATTTAACTTATATGCAGAGTACATCATGAGAAACCTGGGCTGGAAGAAACACAAGCTGGAATCAAGATTGCTGGGAGAAATATCAATAACCTCAGATATGCAGATGACACCACCCTTATGGCGGAAAGTGAAGAAGAACTAAAAAGCCTCTTGATGAAAGTGAAAGAGGAGAGTGAAAAAGTTGGCTTAAAGCTCAACGTTCAGAAAACTAAGATCATGGCATCTGGTCCCATCACTTCATGGGAAATAGATGGGGAAACAGTGGAAACAGTGTCAGACTTTATTTTTGGGGGCTCCAAAATCACTGCTGATGGTGATTGCAGCCATGAAATTAAAAGACGCTTACTCCTTGGAAGGAAGGTTATGGCCAACCTAGATAGCATATTTAAAAGCAGAGACATTACTTTGCCAACAAAAGTCTGTCTAGTCAAGGCTATGGTTTTTCCAGTGGTCATGTTTGGATGTGAGAGTTGAATGGTGAAGAAAGCTGAGCGCCAAAGAATTGATGCTTTTGAACTGTGGTGTTGGAGAAGACTCTTAAGAGTCCCTTGGACTGCAAGGAGATCCAATCAATCCATCCTAGAGGAGATCAGTCCTGGGTGTTCATTGGAAGGACTGATGTTGAAGCTGAAACTCCAATACTTTGGCCACCTCATGCGAAGAGTTGACTCATTGGAAAGGACCCTAATGCTGGGAAGGATTGGGGGCAGGAGGAAAAGGGGATGACAGAGGATGAGATGGTTGGATGGCATCACTGACTCGATGGACATGGGTTTGGGTAAACTCCGGGAGTTGGTGATGGACAGGGAGGCCTGGCGTGCTGCAGTTCATGGGGTCGCAAAGAGTCGGACACGACTGAGCGACTGAACTGACACAGTAAAAGGTTTAACATAATCAATAAGGCAGAAGTAGATGTTTTTCTGGAATTCTCTTGCTTTTTCTATGATACAACGGATGCTGGCAATTTGATCTCTGGTTCCTTTGCCTTTTCTAAATCCAGATTGTACATCTGGAAGTTCTCAGTTCACATACTGTTGAAGCCTAGCTTGAAGGATTTTGAGCATTACCTCGCTAGCATGTGAAATGAGCACAATGGTATGGTAGTTTGAACATTCTTTGGCATGGCCCTTCTTTGGGATTAGAATGAAAACTGATCTTTTTCAGCCCTGTGGCCACTGCTGAGTTTTCCAAACCTGCTGGCATAAGATATACGTATATTTGTATGTATTTATACCTCTTCATCAATCAAAATAAGATTTTAGACACTAATTTCTTAAAGAATTCAATTCACCAAGAACTTATTGAGGATTCTTCCTTGTCAGATACAATATGCAAGTACGGAAAAATATAGCCCAAACCAGAGACAGAATAATACAACCCAGTCCCTTATATTTGCCCTTGAACTTGAAATACAATCAAAGAAGCAAGAGTTTTGAAACAACTACACAAAAAGCAAAAGACAAGAAGTGAAGAAAAAACCTAGTATAGAAAAAGAACACTAGACAGAGTCAGAATCTGCTTTGACCAAGATGGGCACAGTAGACAAGCCATGTGCATGGGTCTCAGATTCCTCTTCCATAAAATTCAGAGACCAGACTATATATCCATAATCTAGAAATGAGTTTTGGGACCAAAAAATCCTGGGCTGGAATTCAGTTCCCTGCCTTAATAATTACAAAACCTTAAGCAAGACAATTATCCCAACTCAACCTCAGTTTCCTTTTATGTAAAAAAGAATAAAGATAATAAAATCTACCCAGGAGGATAAATTAGTTAACACATTTGCATTTCTTGGCACAGTGCCCAGAAATTACAGTGTAGAGCAGTGACTCCCCCTTCTCCAACTTTAGACCTTCCTGTACCCAGATAAATCTCTCCATGACCTCTGCTACTCAGAGGAATCATCACTATACCCTGTGCAGAATTTATAAAGTAGCCCATTGGTTGTTGGATTTTTTTTCTCTTGTGTGTATTTCATAACCAATTTCATCAGTATACCAACCACTCTTCATTATGTGCAAGCAAGTTAGAAATCAAACATTTCAAAATATGATACCATATAAATGTTTTTTGAAAAAAATCGATTTATTTAACTTAATGTTAACTTGAAGTTAACTTTATTTAACTTATTTAACTTAAGGCAGAGTACAATTTCTCAAACCCCCCTTTAAAATGCCCAGTACACAAAGTTACTACTTGCTGCTGCTGCTACTGCTGCTGCTAAGTCGCGTCAGTTGTGTCCAACTCCGTGCGACCCCATAGATGGCAGCCCACCAGGCTCCGTCATCTCTGGGATTCCCCAGGCAAGAATACTGGAGTGGGTTGCCATTTCCTTCTCCAGTGCACGAAAGGGAAAAGTGAAAGTGAAGTCGCTCAGTCATGTCCGACTCCCAGCGACCCCATGGACTGCAGCCTACCAGGCTTCTCCGTCCATGGGATTTTCCAGTCAAGAGTACTGGAGTGGGGTGCTATTGCCTTCTCCGAAGTTACTACTTACTAAGCAACTAATAACACATAAATACAATGGTGTGATCACTCACCTAGAGCCACACATCCTGAAGTCTGAAGCTAAGTGGGCCTTAGGAAGCATCACTATGAACAAAGCTAGCAGAGGTGATGGAATTACAGCTGAGCTATCTCAAATCCTAAAATATGATGCTCTTAAAGTGCTGCACTCAGTATGCCAGCAAATTTGGAAAACTCAGCAGTGGCCACAAGACTGGAAAAGTTCAGTTTTCATCCCAATCCCAAAGAAAGGCAATGCCAAAGAATGTTCAAGCTACTGCACAATTGCACTCATCTTACACACTGGCAAAGTAATGCTCAAAATTCTCCAAGCCAGGTTTCAACAGTACATCAACCATGAACTTCCAGACATTCAAACTGGATTTAGAAAAGGCAGAGGAACCACAGATCAAATTTCCAATATCTGCTGGATCATAGAAAAAGCAAGAGAATTCCAGAAAACTACCTACTTCTGCTCTATTGATTACATCAAAGCCTTTGACTGTGTAGATCACAACAAAATGTGGAAAATTCTTTAAGAGATGGGAATACCAGATCAACTTACCTGCCTCCTGAGAAATCTGTATGCAGGTCAAGAAGCAACAGTTAGAACCAGACATGGAACAATGGACTGGTTCCAAATAGGGAAAGGAGTACATCAAGGCTGTATATTGTCACCCTGCTCATTTAACTTCTATGCAGAGTACATCATGCGAAATGCCAGGTTGGATGAAGCACAAGCTGGAATCAAGACTGCTGGGAGAAATATCAATAATCTCAGATATGCAGATGATACCACGCTTATGGCAGAAAGCAAAGAAGAACTGAAGAGCCTCTTGATGAAAGTGAAAGAGGAGAGTGAAAAAGTTGGCTAAAAACTCAACATTCAGCAAATGAAGATCATGGCATCCGGGCCCACCACTTCATGGCAAATAGATGGGGAAATGATGGAAACAGGGACAGACTTTATTTTGGGGGGGCTCTGAAATCACTGTGGATGGTGATTTCAGCCATGAAATTAAAAGACACTTACTCCTTGGATGAAAAGCTATGACAAACCTAGACGGCATATTAAAAAGCAGAGACATTTCTTTAACAACAAAGGTCCATCTAGTCAAGGCTATGGTTTTTCCAGTGGTCAGGTATGGATGTGAGAGTTGGACCATAAAGAAAGTTGAGCTCCAAAGAACTGATGCTTTTGAACTGGTACCGGAGAAGACTCTTGAGAGTCCCTTGGCCTGCAAGGAGATCCAACCAGTCAATCTAAAGGAGATCAGTCCCAAATACTCATTGGAAGGACTGATGCTGAAACTGAAGCTCCAATATTTTTGCAACCTAATGCAGAGTACTGACTCATTGGAAAAGACCCTGATGTTGGACAAGATTGAAGGCAGGAGGAGAAGGGGATGACAGTGGATGAGATGGCTGGAGGGCATCAGCGACTCGATGGACATGAGTTTGAGCAAGTTCCGAGAGTTGGTGATAGACAATGAAGACTGGCGTGCTGCAGTCCATGGGGTCGCAAAGAGTCAGACACAACTAAGTGACTGTACTGAACTGATTATATATGTGTATGTATGTATACATATATGTGTATATTATAGATGCACATCTATAGTGTGTATATACCTATAAAATACATATTACATGTATATTATGTATTGTGTGTATTTGTTGTGTAATCGCTAAGTTATGTCCAACACTTTTGCAGCCACATGGACTATAGCACCAGACTCCTCTGTCCACAGTATTCTTCAGGCAAGAATACTGGAATGGGCTGCCATTTCCTTCTCCACAGCATCTTTATCACCGAGGGATCAAACCCAGGGAATCCCTGGTGGCTCAGTGGTAAAGATTCCACCTGGCAATGCAGGTCCAACCCCTGCACCAGAAAGATCCGTGGAGAAGGGAATGGCACCCACTCCAATATTATTGCCTGGGAAATCCCATGGACAGAGGAGCCTGGCGGGCTACATTCCATGGGGTCAAAAAAGAGTCATATATGATTTAGCGACTAAAAACAACAAATATGTGTATTTATATAACATTTAATCCCCACAAAGATCCTATAAATTAGTTATTATTGCTCTTGTTTTATAAGTAAATGTTTTTTTAAAAAACTCCAGAAACTTAAAGAAAGTATTTGGTCAGTAATTGTACAATTGATGAAGCCAGGGTTTGAAGCCAAGCTTGCTTGGTTTCAAGAACCAAAGTCTTTCAACTGAAAAATTATAGTTCTGATGAGAACAGTTCTCAACAGGTTTGAGCAAAACTGATCAACAGATCTAATTGACTTTGGCTGCTGTTGCCACCCCCACCATATCCTTGCAGTTGGCAAGGATTTCGAGAAGGGAGGGAATCAGAGACCAACAAGGCAGCTAGCCTTCCCTCGGCAATCTTATTCTCAACATCTTGAGATCTTAAACTTCTAAGGAAACAAAACCAGTTTCTCCTCTGGCAATGTTTTAGGAAGCTTTCTATAAAGCCACATGGCATAATAAAATAATAATGTTATGGCAACAAAACTGTACTAGACAACACTGCTCAAAGCAACATTCTTAATCTTGGCAAGTGAGAAGAGTTTAATAATTACTTAGCTGTGACCATTTCCAGTTCCTGGGTTCATAGTGGAAATGCTCTTCTACATTTCTAAGGCAGAGACAGTAAACAGGTTTTATCACTTACATAAGCGGTGGAAAAAAGCCATTTAAAATAGGAGGAAAATCCTGAAGTTCTGTCCAGGTAGGTTAAATGAGGAAAATTACTATTGTCTGTCACGTGATCAGAGTTCAGTTATAGAAAGGACTGTAGGTGACCTGTGCCATATGTCCTCTGATGCTGGAGCCAACGTTATGTACCCTAAAATACTGTTCACACTGTTACTTGATCTGTGAATTAAATCGTAAAAGAAAGGCATATAAAAAAAAAAACAAAACTGGCTGAGCGAAAAGCACTGAGATGATCAACTTTAATGATAAATTAATCAACTACACTTTACTTTCCTTATTTTTCCATTAAGGTATTCAACATTTTCCACACATGTAAACTCTCCCTTATTCATAAACAGTTTACAAAATGGGCTTCTGTTCTTCATCATCTACTGTTCCCAAGAACACCCTGGCACAGACCATGACTGGCATAGAGATTTGCCTCTTCACCTCTGGAAACATGGATCCTACCCCCATTTCAAATCAGGAGGAAATTAAGTGCCAGTTCTAATGGGAATGACATATTGACTAAGTACTTAGACCAAGCAATCCACTCACAGTCAGCAAAATACACAGTGGTTGTATTCTCTAACGACACAAGAATGCTTGATTAGATTTGCTTCAAGCCTCACCGTTTGCCAGGAAGGCACTGAAGAGAAGCAGGTATCAAGTGTCTCCAAGGAAGACTCTCCCAGGGTTCACTGTTAAATCCAGAAGCAGAATTCAAGGCAATTACACTTCTGGTACAATTACCAGCATCACCCACTCCCTGCCAAGTGAAGAGACTTGGCAGCTGAATAATGCAGCTTTCATTTTACATTTCCACTCCAATTAGCTGACAGTACTAGTCAATTGGCTGAATTAAACAAAATGGAAGGGAAGTTGAAAGGCCTCTGTGTGATTTACAGAGCAGTGCCTTCGAGAACAATGATGAGATGAAAGGGACTGAAAACAGAATTAGGGGACCCATCGCAATAAAAGGGCAGGCTGCTGATGACCCACAGATGGGATGGATGGTTTGAATGGTGCACCAGAGATATTTCAGCTTAACACCCATCTCAACTACTGTTTGTTTGACTAATGGCAAGAGAATTAAATTGCTGCCCTGCAAGGTCTGGTTGGGACATATTAACACTATACAGCAGAGACATGCAAAAACACACATTCTCTTGAGAATGTCAAGCTTCCCTCATTCTGCCTCACAGTCAACATTTACAGAGAAATTAATGAACAGAGAGCAAAGTCCCACATGTGTGTGTGTGCATGTGTGTGTGTGTATGTGTGAGTGCATGCACACGCTCAGTCACTCCAGAGCTGTTAAAGAAACAGACATTGAGTTTCCAGTAGGGCTCACAGTCTTATCAGTGAGATGCAATGCACACAGGAAATAAGGAGAATATACGATGAACAGTGGAAGGAGATATGCTTGAATAACTAAACCATTAGAATCTGCACACTAGTGTCAGTATCTTAGGTGAATCCCACAGAAGAGTTCTAGTAGATTTCACTGTTGTCCTCACGGGTCTGGATGGGTAACTCCAAGAACTCTTCGAGAACTGAGCAGAATCAACCAATGCCTTAGGCCCTGTAACAGTCCATACTGAACCTCAGCAAGTTCCATGGTACTGCCCTGCTCTCCTAGATTCTTCCAAAGGTTGTGCTGTTGTTCAGTCACTTAGTCATGTCAGACTCTTTGCAACCCCATGGACTGCAGAACACCAGGTTACCCTCTCCTTCTCTATCTCCCAGAGTTTGTTCAAACTCATGTTCATTGAGTCGGTGATGCCATCTAACCATCCCATCCTCTGTTGCCCCCTCCTCCTCCTGCTCTCAATCTTTCCCAGCATCAGGGTATTTCCAATGAGTCAGCTCTTTGCATCAAGTGGCCAAAGTATTAGAGCATCAGCTTCAGCATCAGTCCTTCCCATGAATATTCAGGGTTGATTTCCTTTCCTTTAGGATTGACTGGTTTGATCTCCTTGCGGCCCAAGGGACTCTCAACAGTCTTCACTACCATAGTTCAAAAGCATCAGTTCTTTGGCACTCAGCCTTCTTTATGGTCCAACTCTCACATCTGCACACGAATACTGGAAAAACCATAGCGTTGACCATTCATTCCAGGGCTTACGGAGGTTAATGACAGCCCTGCAGACAGCCTGGGAGAGTTCAATCTGATTGAACTATGGATGAGCCTGAGATTTCCAGCACCTCTTGGGGGAAGGATGCCATTAACAATAGAGTACACATTATAATTTACTTCCTTATAGATTCATCCAAAATTTTGAGCCTTTATCCATTTTTGACCCTGTGATTGAGATTTAATTTAGAGTGGAAAGGTTCTGTGATCTTGTCCCAAAGCTCAATGTCAAATGTGTGAAAGAGGAAGAGTTCATTCTGTGAATCCGGGATTGCTATGTTCTTCTTGGTGGCTCAAGGTCTCAAAATACTGTAGAACCTCACGTCCATGAACCATGTTGCTCAATGCACAGCAAGTGGTTCAACATGGATTCCATTCTAAAGGTGGGAAGATGGTCATCCATTAACTCAAAGAGTGAATTAGCAAGGATGAGATCTCTGTAGAAACAGCATTTGGGGAATGAGAGTCCTTTCCAAGACATATCAAAATATTTAGTGAGAGCCAACAGACAACTCTTAACAAATACAGCAAACAGCATTCTGTTGAGCTGCCCTGCAAAAGAACAAAGCCACATTTTTTAAAGTTTCTACTTAATATACAAAAATGATTAATGACCTGGATAACCACAATGATGTAATCACTCACCTAGAGCCAGACATCTTGGAGTGGGAAGTCAAGTGGAAGTCAAGGAAGCATCATTATGAACAAAGCTAGTCAAAGATTTCGGGGAAAAATATCAATAAATTTAGATACACAGATGACACCATCCTCATGACAGAAAGCAAAGAGGAACTAAAAAGCTTCTTGAGTAAGGTGAACAAGGAGAGTGAAAAAGTTGACTTAACATTCAACATTCAAAAATTGAAGATCATGGTATCCAGTCCGATCACTCCATGGCAAATAGATGGGGAAATGATGGAAACAGGGAAAGATGTTATTTTCTTGGACTCCAAAATCACTACAAATGGGGACTGCAGCCATGAAATTAAAAGACATTTGCTCCTTGGAAGAAAAGGCATGACAAACCTAGACAGCATATTAAAAAACAGAGACATTACTTTGCCAGCAAAGGTCTGCATAGTTAAAGCTATGGTTTCTCCAGCAGTCATGTACGGATATGAGAGTTGTATCGTAGAAAAGGCTGGGCACCGAAGAATTGATGCTTTTGAACTGTGGTGCTGGAGAAGACTCTTGAGAGTCCCTTAAACTGCAAGGAGATCCAACCAGTCAATCCTAAAGGAAATCAGTCCAGAATATTTATCGGAAGGATTCATGCTGAAGCTGAAACTCCAATACTTTGGCCATCTAATATGAAGAGTCACTCTTTGGAAAAAGACCCTGATGCTGGGAAAAACTGAAGGCAGGAAGAAAGGGAACCAACAGAGGATGAGATGGTTGGATGGCATCACTGACTCAATGGACATGAGTTTGAGCAAGCTCCAGAAGATGGTAAAGGACAGGGAAATCTGGCGTGCTGCAGTCCATGGGGTCACAAAGAGTTAGACATGACTGAGTAACTGAACAACAACAAGAAGATATGCAAAAATACTTGAGTAAATTTACTATCAATTTTCAACTATCAATTAATCAGCCCAGAAGTTATATACTATCACATTAACTCTGTATACACAGGGATTTGTTACAGAGAAGGGAGAAAAAAAAAAAGTCTTAAAAAGTGACTAAAGACCACTAAAGAAATTTGGTATCATTAATCTTTATAATAAATTCTATAGTCCCACTTTTTTAGTTAAAACAAAAAAAGATAGCTGCTCACATATAACTTTTTATCAAAAAATGTGTTATTTTCTTTTAAAAGAAAAAGAAAAATGCTTCTAGACAAGTTTAGCCCTCCTAAAACTGAGTCCCCTGTCAAGTCTGTGATTAACCTCTCTATCCAAATTTCATTCTCTTTCCTGTCCCACCTCTGTTGCCCTCAAGATTGAGAAGTATCAAAGAAAACTCTTTGGAACCCCATGAACTGACAACAGTGATGTCCTTCCATCCCAGAGTTTGCATCAAATTCATTCATTCAGTGATGCCATCCAACCATCTCATTCTCTGTAGTCCCCTTCTCCTCCTGCCCTCAAGCTTTCACAGCAACAGGGTGTTTTCCAATGAGTCAGCTCTTCACATCGGGTGGTCAAAGTATTGGAGCTTCAGCATCAGTTTGTGCAATGAATATTCAGGGTTGATTTTCTTTAGAATTGACTGCTTTGATCTCCATGCTTGGCATCTGGCAAATAAATGTCACACTTTCCTTCACCACAGCCCAGTGTCAGTAGATTGACTTTGCTATAAGGTGGGTGAGTGGACCCAAGTTTGGTCCAGTAACACTAGTATTCTTGAAACTTCCAAATAGTTTGCACACCTGACAAGTTGAGGTGAACTCCTAAATAAAATGGCTGGGGGGGAAGGGAGCAGGCAAAATCCATGGATGCACTAATCTAACACCTTCAGATTAGATGACTTAGTGTCTAAACTGACTCTGACATCTTATTGCTTTACTCTGACCTTAATACACTTAGGTGAGAAATGTGTTCTCCATTTGGCTCCTGAAAAAAAAATACCTTTTCCACAACACAGAAAAGTCACCACTACATTTAACAATAGGATCATAACTATTTACATAGTAAATAACATATTTCTGAGATCTGCCTAAAGTTACCTCAGCTGAGACCTTGTGGGCCATTTGGTATCTCTCCTAATCCCTCAATTCACCTTTGTCAATGGAGTAAGGAAACAACTTTAGACAATATGCAAGTGACTCAGCAGGCTGAGTTCCAAGAAAACTTTCCTGATGGGCACTGACAAATCATTTTGGTGAAATATTTTTCTTCTGATTTTTCAACCATTCAAAAATGCAAAACCTAGCCATAGACTGGATTTGCCCCAAAGCTGTAGCTGACTGACACTTGATCTACTGCATAAAATTTTAAAGAGAGAGACAGAGAAAGAGAAAGAGCTAGAAGGAAAGACTAGATGGATGAAACAGACCATGCTTGTATGATTCCAGAGGGATAAATGAGGAAAGGCATTCAGGATTCTACAGTAAAATAGCAACTTCTGGTCAATTTGGAAACAAAAACATGAGAAGAATCTTCAGAGTTAATCATCTACTCCAACTCTTGAGCCTGCTGAAAAATTCTAGCCACTGTTCCTGTCCTTGAGCTATACTAGATGATACAGGACAAGCAAGACTGACTGTCATCCTTGCTGTCAGGGAGAGTGATGAGCTGCCATTGCTTGATTTCAGACTGAAAAGGGAAGTATTAGTGCTTGAACACCTGCCTATCACAAAGCAAAGCAACTCATTTTCTGTAGAGAAAACAAAAAGAACTAACTTCTGTCAATGGAAAGATCCTTCATGAAATTTATTATCTATGGGGTGGCAGCAAAAATAAGCCCAACAAAATATTAAGTTCCAAATGTGTAGCAGTAAGGCAATTACTTATCCTGACATCTCAAGTGAGCTCTGGAGAAAGCTCAACCTTTCAGCAAAGTTTCTTCTTGTTCCTCAAGGATAACACAGATATTTCATACAAAAATATTTTAAATTCAACACACTACTTAGATGCTTAATTAATTTGACATGGCTCTTTAAGAACCTTTTTAAAAATACATTTCTGTTTAGTAGTATATATTATTCGTCTTGGAAACCGGTTGCTCTAAACATTACCCATGATCTATTGTAGCTAGGTCTAAAAGAAAAAACAATTAGGAAATATATTATTTGCAGTTCTACTTCTACTATTTATAAGCAGATAACACATTTTTTGTTTGTTTTAGAAAGTTTCAATGAAAAAAATGTTTCAATGTTCTGATTTTCTAAAACAATGGCTCTTTGGTGTAAAGTAAAACAAAATCATGAAATTTTGAATAGAATTTATTTGTTAATAGACAAAAATGGTCTTAAATGAGGTAGAACTTCATTCTTAAAACAAACAAGTAATTCACTCTGATAATAGATGTATAAATAGGGCCACAATTCACAGATATGTTAATTGTTCTTCCCTAATAAGAACACTAAATAGCGTTTGGCTTATAGCATGAAAAAAAATGAAATCATCTTCAAGATGAGGAAGAGAGAAATCAGTGAAAAAATGCAATTACCAGACAAGTACCTCCAAAATTATATCTGGAGCTGAAATCCCATATCAGGGAAAATGAATCCTGAAATTGACAACCTCTCCTCCATTGAGATAGAAAGGAATGTGTCTTTTGTAATTTACAAGTTCCATTTTTGTGAATTGAAAGGACAAGGTATTCATTTTAATGACCATTTCCTAAGCTATTTCACATTTTATATTTGGAAAATCACACACAGAAAAGGCGGAATTCAGAATATGTTGAGGCGAGCAACCCACATGTATCACCTTCTCTGTGATCCCAACAGCCAACTGGCTTCCCAGCCCTTCCCACAGGACGAGGGGAAGAAGCAAGTTCCTCCAAAGGGGTTCAAGACCATCACTTGTTTCAAGATGTCTAGGGAAACTGACTTGATTGATTCTGAAGCCAATCTTCTGCAATTTTAAGAGCAGGATCCAAATAATTAAACAGTAATTCTCTTAGATCTGCCCTTGGACAAGACTGAGGCTTTAGTCAGAATCTGGGTTCCACCCAGGTTATCATAAGGCAAACAATGTGCATTTGGCTCCCAGTCCGTACACAATCTCCTTGACATCCCTCCTGACAGTGCACACCCTTGGTTTGGCTCTGCAGGGAATGAGCTGTGCTACACTAGGGAAAATGATAGTCCATGCTTCTCCAATTCAGAACAGGTTCAACACATCCTAGCCCTGGAGACATATTTTCAGATTTACTCAAAACTCACCACCCTCTATGAACAGAAAGTAAGTTTTAGGGCAATGTAACACATTGTATCTTAAGTACAGATCTTTCCAGGACTACTCCTTGTGTGTATTCTTCAAAATAAAGTTTCTTAGGAGTCAAATGTCTCCTAAGAAAGTGCTTGATGCAGAGAATTATATTTCATTCAGTGAAATATTAACTTAAAAACATTAAGTAAATTTTTTTTTTGATGTAAGTGTTTCAAAGTCACACGCACACATATACACACAAGTGATCTTTTAGGTTCGGGAGAGACAGGATAGGAGCATGTGATAGCTATCGTCCAATGAACTACTGCTGAGAATCTTACCCAGTACCAGGTAAAATTATTCATAAAAACAGCAGTGACAAAGCAGCAATAGATTAGGTTGACCTTGAGGAAGTGCCTTCAGAGGTAACAAAAGAAACATAGGGAGAAACATACTAAACATGGGAGATGAGGAAAGCAATCTCTTATCTCCAAACTGAACCTTCAGTCCGTCCACATCCCCCTGGCTCCACTGCCACCTCTGGGCCAGGCCATGCTCATCTCTCTCTGGGCTATGGCTCCAGCAGCCAAAGGCAGCTTGCTCTTCTTCCAGATGTGTGCTTTCATGCTTGCTAAGTTACTTCAGTCTCTGTGTGACCCCATTGACACAGCCCGCCAGGCTTCTCTGCCCAGGGGATTCTCCAGGTAAGAATACTGGAGTGGGTTACCATGCCCTCCTCGAGGGGATCTTCCCGACCCAGGGATGGGATCTGCATCTTTTATATCTCCTGCATTGGCAGGCAGGTTCTTTACCACTAGCGCCACTTGGGAAGCCCAGACACAGCACTCAGCACTAAAAAAATGCAAATTCAGTTCAGTTCAGTCACTCAGTTGTGTCCGACTCTTTAGGACCCTATGGACACCAGCAAGCCAGGCTCTCTGTCCATCACCAACTCTCGGAGCTTGCTCAAATGCATGTCTGTCAAGTTGGTGATGCCATCCAACCATCTCATCCTCTGTTGTCCCCATCTCCTCCTGCCTTCAATCTTGCCCAGCATCAGGGTCTTTTCCAATGAGTCAGTTCTTAGCATCAGGTGGCCAAAGTATTGGAGTTTCAGCTTCAGCAACAGTCCTTCCAATGAATACTCGGAACTGATTCCCTTTAGAATTGACTGGTTGGATCTCCTTGCAGTCCAAGGGACTCTCAAGAATCTTCTCCAACACCACAGTTCCAAAGCATCAGTTCTTCAGTGCTCAGCTTTCTTTAATAGTCCAACTCTCACATCCTTACAAGACTATGGGAAGAACCATAGCTTTGACTAGATAGACCTTTGTCAGCAAAGTAATTTCTCTGCTTTTTAATATTTATTTGCTGTCTAGGTTGTTCATAGCTTTTCTTCCAAGGAGCAAGCATTTTTTAATTTCATGGCTGCAGTCACCATCAGCAGTGATTTTGGAGCCCCCACAAAATAAAGTCTGTCACTGTTTCCATTGTTTCCCTATCTTTTTGCCAAGAAGTGAGGGGACCGGATGCCATCATCTCCCTTATGTGAATGTTGAGTTTTAAGCCAGCTTTTTCACTCTCCTCTCAAATGCAAATTAGCTCATACCATACTCAAGTTCAAATAGGTTAATGGATTCTTCCTGCTTTAAACAGAAATCCAAATTCCTTACCATGGCCTCTGGCATCAGCCCCCCGTGCTCCCCTCTTCACCCTAGATCTATCAGCCTTCCATGGGCTCCATGAAAATGCTCTCCTCTGGCCTGTGGCTTTTCCTGCACACTCTCCTAAGGTGTCAACTCCTCACCTGTGTCCTCCCTGACTGCCCTTCCCAAAGCAGGCAGTCATTAGAGAACAATAAATCCTTCTCTTCCTGTTTCCCGCATGGCACAATAAAAACCTGGAAATCACTCTGGTTCTGTCAATTTTGGGAGAAGGTAAAATCCTGAAAGCCAGACCATGCCTGCTTTGTTTACTGATGAACCCTCAGTGTCCAGAACTGTCCATATTCGTGGAAGGAAAGAATAAATGATGTCCCAATCCTCTTTACCCCTCTCCATCTCTCCTATCATAGTGAAGCTCTCCTAGAAATATACCACCCACCAAAGAGTAGATTCTTACTTGGCACATTCAATAAATCATTCCTTCATAGACACATTCATTGATGTATTTCCTCTTCTGAGTGACTATATTTTGAGCTCTTACTATGTTCAAATGATGGGAAGAAAGAAAAAAAAGTCATTGGTTATGTTTTGACTAAAAATACAAATAAGAACAGGCTCCCCTAGTAGCTCAGCTGGTAAAGAATCTGCCTGCAGGAGACCCCAGTTCAATTCCTGGGTTGGAAAGATCCCTTGGAGAAGGGATAGGCTACCCACTCTAGTATTCTTGGGCTTCCCTGGTGGCTCAGATGGTAAAGAATCTGCTTGCAATGTGGGAGACCCGGGTTCGATCCCTGGGTTGGGAAGATCCTGGAGGAGGGCATGACAACCCACTCCAGTATTCTTGCCTAGAGAATCCCCATGGAAAGAGGAGTCTGGAGGAGTACAGTTCATGGGGTCACAGAGAGTCAGACATGACTGAGCGACTAAGCATGGCACGGCACAGCCCAGATAAGAATAGCTGTATTAATCCATATTGAGTTAATTTGAAATAGTTAAGATGGTAAATTTAATGTTATATATATTTTACCACAACTAAAAAACAAAAATCATCTTATAGCCCAGGGTGAAGTTAAACAGCATGGCTGAGATCGCCATCAAGTGTGCTCCAAACCTCAGTTCTTTCTCCACCTATCTTGATATCAGACAAGTGGGTTTACAAACTGGCCAGTGATGGACTGCTTGAGAGAAATGGGCAGGGAAAAGGACATCTCTGGCATGGTCATTACACTAAGGGAACACAGACTCTGTAGCTAGATCATAACAGCTGAGAGGACAGACTTCGCGCAAAAAAAGGCTCTTTTTGTTCCCTAATTCTGAGACTGAGGCCCCTCAGCTAGTTCGTTCAAAGCTGTCAAGACATGACTGGCTTGTGAAGTTGTGTGAAGGCAAACAAATTAAAATAAATGGCTAGCACAGACCAGGTAAGGGCTCCACAACCCACGTGCACAGAGCACACACTGTTTCTCTTGGTTATGGATGAGTAAATTAATTGGTCTTGGCACTAGCATTTTATTGGCTCGAGGCAAATTTCTGCTGTAAAATCAGAAACACTTTTCACAGGCAGCCCTCAAGGAAGTCTGAGAGGTATCCATGAAGGATACTGCTTTTATCAAGATGTCTGTGGGATGTTCAGATGAAATGAAGGATTCGCTTCCAAATACTCCAGCAAAAAAAAAAAAGAAAAAATGAGGAAGGCAGATGAAACAAGACTGGCAAAATATTCATAATTCTTGAAGCTAGATGAAGGTTGTATGGGGTTTGTTATATCCTTCTTGCTACTTTTGTGTTTACTTGCAAATTTAGGTAATAAAAATTTATCTTTTTAAACGTGTGTGTGGCAGAACAGTTTATGACAGGCTTGTGGACGACTTCAAGACAGACATAAAAGTTAGATGATTCCTCACCCATCAAGATACTATAAAATTAATCTGTAAACTTTATTACTGATACGAAGTTACGCTGCCTTTGCCCACAGGAGTCATGGAACACAGTGCATAGGCTGGGAGAGGGAACAAGATATAAGAAAGGACGCTTTGTTTTTTTAGCCTCCTCTTTCCTCATCTACTTTAATGCAGTCTATCAGGGGAGACAGGACAGTGAAGTCAGCTGCCGCCACCAAAACAGATAGCCAACGACTCTCCTGAGGATGCAGAGACTTTATGTGTGGTTGTTTCAGCTCCATTTGAAATCCAGGGGCAACCATGGAGAACCCAGTACCTAAGTCTATCTGTGAAGATTTGATTCTCAGAAATTACAGGCATGAGTGTTCCTAACTTGGAAAAAACACCCTTCTTTCTGGGCTTCCCTGGGGGTTCAGTCAGTAAAGAACCCACCCGCAGTGTAGGAGACTGGGGTTTGATCCCTGGGTGGGGAAGATCCCCTGGAGAAGGGAATGGCAACCCACTCCAGTGTTCTTGCCTGGAGAATTCCATGGACAGAGGAGCCTTGTAGGCTACAGTCCATGGGGTCGCAAAGAGTCAGACACAACTGAGCGACTCACACTTGCACTTTTCACTTTGTGGTTGACTAACTTTTGACCTTGGCAGGTCACAAAGGTGATGACTTATGAAAACTGAACAGAAGTGGTAAAAGGAAATTTTCTCTTAGCCAAAAATAATGTTTAATAAGTGATTGTTGAGTTAATTTCACTAAAATGGTATTTAAAGGCATTGGGGGCAATCGTCTACTAACTTCTTCCCCTCCATGGTTCTCAAATTTGATAGAGAAAACAGTTAAAATTTACCCTTTAAAAATTCATGCTTTTCCAGCAATTATACATACATATTTTGTATGCTTTGATAATATGTATCCTGATCATAAAAACTTGGGAAATAAGACATGAAAAAAAAAGATTCAAAATAACCGCTTTCATCATTTGGGTTTCCTTCATGGTACCTTACAGAGACAGACAAAACAATGTCCCAGGGGGAGATGTTGGTCAAAATATATGAACTTCCAGTTAGAATTAAGTTCTCAGGATCTTTAATGTACAACCTGGTGACTATAGTTATCAGTACTGTATTTTATACTTGAAATTTGCTAAGAGTACATCCTAAGCATTCCCACCACATACACACAAAAAATTGGTAACTCTGTGAAGTTCGAATGTGTTAATTAACTTGAGTGTATTAAAAGTAATCACTTCACAATATATATTGTTGTTCAGTCTCTTCGTTACCCCATGGACTGCAGCATGCCAGTCTTCTCTATCCTTCACCATCTCCCAGAGTTTGTCCAAGTTCATGTCCATTGAATCAGTGATGCCATCCAACCATCTCAACTTCTGTCACCCTCTTCTCCTTCTGCCTTCAATCTTTCCCAGCATCAAGGTCTTTTCCAAGGAGTCAGTTCCTCACATCAGGTGCCCAAAGTGTTGGAGCTTCAGGATCAGTCACTTCTTCCACCTTTTCTTGGGTCACAATACATATGTATCTCAGATCATCACATTTTATAGTTAATATATGCACAAGCCAAAGAATTGACAGTTTTGAACTGTGGTGTTGGAGAAGACTCTTGAGAGTCCCTTGGACAGCAAGGAGATCCAACCAGTCCATCTTAAAGGAAATCAGTCCTGAATATTCATTGGAAGGACTGATGCTGAAGCTGAAAATCCAATACTTTGGCCGCCTGATGCAAACAACTGACTCATTTGAAAAGACCCTGATGCTGCGAATGACTGAAGGCAGGAGGAGAAGGGAAAAACAGAGAATGAGATGGTTGGATGGCACAACCAATTCAATGAATATGAGTTTGCGTAAGCTCCTGGAGTTGGTGATGGACAGGGAAGCCTGGCATACTGCAGTCCATGGGGTCCTAAAGAGTTGGACATGACTGAGGAACTGAACTGAACTGATGTATAATTTTATTTGCCAACTATAACTCAATAAAGTTGGTGGGGGGAGGGGAATGTCCCAGACCCTTTTGCAGCTGGGTGTATTCATGCAACTATGTTGAAATCAATAACAAGTCAATGGAATAATATGAACAACCTAAGGGTCAAGTCTAAGTGGAAAGCACTTGGAGAGAAGATAGAAGGAAGAGAAGCATGTGCCCTTCTTCCCTTTCCCTGAGATTACTGATGTGCAGGTAAACCTTCATGACCATACAGCACTTGGGGAACAATAGGTCAACACACTGGAAAGAGCCTTGACCCCCAAAACTGTGGAGCCACACGCTAGTCCTGGTAGGCTACTCAGATATCCCCCTTCAAGATGACGCACCCACTTCCCCAGCTGCCAGAAGTGCTGGCTAAAAAGTGCCTTTGGCTGAAGGGAGCAGCCTCCTTTAATATTATTCCCCCACCATGCGCAGCCTGCATCCAATGACTGGTCCATAAGGAGGTGCAAACCCAGCCTCCTTGTCTGGATGCATGACCAAGTCTGAAGAGCCGTCCCAACTCCCGAACTCCTCGCGCCGTCAGCAAGGTCTCCATGTGTGACTGTGTCACAGCACCACTCCTCCCTCTGCTGGGTTTGGTTTCCTCACCTTTACAGGTGTTTTCACCAAGAGCACCCCCCCCCAACACAAGACCTGCACACCAGTTTCCACCCCCAGAATTTACTTCTCAGAGAGCCCAACCTTAGCCAGTAAGCCACTGTCATTTGCTTTGCTGGTACAAGTAGGATCTATATTTCAACTCACTCAAGTACCTATTAAGTGCTGAGCTCAGAGCTAGAAATGTTAAGACATCACACCTTTGAGCTCAGGAGCATGTCAAATGTGGTGCAGTGACAGCGTGCAGATACAGAGTAAATAAGTATGGCTGCAGAGAGTTGATGACCCCTGGGCTCATAAATACCACCAAGCTTGTCCCATACCACTTGTAAGGAAGAAAGAAAGTCCGGCTTGTCCCCCAATCTCAAAAACTTTGCACCATCCCCCCTTAATTTCTGTAGGACAGATCTTTCTCTAATTCCTTTCTCCAGACGACCTGTTCAGACATCCTTGCTTGATCGCCCTTCCTCAAGCTCCTCGGGTGTTAACTCTCTCCTGCTTTGGGGAGAAAACCCACATGCCTAGCCCACAGCTCCAGGGTAGAGGAACAACCTAAGGCCTAGAGGAAGGGACATCAGCCCAAAGGCACTGCTGCTGCTGCTGCTGCTGCTGCTGCTGCTAAGTCGCTTCAGTCGTGTCTAACTCTGTGCAACCCCATAGATGGCAGCCCACCAGGCTCTCTGGTCCCTGGGATTCTCCAGGCAAGAATAAGAGTGAGACAAAAGATTTTCACAGAGAAGGTAATGTTTTAGTCAAGACTTGAAGAATGAATAAGAATGTGAGAAGGTGACAATTTCCAAGTTTTACATAATCTGAAAACTATTCCTTAGCCAATAGACAAGGCATGATTATTCACAATAGCCAAGAGGTTCTGTTTAGGGTGATGATGAGTTTTGGAAATAAATAATGGTGTTAATCGCACATTGAGAATACAATTAACACCCCTGAAATATGCAACTCAAAATTGTTAAAATGACCAAGTTTATGTTTTATGTATTTTACAATAAAAAATAATTTCAAAAAAATTGCTTAGCATCCTAGCTTTACCTCAGTCCAAGTCCAATTAACAATATGATGAAGTGAAACAGCTGTGTGAGCCCCTGAGTCCCAGTACCGAGCGTCTAAGAGGGAACCTGGAATGAAGCTAGAAAGGATAGGGGCTTTAGCGAACATGTTCCTCAGCACAATTTCCCTGCGACTTCTCCATAGCCTGGTGTGATTATAAGGATCACGTAAGTTTGAAGGCAGCAGTTCAGTCATGGGCCACCTTATTTAAGGCTCAGAATCCACCTCCTGCCTCCCTAGTTTTTTCAATGATGGTGTATCCATCTTGCAAGTGACTTCTTTTAAATCTTGAAGGATGGCATTCACATGGTAAGGTGCATCAGCCTTCAGCTCCATGACCCTTCTCCATCTGGGGACAGCCATGTAACCACCACGGAGGTCTAGAGAGAGAAACTTTCCAGCACCCCAGAAGTTGCTTTCATGTCCCTTTCTAGTCTAGAACCCATCCCTCCTGCAATAACTTCCATTCCAGCTCCTCTAAACATTAATGTCACATCAGGCAATTATTTTCAAGATGCTTCTCACTACAACATAAGCACCAAAATGGCCACAGCTGCCTTCTTTGCCAGCAAGTCCCATCTCACATGACAGCGAGCCCATAATACCCACCACCACACACACATCAGGACGTGAGTGCTTCTGTCTCAGTGAAGGAAAACCGCTGTGGATATGAGAGGCCGTGGTCCTCAGCAGGTGTGGATGTGGCATGACCATAGACTCTCCACACCGCACATCCCGGCAGGGAGAAAGCTGCTCACTGCTTTTCCTGAGGCTCTGCCACCAAACAGACTCTAGGATTTTATAACCTAACAACCACTGGTTTCTGCCAAGAGCTCTGAAACCTACACTCTCCTTGCTCTGCAATGATTATGTGGATGAAAGCAGTAATCCACCTCTCCCTCCCTTTCTCAGCTGCCGCCAATCCAGGCAAACCTATTTCCCATAACTTCAGCATCCTTCTCATAGGTAAGAACAAGACAATGGCACATGGACCATCCCTAGGGCCCCAATTTCTCAGGACACGTAAGTGTCCCTGAGATGTGAAGAATTTAGGGCAGAGGAAGGCAAGGCACAAAGTTGAGACTCTACAGAAGTCAGGAAAGCCCCAAAATATAACAAATCAGAATAACTTCTTCCAGGATAAACTGTGAGCTCTGCACTATATTTGTTGCTGAGATGCTAAAGTGACCTACACCCAGGCCACAAGGAGCCCAGTGGGAGAATAAATAGTAAATTTAAACACAAAACTTATGAGAGTGGATAATTTACTTAAAAGGTGATGAGGGCTTCTTCGCTGGTGGCCCAGTGGTTAAGAATTCCCCTTGCAAGGCAGGGGACACCAGTTCAATCCCTGATCTGGGAAGACCCCACATGCCTTGGGGCAACCAAACCCATGCGCCTCAACTACTGAGCCTGCACTCTAGAACCTGGGAGCCACACCTACTGAGCCCACATGCCTCAGCTACTGAAGTTCATGCACCTAGAGCCCATGCTCCGCAACAAGAGAAGCCACTACAATGAGAAGCCTGTGCACCGCAACTAGAGAGCAGCCCCTGCTCACCGCAACTAGAGAAAGCTTGAATGCAGCAACAAAGACCCAGTACAGCACCACCTCCCAAAATAATTTTTTAATAAATAAATAAAAAGAATTTTAAAAGGTGATGAGTGCTTCAACAGAGGTACGCATGACTTAGAATGAGAACCAAAGTCCAGGGGTCTCAGCCCAGCTTGAGGGGAGCACAGAAGACTTCTGGAAGGTGGTGGTGCCTGGATTGAGTCTTGGAAGGAGTTAGATGGGGTTGGGCGAGGGAGGGTCCTGGGAGGGGGGAAGGAGGCAGGAGAGGAAGTTCCCAGAAGAAGAAAGGGTGGGAACATGGAGAGAGAGGCGTGAAGGGACGTGGGTGCGGTGTGTAACACCATTACATGGAGGGCGAGACCAGGACTAGCAGCAGAAGTGGTGGGTGAGCTCAACAGAGGCCAAGGCAAGAGAATAAAGACTGTCATGTGAACCCCAAACAGGACACAATCAGAGACACTGGGAACCAGGGCACAGGGAGCTAACGGGTGCAGAGTCATGAGCTGTTCTGGAAAACACTGGCCTTTCTTTGGCCGGCTCAGTCGGGAGGCAGGCCAGCAGTTAAAAAACACAAAGGCAATTAGCCTTCTTGACGACTTACCCATAACCAAATACTCCTTTTAATTAAAAGCAGTTATTTTCAAAGGTCAGCTTCAGTGAGTCCTGCTGCTCTGATCCTCCTAGTAACAAATGAGCATCTAGGGGATGCCAACAGTTTAAGGCTCTGTCTTCAGACCCACAAAAATGCACAAACCTTAGGGAAAAGTAACCCAGAGGCTGACCCGGATTTGAAGCTCTATCAAGTCTTCTCCAAACCCCTTTCCCCTAACTCTCCCTCCACCCCCAGACCACATTCAATACACTGAACCCCCATCACTTTCCCTTCTGCTCCAGGTTTGAGCTCTTGGTGTACTTGCTTCTCTTTCCTCTCAGACCCACCACACTCTCCAGGAAACACTCTATCGAGATATTTCCCAAGATACAGGATCCAACAAGGTAAGGATATGGTCTTACTGACTCCTGACGCCAGTGCCTGTCCCTGGCACTTTTGTATTGCTGTGTGCTCAGTCGCTCAGTCGAGTCATTTTTTGCAACCCTGTGAACACTCTTGGCCTGCCAGGCTCCTCTGTGCATGAGATTTTCCCAGCAAAAATACTGGAGTGGTTTGTCATTTCCTTCTCCAGGGTATCTTCCCGACCCAGGGATTGAACCCTCTTTTCTTGCATCTTCAGCATTGCAGGTGGATTCTTCACTGCTGAGCCACCTGGCACTTAGTGCAGGCTCATTAAATAACTATTCTATGAATTCACTTGCTGAGCACATACTATGGGTGGTGACTTATCTTCTCCCTTATAGCTCAGTCTCACTCTAAAGCTGAACCTCTCACTTGGCCCTGGACACCTTTTTTTGAACCAGTCAAAAGGTTGGGTACTCCCCAACCCACGTCAGTATGGTTCGTCACAGAGTGGCTTATACCTCCAAAATAAAGACCACAATAGATGGTTTTCTAAGAGTTTCCTAGAAGCTAAGTATTTTGAAAAAAAGAAAAAAGGAGGCTATGAAAGAGCATGACAAGGAGTGGCTTCATTAAAAGCATCTGTTTTACACAAATGAATAAATAAAGAAGCTGTGGTACATATATATTATGGACTACTACTCAGTCATTAAAAGGAATGCATTTGAGTCAGTTCTAATGAGGTGGATGAGCCTAGAGTCTATTATACAGAGTAACAAATATCAGTCTATTAATGCATTAATATATGGAATCCAGACAGATGGTACTGAGAACCTGTTTGCAGGGCAGCAATGGAGATACAGACATAGAGAACAAACTTATGGACAAGGGTTGAGGGGAGGAAGCAGAGGGTGAGATGAATGAAAAGAGTAGCATGAAAGCATATACACTACCATACATAAAATAAAGAGCAAATGGAAATTTGCTGTATGACTCAGGGAACTCAAACTGGGACTCTGCAACAACCTAGACGGGTAAGAAAGGGAGGGAGATGGAAGGGAGGTTCAAGATGGAGGGGATATAAGTATACCTATAGCTAATTCATGTCGATGTATGGCAGAAATCAAACCGATACTGTAAAGCAATTATCCTTCAATTAAAAATAAATAATTTTTTTTATAAGGACCTGTTTTTGTGTCTCTCTCCCCAGTATAGTCTCTCAGAAGTCAGGATCTATATCCAGACTATCTTAATGCATCCAATTTCTGTTACAGTGAGAATCTCACAGTAGATGGTCAGTGCTGAATTTAACAGACTACCAGTAGGGGGATATATCTGGGAATTGAGTCAGAACACTCCAATCAGTCAATTGGGATGACTCTTGAAGCACTGAGTTGGCCAAAATCTTCATTCTGGATTTTCTGTACGCTCTTATGGACAAACCCAAACAAACTTTTTGGCCAAGCCAATAATTAATCAGTAAAGGACACAAACAGATAGTTTTACATTCTTCCCTCTTCTCCAGACAAATAACACCCTCTCCTTTCTCTGATGGTGCATTCTTTTATGCATATAAAATCCACTAGATTAAAGCTTATCTTAATTTTTTGGAAAACTCCTTAAGTCTACCAGCTGAAGGCAGTGAAACATTCTTGACGTGTTGGCAATACATTTTCAAAAGCAGTATCTTCTCTTAGAATGCATTTTATTTTTTTCTGCAGAAGGATGATTTCAACTGTTTGATATTGAATCTTACTGCTTTCAACTTCAGAAGATGGCATCTTCTGACCTGGATTTCAGAAGACATCTCTTGTTTGCAATATTTATCCCCAGTCTCTATATTGTGCAAAGCAAAATACAATGCACCAGCCTCTAGGTAGTGTCCGGTGGAGCGTGCACAATACATCTATCATCTCTGGCCCTATGTTCATCATATTTGAATAAAAAAAAAATTAGGCTACATAGTTTCTCCAATGGCTAGTTCTGGACAGACAGTTGCTCAAACCATGGGGCCAGAGGAAAGAGGTGTGGCAATGCTACATGTTAGTACTCAATGTGTGTGAATACTAACGCACAAGAGGGAACGAAGAGCCACTCATGGATAAGAGTAAGGGAAACCTCAGAAAAGGAGGCCAGAGCCTGGTCCTGGCAGAAAACAGATGGCTCAGTCCAACAGGACCACAAAGAAAAGAGAAGACAGAGACCCTTGACAGCAGTGCAGCAAAAAATAGGGGAGCCCAGGCAACAGCAGGGAGTCAGGGAGCCAGGGAGCCATACCACCACCAGGCCTGAAGGGACACAGGAGAGAATCTGAAAGAGCTGGGGTCTTTGGAAGCAGAAGAACCCAACAAATCACAAGCAGCTCACAGAGGTGGTGGGGGTGGGGGCACCCCTATCTTCTCACTCTCCTGCAGCTTTCTCAGCTCCTGCTAGCATTTCCCAATGCCTACGTCCAACTAGAAGGCAAAAGGGAAGGGCCAATCACTGCATGCAGCCTCCAGGGTTGCAGACCAGAGGGGAACCATAGGTTTGGAAGGGTAAACAAAAGATATCCAACCCAAGTACACTGTTGGATACACATTTTGGTCTCTGTGGCTATCTTCTGGAAAATAGGCAGGGGTGATGTATTAGGACCATGAGGAGACCACCACCAGCCCTCTGCAGAGGGGATCAATGCTGTGATGAGGTAGGGGATAAGCCGGGTCAGTGTTAGGAATGTTGGAGGAAGAATGGGCTTGTTCCCGCAGTTTCAGAGGAAGAGTAAGCAAGGGAGAGTGGGGACGAAACAGGAACTCTCAGAGTCTGAGGGCAATTGCAAGGGGTTGCCTGAAAACCAAAATCCAGAGACACAAGCCACGAACCACCTGGGAAGTCAAGTACGGCCTAGGGTGAATTCCTATGAGTGAGTTACTGCTTGTTTCAACAGGCCTTTGTGGGCCTGTCGGCCACAAGCGTGGCAACACCCTTCTATGTGAAGAAGTCCTAAAGCCACCACGAGATGTCTTCCCAAGAACGAAAGGAGCTTCTTCCTCAGGGATTCTGATACTTAGATCCTTAGCCATTTTGACGGCAAAAATGTTAGTGGAGTTACATATGCCTGAGGTGCAGTAAAGAGAACTGTCAACATCAAAACCTCAATCATTCATGAGTGACTTCGTTCAAATTTGAGGTACACCAGACTAGGCTGAGAATAAACAAAACTGCAGGGAAATGCTTTAACTCCAGAAGAGATCAAAGTCTACACAGTGCTTTAGGGGCAGTGACCTACATGTGAATAACAGGTATGCAAACATCAATTTATCTCTCTCTGTTCAATGGGACCTGAATGAGGCAATGCTTTTCCTTCAAATGACAGTTCTCCTTTGTATGAACTTGGAGAAAACTATAGAAGAATATCTAGGCTTTTAGCTTTGTTTACCTTGAAGTGAGTGTGTTGTTACTTTCATAATAAATTATAAATGGAGGAAGGTTTAACATAAGTAAATCTACAATGCATTTCTTCAAAAAGACATATATACAAATAAAATTTTTCATCGACAAAGGCATAGGTATCTAAAAGTTTGACTTGATGCTATGTCTGCCCCGTGCACTCAGATGCCCTGCACAGGCCTCGGACGTGGAGGACAGAGCGCTGGTTTAGAAGGAGTGAGAACTGCCTAGTTTCTCACTCTAGAGTTTTGAGACTTGAATTCTTTTCAAATTGCTCATTGTAACTCTGCTAATCACTTTAGCTCCCTGAACTACAGCTTCTTGACAAGTAAAATATCAATATGAGCCTCACAGGTTGTTGCCAGGATTGCAGAGGCATGTGTATGACATTACTGCAGCCCCTCCTGTCCTTTAAAAACACAGGAAACTTTAGCTTAGTAATTCCACATCATTTGTTAAATTCATAGGTGTAGCTCCCACCTACATGGAAAAAAATGTATTTTAAAAGCCACCCTATATCTAAATTCCTCGAGGACCTTTATTTTACCTGAGACAGCAGTCTAAGAGGTAAACAAAGGTCATAATTAGGCTCAGGTTTGGGAGTATTAAAATCATCTTGGCAAGTTGGATTTCTGCAGCATTCCTGTCCTCCCTGGATTAGTCTCCGAAAGAACAGAACAAAAGAAAAAGTTTTAATTGAGGTAATTTATGGCATTCCATTTCCTTTCCAGACTGCATTTGATGAGCAGGGATTGGGTTTCAAGGCTTAATGGTTGGGTTTGAAGAAAACTCCTTTTACTTTGTAATGAAGGCTTAAAACAGCAGAGTATATACTGCAGTTCTGTAGTGATAACTATGCATTTGGAATGATTTTTAAAAATAACTTTATTCCAACTGGCGCCTGTTTCTTCACACCCCTTTCCTCTCCTTAACAAAGTCGGAGCTGTTCCTGGGCTCATAGTCCTCAGCAATGTCACCATCACATATGGTAGCAACTGAGAGAGGTGAGCCATCTTCACAAAGGAGGCAGGAAACTCCCAGGAGGCCAGAAAGAGGAGCAGCGGGACGCTTGCCTCATCTACTACCCCCATTAGACTGGAAGTCAGGAGCCCCACACTTTAACCTCAATTAACCCATCTGTAGGCTTCCCCCGTGGCACAGATGGTAAAGAATCTACCTGCAATGCTAGAGACACGACTTCAATATCTGTGTCAGGAAGATCCCCTGGAGAAGGGAAAGGCAACCCACTCCAATTTTCTTGCCTGGAGAATCCCATGGACAGAGGAGCCTGGTGGGTTACAGTCGATAGGGTCACAAAGAGTAGACTCATCTGTAAATAGACTCAGTTTTCCCTGACCTCTTGAATACCACAGTTTATGATTCCTCCCAGACATTCCCCTTAAAATGCTGAAAAACTCCTGCTTAGTTACCCTGATAAAGGAAAGATGAAATGTGAGAGAACATTTGCGCACAAGGCACATTCCCACAAATGGTATGTACACTTACTTTTCCAAATGGAAGTAATACAATAACTGTATCATAAAAATGCCCATCAGGTAGCGTGTATGAGTTTCTATGGCTGTTGTAACTAATTGCCACAATGTTAGTGGCTTACAACACCACACATGTGTTCTTCTGCAGTTCTGCAGGTCAGAAGTCCAGACTCAGTTTCTCTGGACTAAAGTCAAGGTGTCAGCAGGCCTGGTTCTTTCTTAAGACTCTGAGGGATGAATCTGTTTCATGCGTTTTTCAGCAACCTGTGTTACAGCCCCTTCTGGGCTTATCTTTTCATCTTCAAAGCATATTGTTGCTGCTGCTGCTGTTGTTGTTTAGTTACTAAGTCATGTCCAGCTATTTGTGACTAAACAAAAAGTAGCCCACCAGGCTCCTCCGTCCATGGACTTTCCCAGGCAAGAATATTAGAGGAGGATGCCATTACCTGCTCCAGGGGATCTTTCCGACCCAGGGATCAAATCTGAATCTCCTGCATTGCTTACCACTGAGCCACCAGGGAAGCCTCTCAAAGCACATTACTCACTCCAATTGCTGCTTCTACCATCACATCTCCTTTTCTGTGGTTGTTTCTCCCTCTGTCTTTTCCTTCCCCTAAGGACCCTTGTGATTACATGATTGGGCTCACCTGGATAATCTAAGATACTCTATTTCCCATCACAAAATCCTTCATCACATTGCTTTTGCCATCTACAATTACATGGCACAGTATAGGATTAGAATGTAAACAACGTGGGGGTTATTACTCACCCTACTGTAGGTGGCATATTTGTGATTATCATTTTTAAGACTTTATGCTGGAATTCTGTATTCAGGGGGTTGAAGACCCAAGATCCAACCTGCCTTTTCCCTCTCTTACACTGGGCTTCCTCTTAGCAGTGGAAACAGACTTGGGACATGGAAGCCATTAGTTTAACTGAAGAGGCTGGGTTTCCTCTTAAACTAGTCTTAGTAGCCCGGGCCAGACCTACAACAGCAAAGTCATCAAATCATGCCTTCGTTACAGATACCCTCGCTTCTTTGAACTGCAATCCTCTTCCTACTGCTTCTCTCCAAAGAAGAGGAAGTTTAAGTCACAGGTTCTCTGTGCTACCTGCACCAGCCCTCTGCACTATTCAAAAATTTCTATTTCCTACTTCCAACCTAACAATTCAGGGGCAACAAGGGTTGGTTACATAATGGTTGGTACATGATGGTTAGAGTTGCTGATTCAAGGAATTAACGTACAGATTTTCATTTTCTTAGGTACAGATGTTTTGTCATTCCCAAAGAATCTAATTGCCCAGAAACTTTAAAGAGCATCCATTTATATGCTCTTTTAATTTCAGAGGTCCCGGCTCCTTCCCATTCAGGGAATCAGAAGTGCGTCTGAGTATCACTGGGATGCTTATTCCCTACCTGGATCCACCACCCAAAAAGTCCTCTGGAGCTTGAGAACAAAGCAAACTTCCAACTGCCTCCTGGGCAGTTTCTCCTTAACAAAGATACTGCTTTATCTGTCTCTGATCCTCAAATACATAAAAGATAAAAAATGTGGTGAAGAAAACATAGCACAAAACATATCAATCTATGCTTAAAGGCTTCCCAAAATTTGCATTCTTTGTAGGGATGACTTTTATTCTGTTCACTTAAAAAACTCTAAATCAAATAAAACTTTCTGTTGTGAATTTTAGAAAATACCCAATCTAAATAGGTGAAGAGTAAGTCAACTCAAAGGGCTTCCCTGATGGTTCAGTGGTAAAGGACCTGCCTGACAATGCAGGAAATATGGGTTCGATCTCTGGGTCAGAAAGATACCCTGGAGGAGGAAATAGAAACCTACTCAAGTATTCCTGCCTGGGAAATCCCATGGACAGAGGAGCAAGGCAGGTTACAGTCCATGGGGTCACAAAAGAGTCAGACACGACTTAGTGATTAAACAACGACAACAAAGTCAACTCAAAGGGTCTTCTCTCTTTCCATATGGAGTGCCCTGTGGACTGTGGGTAAAAAAAAAAAAAATTTTTAAATCATGTAAACTCCAGGGCCAGATTAATAAAACTACATAGGAGGGATACCAGAAATCAGTTCAGATACTAACATTAGTTTCTGAAAATCAATCAAATGGCCCTTAAATTTCATCAATAATTGCATCTTGAAAGGCAAGGGCTATTTTTCTTTACTTTATTCCTTTAGGGAACAATTATCTTAATCTATGTGATTTCTGTATGAGTGGAGATCAGCCATATTTACTTTGCAAAAATATCACTCACTGTGTTTTAGGCAAAATGAAAGTCTTTTCGTGACAATTCTACACCATGGCTGTATAGTATTCCCTCGTATAGCAGTTAAGATAATCCATATACCATATACAAATAGCTGAGAAAAGAAGAGAAGCTAAAGGCAAAGGAGAAAAGGAAAGATATATCCATCTGAATGCAGAGTCAAAGAATAGCAAAGAGAGACAAGAAAGTTGTCCTAAGTAATCAATGCAAAGAAATAGAGGAAAACAGTAGAATGGGAAAGACTACAGACCTCTTCAAGAAAATTAAAAGATATCAAGGGAATATTTCATGCAAAGATGGACACAATAATGGAGAGAAATGGTATGGACCTAACAGAAGCAGAAGATATTAAGAAGAAGTAGCAAGAATACATATAAGAAACATACAAAAAAGATTTTCATGACCCAGACAACCACCATGGTGTGATCATTCACCTAAAGTCAGACATCCTGGAATGTGAAGTCAAGTGGGCCTTAGGAAGCATCACTATGAACAAAGCTAGTGGAGGTGATGGAATTCCAGTTGAGCTATTTCAAATCCTAAAAGATAACGCTGTGAAGGCGCTACACTCAATATGCCAGCAAATTTGGAAAACTCAGCAGTGGCCACAGAACTGGAAAAGGTCAGTTTTCATTCCAATCCCAGAGAAAGGCAATGCCAAAGAACGTTCAAACTACCACACAACTGTACTAATCGCACACGCTAGCAAAGTAATGCTCAAAATTCTCCAAGCCAGGCTTCAACAGTATGTGAACCATGAACTTCCAGATGTTCAAGCTGGATTTAGAAAAGGCAGAGGAACCAGAGGTCAAATTGCCAACATCCTTTGGATCATAGAAAATGCAAGAGAGTTCCAGAAAAACATCTGCTTCATTGACTAAGCTAAAGCCTTTGACTGTGTGAATCACAAAAACTGTGTAAAATTCTTAAAGAGATGGGAATACCAGACCACCTTACCTGCCTCTTAAAAAATCTGTATGCAGGTCAAGAAGCAACAGTTAGAACTGGACATGGAACAATGGACTAGTTCAAAATTGGGAAAGGAGTACATCAAGGCTGTATATTGTCACCCTGCTTATTTAACTTCTATTCAGAGTACATCATGCAAAATGCCAGGCTGGATGAATCACAAACTGGAATCAAGATTGCCAGGAGAAATATCAACAACCTCAGATATGCAGATGACACCACCTTTATGGAAGAAAATGAAGAGGAACTAAGAGCCTCTTGAGGAAGGTGAAAGAGGAGAGTGGAAAAGTTGGCTTAAAACTCAACATTCAAAATACTAAGATCATGGCATCTGGTCCCATCACTTCATGGCAAATAGATGGGGAAACAATGGAAACATTGACAGACTTCATTTTCTTGTGCTCCAAAATCATTGCAGGTGGTGACCGAAGCCATGAAATTAAATGACATTTGCTTCTTGGAAGAAAAGCTATGACCAACCTAGACAGCATATTAAAAAGCAGGGACATTATTTTTCTGACAAAGGCATGATTTTTCCAGTAGTCATGTATGAATGTGAGAGTTAGACCATAAAGAATGCTAAGCACCGAAGAATTGATGATTTTGAACTGTGGTGTTGGAGAAGACTCTTGAGAGTCCCCTGCAAGGAGATCAAACCAATCCATCCTAAAGGAAATCAACCGTGAATATTCATTAGAAGGAGTGATGCTGAAGCTGAAAGTCCAATACTTTGGCCACCTCATGCGAAGAGCTTACTCATTGGAAAAGACCCTGATGCTGGAAAAGATTGAAGGCAGGAGGAGAAGGGGACGACAGAGGATGAAATGGTTGGATGGCATCACCGACTCGATGGACATGAGTTTGAGCATGCTCAAACTCATGATGGACAGGGAAGTCTGTCCTAGGGAAGTATGGTGTGCTGCAGTCCATGGGGTCACAGAGTCAGACATGACTGAGCAATTAAACTGAACTGATACCATATACAGGGAATTCTCATTATTCGTGGTAGTTGTGTTCTATAAAGTCTCCACAACATTCACTTAGTAAATACTTAACCACTGCTCCTAAGGGAAATTTAGGGCAAGGTTCCTGCAGCCTCTGGTCACAACATTTTCATCAATGAATCAATTACCTTGTCTTTTGTGTTTCTGTTTAAAAGTGAAGTAAAAGTGTTAGTCGTTCAGTCATGTCCAACTCTTTGCGACTCCATGAATTGTAGCCCACCACGTACCTCTGTCCATGGGATTTCCCAGACAAGAATACTGGAGTGGGTAGCTATTTCCTTCTCCAGGGGATCTTCCCAAACCAGGGATTGAACCCAGGTCTCCTGCATTGCAATCGTATTCTTTACTATCTGAGCCACCAGGGACTCCTTATTTGATATACACTGTATATTCATTAACACTGAACCCACAGCCAGCAGCACAATATGTAATCAATGCCTGAACGAAACTTTCCTGACACATGGAAGGCACATCTCCGTAAGGCACATCATTAGACTTCCTGCTTAGGACACTAGACTGCACTTCATCAGGAATCTGGAGGAGCACTCGGGAAAGTGAAATCACCACCAAAAAGCACAAAGGTGTGAAACACATTGTCCTAAACAGACTGTGAAAAGGATGCTTGTTTACAGCATGAGAAGTGAAATTAGAGAGCAGATTATCATTATGTTTGATTTCAACCAGGAATATGTGAGTCAAGCAACTCAAATTTTCCACCACTCTGCTGGTACCCTAAATAACCATAAAAAGTGCCATAAGTATTGATTTGGGGGTTACAAATAAAATGTTAGTGAGTAGGTGAATTCACAAATGCAGAATCCACAAATAAAAAGAATTGACTGTGTACCACATCTTGCAGGAAACACTTCCAACCTCGTTATCCTTAGGTACCTCTAAGTCACTCCCTGTCCACTGTGAGGTCTCCTGGTTTCTAAGGTCCAGCAGCACTGACCTTGTTTTATGATATATTATTGCCCAGCAATCATGCAGCAAAATTTCTAGCTGCCAGAAGCATAGCACTCAGTTCATGTTTGTTAAATTAATCACACCAGTCTGGCTGACCCTAAAGGAAGCTTTTGTCATTCCTACCAGAAATCAGTGTTACAAAAAAATTCTATATTATTTCCAGTACCCAAAATACCAAATATCATTAATCTTAAAGAACGGTACCCCAGAATGAAGAAATAACATATCCCCATGAAATAAGTTGACATTTGCCTCCAACTCCTTGGTTCACCCAGTAACACTGGGAACATTCATACAAACAACTAAGGAAGCCCCCATTGCTACCTGCGGCAGAAAGGAAGGGAAGATGTGAGGTTAAAGAGATGAAAACCCAGAGTAAAGCAAAGTAGCCAAGTCACTAGGTTCTAGCCACAGGGACAGTAAGGGCAGCATCGGCTAGGCAGTGTTGCCTTGTCCAGAGCAGTGTTTCTCGAGTGTACATCTGAGGAGCGAGAGAGACTATTAAAATACACAGATTTCGTGTTCTGCACCAGACCAACTATAAGAGAATTTCTAAGGGTGGATCTAGAGAGCTGAGTTCTCACAAGCTCCCTGTGGATGCTCATGCAGATCAATGCTTGGGAGCTGCTGTTCCATCTAGAGAATGGTTAGTAAGGAGACATGAGTTTTGGGGTTTCGTGAGAAATTTGGGTCCAAAGGTCCAATCCACTTACTACCAGGTAACACAGAGCCCTCAATTTTCTATAAAAACAAAGATAATATTGGGTTGGCCAAAAAGTTCGTTCGTGTTTTTCTGTACGATCTTATGGAAAAACCTGAACAAACGTTTTGGACAACTCCATGTAATCCTTGGGCTTCCCAGGTGCTGCTAGCAGTAAAGAACCCACTTGTCAATGCAGGTTGATGTAAGAGACACGGGTTCAATCCCTGGGTTGGGAAGATCCCCTAGAGAAGGGAATGGCTACCCACTCCAGTATTCTTGCCTGGAGAACTCCATGGACAGAGGAGCCTGACAGGCTATAGTCCAAAGGGTTGCACAGAGTCAGACACAATTGAAGCAACCGAGCACAGCACAGCACACATGTAATACTTAGTTCACAGGGCTGCCATACTGTGACACTGCTGATATCTGGGGCTAGATAACTGTTTTCAGTGAATGCTGTCCTGGGCACGGTAGAATGGTTGGCAGCAACCACAGCCTCTACCCACTACATGACAATAGTCATCCCAGTAAAAAATTATTTCCAGATATTGCCAAAGTTTCTCTGGGGAGAGAAAGGAGCAGAGTCACTGCTGGTTAAGACTCACTGTTTTAAAGGATTGTTGAATCTAATAAATTTGACTGGGTCTGACATATGGTAAGCTATCAATAAATGTTTACTATCTTTCTTATCTCTCAACTCACAACGAATGCCCAGAAAAGAGTGCTCTGACAATTTTCGTTAAGGTCCTCAGTGCTTTCTGCATTTTTGACACCTCCATTGATTCACATCAGTGGCACCTTAAATCCTGGCTTTGTAGTCAGTTAAGAAGAGCAGGCATTAGGCTATAAACTTAACTTGGCTTTGTTCTTGTTATTCAGTCACTAAGTCGTGTCCAACTCCTTGTGACCCCATGAACTGCAGCACAACAGGCTTCCCTGTCCTTCAGTCTCTCCTGGAGCTTGCTCAAACTCATGTCCATTGAGTCGGTGATGCCATCCAACCATCTCAACCTCTGTCACCCCCTTCTCCTCCTGCCCTCAGTCTTTCCCAGCATCAGGGTCTTTTCCAATGAGTTGGCTCTTTGCATCAGGTGGCCAAAGCATTGGAGCTTCAGCTTCAGCATCAAACCTTCTAATGAATATTCAGGATTGATGTCCTTTAGGATTGACTGGTTTGACCTCCTTACTGTCCAAGGGACTCATATGGCACCACAGTTCGGAAGCATCAATTCTTTGACACTCAGCCTTGTTTATGGTCCAGTTTTCACATCCATACATGACTAATGGGAAAACAATAGCTTTGACTATACGGACCTTTGTCAGCAAAGTTTTATTCTTAATATTACAAATTTTCAGAAGCAGTTGGTTGAGTCTTAACTTTACAATTCATAAACATCATATGTAGAGGGGTGAAAGTGGGGTGAAAGCTCAGAGCCCTTAGTTCACTCTTAGAATTAATTTGACAACAGGTCTTTCATAGGCTAATTCCCCAGCTCTTTAATCGAAGCACTAAAAGACTGGAGTGCATGGCCCCAAGGACTTCTCATCCTCAGCAAGTCAAGATTCTTCATCCGTGAAACAGAGGCTAAGCTAAAGTCTTAAGCTCCTCTAAAATTCCACATGCTTTAAAAAAATTCTATAATTCCAACTAACTCCTAATACTTTCTTCTAATTCCTCAATAATTTCATATTTTTAGTATTAAAACTTAACAATTAGGATATTTTAACATTCGCTCAATAAATATTTCATCAAAGTAACAGTTCTTTTTCTTTCTCTCTCTCTCTCTTTTTTTTAGCCACACAGCATGACTTGCGAGGTCTTAGTTCCCCAACCAGGGATTGAACCTGGGCCCTTGGCAGAGAAAACACAGAGTTTTAACCACTGGACCACCAGAGAATTCACCAAAGTAACAGTTCTTGAGCATCTACTTTGTGAAAAGCAACACCAAAAAAAGATAAGACATGGTCTCTGACCCTAAAATGGAGAGGCAGACACACAGAACAAACATCAGATAAAAACCAAAATGAAATATGTGCTCTGTGCAAATGCAATCAGAGCATATCTGAGATGGGAAAAAGATGAACTAACATTTAAATAGTTAATGAGAATTTGTCATATCTGAGAGAAAGAAATGGCTGAAAACAGAACAGTTGGGAAAGAAAAAAAAAGGATTCTTACTTGGCCTTCCAGACTTGGGGACAAACAAGACAAAGATCAATTCAAGGCATGCTGGAAACTGCAAGTTACAGCATTCCCACCACTTTTTCATAAGAGGAGACATCTCTCCTTGAAATATAGCCACTTTGAGTGATGAAAGATAGGACTATAGAGGTAAATACACCGGATAATTAGAAACAGCAATTTGCTAGAAGTTTCATCAAATTAATACCTCACTGACTTCTTTGGCAGCTACTTGTCTGGATAAAAAATATAATTCTAGGGTCATAGCAAACTTGGATGTATTACTTTCTTGAATAAATTGATCACATCAATATTGCAGCAATCCCTTTATTTACTTCAAAATAATACAGGGAAAAGTTGAAAGACAGCCTCCAAGTATGTATTAGAAGTTACTCTCTGATTTTCTTTTAACTGCAGCATATTCTTTCTTCACTCAAACCTGCCTGGCTTCTATAATAATCAGCATTGCTTCCCTGGGAGAAAAATGTCAGTAACAACACATGGCGGGGCGTGGCCTTGTCAGTAACTCCGTATCATGTGTACGTTTAACATGAGGCACAGACTCATGCCTCTCAGAAACTTAGAGTGAATTATTTGTGGCTGAACACATGCTGTGTCCAAGAAAAGAGCTCTGTTCATTTTTGGTTGACTTGACATCTATTTAGAGTGGTAAAAAATCACAACAAAAATAAGGTTCTACAAAGCGCTAGAAACCGACTATCAACAATACTGCTTCATCATCCCAAATGAAATTCACATTACGTCAGCAGTAAGATAAGATCAACTTTCAATTTCTTCACATTGAATAAGCAAGGTGGTGGTGTATGGGGAAGGGAGGAGGCGGGGGGGTTCTCGCTACCTATATTTCTATAAAGAAGCTTCACCTACAGGCTAAATGATTCTATCTCCTCAAAATTCACATTAAAACCTAACCACTAATGTGGGGTGGGAACTCTGGGAGATGATTAGGTCATGAGGCTGAACAGAATCATTACATTTTAGAGACTCGAGAGCTCCCTTGTTCCTTCTGCCTTGTGCAGACAAGGCAAGAAGACAGCGTTCTATGAACCAGGAAGCAGGCCCTCACCAGACACTGAATCTGCTGGCACCTTGATCTTGGACTTCCCAGCCTCCAGAACTCTGAGAAACAGATGTCTGTTGTTCATAAGCCACCTGCTCTCTGGTATCCTAACAGAGATAAGGCATTCAGGGAACTCTCTCTGCATATCCTTTAGGTATCCTCTGCCCAGGTGGCACTAATGGTAAAGAAACAGCCTGCCAATGCAGGAGACATAAGAGACACGGGTTTGATCCCTGGGTTGAAAAGATCCCCTGGAGGTGGACATGGCAACCCACTCCAGTATCCTTGCCTAGAGAATCCCATGGACAGAGGAGCCTGGCAGGCTACAGTTCATAGGGTCACAAAGAGTCGGACACAACTTAGCACACGTGCACACACGCACCCTGTGATCCCCCCTCACGAGGGGAAAATGCAAGTTGAAGGCATTAGAGCCCTTCTTCAACTGTTTTAGTGGTTGTTATTCACGTAACATCATCAGAGTCACATTCACTAAGTGTTTACCATGCGCCAGGTACAATTATAAGCACTTTTCAAGTAATGAATTATGGAGATAGTTTCTGTCTTTCCAACCACAGAGGCCTGATTACATGAGGCATCATCATTGATCCTAATGGACTCTTTCTTTTCTTAATCAAATCAATGCTATGACAATTCTGAAGGAGGTGGAAGTCTGGATATCATGCCAGTACACAAATAATCTCGTGGATCTCTTCATAAGAGAATATGAGTTAAGCAAAAAAACTGGCATATTACAAATACTAGATATTTCAAAATATTCAATGTTACTTTATTTTGACCATTTACTGATTTGCACCATTCTTAGTTTATAAAAATTGCTTTCATTCTCTGTAGACAAATGCCCTACAGTAGTGTCCTCCCCAAAGAATTCATTTCTCTCTCATACAAACAGATCGAAAACAGAAAGCCAAGAAATGTCACCATCCCATGAAGGGGCAGCAAGCTAAGGGGACCCTCATAGGTGATCATCTCTGGAGATATAATTACTCACAGAAGCCACAGTTGCTCTTCAGCTAGGAAGATCATATGAGCCACAGCTCGTAAAGGCCTAAAATCCCCAAACTAATAGAACTCATTTATCACTTGCCACTGATTCCCCACTGGTAAAACTAGATTACTCTGAAATGACAGTCCCAAGAAGAATTGTGAGATTCAGCTAGAAAACCAATCCATCAATAAATATGCCACCACTGAGTGACAGAAGGGGGGGTACATTAAATACATTTAAAGAAGATTGTCCTTATCCTCAAGGAAGTGTCAATACAGTTGAAAGAAGTTAAGACACAGAAATATTTCTAAGGTGTTTTAACAGCAAGCTATGTACCAGAGAGAATGGCAAAGAGCATCCCAAATGAACACTGAACTATTCATTTCCCACACTCTTTCTTTCATCTTATTTGTTTGGGTTCTTCCCAAAGCAGGGTGTAAAGCAAGGTCAAGGACTCAGGGAAAAGGAAGTTCATTTGGAAGGTGGCCCACAAAGCATGAGTGATTGGGAGGGAAGAATGACACAAAGACAGAGGAAAAGCCAGTAAGAGGATGTGCTACAAAGATCAGGGTCAGTTAGGGTTGTTTGCCAGTGGGGCCTCTCAGAAGCAGAGAATACCTCCCAGAATGTTCATCTGCAGGGCTACGGGCTGAGGCTATTGATCGAGAATTTCCAGGGGCCATAAACCATCATACTTATAAGCTGCATTTGCCTGCTGGCCAAGCTGACCTCAGTGGTCTGAGAAGATCCTGAGATAGAAAGTGAAAAGAGGCTTCCTGGTGATTAAGGTGAGGAACTGTGAATGTTGAGTCTGAGCTTGCATGAATCATGAAACATCCAACCCCTAAAAGAAGTATCTGAAAGCAGAGGTAGGTGAAGGAGACGTGATATGAATCATCGAAAGGACCTGTTACCCAGTCCTGCTCTCAAAGTGCTGTGTGACTTCTCTGATCTCCTGTGAATATTCAGTCCACTTTCTACTCTCATTTTCCTTTGTCCCAGGCCTTCTTACTTGGATGTACGTATTTGAAACAAGCTACATTTTCTATCCAACAAATGCTTAACTTCTGAGCTTTTCCACTTTAAAATTCCTTCACAATGACATGCGTCACTTTTTTAAATTATTCAATTAATAGAATACTGATATGCTAGAATCCTTGGGAGAAGTAAAGATGATGGTGATGACAATCATGACGATGATGGTGATGATGATGATGATCATAAAACAATAACTACCAATTATTAACATCTTCTTATGTGCCAATCCTTTACATGTATGAGCACATTAAACCTCCATGACAATTCTTTGAACCATCTACCCCATTTTACACATGTTTTTCCACTGATATATAAAGAAATTCAGTACCTTGCCCAAGATCACACAAATATCAAGTAGAGGAGTCAGGATTTGAACCTAGACAATTTGACTCCAAGAGCCCAGACTAACACTGCAGGAAGGATGGGGTGGTAGGAGAGATAAAATAACCACAGTGAAGCAATAAGCATGGTTATGTATGCTTAGTCGCTCAGTCGTGTCCAACTCTTTCAACCCCATGGACTTCATTAACCCCCAAGGTTAATGAAGTAAAAACAATGAGCTGCCTGTAGAAGCATAAGGATAAAGGGAACTTTTGCAAAGTTCTGCAAAACCTCATCTAAAACATCCAGAACATACTATCCCCAGAATCTCATCCACATTTCTGCTCTACTTTGTCTGAATCATTGGCAACCCCACTCTGCTTTTCAAACCCTCCTTCCTTGCAACAGATTTTTACTCATTTTTTACTTCAGTTTCAAAAAGCCTACAAATAACACCCATGGAATTCCATGATTTCACTTAAATTCTACAGGGAAAAAACTCTTCTTCAAGCCCTAAAAGATGATGTTTGAGTTTCCAGAAATTATTATTCCAAATCCTTCATCTACCATTTCTGAGGATTAGTGCTGCTGTGATGTGCTCAGTCATGTCTGACTCTTTGCAATCTCATGGACCGCAAGTGGCCAGGCTTCTCTGTCCATGAGATTCTCCAGGCAAGAATACTGGAGCAGGTTGCTATTTCCTCCTCCAGGGGATCTTCCAGACCCAGGGATAGAACCTGCATCTCTTGCATCTCCTGCGTGACAGGCAGATTCTTTACCGAATCAGAGAATATATGAAAATGTAGTGTGCAACCACAGTATGTAACCACTACTAGTAGTACTGTAAAATATATGCCCACGGACACCATCAAGATAAAGTTCAAGAAACCAATCCAAAAACAAAAGGAAATCTCTAAATTTAGTTCAGGGGTTTAACTTTGAACACCAAGATGAAGGATAAAATAAAAGGTATAATAAGAGTATGTACTGATTATTCCAGAGTATATAATTATTTAATCTTTCCAAAGACTTCTAACAAGGTTTCACATCAAAGACTAAGAACAAATGAGCAAGGGTCCAGAACACTTTAATTATTCATTCAGTAAACGTTTTGAGTTAATACTATGTTCTAGAATAGATGCTTTACTGCCCTAGATACTATATATACTGTGATCAATAAGACATGGTTGTCATAAATAACGAACTTTCAGTGAGATTAAAAAAAAAGAAGAAATGAGCCTTTCTCTAGATGAAAATAATGCACAGATCCCCAGGACCTGAGAGTGGGAACAATTTTCTTTCAACATTTTTAAATGTTACTTTAACAAATTTTAACATTGTTCTGATTTTTCTAATACGCCAGACAACATTAACTTCCCTGGGCAATAAAATGGCAACCTAACAAAAGATCTCAGAAGCTCAGTGACAACCCAGACAACTGGTAGACAAAAAATAACAAGCAGAGTGTCGTACATTTAGGAAAATTCAACCGAAATTATATGTGGAAGATGACATGTGTTTGGAATTACAAAAGCAACCAGACAATCACTGAGGGTCACCCCTCGTGGTGGTCTGCTAGTGTTAGGCGCTCAGTTGTGTCTGACTCTTTTCCACCCCATGGACTGTAGCCCGCCAGGCTCCTCTGTCCAAGGGATTTTCCAGGCAAGAATACTGGAGTGGGTTGCCAATTCCTTCTCCACAGGATCTTCCTGACTCAGGAATCGAAGGTGGGTCTCCTGCACTGCAGGCAGATTCTTTAACATCTGAGCCACCAGGGAAGCCCCCTGGTCTGCTAAGACTGCCATAACAAAATACCACAGGCGGAGGGGCTCCATAGTTCTGGAGCCTGGAAAGTCCAAGGTCAAGGGTGCACCCGACAGGTTTCTCCAAAGAGCTCTTTCTGGCTTCAAGATGGCTGCCTTCTCACAGTGTACTCACACATCCCTTCCTGGTACATGAGCGTGGACCTCGGGGAGGGGCGGGGATCAGAGAGCAAGAGGAACACTCTCTGCTGTCACTTCCTCTTCTTATAAGGGTATCATTCCAAGCAGATCAGGACCACCCTGATGACTTCATTTATTCTTAATAATAGGACTTCCCAGATGGCTCAGTGGTAAAGAATCCGCCTGCCAATGCAGGAGACATAAGAGATCCAAGTTCAATTCCTAGGTCAGGAAGATCCTCTGGAGAAGGAAATGACAACCCACTCCAGTATTTTTCCCTGGAAAATCCCATGGACAGAGAAGCCTGTCTATGGCCCATGGGATTGCAAGAGTGGGACAAGACTGAGCTACTAACACTTTTGCTTTCACTTCTGCAGAGGCCCTAGAGCCAAATATACTCATGTTGAGGGTTGGGGCTTCAACACACAAATTCGGGCAGACAACTCAATACACAGCATCCCTTAAAGTTGTCAACCTAGTACACTGCTACAGGCCAAAAGCACAAAAAAATTGATTTATTCAATCATTAAAATAACATTTATTAAGTAAATAATCTGCTTCAGATACTATCTTGTGCTGTGAAGAGGAAAGATGAAGGGAGAGAGGGAGGGGTTAAAGAGCCTGCCTTGACAACAGTACATTCTAGTCGATAGTGGTGAACAATAAATAACCAAACAACTAAATAAAGACTAACCAGGGTGGGTGGGAGTAACGCAGGAGGCAGCAGGGAGAGGGAAAAGTCTCTCTGAGGGAGTGATTTTACGTTGAGATCTTGAAAGAAGAGAGGGAGTCGATCACTTGAGGTTTCTGGGGAGAGTGTTTCAAGAAAAAAGAATGGACATGCAAAAATGTGAGTTAGTAATAAGCTTGGTACATGTGAGGAAAAGAAGTCAGGGTGGCCGAGCTGCTTAAATGCAGAGGTGAACAATGTGAGAAGTCTGAGAAGGAGGTGGGGAGATGTAGATCGTGGCAAAGGGTTCGCATTTAGCCTACTTACAACAGAGAGGCACTGGAGGGCATTACACAGGGAAGGGGCCTGACCTTACTACACTGAGGTCAGTTGGGTATTTTGTGGCCAGGAAAGGATATGGCCAGGCAACAGTAGAAAGAGAAAAACCAGGTTAGAAAGCTACTACGTCAGTTCAGCGAAACATGATGGGTATTTAGGAGTAGGGTTGAGGTAATGGACCAGAAATGACTTATTATCTGTTTTAGGGAAATAGAAGCATAGGACATGATCATGGATTGGAGGGTAGAGTTATTAAAAAAGAAAAAATTACAAGATTTATCTTAAGCCAAAAATTATATGAGATGGTGGGAAATTGGAAGAAACAGGTTGGGAACAAGTTATGGAATCAAGGGTTCTCTCTTGAACTTGTGGAGTCAGAAGATCCACTAGACATGCAAATTGTTGTTGCTTGCTGTGTCCAACTCTTTGTGATCCCATGGGCTACAGCACGCCAGGCTTCCCTGTCCTTTACTATCTCCCGGAGTTTGCTCAAACTCATGTCCGTTGAGTTGGTGATGCCATCCAACCATCAAATGGAGATGTTCCTTCTGTGTCCACACGGGAAGGATCAGGGATAGAGGAATGCACTGGTGAGTCAATATAGAGATGACCTAGCCGGAGCCACAGAGCTGGAAGGGAACCTAGGCAGAGCCCATATATAGCTAAAAAGGCAGGTCCACAACAGCGCCCGAGGCACACTCACATTCAGAGGAGAAAGAGGCAGCAAACACCATTCTCAGGGTGATAAAAACCACGTCCTTACCTTCTCCTCACACCGTGTTCTGAACCTGGACTACTGAGAGCGCATTTCCAACCTCTGTACTGAAGAGCAATACAGAAGATTCTGAGAAGCGCAAGAAACGTGATCAAGAGAGTGAAAGCCAGTCATAGGAATATTAAAGGAAATGCTTAAGACTGCCCAATATGACCAAAGGAAACCAAGATGATGCACTGACTTGCTCATCAATTCCCAACATAACTAAGTAAGAAGCACACCTCTAACCCCTCAGTTTTGAAAGATTAAACCTAAGTGCAATGAAAATGAAGATATTGTCCACAACTGTGCATTTTAATGAGATGTGCTACCATCTGTGATCAGATAAATCAGGAGAAGTGAACCGTACAGGTAAATACACCAGAACTGGAAGCAGATGATGGATATGCCAAGGCAAGCCCCCAGTGACTTCCTGTCTTGTTTAGCACAGACAAGCCCTTAACCACTCTCTGTGTCTCACTTGCAATTCAATGAAAATGCCACAACGCCTCTTCACCTGGACAAAGCTAATTAGTTAACAGCTGGAAATAAAACCACATCTGTAGAGCAAGTGCTTCGAGCTGTTTTCCACCTATGGTGCTGTTTTTATGACTGTCCATTCATGCTGCTGCTTTCTTATGGCCACTTATAATTGAGGGCAGGGGGCAGAGTAATGCCAACTATCCACTCAGGGACTGAGCTCATGACCATGGTATCAGGGACTTTTCACTGGAACAATGCAGAAAATTCCACATCACAGAGTCAGTATATAGTCTGGAAATTCAATGTGCAAAACTCTTCTGTGATAGTTTCATGTCGTAACTTGGCTGGGCTGGAGTCCCCAGGTATTTTTTCAAACACTAATCTAGCTGTCACAGTGATATTTTGTAGAGATGATTAATATCTACAATCTGTTGACTGAAGAGATTATGCTCAATAATCTGGGTGTACCAGATCCAAGCAGTTGAAACGCCTCAAGAGAAGAGCTGAGGTTTCCCTGATGGACTGCAGTGTCCAGGGGCCTAGCCAGAGCTCACAATCTGTACAGGCCAATTCCATGCATAAGTAAAGAAGTAAATAAATGTGTGTGTGTGTGTGTGCACGCGCACGTGTGTGCATATTCTACTTGTTCTGTTTTTCTGGTGGAACTCTGACTTATACACTTGCTTTTTCTCCATAAAGAAGTCAAGCTTATGTAAATGCATACCACTATAGCTTCCATAGAAGAGAAAGGGTAAGTTACTCCCCTCTCATCTGGGAGGCAAAGGCTAACAGCATTGCTGTTGATGGGTGATGAAGACCCTAGTCAGAAAATTTCCACCTACTAATCATATGCTCGTGTATTTGGCAAATTGAAGTTTAGGTCTCATTTTATTGTACAGCCCAAAGCACCACCCTATGGAATCTCACATATAGAAACAAGTATAAAATCTAATGGGCTCCCAGGTGGCACTAGTGGTAAAGAACCCACCTGCCAATGCAGTAGACCTAAGAGACGCAGGTTCAATCCCTGGGTCAGGAAGATCTCCTGGAGGAGGGCATGGCAACCCACTCCAGTATTCTTGCTTGCAGAATCCCATGGACAGAGAAGTCTGGCGGGGTATAGTTCATAGGGTCACAAGGAATCAGACACAATTGAGACAACTTAGCATGCATATATAAAAATCTAACGTTGATGCTGTCTGTAAATCAGTTTTAGTTCCATGAGTTTAGTCCCTTGAGCTCTCCCCTGAGAAATGCCTGAGCAGACAGTGACCATCTGGGGCTGCATGCTACAGAGACGAAGTTTGGTGGAGCGATTCCTTCTCCAAAGAGCAAATAGCTAGTTCAGTTTTCTGCCTATCACCCCCCCTTGCCTGTGTAAGGGAAGTCTACAAATCATCATCCTGACCAATGGGAAGGGCAGGGGTAAGGGTGACTTTATTCTCTGGTTGGTTGCCCAGGTGACGAAAATGACGAGGCCAGAGGCTCCCTCCCCTCTCACCATTCCATGTATGTCCCTTCTTAAACATCCTGCTCAGTTAAAGGGTTCCTTTTTCTAGAAGAGGAACACAGTGAGAAACACACAAGTAGTCTTGCAGCTCTGTTTGGACCTCCAACATCAAAAAAGGAAGCTGAGCTCATGTGTTCCTTTCAGCTCTCCGTTCCACCTGTTGTATACAGAACTGATCAGTTTCTCCTTATGTGCACCAACATTTTCACCTGTGCATTCATTCACTCAGAAATATTTACTGAGTGCTTTGGAAGAAACCAAAGGAAATCAGTCCAGATTTTAGGCTCGAGGATTTGAAGAGTAGCTGGGTACATATATTATTGTAATACAAGTTGGCATAAAATAAACAAATAAAAAAATTCTGCAGGAGTTTAGACATAGTTAGGCGTGGTGAGGGTGATAGGATGAAAAGAAGAACACAGAAAAGTTATGGCATGATATACTGAGAGCTTTTACCCCATGGGAGACAGCCACCAAACTCACATCTTCTCGTTATTTTTATATTTAGTTGCCACCAGAAAAGTAATTAATCAGAACACAATTTTAATATGGTCTATAGGGAAATCACCAAAGAATAGGACGGTGACACCATTTGTTATAATAATTTGAGTCACTTTGCCTACTTCTGCTCTGGTCTGGCTGACAAATCTGGGATGAAAACAAAAAAATACTAGTCTGTCTTTAAAAACTACATCTATATAAAGAGAACAGGGTAAGAGCCCAAGAAGGTCCTGACCTGGCAAATGCTAATAAGCCTCATGTGATTCAAGCTTAGTTGGCTGGCTTCAAATTAATATAGACTTTCACAGAGTTCACAAGTGACAGGTTTTATGATAAATAGAGTACTTCAGTAAAAATGCTATTAAATATATGTGAAGCCTTGAACAGATGGCATTTATAATAGATATCCCTGATAACTGATCACCATTTAGTATTCTCTGGCCCAGCTTCATATCAAGGTTTCATGACTCTAGAAGGCAAAAAAAAAGTATGAGCAAGATCTTAATTTCCCAAGCAGTCTGTCAGACAGCTGTTTCTCGTTGCTCTATAAAATCAGCCATTCATCAAAGCTGTTTTTAAGGAAAGGTAAAATTAAGTTTATATCTGAATCTTCTGCAAGCTGAACCATAGGTGACTAATTTCCTGACTTATTTATTTTGAAAACCCCAAGTTTCCAATGTTACTGAAGAGTTACGTATCTTACCAGATCACCCTCTCCCATGGGCAGCTGTAGAATGTTTAACGTAGGGGTTAAGATCCTTTAGAAGTCATGAGGCCCAAGAAAGCAACTAGGATCAGCAGGTTAATAAGACAGGGTCAGCAAAGAGGACAGCCTCCAAGGGACCCACAGATATATTTTCAATAGAAAATGCCAAATTAAGCCTGGACTTGAAATGTGGGTCATCAGGATAGAAACAAGAAATGAAGACATGGAAATCATAAGACAAATGAGTTTAAATCAAGGGCTGATGATTTTCAAGAAGTGGACAAATTACCCTTATTTATTAGCAATCTATGCATCAGAGATTTTGCTTCTCCTGACCTGCTTTAGGGCATTCCAGGTGGTGCTAGTGGTAAAGAACCCACCTGCCAATGCAGGAGACTTAAGAAATGCTGGTTCAACCCCTGGGTCAGGAAGATCCCCTGGAAAAGGGCATGGCAACCCACTCCAGTATTCTTGCCTGGAGAATCCCATGGACAAAGGAGCCTGGTGGGTTACAGTCCTTGGGGTCACACAGAGTAGGACATGACTGAAACGACTTAGCATGGCCCAGCACGATATGCTTTAAGTGTAGATATTTTTAAATGTCAACCAAACTAATGCATGTTCTAAAATTAGGACCATATGACAATCAACCAGTCAGCAATGCAAGGCACCTGGGCTCCACTTGTTGGAGCACGTTTTCCAACAATCAAGAAAAGCAAATAACTTTATTGGACTAAAACATACAAACACACACACACACACACACACACACACACACACACATATATAAGTATCCTCTAAAATACCCTGAGGTTAAAAAAGGAAGACCTCTGCAGTGACGAAAAAAAGAGACTCAAAAAAACATAGAGACTCAAAACCACCTGCAAGTTTATTTGAAAAGGCTAGCAACCAACCCGCAATCTATAAACTCTGGCACAAATACATTCTGTCCAGATTCTGCAGGACAATAATCTTGATAAATCAAGTTTACTTTAATAAAGCTCAACCCAATAAAAGAGCTACATACTATAAACCACTTCGATCAGTTGACTGCATTCCACTTTAGTTGCACTCTGCTAAATGACAGGCAGGAACACAGTACCTACCATAGGCCTATACAAGATACAACCAGAGCTCTGCAAATAGTTGTTACTCAATTGTTGGGCAGTGTTAACTCTGTAAGTACTGGTCTGGTTAACAGTTTTGAAAAGTGATCATTCTTACAGAGCCAGCATGGTAGACAGTCCTGGGATTGAATGCCAGGGCACCACTTACTAACTTCATGATCCACAATAAATTACTTGACCTGTGTTTGCTAAAAAATGAAGATGTCATGGTCTTTTATGTCAACTTGGCTGGACTAAATTATGAGGATGGAAGAGAGGGTAAAGCCATTTGCAACACACAAACTTTGCTTCAGTTATCCAACCAAACGCTAACCTAGGTCTGCTGCGAGGGGATTTTGCAAATGTAATTGAAATCCCTAATCGGGTGATGTTAAGTCAGGGACATCATCCTCAGTGGGCCTGCACTAATTTGGTGAGCCCTTAAAAGGGACTGGGCTCTTCCCAGCCAACAAGACACCAAACAACAGCTGGGTCTACGGCTGAACTCGCCTTCTCTAGGTCTTTTCCTTCCTGATTGCCTGTGGACAAGAGCTGCTGCCTATGCCCAGGATTACAGACTGCCCATGATTGTCCCTTCCCAACTGCCTATTCCATGGATACAGACATGCTTAACTAGCCCCTATATTCATGTAGATCAACTGGTTGTAATTTATCTCTTAATTGTATCTCCTATTGGTTTTCTTTCTCCAGTGAAGCCTGACTTAACGGGGAATAACTGTATGTATATCACAGGCTTACTATTAGGATTAAACATGATAGTTGAAAAAGTACGGAGGACAGAGCTTCTCAAATTCTACTGTGAGTACAAATCACCGGGGATACACGTTGAGTCAGCAGGTCTGGGTGGGGCCTGAGGGCCTGCATTCCTCACAAGCTCCCAGTGGACACTAACACTGCAGATCAATGGACCCCGTTTAACCAGCAAGAGCCATCCTAAAACATTATGCTCGCGCTCAGTTGCTCAGTCATGTCTGACTCTTCTGTGACCCCATGGGCTGTAGCCCCCTAGGCTCCATTGTCCATGGGATTCCTAGGCAAGAATATCGGAGTGGGTTCCCAATTCCTTCTCCAGAAGATCTTCTCAACTCAGGGATAGAACTCACATCTTCTGCATTGGCAGGTAGGTTCTTTACCACTAAGCCATCTGGGAAATCATAGTATGCAGTAAATAAATGCTAGTTTGCTTCGCCCATACCACCTCTTTGCTCTCACAGTTTTCATGTCTGGGTTTGTTTTTACTTTTTAATTAATTAACACATTTGAAATATATAATACAGTGACCATCGAATGCTCTGGATGGCTATAATATAAAAACATAAATTTAAAAAGCCACAAGGAGAATAAAAGCAAACCAGAAAAGACAGCAAATACTAAATAATGCCCTCCCAGAACTAGAGACTGATCACAGAAGTCTGCCTTGTTATAACCCAATTGCTAGAAGATACATTTTAACACCAAAACTAAAGAGATCATTTGAACAGTAGAATAAGGCAAGGCCACGATTTACAGGGGCCAAAATAGAGCACAGTCAAATACTAACAGGGAAACAATGGAATATATACCTTCTCTGGGCACAGTCAGAACAGTCCTGACCCATCTTGCCAGAAAGATGGCCCACCTATCTGAATGTGGTCTTGATTTCAGGGGAAGCCAAAACCACTCCTGTGCAGACACTAACACTTCCCTCTCTCCCTTACTGAGAGACTGTTAATATTTTGTGATAATAGCTTTGTTCTTAGGGTTTATGGCTTTGCTCCCTTGGGAATAAAAATATCCTTGGGGAAAAATACAGACATGAGCTTCAGAAACTGTGAGCTTTGTGACCACGTTCATGCCCACCATTCAGTCCGTTGCTCTTACTTGCCCATGAAATGTCACCTACTGAAGAAGTCAATGGTCTCCTTACAGAAGCCCAATGACCAGGTAAGTCTATATCTGGCTTGACCCCTCTACAACCCTGAACACAATCAACCCCTGTCTTGACCTCTGTGACTTCCTCATCATTCTCTCCTGGTTTTCCTCCTATACTTCCATCTGCTCCCAGGCTCCTTCTCCAGCCCTCCCTCTCCTTCTGGGCACCCCTCCCAGGCTGAGTCCCTGTTTTTCTCCCTCTCTCATCCATTCCTAAGCTTTCGTCTGCTGATGATGATTCCCAAGTCACCTCCACACTGAGCCACGAGCTCTCTGCCTTCTGGGTATCTTAAGTTAGATGTGCGCAAGTACTTCGGACTCCTGCTGCTGCTGCTGCTAAGTCGCGTCAGTCGTGTCCGACTCTGTGCGACCCCATAGACGGCAGCCCACCAGGCTCCCCCGTCCCTGGGATTCTCCAGGCAAGAATACTGGAGTGGGTTGCCATTTCCTCCTCCAGTGCATGAAAGTGAAAAGTGAAAGTGAAGTCGCTCAGTCGTGTCCGACTCTTCGCGACCGCATGGGCTGCAGCCTACCAGGCTCCTCTGTCCATGGGGTTTCCCAGGCAAGAGTACTGGAGTGGGGTGCCATTGCCTTCTCCGACTTCAGACTCCAAAGGACCCAAATCAAAGTTAGTGTCACTCTCTCTAAACCTACTCTCCTTATGCCTCTATTTAGCTGGCTAGCATCACCATCCACTCAGGGAAAGAAAAGCGGAGATCCAGGAGGGAGTCCATGCTTTTTCCTTGCCTGGTTACCTCTTACTCATTTTTCAAGATCCAGCTGCTGCCACTCATATGCGACCTTCCTTAACTTGCCCTGGTCTGGGTAACGTTCCACTCTTCAATGCTCCCTGTATATGTATCTCCACTGCAGTACTTACCACCTGGAAATATAACTAGAAAACAACAACAGCGTGGCTGTCCCTGTCTTGCATTCTCACGGCACTCTGAGCTTTTCCTTTACAGCATTTCTTACGCATATAATTCTGTGGTTATTTGGATAATCACTGACTGTCCATCGCCCCCACTGGACTAAAGATGTCATAACATTAGGATATATCTAGCTTATTTGACACACCCACCAGCACATCCAGTGCCTGAGACACTCCTTATGCTCTGTTTGTTGGTGAATGAATGAGTGTTTACCTGTGTGTCTCCTCTACTATGACTGGGAATCCCTTAAGAACAGGAATTGATTATTATTTCTATATTCCTAGTGTTTAGCACATAGTAAACACTTGATCAATGTTGGTCGGTTAAATGTACTGTGCTCAGTCGCTTGAATCATCTCCGACTCTTTGCGACCCCATGGACTGTAACCCATCAGGCTCCTCTGTCCATGGAATTCTCCAGGCAAGAATACTGGAGTGGGTTGCCATTCCATTCTCTAGGGAATCTTCCCGACCCAGGGATTGAACCTGAATCTCCTGCCTCTCCTGCATGGCGGGCAGATTCTTTACTGCTGAGCCACCAGGGAAGCCCTGGTTGGTTAAATAAATTCATATAAATATAATGGTATCACCAGTAGTCAAAGAGCAAGCTTCATGTATACAAGACTGTTTGTTAATCAAATCTTTTCAGCCACATCTATTCATGGATCCCAATTGCCACAGCATCCTTGTAGCATCCGCCTATCCCCCAGCCCCGTGCCTCCCTGGGGCAGTTAGTATTTACCGGGCCATCAGAGATGGCATTTATATCCATTTGTCTCACAAATGTCTGCCAGTAAGCACTTTAAATGCCTAGAGACAGGCAAAAGGTGTCTTTTAACAGCATCAGGCTTTATTCTACCTTCAGATGAAAGTAAATCCTCCGAGGTAAGTTATTTGGACTAAATAAATATCTAGACTCTCCCCTTTATTTACCTTCTCTGGATTTCTGTACGCACGACACGTTCAAAGTTTATAGAGATGTCATTTTAAATATATTTTCTGGAGCAGGGAAAGAGTCGCTTTTCAAAGCTCCACATTATAAACAGTTTGATGCAATGAAGATTTTTAATGAAACACTTTCTGCTCATTCAGGGGAATTCCAGTTTATTTCATCCCAAGCCTGAGGAGACTGTGAGCAATGTCTGGGCGAAACACGCCTCACTACCTGCTGGCACTCGATATGAAAAGGAAGAGGCCACCACAGGTGCCGTCTCTGCCGAGACCCAGATGTCAAGAAAGGGCCCCCAGGCGGAAAGAATGAGAGGAATGCAAGTGATCCCAAAGGGGGCCTGTGCTGTGGACACACTTTCAGTGAGAACAACTGGATTTTCCCAATTCTGCTCTGTGTCCTCATTCTAAGTTACCTTTTCAAGATTTCTTTTGCTGTGTTCATAACCAGAAAGTCAGAACAAGACTGAAAAAGAATATATCACCATCTTTTACGTATCTGTACACCTCACAGATAAATGATTGCCCCCCTTTGGCAGATGGGAAAACTGAGGTACTGGAAAGTGTCCTGAAGATCAAATTCTGGGCAATTCCCTGGGAAACATGATGTTTGGGCTGCAACCTCCACTCTCCTCACCCAGCTCTGCATCAGCAGAGGCAACGAGATGGAAACCAGCTTTTTGTGACACCTATACGGGCTTCCCTGGTGGTTCAGACAGTAAAGACTATGCCTGCAATGCAGGAGACCTGGGTTCAATTCCAGGGTAAGGAAGATTCCCTGGAGAAGGGAATGGCTACCCACTCCAGTATTCTTGCCTGGAGAATTCCATGGACAGAGGAGCCTGGCAGAGTATAGTAAAGGGTCACAAAGAGTCAGACACAACTGAGAGACTAACACTACAACACTGTGTAACACACCCTGCATGAGTGCTTCATACAGAGCATCCTTTTAAGCCGCCAAATAATCCTGCAGTGAGTTGAATAGGGTCCTCCCAAAATGCATGTGGATCTAGAAGCTCAGAATGTGACCTCATTTGGAAACAGGGTTTTTGCAGATAATATGAGTTTTACTGAGATGAGGTCACTCATGCTGGATTAGGATAGACCCTAAATCCAACAACCAGCATCCTTATAGGAGAAGGGAAGACACACAGACACACAGAGAAGACAGCCATCTGAAGACAGAGGCAGAGATTAAAGTGATGCTGCCACAAGCCAAGGAATGCCCGGGACCACCAGAAACTGGAAGAGGCAAGGAAGGCTCCCTGAGAGGCTTCCTGCCAAAACCTTGATTTCAGACTTTCAGCCTCCAGAGCTGTGAGAGAATAAATTTCTGCTGTTTTAAGCCACCTAGTTATGTAAATTTGTTATGGTAACCCTAGAAAATTAGGCTTCCCCGATGGCTCAAGCAGTAAAGAATCCGCCTGCAATGCAGGAGACGTGGGTTCAATCCCTGGGTCAGGAAGATCCCCTGGAGTAGGAAATAGCAAGCCACTCCAGTATTCTCGCCTGGGAAATCCCATGGACAGAGGATGGTTGCAAAGAGTCAGACACGACTGAGCACACACGCAGGACACTAGTACAAAACCTAAAAGGTAGGTATCATTATTGCCATTTTACTGATGCTGAAACTGAGAATCAAGGACACTGAATTACATTTACATCAGAAAACAAGCCATGCTCGGTCCAATGCCCATCTACATGGGGGAAACGTTTAAAAGGTGGGAGAGGCACCCCAAAGGAAGAAGGTGTGTGGGATGGAGAGGAAGCTGAATTTCTTAGCCTTTAGTGATAATGGACCAGGAGTCAAGAGGTTTTTGAAGCATGATCTCAAGCATGGTTGGAAGAGGCTCATCGCTTGGAGCCACTCCTGAAGCATACAGCCCACAAGTGGTGATTCAGAAACCAGAAGTTCCCAACTGACCTCACCCATGGAGGGCTGTTCATTTCTGCTTTAACAAAAGGACAGTTTAAACAATGAAACTAAACAGGTACAGTAGACAATGCTAAGCATCAACTGGTACCCCCAACCACCTGTTGGCTCTTGTCTCTTGTGATTCATCACTGGCCATGGCCACACTCAGCTTTTAAGGTTGCATTGTGGGCCATTGACAATGTTTATTTCTTCCTTCTATACATTTTAAAGTATTTTAAACACACTGAAAAGTATGCAGAATAATATAAATACCAAGTATCATCACTTAGCTTCAACAACTTTTAACATTCGGGCACATTGAGTTTTGGTCTCTTGACTTTTATTTTAAACCATGTTCTATAGTTTGATGAATATTAAAAATAGTCACATCACTCCTTCATCTCTCGCTCCCCTTTGAGGTTCTAATCTATTCCAACTAAGCAGGCATGTAGCCCAGTGACTGATAATTGTTGGAATAGGCATAATATTGCTTTCAGCAAAGCATGACAAAGGCCCTTCGTGATGTCTTGATGGATAGATGACCAGAACTAAGAGTAAGCTGAATGACAGTACCCACTGATTTAACTGACTGGTTTCAACCTGGTGACGGCTTTCACTGACAAGCTAAAGGTCCCTTCCCTAGTTTCTGTATAAGTTTAACCCACAACTTAGAAACAGTCTTAGACGTATGTGAGTGAAACTTCTACTCAACACATTTCCTTCGCTCTTGTGTCTGTTAAGCATTTATATTCCTCTTCCCCACTATGTTGTAAGCTTAGTAGGTATACCCTCCTAGATCCTGGACCAAGTGCCTAGTATACAGTCAGGGGTTCAACAAATGTTTATTGAATTAAATTGTATCATACAAGGACAGGGTGCAGAAAGTGGGATGCGTAGCCTAGAAATGAGAAGGTGTCAAGGAGAAAAGATGGCTGTCTTCACATAATTGAAGGATGATGCGATTTAAGCTACGCAGCTCAGAAGGAAAAAATTAGAATTGGTGAAAGGAATGGTGAGTTGATTTCTGTTCAGTACAAGGAAGCTCTTTCTAACAATTACATCTGATGGAAAGGGAATGGATGGAGTTTCAAGTCCTCCCACGGATGATTACAGAGGGCCCTTTAGAAAGAATTTCTGCTCTGAGTAGAAGATATATTAGGTACACTTCTCCACATCCAAGATTTTAATGATATTCCAGGCTTCTCAGTTTTGAGTCTTTTTTCTTAAACTACCAATTCTCATAAATAGATAGATAAAGCAATATGTCACATAAAATAGGAAGATACCTACAAAAGAAAAATTATTTTGTGTTCTGAACCAGGGTACAACTAAACTATAGGTGTTACCTTTCATGTGGTTAGAGTTGACATGAAACCTCCCCTGAGGGCCAATGAAGGATTTGACATCCAATTCACTAATATCTGAGTGGTTGACGTCTTAATCTTATTGATTCCCAGAAAGACACTCACCAGGAGAGAGTGAGCTAGAATCTCTCAGGGGTGTAACTATGCGGCAGTCTTGACAGACTGTGTGCCAGATGTCTTCCATTTAGCCCCGCTCTCAGCCAAGGCTGGTAGCCCATTTGAACCACACCAGCAGTCTCCTATGTTGCCCAGCTGCCAGGAGGATTTGGCCAGAAGTGAGGCCCAGCAATAGATCAGAGGAAGGGTGGAGAGGGAGGTTATTCATGTCCCTGCCTCCCTCCCTGCTGGGCATCAACACATGGCCCGTCCCTCATCTCAAGAGCAGGGTTTCCATAAAGTAACCATCTCCACAGGCCGGCTCTGCTCCAGATACAATCACCACTCCATCCCCTGGCCCTTTCAGACAGGGAATTAATATTGGCCGTCTGATCTAACCCTGGGGCAGGGCACCAGCCTTGTGGGTTCCTTATACCAGGCTCTGCTCTCACCTTTGGAAAAGAATCCCTTAATCTCTCCTCAAATTATCTGATTTAGGTGTGCAGTCTGTTTCCTGCAGAAGCCCTGACTGACATAGCCAGACACCAGTCAAGATCAAAACACTGAAGCGTGTGCCCCGTGGCAGAGCAAGGTGCCCCTCCTCCCCTGGGCACACAAGCAGTGCTGCCACCTCTACACAACCCCAGAATCTCCTCCAGTCACTCCAGCAGCGCTGGTCTAACCACAGGAGGAACAGCAATGGCACCTGTCTGGGTAGCACTGAAGACGAAGTCAATCCACTAGAAAATACAACTTTTTAAAAACATGTGCTAAGAGACGAACATTAGTCTTTTTGTTCAAAGTCAGAGGAAAATAATCTTCATTCCATTTGATAAGATTTGAGCAAGAAGCCATCGGCATGAAGAGAAGGATGACATTACTTTCTGACTGATATCAGAAATGCCTTCATCTTTTCAAGCTTCAAGTCTGGACCACTTAAGGTTTACACTCAAGAGACCTGCCTTCCTAATTTGATTTGTCCAGTGTCCAGTCTGCCATTTCTTCCTGGACCCTACTTCATCTAAAATTCCCTTGTGAGGGGCATCTAAGACTGATGTGACCTCTATCTAGCAAGCCAATGTTACAATATCACAATGCTGAAAGGAACCAGAGAAGGAAAACTATGCACTTGGAGAGAGAATATAGAGGAAAACAACGTTTTCTCTCTCTCTCACTTGCTCTCACTCTTTCTCTCTCTCTCACTAGCTCTTTGTTAGAACAAGTAAAGCAGGTTAGAAAGAGCAGATTATTAGAACAGAGGGCAGACAACCCCAAGCTCAAATCCTAGCCCTGGAGTGGCCCTGGAGACTCTACTTGGCCTCTCCAACCTCAGTTCTTCATTTATAAAACAGAGATGGGAACTTCCCTGGTGGTCCAGGGGTTAAGAATCCGCCTTCCAGTGCGGGGGACTTGAGCTTGATCCCTTCAGGGAGCTAAGATTCCACATGCCTTGGGGCAACGAGGCCCATGTGCCACAACTACTGAGTCCACATGCCACAACTAGAGAAGAAAGCCGAGCCTCAACTAGAGAAGCCTGCACGATGCAATCACAACAAAGTAGAATCACAGCTCCCCCATCTCAAAAAAAAAAAAAAAAAAAAACACCCCAGAGATGGTTTTTCACACCTTGAGAGGGTATTGTAAAGATTAAGTGAGATGGAATGTTTAAGCAGAGGGTCTGGCATACAGTTAACATTTAATGACTGTTAAGTATAGGCTTCCCTTGTGGCTCAGCTGGTAAAGAATCCGCCTGCAGTGAGGGAGATCTGGGTTCGACCCCTGGGCTGGGAAGATCCCCTAGAGAAGGGAAAGGCTACCCACTCCAGTATTCTGGCCTGGAGAATTCCATGGACTGTATAGTCCATGGGGTCGCAGAGTCGGACACGAGTGAGTGACTTTCACTTCCCTTCACTTCAAGTATTATCCCAGACAAATATGTTGGCTTGGTTTTCTCCTTGGAAGTTCTAAGAGCTTCATTTGTGGAAATGTGGTCCCTGAGGAGTAAATATGTCCCTGGGAGGGATGCCAGAGGTGAGAGGAAATGGTGGGAGACCCAGGACGGCACAACAACGTCAAGGAAAGCGCTCACCACCCGGGGTGCAAACATTAAAGGCAGGATGTGTGCTGAGCACCTTACCCAGTGGCAGGCGCACAGGAGGAGTTTAACTGATGGGAGCTAAGAACATGAGCACTAAAACAGCCCAAAGAGAGACCTGCCCCTCCATCAAAAATAGACCCCAGGCAATGGGACAAGGGGCCAGAATTCTGCTGGGCAGTGTCAGGTTGGGGCCAGGGGAGAGGAGTGGCTGCCTTTGCTGGAAACAACAAAAGCTGATTTCACCTACTACATCTTTCTGCCTAGAATCAAGCCTGCTGAGATTCAATAATGAAAATCTTCACAGCACATTACCGAATACAGTAATGCCTTTCTGCCTCAATAACAATGGGCATGAGTGTAATGCATTATTTGTATGCGGCTAGGAGAAAATTCAGTGATTTACATTTAGGGTTTATATTTTGTTTCCAAATGAAAACATCCAGCCCCACCATTCTTACACAGGTATTCCCACTTCAAGCAAATGGCTCAAGATCTGGACTGTGTTCTCTTGCCTGAGACTTCTGACCTAATTCAGCTTTCCATCTTACTGGAGTTCAGAGAGCCTAGTAAAAGATTTATAATACTGTCATTTTATCCCCAAGACAAATTATAGTCCAGTCTACTTTAATGCCTGAAGACGACCAGTACTAGTCAGCCAAATACTTGGCTTATCTTAATTGTTAGACAACTGGTATGCTCAGCATTTTTGAGACAGAGGAATGAATACACCTCTGCTATCTTTTCCCTCTCCCCTCTCTTCTGTACTGGTTACATCCAAGACAGATAATGGCTCAGACAGTAAAGAATCCACCTGTAATGCAGAAGACCCAAGTTCAATCCCTGGGTCAGGAAGATCCTCTGGAGAAAGAGATGGCTACCCACTCCAAATTCTTGCCTAGACAATTCCATGGACAGAGGAGCCTAGCAGGGTACAATCCATGGACTCGGACAAGAGTCAGACAAGATTGATCAAATTCCACTTTCACTTTCAAGATAGATAACCACTCCTGGTTACAGGAAAACAAAGGGTCTTGTGATGGAAGGGGCGGGGGTATGAGGTATGCACTGGAATCATGCATTTGCTGCTGCCATTGACAGGCAGCATTATTATCCACCCGGCTGTCCCCTCATTATCTTCTCTTCAGACACATAATCCTCCTGTATATTCAAATGATATTCACCTCTTTGTTAAGCAGGTCTCATAAACACACCAAATACGGAAGAGATGCATTAACGGAGCCTTGCCCACCAGGCCCTAAATTAACAATAAGGTGTTTTATGTGACCTAAATGGACCATGATTTTGTGAAGTCGAGAACATGAGCCAAAACATTTCCAAGTGGAAGCAGTGAACGCAGCAAAATTCAATTTACAGAGCGCTCCTGGGACACACGAGCCTCATTCAGAGGCTAAGCAGCAGAGATTGGTCCTAAAAATAAAAGAAGCTGCTATTCTGATCTCACAGATGCAGTGTGTGCTCAGCTGAAGCCTAGGAGACAACAGCAGTCTCACTGCTGGTCATCACCAAGGGATGCGGTAATCAAGAGCCAGTCACGTAGCACCCAGTTATGCCATCTGTACAATGAAGAAGCTTAATGTACACAGTCAGTGATGATAAGCAGTAGTAAGAATTACTAAGCACATTGACAATAACAGTGTAATGCCATGAGAAATGTTTTTTATTGCTTTAACTGCCCTGTCATTTTTATCCACGATGGCTCTCCAATGCAATGTTTTCAGTGAGGAGCACTTTTTCCAGTTTCCCAATAGGAAATAAAAATGGTCTTGAAAAAAATCTAATAGTTTCCTCCATTAGGATTTGTTGGTTTTCAACACTAATCAGTAAACACAGTCCCAGCTTTCTGCACTTTATACAAAGATGTGGGTTAGGTAAGAATGAGTAGTGATGAAGTAAGTGACTAGAGTCAAAATAGACCTGCTAAAGGGATAATTGCAAGAGCCATATCACTTTACAGTTTCAATTCTAAGTTGCTTCCTGTGTTCAAGAACAAGATAGGTCTTGGGCATAGGATTGCAGGAGATTATGTAAAGGATGGCTGATATCAAGAGGGAAGAAACTGAAAGAAAGAGGGGGGCTGGGAATAAAGACAGACTGGACCCTACTTCTCCACAGCAGCTCTGGAGGTAATTAAGACTCCTCTAGAGAGAGAGACTTCCCTGATGGCTCAGCAATAAAGAATCCGCTTCTTATGGAGACATAAGAGATGATGGATCGATGCCTGTGTCGGGAAGATTCCCCTGGAGAAGGAAAAGATCAACCCTCCAGTATTCTTGCCTGGAGAATCCCATGGACAGCCCTGGAGGGCTACAGTCCATGGGGTCACAAAGGGTCAGACATGACTGAGCACAGCAGCAGCAGAGAGATGTGACTTTGTGTTCACAGGCACCTAGGCAAACGGCACCCCAGACAGTCAGGGGGTGGGGGTTGATGCCTATGCTTTTAGGATAGAGCAGGAGGGACTTCCCTGGTGGCTCAGACGGTAAAGAATCTGCCCGCAATGCAGGAGACCCAGGTTCAATCCCTGGGTCAGGAAGATCCCCTGTTGAAGGCAATGACCACCCCCCCTCAAGGATTCTTGCTTAGAGAATTTCATGGACAGAGAAGTGAGTCCATGGGACACAGAGTGAGTAACACTTTCACACTTTTTCAGGAGCAGCCAAAGACTCCTAAATCCAAGGAGCTCTCAGGGGTAGTGAGGAGAGAATCAGAGATACGTCTTGGCAACTAGTTTTGACTTAAGATAGAGACAAACTACTTCCTTGGAAAACCTGGGAAGAACTGGCAGTGTGTAAGACTTCAGTTGTGACAAAACCCCAAGAAGATAACAGAAGAGGTCAGAAGGACTTAGGGTATTATCATTCTGTCCCTCTGACAGCATGGAGATTCAATGTCGGAAATAGACCAGCCTGTAGAACATAAAGCCAATATTTCCAGCACTCCTCAGCTGTGGACCGATATTAACACCCATCTTCTAAATTAACACCTCAAACTGCACTTCTGTTTGTTGGACATCACAGGTAAAATATTGCCACCCACACAGAGGGCACAAAGCATTATTTTTTATCATATGGTCACCTCTAAATTCAATCCAAAATAATGACACTCAGAGGAAAAGTATAGTGTTAAAATATAAAGGGCTTTTCAATCAAAAACTTCACAAAAGAATCTCAATAGACTAAATAGTTCTTTAGGCTAATAAAATTAAGGAAAACAAAAGTTTTTAAACAGTAGTGTTAAATATAACTTAACTTTTCTTAGATGATCCTACTCAATTAATACAAACTACATTGAGACTTCCCTGGTAGTTCAGTGGTTGAGAATCCACCTTTCAGTGCAGGACATGGGGGTTCGATCCCTGGTCCAGGAACTGAGATCCTACATCCCAATGACATGAAAAAGGAATGGCCGTGGAAAAGCACAGAGAATTCTGCCGGGTAAGTACAGCTACAACTAGAATGATGGGGCAAGGCTAGCTCATAGGGGTTTAAGGGCCAGAAGCCTGTATTTAATTTAGTAGGAAGCAGACACAGAAGAATGTGATGGGGGGAAGAAGCAAGATCACAGTTAAATCTTGGGAAAATTGAAAAGGCTACTGTGATGTGCTAGAGAGAGACACCAGTAGCAGACAGGAGATAGCAGTTTCACAGCTGAATGCTAATTTTGTTTTCCTTGCCGAAGAGTGACAACAATATGTTGGGCAAAATGGACTGCATGACCCCGGGCATGGATCAAGTGGTGAGAGAAACCACAAAAAGAGTTCACGGGGAATGTGACAAAAATGTGGTGTAAAGATGGAGGACTTAAGAATATCTTCAACTCGAAAATATGTTGTTGAGTGAAAAAAGTAAAATGCCCAATTTTAAGCATTATATGGTATATTTATGTAAAAGAAAATCATTAAAACATTATGTCAACTGTATATTTTGCATGGATTGTATGGGCACATACAGGACATATAAACAGGCAGTAGGGAATGTAAGTGACTCTGAAGCCAGAGTTCAGGGGATCAAGTCCCAGCTCTGGCAATACCAGCTCTGAAGTCTTGGGCAAATCACTTCACCTCCACAGGAGGGTTGAGGCAGGAGAGTCTTAGGAAAGCAGAGAAGATGTGGAATGGCAGTTGGGATCTTCTTTTAATTAATAAAATACTGTTTCCTAACAGTGAGAGTTCAGGTGAGGTTAGATTTCATGGTTTTCAAGGTACCAAATTAGGGCAGAAGAGAACCAAGTTAATTCAAGCTGATGGTAGGTCAGTAAAGGCTCACAGGAAGAGACTTAAAGAAGGAGCTGGCTTACCTTGAACTTGAATATGACTAAAGCTGGTAGACAGGAATTTAAAGACAGTGTTAAAAATGAAAAAAAGAACTAAGAAAAAAGAGTGGACTGGGATGCGGGAAGCCAAAAGGATGCCAAAGAGCCATTCAACATTAGAGAGGGAGGAAAGTGACCTGAGAAAAAGGAACTCAAAACCCGAGGGATTTCTACTGATGACACAAAGTGGCCATGGAGCAGGGCCACCACAGCAGTGAGGAGACAAATCACCAAGATGAGTCTATAAGTAAGGTTAGGCAGTGTCAGAGAGTTGACCATTACAGCTTTTCTTCTCATCTCTCAGGGGCTTCCCTGGTGGCTCAGACAGTAAAGAATCTGCCTGCAATGCAGGAGACCCAGGTTTAATCAATGGTTACCACTCCAGTATTCTTGCCTGGAAAATTCCATGATCACTATCACTAACACAATGAAGTGTTAGTCGTTCAGTTGTGTCTGACTCTTTGCAAGTTCGTGGACTGTAGCCCACCAGGCTCCTCCATCCATGGTATTCTCCAAGCAAGACTACTGGAGTGGGTGGCCATTTCCTCCTCCAGGGAATGTTCCCAACCCAGGGACTGAGCCTGGGTCTCCTGCACTTGCAGTCAAGATTCTTTACTTTCTGAGCCACCAGGGAAGCCCAATTACAATACAACAAAGAAGGCTAAACTGACCTCCAGACATTTCCCCAATGCTTAATCTTGGGTGACATCTTCAGAATGAGTTTTTTCTCCTTTCCTGGTTCATTTATTCAACAAATAATGACTGTGCAAAGCACTGTACTGTGTGTGGGGATGCAGGTCTAGTCTAGGGCTCCAGCACTTCAAGGGTTTACAACCAATCAGAGAGTATAAGAAAATAATTAGCAATTTTACAAGAGCTAACTACAAGACAACAAGTGATGTTACAAGGCAATATGAAATGAAGTGACATATAAGTGATATGTGCTTACAGAGGAGAAACACCAGCGTTGGTTGTTGGCTATTCTTTCATCCAGTCATTTAACAAAGATTTGTTGAGCACTAACTATGTGCAAGGCAGTGTGTTTGCTATATAATGATGAACAGACAGCCCTCAGCCCAAGGGGAAAAAGATAGATAGTCAACAAACATACAAATACAACGAGGAACACACATTGTGATTTTTTTAATTAATTAATTAATTTTTTAAATCTTGGCTGTGCTGGGTCTTCATTACGATTGTGTGAGGGCTCTTAGTCACAGAGCATGGTCTTTCTCTAGTTGTGGTGTACCGGCTTAGTTGCTCCCAGGCATGTGGGATTTTAGTTGCCTGACCAGGGATCAGACCTGCGTCCCCTGCATTGGAAGGCAGGTTCTTAACCACTGGATGACCAGGGAAGTCCCAGCAGATTGTGATTAAGTTCCATGAAGGAAAAGAACAGAGTGCTTTAAGAGCAGAACAACAGACAACATAATTGGGGGATCTTGGAAGCTCAAGGCGGCATTCAACACCTTAAGAAATTGGATACTGCTGTGTGCTATTAGTTAATCGTGCAGTATGCATAAGATGTAACCAACTTTATATATTAGCTCTAATTCTCAGAAGGAGTCTTATTTATATGAACATTATCATCTCATCTTTATTTTATGAACAAGTAAACTGAGCTTTAGAGGAATGATTAACTTTTTCAAGGTCACAAGGTACTTTTCCAAGGTACATGGTAGTGCCAGAATTTAAGGCAAGATCTGGGCAACTCCTGAATCTCATGCTCTTTCTGCTATGACACACTAATTCTCATCTCAGAAGATGTCTGAAGTTTTTCTCTTTTATTTGTGAAAATAAGTTTCTGAAGAAACACCTTCCAATATAAATAAAATGATTACTATTGCATTGGAAAATAACGCTTTTACATAGCAATAGGCATGATCTTTTTACAAAAGAACATTCCTTGCACCTCTGCTGCTATTTTGCCAGCATCTCACCCAGTTTGAAAACTTGATAACAGCTAGTAATAATAATAATGAAACATAGCAACTAGAATTTAATAGGCACCTATTATGTACTAGATGTGCTTCGTTGACTCAATGGACATAAATTTGAGCCAATTCCAGGAGACAGTGGGGGACAGGGAAGCCTGGCGTGCTGCAGTCCATGGGGTTGCAAAGAGTCAGACACCACTTAGCAACTGAACAACAACAAATGTGCTAGATAATGCGCTTGGTGATGTCTGGGCATAGCCTTACCTAATCCTTGTAACAGTCCTGTGAAGTGTACACGCCTCTCTCCATCTGAGAGGTGGCATCTAAGTTGAGAGATTAACCAACCTGACCAAGGTTACACTGGGTGAGTGGCAGAGAACAGATTTAAACTCCACTGTGGCACACTCTCCATGCCACCACCTGCACCAGCCCATGAATTCCATAAGCCGAAATTAGCTTTGCCGTAGGGAGAAAGAACAGAAGTAAAACAAATTGCCCAAGGTAACGTGGCTAGAGAAAAGTAGACTCAGTCGGGCAACCTGAAATTCCCAGCTTCCCATTCACTTCCTGACTGACCATAGTAACTTTGTTTGGGCAAAGATGATGAATGCATGATAACTGAGAAAAATTACTTAATTCATTCCTAAATGGCTCAAGTCAAGTATGCTCAAGGGATAAAAGGGGAGCCTGTAAACTTACAACTCCCTTGTTAGGCCTGTTGGACTTCTAGAACCCTTCTTGTAGAATATGCAGCAATCCAAACCTGGATCGTAATTTACATCTAAAGTTCCCAGTGAAGAGCTGCCAACTTGAGTAAATTGACACGCCTTCCTTTATTCTGTCTTGCCAGACATTGCACACAGAGCACCCTCACAAAATCCAACAAGGTTCAGCATTAACCAGATGCAGTGGTCCCAGGGAGAAAGCAACTCTAAGAAGCTTTTAGCACTTGCCTAGCCTCTTTATCAACAGCTGGTTTCTTGCCAGAGGCATTCAGGATGCAACAAGTGGGACGCTGAGGATTCAATTCTATCCACTCTTATCCCTACAGGAGAAACTGACCACAGGGGAATGAGAAAAGTAGGACAGAAGTCACAATATTTTAAGGAAAAATAAAATCATCCCCACTTGAAATGAAAGTCAATATGGTATAAGTCTCAGACAAGAAAATTCAGTACTCTGATTAAATGAAAAAGTATAATGGACAGTAGTAAAAAATGGCACTTTGCACATTTTGATTGTGGGGCTTCCCAGGTAGCACTAGTGGTAAAGAATCTGCCTGCCAAAGGAGGAAACCAAGAGAGGCCAGTTTGATCCCTGGGTTGAGAAGATGCCCTGGAGTGGAAAACAGCAACTCGCTCCAGTATTCTTGCCAGGAACATTCCATGGACTGAGGAGCCTGGTGGGTTACCGTCCATGAGGTTGCGAAGAGTGGGACATGACTGAGCACACACACACTGAAAAGAGAATTTGAGGTTTCAGATGAGGTTTATATTTGAGGAACTGTCTTGTGTGAATATTATAGGAGAAAAAAGCAAATATGCTATGAAAAATCATTTTCAATCTTCTTTAAGGAGTATCTGAGAGAGATGAACATTCAGACATTGTCGTCTGAGTGAGAGCTGCAGGGCAAACACAGAGGACAAGGAGAGGATTATAGAAAATGCTTCTGATGGCATTCAGGAGATGAACTCTACATAGAGAATTATTCTATATTTGCTCAGCAGGAAGTCAACTGTCAAGCACTTAGCGAGTGAAGGTCAGTATTCTACATTCTGAAAAGGTTTGAGAGCCACAAAGACTCAGCTTGGGAAGACTATATGCAAATAGTCATCACTAATTTTTTTGAACTCGTAGAACCTTCATTGACTGCATAACAAAATAGAAACCCACAAAAATAAGAATTGACTTGAAGAATCGTGATACGTTTAGAACATAAAACACATAAAAAACATGTAGTATAGCATAACCACAAGCACCAACTCTAGCATTACAAGGTAAGTTTATGAGTGCTAACAGAAAATGCTTTAAAAGTATCAGTCAACTGTCACGAAGATCAATGGCGGTCCCCCTACTACAATGACTACTCATTGCATCAGCTTGCTTATCGAAGTAGAGTGTGATGGTTAACAGCCTTGGGTCATGTTGCCTGGTTCAAAGCCCTGCTAAGTCCTGTCCTAGCTATATGAACTTGGGTAATTTAAGCAACTTATGCCTAGATTTTCTTATTAGCAAAATGGGAAAGTAAACAGTACCTAGTTCATATCAGTTTTGTAACTATTAAAAAAGTGATTACACCTAAGGACTTGGAATGATCATTATTAATAAAAATCAATAGCAATAATTCTTATCAGTATTGATATTATAACTCTCTAGAGTAGAGCTACCTACCCACCTTGGATTTGTCCACCTTACTCTGAATCCCTTCAAAAAAGAATTTTTTATCTTGTTTGAATCACTAAATTGTAGGGTCTGTATAGTAAAATAACTTAGCTTGTACCTCAAAATGGGCTTCCCCAGTGGCTCAGGAGTAAAGAATCTACCTTCAGTGCAGAAGACCTGGTTTCCATCCCTGGGTCAAGAAGATCCCCTGAAAAGAAATGGCAACCCACTCCAGTATTCTTGTCTGGGAAATCCCACGGACAGAGGAGCCTGGAAGGCTACGGTCCACAGAGATGCAAAAAAGTCAGGCAGGACTTATCCACTAAACAATAACAATACCACAAAATAGGTTTACTACACTGTATATTAATCATTCTTTTATATATGTATTTCTCCTATGAGATCGTGCACTCTCCGAAGCAGAAATAGTCTTACTCAGTTCTGAATGAGCTCAGACTTCTGTAGATGGAAAAGTCAATGAATGTTTGATGAACTCAACTTTGTATCAATAGTAGTATCTGTAGATAGAGAAGATGATCTAGAAAACTCTTAAATTATGCTTCAGCCCGTCTTGATTTTACAAGTCAATGCATTATTTATTGTATTGGTTGCAGTAGACTGTACTGATAAAACAAATAGGTCCACTATATTTTGTGATAAACACAAGAGAATTTCATGCCTTGCTCAGTTAATAATCCAGGGCAGATGCTCCTGTTCGAAAGAGGCGTTGTGCTCCAAGCAATCATTCAGTCAAGGGCTTCCAAAGTCACTCTGGGTATGGCCAACCCAGATGCCAATAAAAGGGGAAGTATGGAAAAGCACTTCCTGGAGGTTTCATGGAACAAGCCAGGAAGTAGCATGTAGTTTTCTATTTACATTACATAAGACAGAACTTAATCAAATGATATATCTAGCTGCATGAGGGGTTGGGAGATGCAGGAAGGGGAAATGGATTTTAATGAATTAGCAACTTCTGCCACTGGTTAAAATTAATCCCACTTACTTTACTCAAAAAGCCATTAAAGTATTGAAAAAATTCAATACTCTTTTGAGAATAGATTTTATTTACCAAAATTCTGTAGTCAAGATATAACTTCTTCCTTAAAGTAGGAGGAAACAAGTTTTGAGATTAATTATTCATCTGCAAACTCTTAGTTTCCATAGTTTAATTAAATTAAATTGTTGTTTGCTCTCTTTGTGTGTATAAACATAAGGAATGATCAAAAGCAAAAAAGTTTGATTAGTCTGGATCTAACCACTGCCACCTCACCCTTCAACGATTAGTAGACAATTCCAGTCCATTTTTGCCTCCTGTCTGTAGTTCTCACAAGTTTCCATACAAAAGAAAATTAGATGGTCTAGAAATGTTTTGTTTTAATATATGAGCCTCATTTGCTTAACCACATTGCCAGATCCTCAAGGGTATCATTTATTTTATGTTTCTCTGGAAAGCAAAAATGATTTTGTAAAATACAAAGTGCCTTCCATATAGACAAGAGTTATTCTTTTATATTTCTTCCAGTGTCTAAGCACAGTGGTAGGTATTTAAATAACCAATTAGATCACTTACTCATTAAGCAAAAACTTAGAGCTGAAAGGGGCTTGAAAGCCAATTTATTGCAGAACAGACTATTATTTTTCACTCCTCCCTGTTTCCATGCCCTTTCAATAAGACTTTGGAGTCTATTTCCCCATCTCATATATCTGAGCTGGCCTTGAGATCAGCCAAGAGAATGTGTTAGAATTAATAGACTTTAAAAGGCCTTGTATGTCCCAAGGTTCACACTCTTGGAATACAAGCTTTTGTCGAGAGAATAAGCCCAAGCTAGCCTTCGAGATGATAAGAACTTCATGAAACTCTCATCTAGTTGCCCAGCCAAAAGCCAGTCTGGAAAGAGGTCATTCCAGAAGAGCCAGCCCTTAAGCCAACCTGTTAGCCAACTGCAGAAGCACCAGCAAACACAATTGTGAAATGAAATGTTTTCTGATTTACCTCTACCACTAAACAAGCCTTTTCCAAATGCAAGTTTCTGGGCCCAGGTGAAACAAAGCCAGCTATTTGGAAGCTATCAGCTACTTCCTCCCTTCTAAGTGCTGAGGAGGGGGGGTATGTGAGAGGCTGCCATCTGCCATATCCACCATCTCTTACTGTAAACAAGGAATTAGCATGTGAACAATAAAGAAAGCAGGATTGTACCCAGACAGCTAGATGTTTATGAAAGAAATGATCTTTGCAAGTCCAGGCACTTCTATCTTCCCATATATAGAAGATCCTGCTTATTTAACTTATATACAAAGTACATCATTCGAAATGACAGGCTGGATGAAGTATAAGCTGGAATCAAGATTGCCAAGAGAAATATCAATAATCTCAGATAAGCAGATGACACCACCCTTATGACAGAAAGCAAAGAGGATCTAAAGAGCCTCTTGAGAAAGGTGAAAGAGAAGAGTGAAAAGGTTGGTTTAAAACTCAATATTCCAAAAACTAAGTCCATGGCATCTGGTCCCATCACTTACTGGCAAACAGATGGGGAAAAAGTGGAAACAGTGACAGACTTTATTTTCTTGGGCTCCAAAATCACTGCAGACAGTGACTGCAGCCATGAAACTAAAAGACACTTGCTCCTTGGAAGAAAAACTATGACAAACCTAGATGGTGTATTAAAAAGCAGATACATTACTTTACAGACAAAGGTCCATCTAGTCAAAGCCATGGTTTTTCCAGTAGTCATGTATGGATGTGAGAGTTGAATCATAAAGAAGGCTGAGCGCCAAAGAATTGATGCCTTTGAACTGTGGTGTTGGAGAAGACTCTTGAGAGTCCCTTGGACTGCAAGGAGATCCAACCAGTCCATCCTAAAGGAGATCAGTCCTGGGTGTTCATTGGAAGGACTGATGTTGAAGCTGAAACTCTAATACTTTGGCCACCTGATGCGAAGAACTGACTCATAAGAAAAGACTCTGATGGTGGGCAAGATTGAAGGCAGGAGAAGGGGATGACAGAGGATGAGATGGTTGGATAGCATCACCGACTTGATGGACATAAGTTTGAGTAAGCTCTGGGAGTTGGTGATAGACAGGGAGGCCTGGTGTGCTGCAGTCCATGGGGTCGCAAAGAGTCTGTCACGACTGAGAGACTGGACTGAAATGAAATGAACTTCAGCTGAACTCTCACTATTAGGAAACAGTATTTCATTAGTTAAAAGAAGATCCCTATACAACTGCCATTCCACATCTTCTCTGCTTTCCTAAGACTCTCCTGCCTCACCCCTCCCGCAGAGGTGAAGTGATTTGCCCAAGACTTCAGAGCTTGTATTGCCAGAGCTGACTTGCTGGAAAAGACCCTGATGCTGGGAAAGATTGAAGGCAGGAGGAGAAGGGGATGATAGAGGATGAGATGGTTGGATGGCATCATCGACTCAATGGACATGAGTTTGAGTAAACCCCGGGAGATGGTGAAGGGCAGGGAAACCTGGCGTGCTGCAGTACATGGGTTCACAGAGTCGGACACAACTGAAGCAAAATAGCACTTGAGCACTCATAGACTCTTAACAATCATCTACCATAGGCCTTCATTTTGCAAGTTAGTAAACAGAGTCTTGAGCAGGTAAGTGATAAAAGTAGATACTAATAAAGCTAGGGTTACAAGTCAGGTCTTCTAATCTGGCACTTAGATGTGCTTTCAATGAAAACATTTTGCTTCACTTCCAAAATCTTTGAAGTTTCTCAAGTCAACACAACTAGTGTCCAATAAGAGCTGGACACTAAAGAACACCCCATGTAGAATTATTGGAGCTTTTCATAAGATGAGACTGTTTAAAACACACTGAAAAATACTATAAAAAGTAAGGCAAGGATTCCTACTATATGCTAAAGACACTGATGAAAGTATTTTAGTAATTTCTGATTTGTCAAAAGAAAGATCATGAGTCAGCTTTAAAAAACCGTTAGCTCAGAAAGCTCTGATTTTTTACCTGGACATTAATCATTCTTCTTTTTTTTTTAAAAAAAAAAAAAAAAGAGGATACAGTGGTAGAGGTGAGGGAAGAGGAGGATTCCAGGATGATTAGCCTTCAATTTATAGAGCATCAAGAGAATTACTCCAAAAGTTGACTTCTAAATTTGTATTCTGACTTAAAGGACTGAAGGCTAGAAGGGCAGAATCTTTTACTTTCCTTATTTGTGCATTCCTATAGCCTGGTATTGGACCTGAATGAATGAATACCTGAATGAATCTTAAGCAGATTGATCTTTAAAAAAACCATAGGAATAGGTTCAAGAAAATAGAAATTTTGAGAAAGAACTTTAGACTGGTTTTAGGCTCATGAATCAGGAAAATAAGATGTTACTTTTAGAAAGACCTACATAAAAAAGAGGGCAAAAAAGAAGGAGGAAAATATTACCAAGCTTTTAAAACGAAAAACGTATTAACAACATTATGCCCATGTTTAAATACAACTTCATTAAAATACTTGGCTTTTCATAATAAAAACTGAGATTTTAAATAGCCTTTAGATTTCTTGTGTAGGAAAGTCATTATATAGTAATAACTTACATTTATATAAGGCATTATCTCAGGTAAGGTTTTTTCCCCTTCAGAACAATTTTAATGTTTTACATAAGTACTAAATTCACAGTAGCATTTTAATAAAATCAAAACCTTTCTAAATCTTTTCCTACATCTTAACATTTCATGAAAATTTTAAAAGATTAGTTGTATTAATTAGTCATAAATGTAGTTTCTGCTCCTTATGTTATATTCTTTAATCTGAACTAACTCAGAAGTTTTATTATTCTAAAGCATTATGAGTGGCTCTGGAGTTACAAACACACGACTTTAAAAATATCCCTTTGGGACTTCCCTGGTGGTCCAGTGGTTAAGATTCTGTGCTCTCAATACAGGGGTCCAGGGTTCAATCCCTGGTCAGGGAACTAGATCCCACATGTAACTAAGACCCAGCACAGCCAAATAAATAAACGAAAATATCCCTTTTATAGTGTTTCAATCATCAAAATAATGCTCCACCTTCTCCAATGGAAAATGCTAAGCATCCCATACAAAGGTGTTCCTTCCTGCCCACCCTTGAAATCCATTTTAGTGGCAAATCTAGCCATGTGCTCTGCCACATCCTATCACTGATTTAACATTTGTCCTCAGGAACTCTGACGTAAGCTGCCCTCTGGCTCCTCTCAATTCCTATGTCCAGTGCAGGAACCTGTACTTGTCTCCAGTCTCTTGGAATCACTTTGTTCCAGCCCAGTGCCCAATGCAATTCCCACCTGGGGGACACTGGAGGTTGAACAAGCAAAGCAAAAACCCATTCCCCCTGCTATCTTTGTCAGATGTGACCATGCACAACTTTTTCATGGTTCTGCACCAAAAGGAAGAAAATGAATTAGAACTCCCCACACTGCCCAGGTTGGACGGGATGGGGGTGTGTGTATTGGGGGTTGGGGGGGGAGACCCCCTCTACCAGTTTGAGTGCAAAAGGAAAGAAAAAATATTATTTTTGTCAATATTGGAGCTATAGAGGAAATCATATGTCACATTATGACTTGGGACTAATTTTTCCAAAGAAGCAATAAGAAACCACAGCACTCTAGATCAGCCCCCAATATGAGTTACAAAGGCTTGTGGGTTAGAATGGAAATCTAGCCCTCATTCACTGTAATTTAAAATACCGTTCCCTTGGCAAGTAGGGGAGAGGTAGAGGAAAGAGGGTTTGTATTAGAAAATGCTCACAACTAAGAAAGAAACCAGTCACAAAGTTATAATCTCTGCTAATAAAACCATTATATGGAGGAGGAGCCACAGGGTTTCCTTTGTGGCTCAGCTGGTAAAAAATCCACCTGCAATACCGGAGACCTGGGTTCAATCTCTGGGTCAGGAAGATCCCTTGGAGAAGGGAAAGGCTATTCATTCTAGTATTCTGGCCTAGAGAATTCCATGGACTGTATGGTGCATGGGGTTGCAAAGAGTCGAACACAAATGAACGACTTTCACATGGAGGAGGAAATAGCAATCGACTCCATTATTCTTGCCTAGAGAATCCCATGGACAGAGGAGCCCTGGTGGGCTACAGTCCATGGGGTCGCAAAGAGTCAGGCACAATTTAGCAAGTAAACAGCAACAACTACACAGATATAGAAAACAAACCAGTGGTTACCAAAGGAGAGACAGAAGAGTGGTGGGACAAATTAGGTATATGAGATTAAGAGATACAAACTTCTATGCATAAAATAGATAAGCAACAAGTTTATATTGTATCAGATAAGGAATTACAGCCATTATTGTGTAATAATATTTAATGGAGTGTAATCTGTAAAAATACTGAGTCACTGTGCTATAAACCTGAAACTAGTATAATCCTATAAATCTATACTGCAATTAAAAAATTAAAAATTTGAAATAAGTAAAAAAGAAGCAGGTGAATTTTCCATGGAGAATTGATAAAGACTGTATTTTCTGGATGGTACAAACCATCAGACATTTAATAAAGTGAATTTCTATGAAAAAATTATAAATATCATTCACACACACAAAAAGAACTCTTGGAAAGTCAGGTAACTTGATTAACTGGCCCCAGAAATAAATTAAATCTTTGACCCTAAAATTTAATTTAAATAGATTTTCTTAAATAGTGAGAGATAGTATATCAATTTTTCTTACAATAGACAGAAAAACACAAAATTTTCAAGGACTGAGAAATATAAATTACTTGAAAGTGCACATCTATATAAACAAAGATCTATGCACATAAATTTACTCATAAAAGATGAATAAAAATGGAATGAGAAAATGTAAATAAAATATTTTTTATAGAGTGGGGCAATGCTCCAAGAGTCTCCACTAAGAGTGGTATCTTTGGTATCTTTTTATTTAGAGCTAGTGATTCTGTTTTTTTTTTTTTTTATTTTGTACTGGGGTATAACTGATTAACAATGTTGTGATAATTTCAGGTAAACAGCAAAGGGACTCAGCCATACATATACATGTATCCATTCTCCCCCACTAAGTATCTTTTCTGTTGTCTGGGTTTGAGGTTTGTTTTCTAGAGACAAGCAGTAAGCAAAATTGTGTCATCTGCTGTTGCTTCTTGGTTTCATACCTCTTCAGGTACCAGAGCTTCATAGTGTCCATGCTCAATCCTGGGAAAGGCTAGAGGGGACAAGAAATCATCCCACAAATTGTTTCTTAAAAGTTAGCTATAGAAACAACTGGAATAAACACTCAGAACTTACTTTTCTTACAAAATTCCATTTTATTCTTTCCCCAAATATAGGATGGTTTACACTAATACAGGGCTTCCCTGGTGGCTCAGATGGTAAAGAATCTGCCTGCAATGCAGGAGACCGGGGTTCAATCCCTGGGTCGGGAAGATCCCCTGGAGAAGGGAACGGCTACCCACTCATGGACAGAGGAGCCAGGTGGGCTACAGTCCATGGGGACACAGAGAGTCAGACACGACTTAGTGACCAACAATTTGACCTTACACTCACATAGCAAGGAACTAAAACCATGTCTTCCCTTCAGAAAAAGCAGCTTCATACTTCAGAACCAACCAGCTTCTGAAAGGCTCTTCTGCCTGATAGCCTCAGGAGAAATAACTTGGGTTTCAAAGTTATCAGATAAGAGTCAAACATTCACCTAACAGGCAGTGACAGAAATGGAATAAGTGTAACAACAATGTCAGTGGCAGCCAGACAAAATTTACAAGATCCTCTACATTGAAAACCCTCCAGCTGAGAGAGATTTGTGTTTTTGCAATCATTTAAGAGGACGTTTGCCTCAAATGTCACCCATCACTCTCAATCTTCATTTACAACAGCGAAATACTGCTTTCTGCCTCCTCAGAAAGGACAGTGGGTGCTCAGTGATGTAGAATTCCTATGGTGTAAAACAATAGCAATTCTGGATCCAAAAAATAGTTCCCATGTCACCATTTCTATCTCTTCCCACTTAAAACCAAAATTTTCCAGAAGAACAAGGAACAGAACGGAAGGACATTATCATAAATTCCTGTTGATGTGGAACATCATCCAAGTTAGTGCTTTATCCTATATATGATGATTGAAAAACATTTTTCTTGTGGATTCCTTTTAGGCATAGGAGTAAAACCTGCTTTCCCTTCGAACAAGAAGTGAAATGCAACTTCAAGAAAAATAACGTTGATCTCTATGTCTGCATCTCTATTCCTGTCCTGCAAATAGATTCATCAGTACCATTTTTCTAGATTCCATATACATGCATTAATACACAACATTTTTCTTTTTCTGACTTATTTCACTCTGTGTAACAGGCTCTAAGTGCATACATCTCAATTCAACTGACTCAAACTCGTTCCTTTTTAAGGCTGAGTAATATTCTATTGTATATATGTACCACAGCTCCTTTATCCACTCATCTGTTGATGAACATCTGGGTTGCTTCCATGACCTGGCTATTGTAAACAGTGATGCAAAGAACATTGAGGTACATGCATTTTCTTAAATTACGGTTTTCTCAGGGTATATGCCCAGCAGTGGGATTGCTGGGTCATATGGTGGTTTTATTCCTACGTTTTTAAGGAATCTTCATACTGTTCTCCATAGTAACTGTTATCAATTTACATTCTCACTAACAGTGCAAGAGCGTTCCCTTTTCTCCATATCATCGGGGACGGAGAGGGTGGGATGAATTGAGAGTAGCACTGAAACGTATACACTACCATGTGTAAAATAGATAGCTAGTGGGAAGTTGCTACATACTACAGGGAGCTCAACTCGGTGCTCTGTGACAACCTAGAGGGATGGGATGGGTAGGGATGGGAGAGAGGTTCAAGAGCGGGGGGATACATGTACACTTATGGCTAACTCACATTGTTATACGGCAAAAACCTATACAACATTATAAAGCAACTATTTTCCAAATAAAAATAAATTGAAAAAGTAAAAATAACATAAATTACAAGAGACACAGTAAGAACAAACATATTTCCATATAATAAATTAGCTGTTTGCATATCTTTTGGCCACAACTTGACACTCATGCTTTTCTATATTTGATTACCAATGCTTGGGAAATGCATGGAATTGGAAACTGTAAAATGGACGATTGAATTCATCATCAAATTCATTTATGGAAGACAAAGTCTTTTCAGCATTTTTCCTATTGAGAGCCTCAATTATCACTACAAAATTTCTGTCTTGTTTTGCCCTACAAGGTAGAGGACAAAAAGTAGTCACCTCATTTTACAGATGAAGATCTATGGTTTTAGATCAAATTTTCAAAGTTGAAATTTAGCACAAGAGCAGTTCCTAGGGCAGAGTTTTACAACCTCAGTTCAGACAGACAATGCAGACATGCCCAGCATACTCCCAATAATGCACCAGGAAAAAAAAATAGCACTAAAGATGCTTTATCGAGAAGTAAATAGGTAACATTTATTAAGTTCTCATTCTGAGCCAACTGCCCTGTTTAGATTTCTCAATTCAGTCATCAAAACAATCCTCTAAAGGTAGGTCCTGTAATGATTCCTGAATCACAGGTGAGAAGATCCAGGCACAAAGAAGGTCTGGCTTTTCCAGCTCACACAGCTTGTATGTGGTAGAGTCAGAATTCAAACCCAGGCCACCTTAATCCAGAAACATGACTATCTAAAGTAATGTAAAACAATAGAGTTCTTTCATGTACACAGGCCCACTTACCAATATAACCTATGGATTAGAGATCTGGAAAAGATGAATTCTAATCAAAGAGAAAAAAATATGATTATTTCTTTTCATTAAAACAATCCTATTCTTTGCTTTTCTTATAAAACATCTTCTTTTTAGATCTTTAAAAGGCTCAGGCTTGCACCTAGATAATAAAATAAGACACTGAAAGATATCAGAAATATTGCTATATAAAAAAAATTAAATAAAATATTCTAACATAAATAAACCCTACTTTATGTTTTACGTTACATTACAAAGGATGTACAGGTGTCTAACATTATTAATAATACTAGGATTATTACAAACTTTTAAACTTTATTTTGTTTACTTTTGATTTAGTGATTAGTTAGGAATAGCATTTACTACAAAGTCTATATAAACAAAAGTGTCTAAGAAAACAGCATTGTGGAGACAACAACAAACTGACATGTACAAGTCCCACCTAATGAGCAAAACTTCTGAACAATCCAAAGGACAGTGGCCATGGGAATATGCGGCCAATGTTTCCAAACCTTCCAACTGTTTAAGACAATTTAGAAATTCAGATTTTCTTATGAAACCTCCATAAATTGACATTTTGGAAATAGATGCAAGCTCTTTTAAAACACCATGAGAGACAAATAAAACATGTCAATAGATACTATTTGATGTATTTGACCTACAGTTCTTGAGTTTATGACTCACAGAACTGTCGTATTTTCACTAAGAGAAACATTTCAAACATTTTATGGTCAGTGGAGATACAGACACATTACTCAGACTTCCTTCATTTACCCTTGCCTTCCTCCTTATTAAAAATTTACCCATGGGTAAATTAAAAATTATAAGATCACAAATCACAAGCACTATGTAACTGCCACACTGATTAACACTATTAATAGCATCTCTTAATGGTAATGGGTACCTACTCTGAGTTGTAGAGTAGATAAGAGAAGTTGGAGATTAGGTGCTATCCCTCGGGTATCCTTTCTTTCCCATGGGAGAAAAATATTTTGAATGATTATCAATGATAGTAATGACACAGGAATAATCACAAATTAGTACTAAATTATCTTTAAAGGTAAATCATCCCCAAAATGTGTCATATTAATCACCACTGCAAACTTCAAAAGCCATGATCCACACAGTCCAGAAACAAAGTCACAATCAAAACTTGTGGCCCAAGCAAGGATTTCCATTTCCTCTTGCATTTTTCACAGTCATTAAAGAAGTTCAAGAACAGAGCCCATAGAAACTTGAAAACTCTATCTTATGTTATTCTCAAACAACCCTGTCACTCACTCCTGTGAGTGACTCACAGGAACCACTCACTGTCCCATTGCGAGAAAACTCTTTTATCTGCATCATACCTTTTCTGCTTTTCTAGGTCACTTCTCTCTAAACTATTCCTGCCCCTCCTTCATATTCCCATTATAGCAAGGATCCCTCCAATGAAGCCCCAAAGTAAATAGTTTGTATTCTAATTTGATTATTTTTCTCTCAAAAATTTGTTCATTGAGTTTCGTCCTTCTTTCTCAGAAAGTAGGGTCTTGGAAAGTCTGTGAATACCCACACACTGGTAACCTTGCCCCATCACACATAGTATCAAATGTGTGTGACACACTGCTGACTAATATGTGATTGAGAAGTTCTGCCCTCGTTGTCAAAGAGCTCCTGCTACTTACTGTCTGGTTTTAAGGGCTATAGTTAAACTACCCCGGACAACATGTAGTGATTTCAATCACTGAAGCTGCTCTTCATCACTACCGGATGCCCATGGCCACAACACAGTGTTCGTAACTTTAACAGCATATCAAACAAAACAGCCATTCTCCAGCAAGAGAATGAAACAGTAATGGCACAGCTAAATGGACCAGAGAATCCAACAGCCAGCCTACTTTGGGAAAAGAGGTCACGTGAGGTACAAGAATGCAAACAAAAAATTAGCTTCGCTCCAAAGAACTGAGATTAAAAGACCCCAAGCGCCATTTGTCTCAAGCATATTATTTATTGCAGCAAGCCTGAAAACATAACAAGCTATGCATTTTCAAGGCAAAATAGAAATATTTTGCTTATCGATTACAATGTCTGCTGCTGCTGCTGCATCGTTTCAGTCGTGTCCGACTCTGTGCGACCCCATAGACAGCAGCCCACCAGGCTCCCCCGTCCGTGAGCTTCTCCAGGCAAGAACACTGGATTGGGTTGCCGTTTCCTTCTCCAATGCATGAAAGAGAAAAGTGAAAGTGAAGTCGCTCAGTCGTGTCCGACCCTTCGCGACCCCTTGGACTGCAGCCTCCCAGGCTCCTCCGTCCATGGGATTTTCCAGGCAAGAGTACTGGAGTGGGTTGCTTGAGCATCATAGCTGGTGATGATCACTCTCTTCTCTCAGCAGACTTAAAGGAGAAGCTCCCACAGAGTAGAGAAAACAGCTGGAAAGGCCAATCTAGAAAGGGTGAAGGGGTGGGCCAGAGGTCCCTAAAAGGAGAGTGTGGGCGTACAGTGGGAGAGAGAGGCCACAGCAGTAACCCTGATGTAAGCAGCTGAGCTAAAACGACATTTGCTCCAGGTCCCCAAAGTGATTGTTGGATAGTTTTCACTAATGGTGGAATATTAAGAATTAGCAGATTCAACTCAATCATCCTTAAAACAGAGGTCATTTTTCAGACTGCTGAAGCCACCTGGGGACAAAGCCTCGTTTAAGGAAGGGAAAAGCAACTGCTTCTTTAGAGAATCTTGCTCATAAACTAAATTCAAGTGTTCACAAATAAATAAATAAATAACCCCCACTGACTGGGTGGCATCATTGCTTTCTCTGGTCAAGAGAGCTGGCTCTGGCTACCAAAAAGGCATTCACGAAACAAAGCGGATGCAAGCAAATTGTGTCCATTGGCTTGTTCTATTACTAGCCCTGATGAATATCCAGAAAGAAAATACATATGAGTTTTAAGCCACCAGTATCGATCTTGTTGAAGAGAGAGACAGTGATATCAAAAAAGATGAGGACTTTGGGTTCAAACGACTCATAAGGACCTAAAAGCTTTGCAAATGCTAAGTTATTAAGCTCACAGAAGTGAACCTGAGAAATTGTTCATGAACTTCTACTATTTCTTAATTTAGTCCCAACATACAAAAAGACAGTCTTTCACTTTTACCCTTTGAATGCTGTCATGAACAATTATTTGGAATCAAGCTTTGACCAAGATTCCATGAGACCAGAAAGAGCCGAAGGCAAAGGAACCATGGACTCTATTTTAAAACTGATCAGCCAGCCACAGCATAATGAGCACAAAGGGAGAGATGGCCACATGAAAGAATTACGTTGTTTGCTGTTTTGTGTCAATTTTTTTTCAACTCTAGCTGCTTGGCAGCTCTCCTAGATCACAGCTTTGGGAAAGAAGCGTATCTCCCTGATGAAAAATGAGCTAACAGAGATCCCATTGATGGCCCACTTGCCAACTCTGTATGAGTCCATGGGTTTCGCCCTGCACAAGAAACCCAACCAAATTGATTTCCTGAACAGAGAAAAAAGAGAAGAGGAAGTCGAGGAAAGTAAGCCAGGTATGTTTGCTCAGATGTAAAAGATACCTTCGTACAAGCAGAGTAATGTTTCATCCTGACCACACGAAGCATGGTGTTTAAAATGCATAATTGGGCCTTCTTCACTGCTTGCTCTTCACAGTGGGTTATAAATAAGCCCCAAGAAGGCCATGTGTTTCTATATTAGAAAAAGCAAATGACTGTATCATCAGTAAACTTGAGGAAAAGGTCATGAAAAAACAATAGTATTGGAAAATAACTTGGCCGGCTAAAAATAATCTCTCCCACCCTTAGCTTTTGTTTTCCTTTCTTCCCATTTCAGTACAATTTACACTATTTATTTCACTTCTTGGCAACAGGCTCAAAGAAAAATTAGATCCATTTACTTTTTTCATATTTCAGTGTTTTCAAAATAACAATAACAATCTTTTTCTTACATTAAACACATGGCAGAAAGTTTTGCCTCAGATTAGAGCAATTCGTTTTAAAAATAAAGCAGTCCCCTTGCAGGTTCTTAGCCAGTGGTACAGCATCTTCAGGTGGTACTGCTACTGCTCCAGCCAACAAACCCACATCCAGAACTTACTGGAAGTTGGACCCTGTCCTAGGTCCTAGGGATACAAGCTGAAGAAGCCATGGCCTCAGGATTTTATAGTTTATTGCAGCAACCTGAATCAGTGTCTTATTATCTTTGTGAACATAACGCAGAAGTGGTGGAAATAATCAAACACCGACCAATGCCTCATCCAAAAATAATTCATGAGAGTGTCATGCGGGGCCACTCATGCTACTCCACGCCCTCTGTTCCTCACTGGACCAGCAAGAGGGTAGAAGGAAGAACATCAGACCACAGGGTGGAGGAAGTCTAAGACAAACTCAATTATCTGCTGCTACACATTCAAGGGGGCTTCCTAGTTGGCGTTAGTGGTAAAGAACCTGCCTGCTGATGGAGACATAAGAGCCACGGGTTAGATTCCTAGGTTGGGAAGATCCCCTGGAAGAGGGCATGGCAACCCACTCCAGTAATCTTGCTGGGAAAATCCCATAGGGTCACACAGAGTCAGACACAACTGAAGCCACTTAGCACCCAAGCACACATTCAAGGACTGGGTATACCTAATCTCCCAAACAAAGTACACATTCTTATATATGGAACTGTGATCACCTGTCAAGATAATTCTGCTTTGTTTGCTTTTAATTACCCATCTGCTAAGATTTCCAGTTTGCTTATTTTTCATATTTTTCCCTCCTGGGATTAAAAATAGATTTTCTTACTTTTATATATAGTAACAAACAGAATGATTTTAAATGGTTATGAAAATAATTATACAAATGTAATTTAAATGGACCTAAAAAGAAATTTAATGCTTTCTGATCCTTCCAACGCAACTGGATTTCTTAAAATCGGCAAATGTAGCTGGTTTTCCAAGCTGAGTGATGGGTACATGAGATTTCCTTATAATGTTCTTTTTCCGTTTAAGAACCTTGACAAAATCTCAAGATAAAAAATACTGTAGGCAACAGACCAGGGTTATCTTGAGCAAGTTTCTTAACTCCACTAAGCCTGAATTTCCTCTTCTTTACAGAGACAATACAATTCCCTCTAAAGTGTACACCATTAGTTTTAAGAGAATGAGAAGATTCTACGAAATTATGGATGACATTATTGTCCATGCGTTTCCATGAAACACAGCTCAAGATAGCAAGCCTGATAATAAGTGGACTCATCTCTCAATATAAAAGGCATGCCATATATTGGCTGCACACATATGCATATCACCTCCTGGTCTCATGAAAGAGGGATAAGAAAATAAAATCCCATAAATTAAAAGTGGCTGTGAGACTTCCCTGGTGGCCCAGAGGATGGGAGTCCACCTGCCAATGTAGGGGTCACAGGTTCTATCCCTGGTTTGGGAAGATCCCACATGCCACAACTATTGTTGTGTACGCCACAACTATTGAGGCATATGCCACAACTATTGAGCCTGTGCTCTAGGGCCTGAGAGCCATCACTACTGAAGTCCATTCACCCTAGAACCCTTGCTCCACAATAAGAGAAGTCACTGCAATGAGAAGCCCAAGCACCACAATGAAGAATAGCCTCCACTTGCCAGAACTAGAAAAAAGCCCATGCGCTAACGAAAACCCAGCACAGTCAACAATTAATTAACGGCTCAGATGGTAAAGAATCTGCCTGCAATACAGGAGACCCAGGTTTGATCCCTGGATCGGGAAGATCCCCTGGAGAAGGAAATGGCAACCCACTCCAGTATGCTTGCCTGGAGAATTCCATGGACAGAGGAGCCTGGCGGGCTACAGTCCATGGGGTCACAAAGAGTCAGACACAACTGAGCGACTAACATTTTCTTTCACTTTAATTTTTTAAAAAACTTTTTAAAAACTGGCTGTGAACAAGGCAAATCACAGTAAATAATCTGCAATCTAAATTTGTAAGGATAGAGGAATTTCTCCTGAACAAGAAGACCAAAGAACTTGCAGAAATTTCTTGAGTAAAGAATTTGGTCTTGTTGGACAAAAGAGATCTTGAAATAACAGTGGTTCCATCAATTCTGGTTGAACATTGCTGGGTAAATGGAAGAATCAATGTTATAAAGAAAACTGCTTTACCAAATATGAAAAGGGAATGATTATGAAATGTAAAGCAAATTCAAGAAATGATGAGCAAATCTGTTAAATTATTGCCTGTTCTGTTCTCAAGATGACCGAAGACAAAAGATACTTTTCAGAATACAGTGTGAACGAATCTCTTGCCTTGCTTTACTCCTTCTATTATGTTAGAAGCTAATACCACCTCCTGCTATCAGATGAGGAGGAGGACAACCTGATGAAATATACAGTCGTTAGCACTCATCAAGTGCTAACTGTTACAAAATTACTTCTGAGTTTTGTTGAGCAGTGAGAGGAAAGAGCCATCTATTTTCACAAAGTGCTTTGACAAACAATGTTGACTACATCAAATAAGAATTTAAGGGAATAGACAGAAGGCAATGTGATTTGGTTTGCTAACAAGCTGAAATCTTGTTAGTTTCAGAGAGTCTACGTAATTCAGTTCAACTCCACAAAAACTTATAAACCCCACTATCTTGGGCACCATTCTGAATCCCAGAAATTCAAAGGGGTGCAAGCAGACATGGACCGAACTCTCAGTCTAATGAATATGGACACTGGAGATTCCCAGAACACAAAGCATGGATGGGGGAGGGGGCATAGCTGGAATTAGGGCTACAAGACTAGCAGAAGATCTTACATGTCATGGACAAATACCTCTAGGTATATGATTAAACTTCAGGTTAGAAAGATCACTGTAGCATCAGTGTGGAAGAACCTAGAAGATGGTTAAGAATGAGGAGAGAACACCAGTGAAACAGGATGAGTTGTTAACAACAACAATCCAGGGAAGCAATCATGAAGGTTCACACTTACGCCAGATCACAGGGTAGGAAGGGAGGAGAGCTCTGTGCTATATTTAGGCAGTCAAGTGAGTAGGACTAGCAGGCTGATGGAACATGACTGCAACTAATGAGACCAATTTCTCTGGGAAATGTCTCATCAATTTATAGTCATGTCATATATAATGCATTACCGCTGAAAACCAGATTTAGTCAAACCAAAGGAGTGCTTTATTTATTCCCACTGCTTCCTCAGCACACAGTAAGACCTTGACAAATATCCATGGAAGGAATCAATGAATTCTCCAAAACTGAAAGAGTCACTATGTGTGAGAAATGGCAAATATTTATTAAAAGGCTTATATATGAAGAACTAGTCTACCTGACATGAGAGATACACACAAAAACAATGTGCAAGCTCTTTTCTTGAATTCAAAAATGCAGGGAGAAAATACCTGTACAACTTTAAACAACAATTGGGCCTGAATGAAAGCATGTACTCACACTACAATAACCAAACCTTTACTCTCCCTGGGTACCTAGAATAAGCAACCCAGAGCCCCAAACAAAGATACGCAGGTGAAAACCTTAACCTGGACCCCCATGCGTTCAGTTACCTTAAGCTTCTCAGTTTGCTTCCTGCCATCTTTCCTGGGGGGAGTGTGGGTGGGATCCCATCTCTTCAGGAATCACATTCCACACACACACAGGTTCATAAGGAAAGACACTGACTTAAGTTTATAAACAGATTTCAAGCTTTCTCAATGGCAACATCTATATTCATTTCTCTAAACTATAGCATCACGGTACAATAAATTGAAGAGTGACCCAAGGAATAAAGAGAGCAACACAAATAATGATTTAACTTCTGGATGTCGCTTAGAATCAGTCCTTTTCAGAACAGCCCTTGATTCCTTCCATCCATAGACTAAGATATTATTGCAAAAGCAAGCAAAGGGCCTACCTTAAAAAATTTATATATCTTCCCAACAAAGAGTAAGAATTCTTTAAAGTTCTCATCAGCCGTTAGGCCTTAGCACTTCTGCTGGTTCTAATAGAAAGATAAGAAACATGAAGGCTTTAGAAATCCCTGGCCCTGGGAACCGAAAGAAAGCATCTCTCTATCAGCTACTCTTCACCTCTCTTGATGCTCCTTATTGGAAGAGAATGGCAACTGAATGCTTTTTCTTTTAAACCTGCTTTACACCTAGAGGGACATGTATTTTTAAGAAAATGCCTGACTCTTCCCATGCAGGTAAGTAACAACACACTTTGAGAAACTGTGTGTTATTTATTTTTTGTAGTCAGAACAAGCCCATGATCATCTTCCATGAGTCCTACCTTGAGTGCACAGAAAATGAAATTTCACCTACCAAAATTGCAGGTTTCACTACTCCGCAGCACACTGCCTTCCCCACGTTACTCCTTTTGCAGAATGTGCAGCAGATGTTTTTCACCTGAATTTTTTTTTAATATTCATTTATTTAATTTATTTATTTACTTTCGGCCGTGCTGGGTCTTTGTTGCCACAAGCCGACTTTTCTCTACTTGTGGCAAGTGGGGGCTACTCTCCAGTTGTGGTGCATGGGCTTCTCATTGCAGTGGCTTCTCTGGCTGCCGAGCATGGATTCAAGGGCACAAGGGCTAGCTGTAATTCATGGGCTCAATAGTCTCGGCGCCCAGGCTCTAGAGCACAAGCTCAGCAGCTCTGGTGAGGGGTCCTAGCTGTCCCACGGCATATGGGATCTTCCCGGACCAGAGATCTAACCTGTGTTTCCTGCATTAGCAGGGGGATTCTCAATCACTGGACCACCAGGGAAGCCCCTGCCAGATTTAAAAAAAAAAAAAAAAAAAACCAACTAGTTACAAGAGAACAAAAGTGAGAGTCCCCTGAGGGCAGGAATGTGGTCCCTTCTGTTCACTGCTGTATCCCAAAGACCTAGAACCTGGCCCACTCAATAAACATTTTTTAAAGAAATATGCTATTTCAGTGTGGGGGAAATGGGAGCTTTTCATCCATAATAAAACCTAAAGCTGGGAGAAAAGTGTTTAAGAGAAGGTTCCATAAAAGTTGGCTCTTTGATCAACACATAGTCTATTTTTGAAATCCCAAATATTTATAGCATGATTCAGTGTTTGTGGGCATTGTGTTTCTTTGGGTTAGAAAAATTGATTAATCCTAAAACCAATTATTTCCATCTCAAAGCACTATATATTTCAGGTAGTTTGGAGCACATAGTTGGTAAAGAATCCACCTGCCAATGCAAGAGAAGCAAAAGACGTGAGGGTTCAATCCCTGGGTCGGGAAGATCCCCTGGAGAAGGAAATGGCAACCTACTCCAGTATTCTTGCCTGGAAAATTCCATGGACAGAGGAGCCTGGAGGGCTGCAGTCCATGGGGTCGCAAGAGCTGGGCATGACTGAGTGACTGAGCATGCACACACTTCCCCACAGACTCAGCGGCATCCCACAGAAAGCCCTGCACAATCAGACTCAGTACTTAATACAAGGCTGGCCTTGGCCTCTGGTATAGGACTATAAAACACAAAAGGAAATACAAACGCTGTAAGTAGTGGGTGTCCCCAAGATAAACAGTGTTTAAAAGGCTGCACCAAGAAATCTGATGGTCATATGCAAACATCCTTTCTGTGTTCCCAGCATAAATCACTTCTCCAGAGAGCTCAGTTTCAGGGTCCTGAGTTAATCATTTGGCTGCAGTAAACACTGAAAGCAATCAATCTCACAGGCTTTGGAATTTGTGTAAAGACTTGTTGCCCTTACAAGCTAGCTTCTCCAGTCTGCATATTTCTAAATTTTTCTTTAGGAGCTAAAATTTAACTGAAGTGATACATCCAATCTTGAACCAAGGCTGCCCTTTGATCCAGCAAAGACCCAGCAGGCTCTTTAACCACAAAAAGAAGATGTTTCCTCCTTGAAATTATTGGCAAAGTAGAAACTCTTCATGGTGTCTAAATACTACTGAAAGTTAAAGAAAGATAAACTCAACATCTTGGATGAAATGAAATGCTGTCCAGTCTATTTTTTCTGTCTGTGTCCTGGAAGATGCCAACCTGTGGGAATTGATGGGAGTGTGAGGGCTTGGAGTTGGGAGAAACAATCAGATCCCCAATCTAATATACACAACCCTGTAGTTCCACTTTTATCTCTTTTGCCTGCTAAGTCGCTTCAGTCGTGTCCAACTCTGTGAACCCTATGGACTGAGCCCGCCAGGCTCCTCTGTCCATGGAAATTTCCAAGCAAGAATACTGGAGTGTCCTTCTCCAGGGGATCTTTTCTGACCCATGGATCAAACCCACATCTCTTATGTCTCCTGCATTGGCAGGCAGGTTCTTTACCACTAGTGCCACCTGGGAAGCCCTCCATCTCTTTTATATAGTGGGAATTGTAAAAGACATTTCATTTGAAAAATAGGTTCCCTCTCTAAAAGAAGTATGAAAACTACTTATCTTGTCCAAAGTTCAGCACTCTCTCTTGAAGGCAGGCTAAATACTGACATTTCCATTGCCTTTGGCAGTCTGCGGGCTCTTGAGATGGGCTTTACAAGCTCTGGGGCTTTCCTCCTATCTGGGAAAAATGGCAAAGTTGCTGGATTCGGCCCCTGTGCTGAGTTGACTTGAAAAGAGAGTGAGTTGCATTACTGACCTTGAAAATTCTGACAGCACAGTACCTTGATTTTCTGCTTCATTATGTCCAATCTAAGGATTTGTCACTGATGTACCCAACTTCCCACTCACTTTTCCACACTCCACTGAACCTTGGAGACACGACCGCAGCTCTGGCTTTGGCAAACACAAAAACACACACTGCACCTCAAACACAGAAAGACAGGTGCAGATGGTGATAGCTAACAGCCCCCAGGCTGCCACTGGCTTGCCTTCTCAAGGTTGGAAAATCGAGCCTCCTCCAGAGGACACAAGCCTTAGGTGCGAGATTGACTAAATGCTTGTCTTGAAGTATATCATTGGAGGAAAAGAGGAAAGAATATGAGAAAACCAATAAAAGATGGAATATCCCTACATGCAGAACTACCCAGCCATTTAAAAGAAAGAATTCACTCTATGTTGTAATGCAAAAAGATATCTACACACACACACACACACACACACACACACACACACACACACACACACACACACACACACACACACAATCAGAGAAGGAAATGGCAACCCCTTCCAGTATTCTTGCCTGGGAAATCCCATGCACAGAGGAACCTGGTGGGCTACAGTCCATGAGGTCACAGAACGTCAGACATGACTGAGCATATACGCACCATGCATGCAAGCATACACATATACACTACTCTCCCATTCAAGAAAAATACATATCTACACATACAGGGGTGTGTTCATACAGAAAATATCTAGGACACCCAAGATGGTGGTTCCTATAAAGCATGAGACTGGAGGGGGTTGCAGTGCATTGCATAACCTTTTCGTTCTGTTTAAATCCTTAACTGTGAGTATATACTGACCTCATAATAATTTTGCAATGTTTACTATATAGTCTAATATAGAAGACTGAGAAAAGCTAACTCCTCAAAAACAGAATTTAAGAAGAAGAAGGCTGCAGTAATGCAAACCTAAAACTAGATATTTAAAAGCCAATTACTTCTTTCCTGCCAAGGATGCTCAGGCTCTTAGGACAATTAACCAAAACACGGCACTTGCTGTGGTCCTCTCACACTGCAGGCACTTCCTCAGCTCCACCATTTCCAGGACCATACTGTTCCCAGTCACTCCCTCCTCCAAGAATTTGGGGGGTAGTCAAAATACAAAAAGCCATCAGAATTCCAAATCTGGAGCTTTACTCAACACAGAAAGCAACAGCAACACTGAGATTACTCGCCCCAAAGTGTGTGAATTACAATCTTTGAGAGTTTAAAAGAAGATTTCTCCAGCTCCTGTGCTGTGTTCAGTCTGCCCAACTCTTTGTGACCCCATGGACTGAGCCTACCAGGCTCCTCTGTCCATGGGATTCTCCAGGCAAGAAGACCGAAGTGGGTTGCCATGTCCTCCTTCAGGGGATCTTCCCAACCCAGGGATTGAACCCAGGTCTTCTGCATTGCAGGCAGATTCTTTACCATCTGAGCCACCAGAGAAGCCCAAGAATACTGGAGTGGGCAGTCTATGCTTTCTCCAGGGGATCTTCCTGACCCAGGAATTGAACTGACGTCTCCTGCATTGCAGGAGGATTCTTTACCAGCTAAGCTACCAGCAAAGCCCTCTCCACTCCCTATTTCAAACTAAAAAGAAATTAGTCACAGGAGAGCTGGGTCCCTTCTGCTGCTCATCAGGAATGCCTCATTTCCAGTTGATGAAACACAAATCAGATGGATTTTGCTGGTGCATATGTTCCTCCAGACACACTGTGTATTCACGGTCAGTATAATTTGCAACAATAAACACTACTAAGAAAAGGATGGATCTCCTTAAAGATGAAATCAAAAGGCTGAGTTCAGGTCAAGCTATCAAGCATTAGTGACTATGGTCCCCAAATAAGCAGTGTTGATCACCAAAATTCTTCACATGGGGGGGAAACTTCATGCTTTTGATATATTATGTTATAAATAATTAAGAATACAAATATATAATCAATATCTATGTAGCCTATGAAAATCAGAGCATTAATCTAGAAACTCAAGAATGGTTCCTATGGGACTTCCCTGGTGGTTCAGTGGTTGACTTCACCTTCCAAGGAAGAAGGTACGGGTTGATCCCTGGCTGAGGAGCAAAAATCCCACAGGCCTCGCAGCCAAAAACCAAAGCATAAAACGGAAGCAGTATTGTAACAGATTCCATAAAGACTTTAAAAATGGTCCACATTTTAAAAATAAAGAATGCTTACTAAGTCTCAATTCATTGATGATTTGATTTTTTTAATTTGTTTTCAATTCTTACATGATTTCAACAAACATGTTTAGAAAACTTTTGGATTTCTATCTTTTGTATTCTAGGTTGAGATGGATGAGAAAGTATTTAAGCCATTCAATTATAATATTATATTGAGCTATTTTACTATATAATGTTGTTTTAGCTGAACTTTAAACAAAAACCTGGCTATTTTCCTAGGCTTCACTAGTTAATAGCTGTGTGGTCTTAGACAAGTAACAGCCTTTTTTAAGCTTAATTTATTCATCAATAAAATTAAAACTTTTAATCAGGTGATCACTAGACCACTTTTCAGCTCTAATGATTCTCTACTAGCAGCTTACTTGCCAGTTGGAGGAAAAATAACAGTCATTTCTCTCCTCTTTCAAATTAGCAAACCAAAAAAAAACCACAAATAACTCCTCATTTCTAGAAGCTGTTCACATGTTTTACAGAAGAGAAGGTCTTTTTTTTTTATTAGTTTATTTTCTATTTTTTTACTTTACAATATTGTATTTGTTTTGCCATACATTGACATGAATCCACCATGGGTGTACATGTTTTCCCCTTCCACCTCCCTCCGCATTCCATCCCTCCGGGTCATCCCAGTGCTCCAGCCCCGGGCACCCTGTATAATGCGTTGAACCTTAACTGGCGATTCGTTTCACGTATGATAACTTACATGCTTCAGTGTCATTCTCCCATATCATCCCGCCCTCGCCTTCTCCCAAAGAGTCCATAACACTGTTCTATTTATCTGTGTCTAGAAGAGAAGGTCTTGAAATTCCTAGTGATGTAATGGCAACTTCACCACACACCATGCCAGATAAATTAGTTCATTTTAATTTTTATTTCCAAGGTCATCTCCAGATTGGGCTATCTCCACACAACATGTTAGGAAAATTCTTACAATGAATTAGATTCAAGTTAAATTTTCTGGAAAGCACAATCCAGGAAAGCATCACAAAGATCAGGTAACCAAACAGCATAGCAGGCAAATTCTCCAACCAGTGCTCAGCTTTCCTTAGACACAGTCTCACCATGTGCTCGAGCATCCGGTATTTCTAACCTCTTAATAATAAAACTGACACAAAACGTACATATGGCCAAGAGTGAGCAAACTATCCTGTCTAACACCATCCTTGGAGCAGCTCTTTAAGACAGACACCATATCCAGATTTTAAACACAAGAGAACTGAAGTCGAGAAACAACATTTTATCAAACATTGCATACCTAGAAGAGGCAAAACTGGAAATGTGAGCTCTCAACCTTTGACATTCTCTGCTCTCCTTACAAGCTTCTACCTGCCATTAACCTCCCTCAGAGTCAGGTCTCAGGTCTTCTACATGTGCTATCACCTTTTAAGCCAAATGTGCTAAGTGGTATTATTCTCTCCATTTTACAGATGGAAAAATTGAGGCTGAAAGAGGAGCCATGACTTCCCTCTAGAAATAATGGCAAAGCTTGGAGGGAAAGCCAAGTCTCACTGATTCCAAGCCTGTGGGATTTACCATTGTGGAGTAAGGCCTCCCTACCAGGAACTTGGTTTCCTGACTATTGATTCACTCTATGTGCAAAATTATTTTGTCAACTCGAAATATATTGCATTTCTTAAAATGGAGGTCGGATTTTTACAAGGTGTAAACTCTTCAAATTGACCCAAAAAAATCACACCTTCTTCACCTTTTGATCTAAAGGACCCTAAACAATGCCAAATAACAGTGGTCAATTAATTTGTGCTGAAATACTTGATTAACAATGAAAACAAGCCTGTACCACTTTAAGCCTTAAATCTTCCACTGAAAAAGTTATCCTGCTTTGGGAATTAAAAGAAAGAAACAATGAGTAAGTGAATGAATGAATGAATGAATTTTTTGTAGGACCCACATTCTAGTTGGTGATTAAGAAGAAACTTGTTTGAAGAACAGAATAAATCACAATGGAAATGGAAGTAATTCTGCATTCATTTCTAAAGAAATCTAATCCCCTGTTTGATCAAGCAGAACTAAATCATCAAATTAATTCTGTTTAAAAGGTGAAAAGTGATCTTGGGGATTTGTTTATAATAAATGTTTGCTGTATTGAGCCAAAGATCACCAGTGTCTTGTTTGGCAAATGTCATCCTTCTTACTCTCCAGACAAAGGTCCACCTATGACCACACATCACGAGAGGCCCTAGGAAGAAAACTCAAGCCCTGACTCAGTCCTGGTTTTACTCCCTGTGGGCATCTATGGCACTAGGATCAGCAGCTCTCCTTCAGTGTAACCAAATCCATTCCTTTCTCCCTCCTCTTCCTTCCTTTACTCCCTTCTTGTTTCCTTTCTTGTCTCCTTAAATACTTTAGAAAGGTAACCTGAAGAAATAAAAATCATTCTGTTAAGTCTTGCAGTGAAATGCAGTGAATAGAACAGGTGTTTACCTCCACTTTTTCCTAAAGACCCACTAAAATGAAAGAAAAAAGATAAAGCCATACAAATCCTTGTCGAAAGGAAGAGGCAGCAATTACAGCGGATGATGGAGCTCACAATTTTTAGAGACAGGAAGCAGACAGACAAATAGTGACTGACATTTGAGGTTTCTCAGCTTTAAGTGCCTCTAAGGTGGTGGTCAACACTGTAGAGCTCTGGAAAGGCTGCAAGTGAGAGCCACCAGCTACCTCTGACCACCCCCACACAACCCTGATGGAAGAAAGAAGATTTAACTTGTGAAGAGGCTGAACCAGAAATGCTCTGAACCAGGCACTACCAAGCATAGCTGAGTGGAACATCTTACGAAAAGAGAAGAGATAAGGGAAAGGCTGAATACTCACTGGGGAGCCCACCAGCCCCAGTCCCCAGAAATGATTCCAGATTCCTTTGCAGAAAGATCTGAGATCAAATGACAGAGAGAATGGGAGAAGAGAAAGGGGAGGGTGGGGGAAAATAAGGGAGAGGCGGAGATGAGGAGGGAGAGGGAGAAGCAGGAAGAAGAGGAGGATAATGGGAAGGAATTGTTTCAAAATATTCACTACAGGGGAATTTGAAGGGGTAGGAAGGTAGCAAATATGGTTAAATTGGATTAATCCCAACTTAATAACTAACTGTTGAAGCTAGTGAACACTGAGGCTCACTCTCCTCACTACTTTTTGCATGTAATTTTCCATAATGAAAACAAGTTTTCAACAATAATAATGGGAGCATGTGAAGGTGCTACAGAATAAGAAGAAGAAGGATCCATGGGATATGTGCGTATATAAGAGAGAACCATGCACCGATCTTCTATGAAAATCAATAGATGCTATGCCAAAGCCTTTGACTGTGTGGATCACAATAAACTGTGGCAAATTCTGAAAGAGATGGGAATACCAGACCACCTGACCTGCCTCTTGAGAAACCTGTATGCAGGTCAGGAAGCAACAGTTAGAACTGGACATGGAACAACAGACTGGTTCCAAATAGGAAAAGGAGTACGTCAAGGCTGTATATTGTCACCCTGCTTATTTAACTTCTATGCAGAGTACATCATGAGAAACACTGGGCTGGAAGAAACACAAGCTGGAATCAAGATTGCAGGGAGAAAAATCAATAACCTCAGACATGCAGATGACACCACCCTTATGGCAGAAAGTGAAGAATTAAAGAGCCTCTTGATGAAAGTGAAAGAGGAGAGTGAAAAAGTTGGCTTAAAGCTCAACATTCAGAAAACTAAGATCATGGCATCTGGTCCCATCACTTAATGGGAAATAGATGGGGAAACAGTGGAAACAGTGTCAGACTTTATTTTGGGGGGCTCCAAAATCACTGCTGATGGTGATTGCAACCATGAAATTAAAAGACACTTACTCTTTGGAAGGAAGGTTATGACCAACCTAGGTAACATATTAAAAAGCAGAGACATTACTTTGCCAACAAAGGTCCATCCAGTCAAGGCTATGGTTTTTCCAGTGGTCATGTATGGATGTGAGAGTTGGATGGTGAAGAAAGCTGAGCGCCGCAGAATTGATGCTTTTGAACTGTGGTGTTGGAGAAGACTCTTGAGAGTCCCTTGGACTGCAAGGAGATCCAACCAGTCCATCCTAAAGGAGATCAGTCCTGGGTGTTCATTGGAAGGACTGATGTTGAAGCTGAAACTCCAATACGTTGGCCACCTCATGCAAAGAGCTGACTCAGTGGAAAAGACCCTGATGCTGGGAAGGATTGGGGGCAGGAGGAGAAGGGGACGACAGAAGATGAGATGGTTGGATGGCATCACCGACTCGATGGACATGGGTTTGGGTAAACTCTGGGAGTTGGTGATGGATAGGGAAGCCTGACGTGCTGCGATTCATGGGGTCACGAAGAGTCGGACATGACTGAGCGACTGAACTGAACTGAACTGATACCTTAAAAAAAATCAAGAAATAGCAGTATAACTATGATATTTTGCAATGTGGAAAAATATGCCTGAAGAAACAACTAAAAGTATTAAAAGTGGCTGCTTCTGGAGGATGACAGAACTTGTGGAGAGGGGTGCTGTTTTTCACTGCAAGTCTTGTTTCACTATTTGTATTTTAAGTCTATGCACGCTATTTCTTTGCTAAAAAAAAAATGAACACAGCAATTAAAAATAGTTGTGCTACAGTGTTTGGAAAGGGGGTGCATTTTAAAAATATCTTTTAATGCAGTTCTTTTATAGCTTTTTCAATAACAAAAACATAAAAATCTTTGTAAACTTTAAAGTACTTTATAAATTGAAGTTTTTGAGCTCACTGAGGATGCTGACTTCCAAAAAAGACCTGCTTGTATCCACAGTGTGATTTCTGGACTTCTAAATGTGTTAGTCGCTTTGTGACCTGAAGGACTATAGCAGGCCAGGCTCCCTTGTTTATGGAATTCTCCAGGCAAGAATACTGGAGTGGATTGCCGTGCCCTCCTCCAAAGGATCTTCCTGACCCAGGGATAGAACCCAAGTCCCTTGCTTGGCAGGCAGATTCTTTAGTACTGAGGCACTTTTCGAAGAGGTTAAGATAATTTGGTGAAGTTTATTTTAAAAGGTTATGCCTTATGTTGGAGACAGTGTTGGAAATGGACACGCGAATACACTGTTGATGTTGATGACATTATAACATAGCACACTCTTTCTGGAAGATAATCGAACAATAAATATAGGAAGCCTTAAAAATGATTATTTTTTCCTCTCAGCAATTTCACTCTCAAGTATTTATCCAAAGGAAATAATCAGTGATACACACAAAAATTTGGTTACAAGAATGTTTATTACAGCCCTGTTTATAACAGCAAACATGTTGCAAATAATCTAAATGTCCAAACACAGGCAACTCATACACTTGAGTAATTTAGGTCATGTGGTCATTAAAATAATTCAATAGAAAGATACTTAATGACATGGAAAAATAGTCTTCACACAATATTAAGTAGAAAAAAGGATTACAGAATACACATCATCACATTTTTATAAATATATGTAACTCTATAAGCAAAGATATGAGCTTCAAAGAATATACATCAAAAACAACTGTTATCTGGAATTTGAAATTTTTCCAGTAAATCTCCTTTTATATTATATGTATTTCATTCAGTGAACATATATCATTTTATAATGAAAAGAAAGGTAAGAAGTTATTTATTTTTAAAGCTGATTAAGTAAAGAACATAGGGCTACAAAAGTATTGATCTTTTTAAATGTTATATACATACATTAATGTTTAAAAATAAGAAGAAAGAGGGGAAACAAGGTAATGATCAAGCAGCAATGTCAATTTTGGAATGTATTTGTTGGCCCAAATGGTAATTCTCCAAAGTCAAAGAATACAGTCTCATCCGAGGTTGATCAATTTTTCTAATCTTTCCAAAACATTTTGACATTATTCATTCATTTTGAATGCTTGCTTCTATTTCATTAATACCTGTTACCATATTCATTCTTTTCTTCCTTCTACTTTCTTTAGGTTTCACCTATTATTCTTTTCTAAAACTTCTTGAGACTTTTTTAGCCATTTTTTTCAAGTTTTATTTACATACATTTTAAAGTTTTTAATTTCTCTTTATTCAGCGCTTTAGCTGTATTTTATAGAATTTTTATTATTCTGTTCAATATTAATTTATCTTGCAATTTCTTCTTTGACTTACTATTTAGAAAAACACTGATATTTTCTAAAATATTTGAGAATTTTCTAAGTTGCTTTTGTTAGTAATTTCAGCTTTATTTCTCAGTACCCAGAAGTGTACTTTTTGGATTTTAATTCCTTGGAAATTAAAACATGCTTTATAACTGGTACATGTTCATGTTTGGCAAATGTACAATGTGCATTTAAAAGAAATGCATATTTTGCAGTTGTGTATACTATTCTACATATTGTATATCAATTAAGTCAGGTTGATGAATTTGTTCAAATATTCTATATCCTCTGTTTTTTTTTGTCCACTTATATATCAGTTATCATCAAAATTATATTAAAATCTTCCATTGTCACTGTGGGTTTGTCTGTGTTTCCTTGCCATACTTCCAATTTTTGCTTTATATATTTTGAAGTCATCTTATTAGGTATATACACATTTAAAAGTGGTATAGATTCTTGGTGGATTAGCCTGTTTATCATTATGAAATGTTGCTCCAAGAAATTATTCTTGCCTTAAGATAGCATAGCTATACCAGCTATCTTTTGTTTAGTGTTTGTATGATTTTTCATTTCTTAAACTTTTACTTTCAGTGTTTTGGAATTTTTATATTTAAGATGTGTTCCTTGTAAGAATCATATACTTACGTTCTGTTTGCTTAATTTTCCAGGCTGATAATCTTTATCTTTGGGTGGAAGGCTTTCATATTTTATATTTAATGGAATTAAATACATATTTATGTGAATTTAAACATAAATATGTATTTAATTCCCTCTTGCTATTTGCTTTACATTTGTTCCTCTTTCTCCTCTGCTTTATTTTGGATTTATTAAGAATTTTTATTATTCTATTTCCCTACCCTTAACTTTCTTGTTAGTTATTCATTCCTTAACTATGCTTTTAGTTAATACCCTAGAAATTACAACATGCATTTCTGACCTAGCAAAATCTAACTTAAATTAGTGTTTTTACTACTTCCTAGATCACACAAAGATTTTAGGATGTTTTTTTTCTTCATTTAATCCTCTCTCAAACCATGCACTATTTTGGCTGTGCATTTTAATTATATATATATTTCCTTTTTGTATAGTCAATAATCATTTAGATTAACTCACATATTTATCATTTACCTTTTTTGTTGTTGTTGTTCTTCATTCCTTCCTGTATCCCTGAGCTTCCCTCTGATATAATTTTTCTACTGCTTGAAGAATATTCTTTAGTATTTTGGTTAGTGTAGATCTACTTAACAATAAATTCTCTCAGTTTTGTCTGAAGCTATCTTTTTTCATCTTTGCATTTGAAGGATTCTTTTTGCTAGGTATAAAATACTACATTAGCAGTTGTTTTTCTTCACATTTTCAAAACATCTTTTCATTGTTTTCTGGCTTTCACTGTTTCCTCTGAAAAATCTTCTTAGTACCTTGTTTCTCCTTTCAAGGTAATGTTATTTTTATTCTCTGGTTAATTTCATGATTTTCTCTTTGTGTTGGTTCTCAGTGCTTATACTAAGATTTCTCTTTGTCCTTTATCTTGTATAGAGTCCAAAGTCCATGCTCGATCTCTCTCAGTTAGTCTTCAAATGTTTTCCTGTTCCATCTCTCCTCTCCTTCTGGGACACCAATTACACAAATGCTGTACCTTTCACCAGATCTCATTTATCTCTTACACTGCTTACTCTATTTTCCTTTCTTCTTGCTCATTGTGTTTCAGACTAAATATTTTCTTCTGCTGTTTGAGTTCACTACTTCACTCTTCAACCATGTCATATGTGTTAAAGTCATTAAATGTTCTTTATCAGTTGTTTCATTCAGTTAATTATATAACTCTATTTGGTCCTTTCCTTAGTTAACAGTTGCCTACTACAATTCTCAGCCCTATCTTTTAATTCCTTGAACATATTAATCATTATTGTAAAGACTATGATAGTCCCATTACCTGAAACCCTGGTGGGCCTTTTTCTTTTTTTTCCTTTCTAATTTTCAGTTACAGCCTGTCTTCTCATATGCCTGGCTATTGCTGCTTGAGCAGAGAACAGTTTTTATGTATTTTTTTTTAACTAGTAGAGTTCATTAGAAACTCTAGATGATGCTATCTTCCTCCAGAGAGGAATAATTTCACTTTTGGCAGGCAGCTAGTCTAATGGCACCAATAATTTTTAAACCATTCTAATCCAACCAAGGATTGACCTGATTCATAGCTCAGCTTCAGTCTTTGTGGGACTGGTCTATTTCCTCTTTATTCTTGCTTCTAGTACAATCCTTCAAGCTCTCAAATGAAAGTCTGCGGTATTTACCAGCCATGCTCCCACTCTCAACTGCCACTTTTGGACATTTCCTCACCTGTATCTTGGTCCTATAAGTTATTATCCTAATAGCTCTCCTAACACCTTTAATCAAAATGTTTTTCATATTTTGTACATATTTCCCAGTTGCTTTCAGCAGGAGAATAGTTTAAAATAACATTGTCTACCATTGCCAAGAGAATTCACTCACCTAACAAGTTCTTAAAATTAAATCTCAAATAAATACTTTTATCTTTCATAACCAACTTCAAATCACTCCTGGACCATAACAGTTAAATACAGGTGAAAAGGATGGTTTGGGTACTCTAGAGATGTCAAATATCAAATTCCATGAAAACATAATTTCCTCTTTAAAATCAAAAAGAATCTTTCAGCCAACATCCAATGTCTTACCTGTGGCTCTAACTTGTGACCTTTCTAAAAGCCATTTCCACTGTTAAAAGAAAATAGAAAATACAAATATCTTTTTTTTTCTTGCAAGTAGTATATATCATTACATAATTTGAGACCCGTAGATGAATTTAAAGGTCTTCTACCTCACCAGAGATCAAATTGCCAACATCCACTGGATCATCGAAAAAGCAAGAGAGTTCCAGAAAAACATCTATTTCTGCTTTATTGACTATGCCGAAGCCTTTGACTGTGTGGATCACAATAAACTGTGGAAAATTCTGAAAGAGATGGGAATACCAGACCATCTGACCTGCCTCTTGAGAAACCTGTATGCAGGTCAGGAAGCAACAGTTAGAACTGGACATGGAACAACAGACTAGTTCCAAATAGGAAAAGGAGCACATCAAGGCTGTATATTGTCACCTTGCTTGTTTAACTTCTATGCAGAGTACATCATGAGAAACGCTGGGCTGGAGGAAGTACAAGCTGGAATCAAGATTGCCGGGAGAAATATCAATAACCTCATATATGCAGATGACACCACCCTTATGGCATAAAGCGAAGAAGAACTAAAGAGTCTCTTGATGAAAGTGAAAGAGGAGAGTGAAAAAGTTGGCTTAAAGCTCAACATTCAGAAAACTAAGATCATGGCATCTGGTCCCATCACTTCATGGCAGATAGATGGGAAAACAGTGGAAACAGTGTCAGACTTTATTCTTTTGGGCTCCAAAATCACTGCTGATGGTGATTGCAGCCATGAAATTAAAAGACGCTTAATCCCTGGAAGGAAAGTTGTGACCAACCTAGGTAACATATTAAAAAGCAGAGACATTACTTTGCCAACAAAGGTCTGTCTAGTCAAGGCTATGGTTTTTCCAGTGGTCATGTATAGATGTGAGAGTTGGATGGTGAAGAAAGCTGAGTGCCGAAGAATTGATGCTTTTGAACTGCGGTGTTGGAGAAGACTCTTGAGAGTCCCTTGGACTGCAAGGAGATCCAACCAGTCCATCCTAAAGGAGATCAGTCCTGGGCGTTCATTGGAAGGACTGATGTTGAAGCTGAAACTCCAATACTTTGGCCACCTCATGCGAAGAGTTGACTCATTGGAAAAGACCCTGATGCTGGGGAAGTATTGGGGGCAGGAGAAGAAGGGGATGACAGAGGATGAGACGGATGGATGGCGTCACCGACTCGATGGACATGAGTTTTGGTAAACTCCAGGAGTTGGTGATGGACAAGGAGGCCTGGCGTGCTGCAGTTCATGGGGTTGCAAAGAGTCGGACACGACTGAGTAACTGAACTGAACTGAACCTCAACACTATCATTTTACAAACTAGGAAACTGAGACTCAGACAGGTGAAGTAATTGGCTCATGGTTATACTAGTTCTTAAAAGAGCTAGAAAACTAATCTAGTTTGACAGTACATTGACAGTATTTCAATATACATAATTACATTGTCAATAATTACATTGACAGTATCTCAAATGAAAAAAAACACAACTTCAAAAAAAGTTTATTAAAGAGATAAGCAAAATGGAACATAATCAAACCCAATCATAACTAATTACAGTATCTGCACCTAACATGAATCCTTATAAACGAACCAAGAACAAAATAGAGACAGAAATTCAAACATGATGAGTATCTGAGTTATAAAGGAACAATTAATCATGTTAGATTTGCAAATGTTATCTTGACTAAACTTTTAAAAGAGTCACTATCATTTACACGCACATCTTAAACACTTATTGATGAAATGATAAAGCAAATGGATTGACTTTAAAATAATACAAGATGGGAAGAAGCATGTGACTAAAGTGATTAAATACACTGGCCATGTGTTTCCAGGTGATGATAATACATAGATAGTCTTTACATTCAGTTCAGTTCAGTCGCTCAGTCCTGTGACCACCTGTAGGTGGGCTACAGTCCATTGGGCTGCAAAGAGTCAGACACAACTGAGCACACACAATATATACATTGTGAAAGCATTTCTCCCATCTAGTTAATTAAAACATCCATAACCTCACATATTTATCTTTTCTTTTTTTGGTGAGAACATTTCAGTTCTTAGAAGATTTCATTTTACAATACAGGGTCATCAACTATACTCTTTTTTTAAATCTAAAAGAAATTATTTTATGCTGACACAGCACCCATTGTTTGGCACATTACTAATATTCTACAACCCAGACTCTTCCCTACTAACAAACCATCACCAGTGTGGAATGTTGGCCACATTGATGGTATTTCAGAATCCACATAAGACTTACTAGAGAAAAAAGGATAAACTGGGGGGACTAGGAATTAGAAGGTAAAAAAGAGCACCAAGATAAAAACCAATTAACACTGTCCTAGGTTGCCTGTAAATTGCCCTTTCATAACTTAATATGTCTTAAAAGTCATAACTTGGGGATACGGGGCAGAGATCAAACATAAAATAGGAGAACTTTGTCAGAAAATGATTTTATCATACATCCCATCAAATATTCCCTGCTTAATCAGTCATCTGCTAGGTGTTCATTGTTGGTTATGCCCCACATTCTTTCTTTATTCCACCGTATTCTTGCTGACACTCCTGCTCTTCAGCCCATAAGTCCAATACCTGCCTGCCTCCCCATCTGTCTGAGGCTGGCACTGTGCTAACCCCTGTCCAGCGACTGCCTGCGGAAGGCAGCACACTATCTTGGCAGTCAGTGAGGAGGGATGACTTATTTCCGAAGAACACTGCACCAATTTCCCAAAATAGGCAAGTCTGTGAGCTCCAAGTTGTGAACTAGGGAGCTAGATCATTCTCATTTAAATACACAGAGGGCTCCTCTGTCCATGGGATTGTCCAGGCAAAAATACTGCAGTGGATTGCTACTTCCTCCTCCAGGGGATCTTCCCAACACAGGGATTGAACCCTCGTCTCCTGCATCTCCGGCATTACAGGCGGATTCTTGACTACTGAACCACCGAGGAAGCCCAATTTAAATACACAGATGTACAGATCTGCACGTGCATGTGCAAGCACACACACACACATACACACACAGTCGTTGCTTATAAGTCCCAGGGACCAGAAACTACAGAGATCCTCAGTATTCGGTGTTTACTTATTTAAGACGAAGGAATATCAAACTTACTCTTCATTTATTAACTACAGTTCAATAGTAACTTCAATAATTTCAGCTGACATTTATCAAATGTCATTTATCAAATACTTGTCTGATATCAGGGAGCCATTGCACTAAGTTCGTGGTCCCACCTTATCTCATGCACATTCATTTTCTCATGTACACATTTAGCTCATTCAATTCTCATACAACCTTAGGAGATAGGTGCTAAAGCTATCCCCCCATTTTCTAACAAGAGAAACTGAGGCTCAGAGAGATTAAGTCACCTGTCCAGGGATACACAGTGGTAACAGAGAATTATTATATAATAGTTGTGATTTTTATCAGGGCTGAAAACCCAATCCCATTATAAAAACAAGCAGTAACATCAAGAGTTAAAAGAAATTGCATACCTTGCGGATATATTCCTCTACTCACATCCTGGATGAATGTCTGGGCTTACCTGTAATACTACTGATCCCTGGCTTACTTTTCCCCAACCTCTTGACCACATCCTCACCAGAAATTGGCATGGAGCCCTCCAGAAACAATACAACTCAGCTCCTGCTCTCTATGACCATCCTTACTTTTCTTAGCTAAGCTCCACAGTTGTATAAAATTAAAATATAGACCATGATGGTGCTTAGTAAATGCAATGAACAATATCGTTACTTGAAATGACAGCAGCTGAGGGCTAAGTGAGAGTCTGGCTCCAATACAAGTGGAAGTGAAGCTCTTTGCAGGCCAGGGATGGAAGGCAGAACTGCCCATCAGCCTAAGACCACCTGCAGAAGGAAGACAAGTGCCCAGTGGCAGAGTCCAAGGTTGGAAGCTCTTGCCTTAGATTAAACTAGTGTACACAGCATGTACACAGACCCTAATAACAACTAGACTCTACTGGCCAATTACTACTATAAAAATACCATTTATCCAGCCTTATCTATATAACATAACCCTAAGCATTTTATATAATTATCTCTATGTTTTGTGTTATTACCATATTTCACAGATAAGAATCTGGACGCAAAGAAAGCTTTAGTAATGTGCCCAAGGTGACATGGAGACAGGATTAGAACCCAGTTCAGCTTAACTGCAAAGTAAATGTTATTAACCACCACTCACACTGCTATACATGCTCCCAATCCAGGTGAGAAGCTCAGCTCTCCTTCAGAGAGGGAACGCAAACATCCACCAATGCCAAAACGAAACACACCGGACATGGGGCACCTTTCATGGAGCTCAATATAGTTTCCCCCACAGTGCATCAAGTGTCCCTTGTCAATTATCTCTAAGAGAGGATACGGTTATCAAAATCAAACATTCTCTCTTCTATGCTTTTAAGCTTGAGAGGAAAAAATATATACACATATTTATTTATATGCATACAGATACATGTACATAATTAAATAAGTTATTTTACTTAGCATGTGGGCTTCCTGGTGGCACAGTGGGTAAAGAATCTGCCTGCAATGCAGGAGACCCAGGTTCGATCCCTGGGTTGGGAAGATCCCCTGGAGAAGACAATGGCAACCCACTCCAGTATTCTTCCCTAGAGAATCCCATGGACAAAGGGTACAGTCCATAGGGTTGCAAAGAGTCTGACATGACTGAGCAAAGTCTTCACTTAGCATTTAACAAGTAAGAATTATTGGTTCTAATTCCCTGGAACCAATAGTGCCTACAGAGAGCCTTTAAGCATTTTACTGTGGCCACGTAAAGGGGTGGCATTAGACTCTATCACACACTTCACATCTTTTCTGTATCTGAGAACAGAAAATGAGCCAAAGGACTATAAAAGCCCTTTAAGTATAGTCTAGCCCTAGTTGGATTCAGAAAACACCTTTGCTGGGTAGGTGACATGAGAGGCTTCTTAGGGCAGGAGTGTGAGATGTGACATTAAGTCTAGTTCCTTTGGGGAGGTTTTTTTTTGCCGGGAATTTTTCTTCCAGATGGTTCAGTGTCAATGGCCTCCAGCCTGTGTATGCTGGTGCCCACCCCTAGGAGGGCCTTCGGGTGGGTTTTTAATTCCTCATGAGGTCCCATTCACCCCCAACACCTTAGCACTCAGCATAGTGCTGCCACATAGCAAGTATGCAAAAAACAGTTCTTGAACAAAGAAATAACATGGGTGGGAGGCAACTATAGACTGAATGTTTGTGGCCCCCCCCCCAAAAAAATTCATATGTTGAAACATAATCCCCAGTGTGACAGTATTTAGAAATGGGGTCTTGGGAGATGATTAAGTCATGAAGACAGAGCCCTCAAGTATAGAATTAGTGGGACTTTCCTGGTGGTCCAGGGGCTAAAACTCCACGCTCTCAAAGCAGGCAGGTCGAGGTTCAATCCCTGGTCATGGAACTGACCAGGAACTGGTCATGGGTCATAGAACCCATATGTTGCAACTAAGACCCAGCACAGCAAAATTCAAAAGAAAAAAAAAGAAGAACAGAATTAGTGTCCTCATGAAAGAGGCTCGAGGGACAGCCCTGGCCCCTTCCTCCAGGTGAGGACACAACAAGATGCTTGTCTCTGAACTAGGAACTAGGAGTCTCACCAGACACCGAATCTCTTGGTGCCTTGATCTGGGACTTCCAGCCTCTAGAAGTAAGTTCCTGTTGTTTATAACAGGTATTCATTCTGTTATACCTGAGGAATTCTGTAAGAGTAGCCTGAATAGAGTGCCTGAAGCCCACACATGGAAGAGCTATTTCATGACACCACCTCCCTAGCCCTTCCCTTCCAAAGTATCAGGTCCAGGAAGCCCTGCAAGGACTCTTACCATGGCACAGAGATGGGCAGGACATCACGGGGGCAGCAGATCTTCTGTCCCCATAAACTACTACTCCAGCTTAAGTGTTTACTCCGCAGGCATTAGGGCATTAACTGCACGGCCTTCCACAGGTCACACAGTGTCTCTGAGCCTCTTCCACATCCAAGAGCTGGCGAGATTAAGCTGGGTGCCATCTAGAGTTGTTCCCAACTCTAAATGCTAGAATCCTACTATCCATAGGATGAGCCTCAGTGCAACACCTCCTGCCCTGTCTTCCTCTGGTTCTTAGTTAAAAGAACATACAGTTGTTGATCCTCATTACTCACCAATTCAGTATTTGCAAATTCGCCTACTGGCTACAACTTATTTGTAATCCCCAAATCAATACTACTGTGCTCTCATGGTCGTTCAAGCACATGAAGAGAGCAACGGGAAATTTGAGTCACCTGCCATTACATTCCCAGCTGAAGTCAAATGCGGGGACTCTCTGCCTTCTTGTTTCTGATCCCAAACTATAAACAAGGGTCCTTTTTTGCAGTCTATTTAGTGCCACATTCTTCATATTTCTGTACTTTTCATCAGTGATTCTGCAGTTTAAAATGCCCTCTGAGTGTAGTGCTGAGGTACTATCTGGTGTTCCTAAGCTCAAGAACATTGTGATGGTCTCAGGAAAGAAATACATGTGTTAGATACTCTTTATTAAGGCATGAGTTACACTGCTGTTGGTCATGAGTTTAGTGTTAATGGATCAACAGCATATGTTAAACAACAAAAACACACATAAAACAAGTTTCTGTGTTGATCAGCTGATGAAAAAGCGATCAGAGGCTCACAGAAGCCCTACTCTGTATTTCTCCTTGAAGCAAAGGTTTATTGTTTGCTAATTTACTGTTCATGGCTACTTTATGCTGCTGCTGCTGCTAAGTCGCTTCAGTCATGTCCGACTCTGTGCGACCCCATAGATGGCAGCCCACCAGGCTCTGCCGTCCCTGGGATTTTTCAGGCAAGAACACTGGAGTGGGTTGCCATTTCCTTCTCCAATGCATGAAAGTGAAAAGTGAAAGTCAAATCACTCAGTCGTGTCTGACTCTTCACGACCCCATGGACTGCAGCCTACCAGGCTCCTCCATCCATGGGATTTTCCAGGCAAGAGTACTGGAGTGGAGTGCCATTGCCTTCTCCCATGGCTACTTTATAGAATATAACTGTTGCAAATAATGAGAACTGAGTACCTATCCTCAGACTGGCTTCCATATACAGTTGAGCAGAAATGGAAATAGCGTCCCCTAGAGTTACTCAGTGCACAACATGCCCAACCATATGCAGCAGCACCACCCTTGAGATATGATCTAGTTGGAATGGATATTACCAAAAAACAAAGTAGAAACTCCTATCCTTAACATACCCCAAATTTAAAAAGCTTTTAGAATTAGTTAGTGCTCAGGATGAAATGACTGTCTATGGACTCCTTGACATGGTATGCCCATCTGGAAGCCTGACTGTCTCCTGGAATGCCTTTCCTCCATTCCTCTTATACTTACATCGGCATTCTGAATCTTACAAGAAACAGCCCAAGTGTTCCTAAGTTCTTGCTCAGATCAGTTTGTAACTGTCATTAATAATTGCAGATGGTGCCCCCATGAGAAAGTTTTCCACAAATCCACTGCAGAAACACAGGGCAGTAACAGTAAATAATTCATGCATACCCCTGAAACTCCTACTAAGAAGATACACTGGGAGAGTTATTGAAAGAAGAGAGAACACAAAAGCAGGAAAAAGGTAAACTGAAAAGAGAAAAATCAGGAAGCAAGAGAATGAAAGAGAAAGACTGAATATAAAATAGTACGAGTTTTAGAAATAAATGGCACTTGAGAAAGGCATCAGCAACATAGATCAAAGTTTGTTTCTATTTGTGAGTGTGGGCAGGGGCTTCTGGCTTTTACAATATGCTTTGTTACTGGAGGTCTCAAATATACAGTCAGCCTAATCACCCTGCTCATGGTCTAACAATTTCATACAGATAAACCCTGCTAGCATGCAACTGTCCTTTGAGGATGTCAAAATTTGGATAAAACAAATCAGGCACGCTCCTTAGACTCTGAACTCAGACATGAGGGCTCAAATCCCATTCATACCACTAAGCTACAATGGCTCAGTGGGTAAAGAACCTGCCTGCAATGCAGGAGACACAGGAGATGCGGGTTTGATCCCTGGGTTGGGAAGATCCCCTGGAGAAGGAAATGGCAACCCACTCCAGAATTCTTGCCTAGAAAATCCCATGGTCAGAGGAGCCTGGTGGGCTACAGTCCAAAGGGTCACAAAGAGTCAGACAGGACTGAGTGACTAAGCCCTGTGTGCATACCACTAAGCTAAAGGCTGTCAGTAAGTGGTTTAACTTTTAAACTTTAGATTCCTCTACCACATAAATGAAATAATGCATATAAAAGCACTTACTACCATATGTAGGATATGGAAAATGTCATTTATTAATTTGATACTGTAATTGATAACTCACATACTGATCTAGGTCACATAGGGCTTTAAATCAGGAAGTAAAACCACAGCTTTGAACACGTCTCCCAGAAACCCCTCTGGAGTTATCGATCATGAAAGGAGTGATCCTGGCAGGAAAAAGAAGAGAGAACAGCAATTTTCTTGTGAGTGGCTCAGGCTTTCCACTTTTCTTCTCTCATTGCTAAGTAATGGATCAATGACTTCCCAGAGACCAAATCTAATCCTACAAGTGAAAATAATGTGGTTACAGGCACAGCTCTTGGAAGCCACAGTGCTAACGCACTGACATGAAAAGGAGGGACAAGTGACAGGAAAATAAACTTGAGAAAATGGGTAGCTGATGAAGGAAAAAAACCTCTAGGGCCAAAGTCTCCACCATGAACAGCTCAGGAAGGAAAAATTAAGAATTCAGAGGCCCAAAGAAAGCACTGCTACTCTTAATATGTCCAGCATCTCTCAAGAGCTCAGAATACATATCATAAGACCTGCCTCCCATAAGGGTAGAAAGAGTCTTCTTGGTTATGATCTATAGGAACTCGGCCAACAGCCCACACGGCATGAATACCTATAATGGAATTCTGACTTTAAAATAATCGTTCTGAGGAAAGGAATCACAGTAAACATCATTAAAAGGAAAGAAAGAAAAACACTGGCATCAGCACATCAGAGAATTCCAGCCCTCCCGAGACACAGTTCAGGAATCTTCCAGGTAAAGTACTGAAAACACATATGCAAGATGAATGAGGTTTAAAAAAAGAAAGAAAGAAAAGAGGCCAATAGAGGGCTAAAGGTCTAAAGATACGTTGTGTTTCTGCTGTCATCACTGATAAAGTGAGTCAATCTGCTCTTTCTCTGTTTGAAACATAATGGACTCACGGGCCTTGAAAGGATGTTTTGGGTTAGCTCTAACCTGACTATGAATTCTCAATATATACCTATGGTTTTAAAAAGGTGAGAGAGTTAGGATGGGACTAAGAGGGCAACCTACTCCAGTATTAATGCCTGGAGAATCCCATGGATAGAGGAGCCTGGTGGGCTACAGTCCATGGAGTCGCAAAGAGTGAGACATGACTGAAGCAATTTAGCACACACAAGAGTTGTCCACATAAATATAAGATGGGTGTGAGACCATGGTACCACTTCCTTCTCCCATCTTGGGCATTACTAGGGTCTTGGTCACCTGACATGTCCTCTGCTGTCATTCTATCAACAACCCCACTGTGGACCCCTCATCTTCCTCATCCATGTATCTTCTCTTATAACTCCCCACAAGCCACAATGGATCCAGCCCAAAACCTGATCTCTCAGGGTTGCTACACACAGTTAGACAAACCTCACATACCCCTAACAATGACTCCACTTCCCATCACAACTGGACCCTTAACCAGGTCACTAATCCTTTTATTTGTCTTTGGTCTGCTCCATTTGTCTGAGTCCAACTCACAAGCTGGAACAGTGAGGGCTGCCTTAAAGTTGGGAAAGAGAAGAAAGTTGTGAGGGCTGGATCCTGTAATGTATTTCTTACCCAGAAATCCATTTGCCAAACTGCTGAGCTGGAGACAAGGACTATAGTCAGGAAGCAGAGATAAAGATACAGAGGCAGAGAAGCTGATTACATGTCTAATTGGAGAGGCTTAGGTTGACTTGAGGGCTTCCCTGGTAGCTCAGCTGGTAAAAAAAAAAAAATCCACTTGCAATGCACGAGACCCTAGTTCGATTCCTGAGTCAGGAAGTTTCCCTGGAGAAGGGATAGGCTACCCACTCCAGTATTCTTGGGCTTCACTGGTGGCTCAGATGGTAAAGAATCCACCTACAACATGGGAGACCTGAGTTCAATCCCTGGGTTGGGAAGATCCACTGGAGGAGGGCATGGCAACCCACTCTAGTATTCTTGCCTGGAGAATTCCCATGGACAGAGGAGCCTGGCAGGCTACAGTCCATGGAGTCACAAAGAGTCGGACACAATTGAGTGAATAAGCACATACAGGTTGACTTGTAAACGGAACTTAGGGCTGAGAAGCCGGAAATCGAGGAGCTAGAGAGAACAAAATGAGATACAAGGTCAGCAAACAACTCCAAATCCAAACTTGTAAACACCAGACCACCTGGCAGAACGATTCCTTCTGTGCAGACCCCCAGCATCTGCCCTGGCTCAGCCAACAAAGCCAGACTCTCTCCCATCCACTCAGCGGCTCTGCCCCACTTTAGCCACTCTTGACAAATCCTGCACCCTCACTTGCAAACCACACCCTTCTCCTCGCACCCACCTCCCACATATGCATTTGAATCTACTGCTATCCCTTCTTTTTAGCTTCCCAAAGGAAGAAACAGTCTTCCTTCCGCCCCAGGCAAAAATCTCTCTCCTTCAGCTCTCTATCAACCTTCTGTCTCCTGAATTACCTGAAAGAATCTATCACTGCTCCTGGCTCCTGCCTCTCCAGACAGTCCTTTTCTTCTAGCTGTTTCCTTACTTTAGCCCCCCCAAAAGTGTTACAACTCTGCAGCACTTACACTGAGACTGTCGTGTGTGCATTCACTCCAAGAACATAAGCTATGGGCTTCCTAAGAGTACAGCTTGGCTAGACTGAGAGCTCTTAACACCCAAATTCAGACAGTGCCTGGGGCTACTGCTTATGTTGCCAGAGACACTTTTTGGCTTTTGTTTTATCTTATTTTAAGAAGGGGCCCATGATGGACCACCAGACAAAGATCTCACTTCTTGTATAAACACTGAACTAATTCTCAAATGAAACAGGAATAGGGTTGTTCTCCCAGGCGAACCGGAAGTAAAAATCAATAGCAACTACTTGTCCCTCCTGACTCTACACACCCTCTTCAGGGGGGCCCTGGTCTGCATGAGGTCACTTACTGGTAGGAGACCTGGTGAGAAACCACCAAGAAATCCAAGGCAGCACTGACCAGCCACCAGCCTTGCAGATCTGCACCATACACAGGAAGGGAAAGCAAAAGAATTATACAGGTTCAGTTTGGGACCATGCTGAAACAGGACAGCGCTTTAATAACCTGGTTAGTGAATTCATTTAATAAAACAAACTATCCCCATGGAGATGGCCCCAGGTACCTATTTATCGACAACTACTTAAAACCACACCAAAGTTATTACATAGTCCTTAATTTACTCCAGCTAATGCCGGCAAAATCATTTCACATTTACCCATTCTTGTAGGATACATGCCTGAAAAAGTCATGAATAATTAACTTTTTTTCTTCCCACTTGAATCTACGATGCCAGTCACTTAACACCACTGGGCTCTCTGGCACGATGCTCAAACTCTCCAATGTTCTTTACACTGCAGTAGATTTCAGCCCTGAAAAGCATCTCCGAGGTAAACACGCCTTTCTAATGCTAACATATCATCTTCTCCACGTGGCACAAACTCAGGTGTCAGGAAGGGTGAGCAGTTTCGGCTTCTGCCTACGCTGCTTTTATTATGAAGCACCGACATTTTCAACACAACAGTCATGCCTCTCACCAGACTCCATAATTCCTCTATAATCATCAAGATGCAAACATTTTCCTCACTTGATATCTAAAGAAACAATATAATTACTCTAGAGGTATAGGTGGGAATGGTGGAGGAGAAAGAATGATAGTCTGGATGGGGTCGAGGAGTCTCAAGGAAAGCTGAGCCGAAAGGAAAAGTCTGCCATGGCTGAGCCCGGCTCAGTCAAATAAATTTAGTCAAGAAGATTTCTATAAATTTAAACCTCTATAGCAAATCCTATGTGATTATATACCAGTCTCAGAATTTTAATACCGGAAAGAATTTATTCCTCTGAAATATGCTTTTATCCAAGGCAAAATGAAAGCACAGGAGAATGCAGCACGTCTTCAAAACCCTGCATGTATCTTAAGGAAAAACAAAATGTAATTTTTACTTCAAGTGTTAATAATACCTGAAAGGAAGATCAGAAAATATCAGAAGCAACAATTCAGTTTATTTGGTACCACAGCTTCATGGCAGCGGAAATGATGGCTATTAACACTACAGCCTGTAGCAAGCTCTCCCCCCGAGCTACGAGCTGCCCAAGGGTAGGGCCATGTCTGTCCCCACATCCCCTGTGCCTGGAAGCAGTGTGGATGCAGAGATTGTCTATAAATGAAGGGGATTAATGAATGACTGAATGCCCAGCTGAGTAGGCTTTTGGAGTTGGTTACAATTTTCCCAGTTTCAACTTTGTAAGACAGAAGAATGGGGAAAAAAACTAAAATGTGAATCAGTGATTCTGATTTGGTTGGACTCAATTAACATAATCATTGCTAGCAACAAGTATACAGCACTGAGTTTGCAATCGGTGCTACTAAAGCTATTAAACACAAAAAAAATCTAGTCGATGTATTCTATATATCATCAGTCCCCAGCCTTTTTGGCACCAGGGACTGGTTTCATGGAAGACAATTTTTCCACATACAGAAGCGAGTTGGGACGGTTTCCAGATGATTTTCATAAGGAACAGGCAATCTAGACCCCTCAAACGTGTAGTTCACAGTAGGGTTTGCACTCCTATGAGAATCTAATGCCTCAGATGATCTGACAAGAGGTAGGGCTCATGCAGCAATGTGAGCGAAGGGGAGTGGCTGCTTGCTCACCCACCACTCACCTCCTCCTGTGCAACCCAGGTGCTAACAGGCCAAGGACCAGTACCAGTCCATAGTGCAGAGTTTGGAGACCCCTGCTATATATAGTTCTTATATTCCTATAATCTACCCTGTAATCTAATTATGTATGTGTTAGTTGTTTAGTTGTGTGCGACTCTTTGCAACCCCATGGACTGTAACCCCACCAAGTTCCTTTGTCCATGGAATTCTCCAGGCAAGAATACTGGAGTGGGTAGCCATGCCCTCCTCCAGGGGATCTTCCCGACCCAGGGATCAAACCCAAGTCTCCTGCATTGCAGGCAGATTCTTTACCATCTGAGCCACCAGGGAAGCCTGTTATATCTAAAGCTTAATATAATCATTCCAGTTCAGAATTTATTAAGCATCTTATATGTGCCAAATACTATGCTAGACACGAGCTATATAACTGGATAAACTTGATCACTGTCAATAAGTAGCTAAAAAGTCTGGGAGGGATGACAGAAATACAGACAAAAACAACAACAAAAAAATGCCAACAAAAAAGCATTACATGCAATAGTAAAAGGAGGTACAAGGGCAAGGAAAAGCATCATAATGAGAATACATGGGCAGAGCTTTGTTCGTAAAGAGCAGCTGGAGTTGCCAGTCAGACAAGACAAAAAAGAGCAGGGCCAGGAATCCAGTAAGGAAGACCAATGGGCAGACACAGAAATGAGAACTTGAGAGAATGAATAAACAGGTCCTAAAATGAAAATGAGTGAGGAAAAAGAATGGAAAGTGAAGAGTTGACAGTTGCGGAGAAACCAGACTAAGACAAGCCTTTTGCAAACAAGGTGAAAATTTTGGACCTCATCTTAAAATCAGTGAGAGACCACTGATGGTTTTAGGCAAGGGGAGGTGAGGAGGTCAATTTTAGAAAGATTACCCTGGCTTGAAAACATCCTTGATCACCCCAGGCTGCCGAACTTTCCTTTTTCCAGACTCTGGGAGCATTTACTGCACCCCTCAAGTTGCCACTGAGCCATCTTGAACTGTCACTCTCTTTTTGTGTATACAGGTTTTTCTTTTTTTTTTTTCCGCCATGCTGCGTGCCTCAGGGGATTTGTTTCCCAACCAGGGATAGAACCCGGGCCCTCAGCAGTGAGACCACAGAGTCCTAACCAAAGGACCTCCAAGGAATTCCTTTCTGTATGCAAGTCTTGATTTCTTAATTTAACTTCACATGCTAAGAGGTCATGGACTGTTTCTCAGGTTCTTTATTTTCCATGGGTTTACCACAATATTCTCAACTCAGTATCTGTACCCAAGACCTCTCTCCTGAACTCTAAATGCTAAAATGCAATTGCTGAAACACTGTTTTCCTTTGACTTTTTCACAAGTAGCTCCAAGTGAGTTTTGTCCAAGATCTACTTCATTCTTTCTCTAAAGCCGCACCTCTCTTGTGCTCCCTCTCTCAGTGAATGGTATCACTATTCACCCAGTTGACCTGGGGCCAGAAACCTGGAAGTCATCCTTGATTCCTCTTTAATTACCAAGTCTTACTGACCTCACTTCTTTAATATCTCTCAAATCCCTACTCCTCTCTACCCCAGTGCTGCCAGTGTGGTCAGCACCAATGTCATTCACTCTTGCCCCATTCAGTCTGTTCTCTGGGCCACAGTCAAAGCATAGATACCTTTGTGAAAATGCAAGACCAATCACATCTCTGTCTAGCTCAAAATCCTACAATAATTCCTTCTGCCTTAAGATAAAGTTCAAGCTTCTTAAAAAGGCTTCCAATCCTTCATTAGAGGCAAGAATTCTCTGTTTAGCCTTCTCTGTCACCACTTCTCTCCCACTACTCCACATTCAAGTCATTCTGAAATGCTTTTGGTTCCTCCAATATGCTATACTCCTGTCTCTCTCTCTCTCTCTCTCTCTCTCTCTCTCTCTCTCTCTGTCTCTCTCTCTCTCTCTCTCTTTCTCTCTCTCTCTCACTCCCCCTCTCTCTCAGCTTTCAGGTATACTGTTCCCCCTGCCTGCAACAATAGCCCATCCTTCACCATTCTCTTTAATAGTTGTTTAATCATACCTCCATCAAGATTTATTTCCATGAATACAGGATTGCATCTGTCTCATTCACCATATTCTAATGGCTAGTAAAATGTTGGGCACATGTTAGTCGCTCAGTTGTGATCTTAAAAAGTATTTTATGAATTAATGAATATTGGGGTTTATTCTGAAGAGGAAGAAGAAACACCTCAGTCATGTCCAACTCTTTGCAACCCCATGGACTGTAGCCTACCAGGCTCCTCTGTCCATGGAATTTTCCAGGCAGGAGTCCTGGAGTGGGTTGCCATTTGACTTTTAATTATCCTGTGGCAATAATTTCAAACTTTCATTAAACTGTTTGTTATCAGAACAAAGGCTTTGACTAATATAAAATAAATATATTCTAGAGGTCTCCCCGCACATGTAGGAAGTTGGTTAATGATACCATCTGTCAACAGTGCTTTCCCCCTTTACCTTCTTCCTTATTCACTGTTTCATGATCTATGATTAGACATGAGATAGGAATAAAATTATGAATCTATATTGATATTGTACAATGTGCTAAATCCAAAAATAAATCAAAAGGTAGAATAAAATTTGAGGAAGGAAAGGTAGGCTGGTCCAGCTCTATGCAGATGGATAAAGCCAAGAATTTTCAACACAGAGAGTAGCAAGGATTTCCATATCATACACCTATTATGCTGCTGAGGCATAAACAGATACAGTTCTTATCCTTTAGGGATCTAGACTGCAGATTCTAGAATCTAAGATAGACCACACAAGTCCAGATCACAGCAACACCTTTAACTTTTGGCACCCGAGGCTCATCATCCAAGAAACTGTTCATAGTTCAACTGCCATAGGTGGCCATTCAGAATGAAATCTGTCATGTGTGCAATGAGACAAAAAGATCCAGCCAAGTCTACTGCTCTGCTTTACCATACACATACCATACCATAGCTATTTTCTTGCAAAACATACACAGTCCAGTCTGAGGAGAGCTCAAGCATTACCAAAGAAGTCTTTGTTTATCAATAAATATGAAGGGTGGCAGAGAGTCTGATAAAATACCCTCCTTACCTACTATCCAGCAAGGGGATAAGTCTCCCAGGCCAGGATGGCTAATTTCTGCACTATAACTTAATACAGTGCTTTCACAAGCTGTGCCAGGAGGGACAGAAGGCACGGTATGCTTGATTACAATACTTGTTGACCAAGGCCCTGCAGAAACACCCAAGGAAGGAATGCAGGCCAGCACCATTTCAAAGTCCCTCACCCAAACCGAGGTCCCCACTCTATTACAGAGGCCCCAGGATGCTTCCAAGGTGTGGAGGGGTGGGGGTGCTTTATTAAAAAATTTAAACCTCAGCAAAAAGAAAGCATTACAATCCAAAGCATTGGGCCAAACTCTTCAAAGGAACTTGTTTGACTTTAGCCTACTTGGTGGCTCAGATGGTAAAGAATCTACCTGCATTGTGGGAGAACTGGGTTTGATCCCTGAGTCGGGAAGATCCCCTGGAGAAGGAAATGGCAACACACTCCAGTATTCTTGCCTAGTGAATCCTATGGACAGAGGAGCCTGGTGGGCTACCATCCACGGGGCTGCAAAGAGTCAGACATGACCAAAGCGGCTAACACACACATAGAGCAGGGGCCCTAATCAGGCCTCTTCCTACCCTGGAGATTATACAAAAATTTGTTTATGTGGCTATTGCTCCAAGGAGAAAGATCCAACCAGGCTGCACTACTAGATCATTCAGATTCCAGAGAAGGCCAATTCGGTGGCAAGACTGGTTGAGTGGTTTCTGAACTTTCACTGCATTTCCAAAGAAAGTAGGTGGCCCAGAAGAGTAAAGTATCAAAGCATCCAGGGGTTGTATTTTCTAGGGTTCCCTGGCTGTATGTCTTCCTGATGTCTTCCTTGACTTGTCCTGGGATTGAGACAATTTCCCACAAAGTAGCTAAGGCTATGAAGCCAACACCAGAACCACAATCATTCCATCCAACTTATCTGTATCGCAGCACCAGATTTGGCCCAAATCTAGGTTCTGAACCCACGTGTAGCGAGATTTTAATTCAGTTGAGACTACAGCAGAGAAAGTCCAGGAACCGAGCATAACTATCCTAAGATTCAAAGACCGAGAGACCATAAATCATTCTGGAATAGACCCCAAAAGTCACAATCCCCAAGAGTATGCTCAGTGCTGCACAGCAGTAATCCTTGAAGTCAGACGTAGTACCGAATGCCCTCCTCCGAAGCAAGACTGGCCAAAGCAGCAGCTCTACACACGTGCTCCTTTGCTCCTTCAAACTGGCTGGCCTGGACCCCAATAGAGAATAAAGCAGAGCTACTAGGGGCTTCTCCCCAGTACATCATCTCACCATGGGACCAAGACTCCTATCCAGAGAACTGGCAGGAATGAGAGAAACATGAAAGATGCTTTGAGAATCTCAGAAAGTGTTAGTCACTCAGTCCTGTCTGACTCTTTGTGACCCCATGGATTCAGAAATAAGCCTTATTGAGAATATGTAGTACACCTTGGATAACTCTAGATTAAGCCTTAGAGATAAACTCATATATGTAACAGCCCCACCTGTTGATGAAGGCAAAGTTGATTCTTACCCTGCTGCCGCCGCCATCACAGAGGAAAGCATATTTTATTGTCTGAAGTCACATGTACCAAGTTCGTTATTGCTGGTGTTTTTTTGTTTATAAGGAAAATCATTTGTTCAGATTAAAGATCTCTGGCATATACACTGGTCATAAAAAATCAGTGTACATTTTAAATAAAACCAAACGTGCTGTCAACTCCAAAACAAGTAGAATATATAAAATTCCAATACACCTGGTACTCTGCTCAAATATGTTCTGAGAAGCAAATAGTTAAGGAGACACATTCATTTATGACTACAAAAAGTTCTCCCCATCAGTCTGACCAAAAGAAAAAAAAAACAAAACAAGGGGCAAACAGAGGGAAAAAAGATGTATTTTGCAATTGTTTTGCTTCAGTAGACAAGAAGGGAAAACAGACAAGAGAGGCTCTTCCTCTCTCTTCAATGTCGTAATATTAGCTGCTTCCAGAAAGCATAATCTGAACCACTCAATTACAACACCAGCTGTCAGTCACGACGTTTTGCTTGTTTCCATCACCTGATAGTGATGATCTCAAAATTAGTGTTTTCCATACCTTGGTCCATGGACCAGTCATCAAATCACCAGGGAAACTTGCAGCCATCCATTTTTGTCTCACTGAATCAGAATCCTCAGAACTGAGTTAGCTGGCTGGGTTTTTAATAAATACCCTGACTATAACTCAAAGTCAGGGTTAAGAGCTACTAGTCTAAAAAAAGTCTGACCTGAACTTGCTGCCATAGCTTTTGAGGAACTATTGGAAATACAATACAAGTAGTACAAGAAAGAAATATTGAGTATAGACATTTGATGGTTTTGGTTTGGACATTTCATAACTACAGTAACTAAGAAACAAGTAGCCACAAACAGAATTTATTTGGCAAAGACAATTATATATCACTACTCTTGTAGTACTTTCATAAGCCATTTCTGGAGGCCTAAATATTAATGAGGGGGAATTCCCTGGTAGCTCAGTCGGTAAAGAATCTGCCTGCAGTGCAGGAGACCCAGGTTCAATCCCTGGGTCGGGAAGGTCCCCTGGAGAAGGAAATGGCAACCCACTCCAGTATTCTTGCCTGGAAAATCCCATGCACAGAGGAGCCTGGCGGGCTGCAGTCCATGGGGTTGCAAGAGTCAGACACAACTTAGAGACTAAACCACCACCAAATATAAATGATTTGAATCCTAATTTCTGTGTAGTGTGTTAATCCTTTCAAAACCCATTCACAAGTCAGAAGTCTCAAGAAATAGCTATTAGAAAAGAGAGTCACCTAACAGAAAAGCTCACACATGACTGAGGTATGTGTGTGTGTGTGTTAAGTCGCTTCAGTCGTGTCCGACTCTTCGGGACCCCATGGACTGCTGACCACCAGGTTCCTCTGTCCATGGGGATTCTCCAGGTGAGAATACTGGAGTGGGTGCCATGCTCTCCTCCAGGGGGATCTTCCCCACTGAGAGATCAAACCCATGTCTTCTACAGCTCCTGCACTGCAGGTGGATTCTTTACTGCTGTGCCACCACAGAAGCCAAACTGAGGTACAAAATATAGTAAAATACATCACAGATTTATGATTTCCAGAATTATGTATCCTAGGGAACAGCTAAATTATAAATATATACATGAGATGACTGCATGATCCCTTTAAAGTAGTAGCAAAAGTCAAAGTTTTTATGTATTTGTTGGTTACTCATTAGTTTCACTTGTTCAGTTAGTTTTCTACATTGCTTTTCCACACATTATTATACGGTGGTGTTATTACAGCTTTCAATCAAGCGTCAAAAACATGACAACCACATACAATTAGACATTTTCCCTTCTCACTCTGACAAATGTTTAATTCAACTAAAATTCCGATTTATTGTGGAAAAAACATAGAAAGCAAGGCAATATACTCATTTAAATGAAGGAGATTATCAAAGAAATTCTCAATATATGAAAAAAATTGAGATGTCAAACAGTCAAAAAATTGTTTTGTATTGTATTTTTTAAAATATACATTTTTCCCTGATTCAGAATCCTTTCATAGCTCTTGAAAGCACTCCATTTTGGGATGTAAACATGGCACCAGTAGGCTTGTCTTGCTCCCCCACCACATGCAATATTACACTCCAAACTGTCTAGTCTCTACCCTAATTAACTCTTCATGACTTTTGCATTGTGGCAGAACAGAACCTCATCTTACATTTCACAATGTATGTACTGATTTCAAGTTTGGTCACGTTTCATGTTTTAGCCTATTTCCAACAGTGTCTCTCTGTTATGATAAGATCAGGAAGTTTCAAAGCAACAGTAAGGGGCATACATCCTCTCCCCCACATCTCTACCCAAAAGTGAAAAAAAAGTGAATTTACAGGGGTCTTCATAGGCACCAAGAAGTCCCCTACCCCATGGCTTCTCCTCACTTCCTCCCCATACCCTCTGAGAAGAGCCATAAGAGGTCCTGGTTTAGGATGTCAGCATCTCCCCCATCACTGAGTCTTCTGTGCTTTGAGCAACCAAATTTCTAGAACTTTATGGTGCCTGCCAATCACCTCTTTCTCTTTCCCCTCTTCCAAAATAAGGATTTTGAGTTGAGTGTTGCAAAATCATATAAAAGTATACTGTGTCAGGTAAGCTCAACGGTACAGAGCAGACGTGGAAGGCAACTACTCCCCTTAAACATTTACTCTTCTGAAGATTATGCCAACCTGAACCTGAATTCTGGCTTCAGAACAATATACTCTTTCAGACTGGTGGGAGCCATCCACACAGAGCCATCTGATGCCAGGAGGAGAGACTGGGGAACAGTAGGTTTTCTAAACAATTTGGATCTAAAGTAAAGAAAGAGTGGGAAGGAAATCAACCCACTGCTGAGAAGACAAATAGATCCAATCAATCTAAATCAGAAGAACAATCAATGGAGGAAGGCAACATAAAGCAAGATGAGGCCGAACACCTTGTCGGAACCTCAGGATTAGTTCAACTTTCTTACAAAATATAACAATATGAAGCATTCTATAACTTCAGCAGAAAATTGTTGCAGGACATGAAGTATAGGATAAAGGTATGATTTCAAAACAGGGCTGATTTTCTTTAATATGGAAGTACGTATTATTTGTTTTCTTTTAAAATTTTTAGCTAAAAAGCCTTCTGATGTTACTGTAAGTTCCTGAAAAACAAGCATTTGGCCTTTCATAGCTATACCACCAGCACTAGCATGGTAGACATACCAGCTATGTAATGAATTTCTGCTAACCTGACAGAATGAATGAACAAATTTATATCTCATTTTCCCTTTTTCTGAAATGCATTCATTAACAAATAGCATGAAAGCAAGCAAAAAAAAAATGCATAGGGTGAATCATTTAGTCTTGCTAGCAAGACCAAACCTACTGGTGTAAAAGAATAAAGACAGTACTCTGTATACGACTATCTCCTACAACACAGGGATGTGTGCGCATGCTCAGCTGCTCAGTCACGTCTGACTCTTTTCAATCCTATGGACTGTAACCCACCAGGCTCCTCTGTCCATGGGATTTTCCAGGCAAGAATACTGAAGTGGGTTGCCACTTCCTCCTCCAGGGGATCTTCCCAACCCAGGGATGCAACCCGCATCTCCTGCATTGGCAGGTGGAAGCTCACACAGCACAGGAAATAGAGCCAATGTTTCATAATAACTTTAAGTGGAATATAATCTATAGAAATTTGTTATCACTATGCTGTACACCTAAAACTAATATTTTAAATCAATTACACCTCAATAAAAAAAAGTTTAAAAAGAAGATAGTGATCTGCATGTATACAGATAAGACCAATTGTGTACACACTCTAATTGTTCAAAAGAAGAATAATCTGGTGGGTAGCATCGAATCTCCATCTTCTCTACATGTCTGCCAAGGCTGTGTTTCCATCCTTTTCACTTTCTCTTGCCCTTGACAGATTTATACCAAATATTCTTCAAATCATTGTTGACATTATGGAGCAAACATGTTAAGATCATAGTGGCCAAGACAAGTGTGGTGAGTCTGGTGCTATCTTGGCTCAACAGCCTCTCAAGGGCTCTCTGTTCTGATTTATTCCTCAACATTTGATTTCCACCTTGTGTTTAATGTCAAAGTTGTCACAACCACTCCTGGAGGAAACTGGAGTAAAATAGTGAATAAAAACACTGTCACGATTCCATAGCAATAGAGGACGTTGTTCTAGCTGAGGGCACTGAGCTAAATGAGCTCTGAGTATGGAGGAGGCCGCTGCCCACAAGTAGGTGTTCTGCTCCAGCTGATCCCATCAAATGCTGGGGGCAGGAAGGTGCAGGGGCTGCAATCTGGCCAGTGGGCATAGAGCTTAGCTCCTCCCATCAGCATGCCTGATCTACAAGGCTAAGGTGAAGAACTGTAACATACCACTTTTCATAAATGGATATCCCTCACCCAGCCCAGCTCTCTATTCTGTCCCCAAGCCCCCATCTCCACTCCATCTCCAGGAGGAGAAGATCTGTGAGAGACAGTCATAATCTACACACATAGACCTATAGGGTCACCTGCCCATCATGGCCTCTCAGAAGGCAAGAGAGAACTGAAACACTTGCATTTGAAACTCTTGGGTATATTAAAGTACAGACAAAAAAATGACTAACAATGCCAGATGTTTTATTTAACAATTTAAATTGTTTAGTGAATGTCTTTTTCCAATACCATCTCAGTATCCAAGAGTGACTGACTCCTAGAGATAATGTAGAAAGTCTAGGGGACTTCCCCCGTAGTTCAGTGACTAAGACTCCAGACTCCCAATGCAGGGGTCCCAGGTTCAATCCCTGGTTGAGAAACTAGATCTCACATGCTGTGACTAAAGATCCTGCTAGCTGCAACTAAGACCTGGCACAGCCAAAAAAAAAAAATGTCTAAATGCTGGTCCCTTCGTGACTTACAGGCTGGCTTCAGTAGGCTTTCCTCAGAGCTCCCCTGTAGCTACTTCTGAAGTCCCTGAACGCAAGGCACTCTTACTTGCCTAAGTCTTAAAGGGAGAAGCAGAAAAACCTGTTCACTAAGAAGTAGCAAGCAGCTTCCCCTGCCTCTTTTTGGGCTCCAGAATAAGCAGAGGTGAGTATTGGCATATTTCAGATGTAGAAGATAAAGCCACCCCCTCCCTCCCATGCACACACACACACACTATCATCTCCAAGAGTGTTTTGTTATTCTATGGTGGTGGTGGTGTGTGAAAGTGAAAGTCGCTCAGTCGTGTCTGACTCTTTGCGACCCATGGCCTATATAGCCCGCCAGGCTCCTCTGTCCGTGGAACTTTCCAGGCAAGAATACTGAAGTGGGTTGCCATTTCCTACTCCAGGGGATCTTCCCAACACAGAGATTGAACCCACATCTCCCACCTCACAGGCAGATTCTTTACGCTCTGAGCCATGGTGGCAGTGGTGGGTAGTCACTTCAAATCTAGATACATTTTCACTTTGGTTTAAAGAATAGGAGAATCACTCAATGTTCTACTTCCATGCTTGCTTCTTCTTTGGGTGAAACTTTCTCTGTTTTGTCCCCACTCCTCAGATCCTAAAGAGGGGTGAGTGTATTCATTACGAGGCAATAAATTTAGATATGTCTGCCTGAGAGAAATCTATAGTAATGTGTTTATTTCAATCTCAAGTTAATAAAATCTTCATAACAGTCCACATTGGACTTCCCTGGTGGTCCAGCGGTTAAGAATCTGCCTGCCAATACAGGGGACATGGGCTCGATCCCTGCTCCAGGAAGATCCTACACGTCTTGGGGGCACTAAGCCCCTGTGCCACAACTACTGAACCCATGCTCTAGAGCCCGTGAGCTACAACAAGAGAAGCCATAACAATGAGAACCCCATGCACTGCAACTAGAGAAAGCCCACACACAGCAACGAAGATCTAGCACAGCCATAAATCAATGAATAAAAACTAAAAAAAAAAAAAAAAAAGTCCTAAGGACTTTATTTAGTTTACACAGCTTAACTCAGTTGTGTCTTTTTTAAATACCTTTTCCCCACTCAATCTCTTCTCCAATTTTCAGCTTTTACTTGATCTACACTGTTCAGCTAGAAATTAAAATACCTCTCTGAAGGTGGTACCCAATGCCATCCTAACTTGGAGAATTGAAGGGAATTTGCAGAGTCGTTCAGTAAAGTTCATACTCAGCGTGAAAATGATCACAGCCAACATGTACGGAATAAATCCAATTAGCATATGGGTACTTAGGGTTCATTCATTTCATATGAAGTGACATTTTGATAACTAAAGAATTGAGCCATTAACACTCTCTGGTTACAACCAGTCTGACAGATTCTGGGCATGAACTTCACTAATTGAGTTTTCAAGGACTTAGGTGAGGAATAGTGATAGGGATGCATTCTGTGCTGTTTCCTCTGTAAAAGTGCTGCTGGAGGTCCTCTGGAAATGGTTTCTTTTCTGGGAAGTATCTAAGAAAGTATGTTCAACAGTTCAGAAAAAAAAAAAAAAAGGTGTTCTAATTTTTTTTTTCTTCTGAAAATCACCATTTTCAACCTTGATCAATGAAGTTCAATTGATCAGAACATTTTAGAAGTGCCATTCAAATGAAAAAATGATATTGATACAAACGTGCAATGTTAGGTCTTGATAGAGTCACTACAGTATCATTGGAGGTATTAAAAGGGAGTGGATTTTGCTTGGTATTTTGAGATTCAGTGACTATTTGCTGAATGAGTGAAGCAGACCAAAGGACAATAGCAGAGCAAGCAACCGCCCACCTGCATTCTATTCAGGGCCCTGCCGCTATGTATGCAGCTTTGCTCCTGTTCTAGAACCCTCATTTAGTGTTCTTCATGTTCTGTTAGAATATCAGGTCAATGTTCTTTCTTTCCTCCATTCAGCTGTCTTATCCTTTTTCCTATGACAAATATGAAAACACATTATGGACTAAAAGCACTATACAAATATAAATTATTTGTATTATTATTACAACTTGAGCCATAATGTTGTCCAAGAATATCAAAACCAGAAATTCTCAGTCAAGAATTTTCTTTAGATAGAAAATTCCAATTTTCTAGCCTAGGTACTGATAAAAAAATTGACCAATGCTTTGGATGAAAAATGTTAAAAATTATACTCTCGCTTTGAAATTTCAGAAGAAAAGGAGACTCAGCATAGTTTCAGGTTCTTCCAGATGTAAACACAGGAATACCAACTAATTTATTTTTTACTCCTACAACTTTCTCATCAAAACAATTCAAAACCACTATATTGTCTCATGCCTGTATGTGGAAGACATAAAAAAAAACACAAGAACTGAATGTTGAAGCAAAAGCAAGCACAAGGGAGTTCTAGATCCTAAAGTTGCCTGCAGTTCACAGCTAAACGAAAACATGTTCTTTCATAAATGTTTCTCAGCTTCTCCTTTTGTAAAGGAACAAAATCACACTTGTTGAGTCAGCCACCAGCTCTATGGAGTAATGGTCCTATATAAATCAGTCATATAATAATTTATGCTTTTAAACTATCAAGTTAACCACTTTTAAAAATTAAAGAATGATTATCCATATTAAATGGCTCCTGTGGCCAGGCTAAGCATTTTGCCAGCTCCTGCATATCTTCAAACAAAGACTTAGCACTAGTATCCTTTCCCTTCTCCAGCACAGTCTTGGCTTTAGAGTAACACTAACCTAAGGTGTAAAGATAGTGGGCTTGAAAGCCAACAATTCTTGATTACACGCCCTATTCTGCCCCTTTACAAAGCATGTGATCTTCAGGAAACAATCTTTGCCTCAATTCCCTTCATTGTACAATAGGGATACTAATATCCACACTTGAATATGACTGGAGTATTAGGGTAAATGAGATATATACATATCAGGAGCAAGGATCAGCTACATAATTTGTGTGGTCTGGTGCAAAATGAAAACACACTCAAAAACTACTAAAATTTTCAAGATGGCAACAGCAGAGCATAAAACCAAGAGCGGAGCCCTTCTGAATGTGGAACTTATGATACTGCACAGGTCACACACTTGTGAATCTGTCCTTGCACACCTGAAAGAGCACTGCAAGTATTCAATAAATGAAAGGTATTATTAAAATGCTTACTTTGATATGAACTTTTAATTTTTCATAGTGTTTCACAGAGAGATGGTTTTCCCAATGGGGACACAACCCTCAGAGTGAAAATGTCATTGAACAACTGCTGGAAAGACATTGAATGTCTCTTGGACAAAATTTTCTCATATTCAGAAGAGAAGCTGATTCAGAGACCTAGTTTTCAAACTATACTTTGAAGCTATTCCCTGAAGAAGGCTTGGGGTACCCTCAAAAACATAGGGGCAGGCAGAGTCGGGGCAAGCCAAGTGGGTCACTCTTACTTGAAACAGAATGGCTATATTTGACTTGCATACCTTCATTTGGAAAAAAAAAAAATGAGTTACATGATAATAAATGAAAAATACTAGATTTGTTGAGCTTGCTGCCTTTCCCATTTTAAGTTCCATGCTCTATTTCTTGTTATATCTTCACAACCTTAAAAGTAGAAATCTAACACCACTTCCATTTGTTAAAGAATATACAGACTCAACACCATGTCTAGGGCTGCGTCATTACTCAAAGCCTGCCCTCCCCCATCGCAACACCAGTTTCTTTCCCGGGCTGCCTCTCTCCCCTCCAGGTTCCAGAAGTTACTTCCTTCTCGGGATATTCTCTTTCTAGAGCCTCAAGAAACCCAGCTCCCTCAGAGGTGACTATAGCATTAACATGACCATAGTGGAGGAGGAAGACATATACAAAACGGGATGAATTAGAGATCAATTCATATGATAATAAGTTATTTCCCTCATTTCTACCCTATCTGTGCCACCATTATATCCAACATCTCTCTCCCAAACCTGGCATTCTCTTTCTTCCATCCTGCTCCACAAAGCACCTAGTTGCTATCAGTTCTTTCACGTAAAAGCTCACACTGTGGAATCACACAGCATGGGAATGAATCTCCCCCTACCATGTTCTTACTTGTGATCTAGAGTGAAAACCTCTCCTGCCAGAGTTTTCTCCAAGGGTTATTTATTATAAAGATTCATTTCAGTTCAGTTGCTCAGTCGTGTCCGACTCTTTGCAACCCCATGAATCGCAGCACGCCAGGCCTCCCTGTCCATCACCAACTCCTGGAGTCTACCCAAACCCATGCCCATCGAGTCGGTGATGCCATCCAGCCATCTCATTCCTCTGTCGTCCCCTTCTCCTCCTGCCCCTAATCCTTCCCAGCATCAGGGTCTTTTCCAGGAAGTCAACTCTTCACAGCAGGTGGCCAAAGTATTGGAGTTTCAGCTTCAACATCAGCCCCTCCAATGAACAGCCAGGACTGATCTCCTTTAGGATGGACTAATTGGATCTCCTTGCAGTCCAAGGGACTCTCAAGAGTCTCTTCCAACACCACAGTTCTTCGGCGCTCAGCTTTCTTCACCGTCCAATCCTCACATCCATACATGACTACTGGAAAAACCATAGCCTTGACTAGACAGACCTTTGTTGGCAAAGTAATGTCTCTGCTTTTCAATATGCTATCTAGGTTGGCCATAACTTTCCTTTCAAGGAGTAAGCGTCTTTTAATTTCATGGTTGCAAGCACCATCTGCAGTGATTTTGGAGCCCCAAAAATAAAGTCTGACACTGTTTCCACTGTTTCCCCATCTATTTCCCATGAAGTGATGGGACCAGATGCCATGATCTTAGTTTTCTGAATGTTGAGCTTTAAGCCAACTTTTTCACTCTCCTCTTTCACTTTCATCAAGAGGCTCTTTAGTTCTTCTTCACTTTCTGCCATAAGGGTGGTGTCATCATATCTGAGGTTATTGATATTTCTCCCGGCAATCTTGATTCCAGCTTGTGCTTCCTCCAGCCTAGCGTTTCTCATGATGTACTCTGCATATAAGTTAAATATGCAGGGTGACAATATACAGCCTTGACTCACTCCTTGTCCTATTTGGAACCAGTCTGTTGTTCCATGTCCAGTTCTAACTGTTGCTTCCTGACCTGCATACAGGTTTCTCAAGAGACAGGTCGGATGGTCTGGTATTTCCTTCTCTTTAAGAATTTTCCACAGTTTATTGTGACCCACACAGTTGAAGGCTTTGGCATAGTGAATAAAGCAGAAATAGATGTTTTTCTGGAACTCTCTTGCTTTTTCGATGATCCAGCGGATGTTGGCAATTTGATCTCTGGTTCCCCTGCCTTTTCTAAAACCAACTTGATTGGCATTGGCATTGAAGCATGTAAATTATCATATGTGAAACAAATCGCCAGTCCAGGTTCGATGCATGATACAGGGCACTCGGGGCTGGTGCACGGGATGACCCGGAGGGATGGGATGGGGAGGAAGGTGGGAGGGGTGTTCTGGAAGGGGAAAACATGTACACCCATGGTGGATTCATGTCAATGTATGGTGAAACACATACAATATTGTAAAGTTAAAAAATAGATAAATAAACTAATTTAAAATTTAAAAAAATAAAAATAAATAAATAAAACCAGTTTGAACATCTGGAAGTTCACAGTTCACGTATTGCTGAAGCCTGGCTTGGAGAATTTTGAGCATTACTTTACTAGCGTGTGAGATGAGTGCAATTGTGTGGTAGTTCGCGCATTCTTTGGCATTGCCTTTCTTTGGGATTGGAATGAAAACTGACCTTTTCCAGTCCTGTGGCCACTGCTGAGTTTTCCAGATTTGCTGGCATATTGAGTGCAGCACTTTCACAGCATCATCTTTCAGGATTTGAAATAGCTCAACTGGAATTCCATCACCTCCACTAGCTTTGTTCATAGTGATGCTTTCTAAGACCCACTTGACTTCACATTCCAGGATGTCTGGCTCTAGGTGAGTGATTACATCATCTTGATTATCTGGGTCATGAAGATCTTTTTTATACAGTTCTTCTGTGTATTCTTGCCACCTCTTCTTAATATCATCTACTTCTGTTAGGTCCATGCCATTTCTGCCCTTTATCGAGCCCATCTTTGCATGAAATGTTCCCTTGGTATCTCTAATTTTCTTGAAGAGATCTCTAGTCTTTCCCATTCTGTTGTTTTCCTCTGTTTCTTTGCATTGATTATATTGATTGATCATATATTGATTATAAAGATTAAGTAAATGAATATGTATAAACCACTTGGAACAGTGCCTGGAACATAGTAAGTGCTAAGTGTTTATTGAATAAATAAATACATTTTTAATTTACCTCCTATCTAATGTGCCCCTTCAACCTCCATCCTTCAAAAACTTGGCCCCAAGGATTTCACAAGTAGAGGAGAGGGCTGGAACCAGGGCAAGGACAGAAGGAATGCTCAGAGCCTGCTGTCATTTGCTAAAAACACCCATCACAGCCATTGTTTCTGTCTCAAAGGGCTAGTTACAGAAGCATTCCAAGTTGACTATCCTTATTCCACGTTTCATATCAACCCCTTTCAGGTAACACACGACACCTGATGAAGTAAAAAAAAGTTTCTGAGGTCACCTTCCACTTTCAAATGACCCTGATGCACCAAGGTCTTTTCCTTCATTGCCCCATGCCTCCTGCAGCCCCAAAAGCTGACATCTGGCCCGCAGTACCAGGGGAGCCCTTCTGAACTAAAGCAATGAGGAGATTTTTAACAGATCCAGGGGCACGGAATTAGAAAGAGAGGAAATGTAAAAAACACAGTGATCGCAGGAGTGTGCACTCACTTAGGGGGCAAGTGTTAATGTTCCTCCAACAACAACCACCCCTACCACACAAAAGGAACCACATTCTAGAGTGTCTGTAAACAGTCTACTTGCTTATGAACAGTCTGAAAGAAAAAAAGTGAAAGTCACTCAGTCGTGTCCGACTCTTTGCAACCCCATGGACCATACTGCCCGTGGAATGCTCCAGGCCAGAATACCGGAGTGAGTAGCCTTTCCCTTCCCCAGGGGATCTTCCCAACCCAGGGATAGAACCCAGGTCTCCCGCATTGCAGGCAGATGTTTTACCAGCTGAACCACACGGGAAGCCCATAAACAGTCTACAATTCCTATATTAAGAGATTCATTTGAGTTCGACTCTGTTTTTTAAAACTGAGCCCTTTATTCAAGAATATAAATTGAAATAATTGCCACACGTCAGATGCTATTCTTGGCTCTGGGAATATGTTGGCCACTAAACAATGTCCATACCCCCATGGAACACATATTTAGGGAATTAAGGGGCCGGCGGGCACTCACATTCTAGTATGTGTGGTTAAAACCACTAACATCGCTTATTTCTTTATTCCTAACTTTATCTGGAGCAAAGGGAGCAGTTTGGAGAGAATCAAGATCCATGCTGACCCAGCACACTGAAGAAGAGGATTATGCCGGTGGGATGCAGAACGGCAAGGAGACAATGGGAAAAGCAGAGAAACAGAACACAAAGTAAAAGAGGACTACAGACTAACTTCTATCTTTGCATTTTCAGCCTAAAGCCAAGTCTACTCTCCTCACACCATATGGTGTCTGTCTCAGTTTGTAGGGCTGCCATTAGAGTATCACAAGGTGTGTGGTTTAAACAACAGATTTTTGGTGGGTAGAAGTCAGGAGATCAAGGTGTCGGCAGGGCTGGTTTCTTCTAAGGCCTCTCTCCTAGGCCTTCCGATGGTTATCTTTTTCCAGTATCCTCACACAGTCTCCCCACTGTGTGTGTCAATGTCCTGACCTCCTCTTTTCATAAAGACACCAGTCATTTCAGATTAGGGTCTGCTCGAATGACCTTATTTTACCTTGATAACCTCTTTCAAGGCCCTATGTCCAAGTACGGTCATATTATGAGGTACCAAGAGTTACAAATTCAACATATGAATTTAGGAGGACACAAATCAGCCCCTATCAGTCCTCTCTCTACTCTTAAGATCAAAGCCAAGATAATATAATAGTGAGACTTCACCAAGCCTTAAATACACCCAACCAGATTTTATAAACTATTTTGTGGGAGAAATATGCTCTACCTTCCAAATAAGCAAATTAAAAATAAACTCTTTAGTTTATTTAGTTTATTATCAATTTAGTAACCCATCAGGAAATAGTCTTCCCCAACCCCCACCTATAAAGAGGCTTTCATTGTTTGAACAAAACCTAACCAAGCAGGCTCTAACAACATTAGGATAGAATTTCTTCTCTTGGAAAAGTTTTGACATTTTTACATTCAAAATAAAGATCTTTCTGGTCAATTAGATGGGTTTTAAACATTTCTTTATTTACAGATATTCCATTGCTTTTACTATTGTGAATTTTGAAGACATTTCCTGGTGAAGGGGCCGCTCACACACAGGAAGAGGACTGCTTCAGTTTGAACACAGGCTGAGCACTAACTTCATTCTGGCTGGTTTCTCAGGTTAAGCTGGCATATGTGTGACTAAAACTAAACTAAGCAAAATCCCTAAATCCAGAACTTAATTTTAGTAAATTTTATGACAATTGGAAAATTCTGGCAAGTCGTCACAGATACTTTACCTCTCAAGTAGACAATGGTATCAAGCAGACAGCAAGTATTATCCTCAATGAAATTGGGTAATTTTAGCAAAAGTTTATTATCTAGAAGCCTCTCTGTAGTTCCCCTTACAATTCTGTTATTTTTCAAAATGGTGCGCTTGATGATAAGTAGATTACTAAATCACTCTATGAAAATTCATATACTCTTTTTTAAAAAATTTTTATCATAGTTGATATACAGTGTTGTGTTAGTTTCTGCTCTACAGCAAAGTGATTCAGTTGAACATATACACTTCCTTTTTTGTATCTTTTCCATTATGGTTGGGCTTCCCTGGTGGCTCAACGGTAAAGAATCCATCTTCCAGTGCAGGAGACAAGGATTCAATCCTTGGGTCCAAAAGATCCCCTGGAGAAGGAAATGGCAATGGAGGGGTCTGGCAGGCTACAGTCCATGGGGTCGCAAAAGGTCACACATGGCTAAACCACACAAACCATTATGGCTTATCACAGGACACTGAATATTGTTTTCTGTTCCATACAGTAGGACTTTGCTGTTTATCCATCCTATATATAATAGTTTTGCATCTACCTGTATCTAATGCTTTAAATGCTGAATTGTAGCCACTAAACTTTCCCAGTTTTATAAGAGGAAAAAAACTCTTTAAGTTTTATAAGAGGCAAAGCAGATTGGCCTTGGTGTCTTAGTCTTAGGTTCTACCACTTTCAGTGAAGCCTTGAAAAAGTTCCTTATCTTCCCTATGCCTGTTTTTCCATAAAATGGAAATGATGACTATCTCATAGCGCTTTGGAGAAGATTAATCATGAGGGCTGCATGTAAATCACTTCATACAATGTCTACCATGTAAGTACCTAGTAAATTGCAGTTACAACTGTTAGTAGTAACACATAGGCTTAACAAGAACCCTGTGAAGTAGGTACATAATTTCATGTCCATTTTCAAAATGAGAAAACTGAGATGTGGAGAAGCTGCCACTTGCCTAACTTAAACAACCAGTAAGGAACGTTCTCTAACTCCAGACCCTGAATTTACACTAAACCAAAATGAATTACAAGTGTTAATGAAATGTTTTTAGATAAATTGGCACTTACACCTTTGTTCCTCTCCTCCCTCATTTTCACGAGCTATTCACATCCATGTTTGCTTCCAAAAGCTAATGACACAGACATATAAATAAACTATTCATGGCTTGTATCAACTATAGACTACAAGCAATATCTACCAATAATCAATACAGGGACCTCTTTGATATGTGAAATCATTAAAGAAACTAGCAACTGTGTTTTCACTGTGAAAATTAATTATTGCCAGTTTCAAATGGGAGACAACCCATTCAAATAAAGGTAAATGTTACATAAAGGTGTTGTTTATTGTGTTTTTTCAAAAATAACTCAGGAAGATTTCGAGAATTTGGTCATTTCAGGAATTTGGTCACAAAGTTTTTAATTTGAAAATATGAATAAAATTAAGAATAATAACTATCTTTTATTGCTTGATCTTAAGTCTGTAATTTAATGTTAATTGATAAATAAAAATCACTGGTGGCTCAGATGGTAAAGAATCCGCCTGCAGTGCAGGAGAGCTAGGTTTGATCCCTGGGTCAGGAAGATCCCCTTAGAGAAAGGAATGGCAACCCACTCCAGTATTCTTGCCTGGAGAATCCCATGGACAGAGGAGCCAGAGCCTGGTGGGCTACAGTCCGTGGAGTTGCAAAGAGCCAGACATGACTGAGGAGCTAACACAACAAATAAAAAACATATTAATATTTATTTAAAGAATAAGTAGTATCTTTAAAAAGAATTAGTGAATATTCCGGTTTTTCTTTAATTGGAGCATAGTTGCTTTAAGAATTAGTGGTTATTCTGGCTATAGAATATTTTCAACTCAGTTTTGTTTCTTTTGGGTCCATATGTTAACTCTCACGAGACTACAAAATAATAACCTATTGAGTGCTTATTCTGTATCAAACACTGTGTTAAATATATGAAACTGTTGTATCCCCCACAAGTGCCCCATGTGTTGAGTACTATTATTATCCCATTTTACAGATGAGGAAATCAAAATATACGGATTCTGTAACTTGTTCAAGGACCAACAGCTGCTAAATAAAAGAATCCAAATCTGAACTTAGATCAGCTGGCTCCAGAGTTTACACTCCTAAGTGGCACTTTATAACTGAATCAAATACTCAGTTGACAGTACATAAATGAGTTCCGTTAACAGGCTTGAGAACAATCTGTTTCAGTAGGTTAAGCAATGATTAGGCAATAATTCCTGGAGGAGGGCATGGCAATCCACTCCAATACTCTTGCCTGGAGAATCTCCCTGGACAGAAGAGCCCAGCGGGCTATAGTCCATGGGGTCACGAGAGTCGGACACAACTGAGCGACCAAGCGCAGCACAGCACATGCAATAATTAATTACACATTTTTTCTTAATGCAATATCAAATTTCAACTCAGCAAAATTTCCACCAAAAAAGGAGAATTCCTATCACACAGTTCATATTAGAACACTCCACATTATTAAGATTCTATTATAGATAAAAGTCTGAAAAATTCCAATTTTAAAACTTTTTAAGCTAAAGATTCAAACATATATTGAATCCCAATAGGGGAAGAAAAGAATATTGCATGTGGCTTGAATTCAGTTCACTTCAGGAAAAATCTCTGCTACCTCAAACAACCCAAATAAGTAAACTGGGGCATTTGTCATCATTTTCATTTTGAGAGGATTATCCAAAATCCACTGATTTGACTTTTCATCTTTTCCTTAACATGAGAGATGTTGTGTGACCCAAAGTTCTTTGGAAAGATATGGATAATATAAAGATGGAGCACTGCAGGCTTTCCTAATTTCACTTTAATAGTCACAAAAACCCACTAAGTGACATATAAAATTTTACCTATTCCTTTCACATTGATGTTGTGTTTCTAACTGCATGATGATTTTCAGATAGCCTGCTGTGCCATCCCATACTGGCCATCAAGACTGAGGCTGGGGTAAAGGACAGGAGAGTTATCTCCATAAACAGATGAACTGTTAGGCAAAGCTCACCATCATTACCTACAACATCATACAGCATCTATTAAAATCTACTTCTAAGACTGCTGCTCATAGCAACCTTAACAGAAATAACTGAAAATAGATGCTTCACAAACAGAATTTCTCCAAATAGAACTCTTTTAAATTGATCCTCAGGGTGATAGAGGATTTTTTAATTTTGTCTTCATAACTGTATTCTTTCACAATTCACTGACTTTGTGTCTTCAGATGCAAATTTCTTTTTCTACTAGAAAAGTTAATAGGCACCTCCACTTAGAGTAGATGGTTCTTTATTAAAAAAAATAAAAAGTTGGAGAGCATCTGGCCAGATACATCAGATCTGGTAGTTCACATTTTAAATACCTGCTATTCTTGATTTAATTTATTCAGACAAAAATAATTTTAATCCTGGTAACTTAATCTTTGGCTCTTCTGAAAATCTTAATAAGGTTTTTATGGGAATATATAAATATAATCAGTTGTCATAGTGGTATGAATACTGTTTTTCTTTCCCAATATAAGCAACATGCCCCAGTCATAACAGCTGCAAAAATAGAGACTCACTTCAATTTACGCTTAGCACTTTCTATCTCAGCCCCTAGAAACCCTGGTTAACTCCCTTCCATTACTGAAATGTTTATTTTTTTTTTCATGGCTCCTGCACAGGCATTTGAGTTTTAAGCTGGTACTTGTGGTACTTTTCCATTTTGGAATAACTTTATCATATCTTGAATGCTTCTCAATACATACCTAATTATTCTTTTTTTTTTTTTTTTGAGAGTGGCTCCCTCCTTTTGGCTGCTCCTGAATCAAGACAGGAATATGACCACAAGCGTGGGTTTGGAATTTTCCTGGGGTGAACCAATGTAGTCAAAATACGGGGTGACTGAAGGAAAATTATACGTGCCTCATTGTGATTTTTCATTGACACCAAGCTACACAAGAAGCAAAGGTTAAAGCCAGATGAGTTTTCTCTTTCTCACGTCATCACTCAATATAACAACCTTCTGAGATTTGCAAGTCCCACTCTGTGCACACAGACCACCTGGACTGTATACACGTACAAGACAGAGCCTTGGCTAGCTTTGTGTAGAACTACAGGAGTTACTCTTTGAATCTCTTTTAACCTGTGATCTATGAATGCATCCAAGGGTGACACAAGTGCAAGGAATGAAACTGTAAGTTCCTTCAAACCTACCTCCCCCTAGGTCCACCAAAGACCCCAAAGAACAGCACCACCGCCATTGATGAAGCACCCACCACATGCTAGTCCTCATGATAATCCATCCTACAGAACAGGAACCTGAAGTGCACACAGGTTAAGTCAATAACAACTGAAAAAAATGGGTAAAATTACTTCATAAGAAAGTAGAGCAGGATATGGGTCAAGAGCATCCTGAAGTCCCTTTTTCCCACCATTCTATACTTCTTACCACCAAACCACTGAGAAAATAAGAAGCACTGAAAGCTCCAAAAATACTAGTCAGGGAAGTGCGTCCCTCTGAGGTATCCAGGTTTCAGATCCCAGAACTGAGGCATGTATGATTTTTTTAAAACTAAATCTGTTTGAGAAGCAGTGAATCAGTTTTCCCTTTTGAAAATTAGCCACAATCAAAGTCCACTGGAAAAGTCCAGCATTACTCAAAAGTAAAGTATAGTTTGACCCATTCTCTCTACCCAGAGCCACCAGGGCCCTTCAGAGCACAGTAAATTCCATCTCTGTAGATACTGACACGGCACTGAGACGTTTTAAGCAGAAGAGAGACATGAGATTCACCCATCAACTAGATATCTCTTGATGCTGTATCAAACGGATCTGAAGGGCACAGGCCTGGAGATTGGCATGTACGTGTCAGAGGTCCCTGTAGAAATCAAGCTCAAACTTGACCAAGAAGGGGTGGGAAGGATGGGAGTGGGAGGGAGGTCCAAGAGGGAGGGGACATATATATATACACACATATAGCTGATTCACTTTGTTGTATGGCAGAAACCAACACAACATTGTAAAACAACTATACCCCAAGTAAAAAAAAATTAATAGTGGCATGAACCAAGATCCACGGCAGCATAAAGAGCAGGAAAGAGAAATTCAGAAATAAATGAAAGTTAAACAACCAGGCATTAGTGACAGATTAGAGGAGTAAGGGACACATAATAGGAATGAAAGAGATTAAGCTAAACTAATTAAAACGTATGCCACTGTTTTGAAGAGCAATCAAATAGCCCCACCTAAATGCAAATTTAAAGCCCAGATGGCCCAAAACCTTCCCCACAAAAATAACCTTTAACTGCTAAAATTTCTTCTAACACCCCAATTCAATTATTTTTAACAATGTAGTTATTTCAAGTTTTACTATGAATTAGGCTCCTGCTGAATATTAATATCCATGATTTATAAACCACAACTTTATCTTTTATGCTTCACATAATTATCATCTTGCCATTTCCAGAATTATGCTCCTTTTGGAGGTTTTACATTTGAAAATTATGCTCAGTTAATGTACAAAAGGATAAGAGAGACCATTCTATGCAATGACAGCCTTTCTATCAACTAGAGGACAAATGCCTTTGTTTCGTTGTTGACTTCTAGGAAAAAATCTCCTATGAGCATTTGTTCTGTTAATGATGATGAGAAAATCGTGTTTTGCAACACACAGCTACACTTTAGGGACAGCGTGATTTATAAGTTCAATGATTCTGAGCCTAGATGAGTTAATGATTTGAAGGCCATGGGAACAGTATTAGCCTAACTCAAGGATGAAATAAGAAAGTGACAGAGTTTAGGAAGGACTTCCCTGGTGGCTCAGGTGGTAAAGCATCTGCCTACAATGCGGAAGACCTGGGTTCAATTCCTGGGTTGAGAAGATCCCCTGGAGAAGGAAATGGCAACCTACTCCAGTACTCTTGCCTGGAAAATCCCATGGACGGAGGAGCCTGGTAGGCTACAGTCCATGGGGTTGCAGAGAGTCGGACACGACTGAGCGACTTCACTTTCACTTGGGCTCTAAGAGCCCAATTTTGCACTCTATCATGGTAGTTTGTAAAGTAAGTTTTGAAAAAAAAAAAAAAGGAGGAAATTTTTTTCAATAGAAAAAACAGCTTTAAACTTAGTATAATTTTGAGACCTTTTTACCTTCCTGTAGTTTTAAACCAACAGCTGGCCTTCAAATTCCACAAATGCTCAGAACTTTCTATATTAGCATATAGTTCCGTATTAGAAACTGTTCAGTTCATTTAATATGTTCCTTACATCAAGTGAATTAGCTTCTTTCCAATTTGGGCCTTAAGGCTCTTGCCTTCTGCAATGGTCATAAATGCATTGTTTGTGTTTTGCTAGAGTATTATGTTCTTGTACAACATAAACTCTGCCTGGCCTACGTACACCCAATTACGTGTAGAGCAAGGAAGCACAGCTTCAGGGCTGGTTGGTTCTAAGTCACAAGTTTGCAATGTCAAGGTCTTCACCGAAAACTGTTACACATTGTCAACATGGCTGATTTCAAGTAGATTTTGAAAAAGTGAAGTTTGAAGAGCTAGATCCAACTTATATTCTATAAGGAGCTCAGACACCTGGCTAATTTCATAATATGTGTTCTCCAGGCAGACAAAATGAGAACTCAAATGACCTGGAGTTTGTATCCCAGAGTGAGATATAAATTAAAAACTTGGAATTCACAAAAGGAAAGTAATAAGAAACCAAAAGAAAGGATCCACACATAATCAAAGCATAATTCAAAGGCAATGGGGACTTACTTCCCTGGTGGTCCAGTAGCTAAGACTCCGTGCTCCCAATGAGGGGGCCCAGGTTCAATCCCTGGTCAGGGAACTAGATCCCACTAATAATTTGCATGCCGCAACTGAAAAAGATCCCACGTGCTGCAGCTAAAGATCTTGCATGCCAAAACTAAGACCCATTGTTGTTTCTGTTGCTGTTCAGTCACTAAGTCATGTCCGAATCTTTGTGACCCCATAAACTGCAGCACACCAGGCTCCCCTGTCCTTCACTATCTCCCAAAGTTTGCTCAAACTCACGTCCATTGACCTAAGACTGGGCACACCAAATAAATAAATAAATATAAATATATCAAAAGAAGATTTTAAAAAAGGCAAGGCCTCTTAGGTGGATCCAACCAATTTATGGCTTCTGTTAACACTTTGTTACAAACTCCATTGTCTTCCCAAGTGCAGTGGTAAGGAATCCACCTGCCAATGCAGGAGATGCAAGAGACATGGGTTCAATCCCTGGGTCAGGAAGACCCCCTGGAGGAGGAAATGGTAACTCACTCCAGTTTTCTTGCCTAGGAAATCCCATGAACAGAGGAGTTTGGCAAGCTACAGTCCATGGGGTCGCAGAGTCAGACATGACTTGGTAACTAAACAACAAGAACAACAACTAAGTCCACAGGATCAACAACTCTCACGTGACTTATGAGAGGTGAGTCTCCCTCCCTCTTCTCGTGTCTGAGAGTCCCCAGAAGAGGAGGCTGAGATGGGGACCCAGGGGGATAGGTCTTTCAAATATTCAAAGCTTCTGCCTCCAGCTCTGTCATCACTGCTTGGCTGATGCAATCTGACTTTTTAATGCTACGATTGGTTCCTGAAGCCCACAAGTTGGTAGCTTTGATTTATTTTTTAGGATGTCTTCAGGTGTAAGTCACAGAAAGACCAAGTACAAGTGGTATAAACTTCTTTAAAACTAGAGAATCCAAAGATCAACACGATGGGCTGGAGGGGTGAATAATGACTAAAAGAAATGTAAATGGCCTTTAAATACATGAACACAAAAATGTAATTAAAACTATGTTGAGTTACCAGGTCTTACCTATCAAACCCAAAAGTTTGACAGCATACTTAATCTTATAGAAAGAATCAAAAGACCTTAAAACACAGAAGTTTGACTATCCTTAACAGAGTACATTTTAAAGAGAAAGAAAAAAAAAACCTTAAACTATTTTCAATAATCATATTGATCAATTCAGCATGTTTTGCTCACATAAAATTATCACAGATACACAGTACCTGCATATGTTTAATTATATTAATGTCAATGTGAAATAAGCTTATCAAAAGAAAAGACACAGGAAATCAAAAATATTTCTAAATTTGAAAGGGAATTAGGTATTAACTCATACTTCATTTTCTCCTTAAAAGGAAATACATATTTCTTAGCTCTGTCCTATGAAAGGATCAGGAAACAATGATCAATCCATGAACAATATGTAGCTTTCAGCACTTAGATTTTGTCCTCCGAATACCACTTCCCATATTGGAAAGTGGCTGACTCTACAGACTAAGGCAGGAATGCATGAGGATGGAACATCTTCTGTCCTAGAATCAAAGAATTTGTCACCATGGACTGGTGTGAAGTGTGAAGTGAAAGTTGCTCAGTTGTGTCCGACTCTTTGCTACCCCACGGACTATACAGTCCATGGAATTCTCCAAGATACTGGAGTGGGTAGCCTTTCCCTTCTCCAGGAGATCTTCCCAACCTAGGGATTGAATCCAGGTCTCCCATATCGCAGGTGGATTCTCTACCAGCTGAGCTACCAGGGAAGCCCAAGAATACTGGAGGGGGTAGCCTATCCCTTCTCCAGATGATCTTCCCGACCCAGGAATCGAACCGCGGTCTCCTGCATTGCAGGCGGATTCTTTACCAACTATCAGGGAACAACAAAAGTATAGAATTCATCGTGAAGAGTTGGATGCAACTGAGCGACTGAACATGCGGGCACCCAAAGATGAGACAGCCTAAGCAACAGAAGGAAAATTAACAGCAGTGAACTGCCACACCTCAAACACATTAAATACCCACGAATCCATAATAGCATGACTTTAAAAAGCATAAAGGGGAAACTTCACTGTCCACCTTTGGTTAATGCCAGAGAACCACACCAGTATTCTTAAAACTGGTAAATAAAAGAGAAAAACAAACAACCAAGAATTCACCCTGCTTTTCCTCTCTGCACTGTGCCTTAGGATAATCAGATATTTACATGACACAGGAACTTTCATCTTTTAGAAAATGGATTCAAGCTCATAGATGAGGAAGGAATGCTAGAACTAGAATATCAGCATTTTGCTAAAATTGAATAAAATCAGAGACTCAAGTTATGGTCACTGACGGCAGCTGACTCTAATTAGGTGAAAAGCTGATGGGTTACTTTATAATGTATGGTCAAACTGATAATCCTGAACCTAATTATCACTTTTAACATCACAAGAAAAGAGAGAAAACCATGTACCTCTTAATGAAAGTAGTTTTGCAATCCATGTTAATTTTTTTTTAAGAATTTTAATAAGAATCTAACTACAAATTTTCAGAAAATACAAAGGATAGAAAAACATGTTAAATGACACCACAGAGATGCACTAAGAAAAATCTGTAACGTAGGAAATTCTACAGGACAAGTGAACAAGTATCTTCAACAAATAAATCGTGAGGAAAAAAAGATAGATACGAATAAAGATTAAGAGATGTGTAGACGAATTTGAATTATGTTTAAACAATCCAAATACAAACAATAACCCACTAGAAAATCAGAAAAATCTTAACACAGACAAGGTAGTCGATGGTCATGAACTGATAATTATTAATAATAAGTGACAAGAACATGAAGGTTTATTATACTAGTCTTTCTTCTTTCGTGTATGTTTGAAATTTTCTTAAGTGAAAAAAAAGAAATTTAGATATTGCAATATCCAAAGAAGATATACATGTGGCCAGTTAAGCTCATGAAACAATGCTCAATATCATTAGTCATCAGGGAAATGCAAATCAAAACCACAATGGAGCAGCAGCTAAATGGTTAGAAATTCAGAAAATAATTGGTGTGGTCGAGGATGTGGAAAATTAGAACCCTCATACACTGCATGTGGCACTGTAAAATGGCTCAGTCACTTTGGTAAACAGTTCGGCAGTTCCTCAAATCATTAAACATAGAATGACCATTTGATCAGCAATCCACTGCTAGGTATATATACTCAGTTCAGTTCAGTTCAGTTCAGTTCAGTTCAGTTCAGTCGCTCAGTCATGTCCCACTCTTTGCGACCCCATGAACCAAAGCACGCCAGGCCTCCCTGTCCATCACCAACTCCCAGAGTTCACCCAAACCCATGTCCATGAGTCGGTGATGCCATCCAACCATCTCACCCTCTGTCGTCCCCTTCTCCTGCCCTCAATCTTTACCAGCATCAGGGTCTTTTCCAGTGAGTCAGCTCTTCACATCAGGTGGCCAAAGTATTGGAGTTTCAGCTTCAACATCGGTCCTTCCAATGAATACCCAGAACTGATGTCCTTTAGGATGGACTGGTTGGATCTCCTTGCAGTCCAAGGGACTCTCAAGAGTCTTCTCTAACACCACAGTTCAAAAGCATCAATTCTTCAGCGCTCAGTTTTCTTTATAGTCCAACTGTCACATCCATACATGACTACTGGAAAAACCATAGCCATGACTAGATGGACCTTTGTTGACAAAGTAATGTCTCTGCTTTTCAATATGCTGTCTAGGTTTGTCATAACTTTCCTTCCAAGGAGTAAGCACCTTTTAATTTCATGGCTGCAATCACCATCTGCAGTGATTTTGGAGCCCAGAAAAATAAAGTCAGCCACTGTTTCCACTGTTTACCCATCTATTTGCCATGAAGTGACGGGACCGGATGCCATGATCTTAGTTTTCTGAATGTTGAGCTTTAAGCCAACTTTTTTACTCTCCTCTTTCACTTTCATCAAGAGGCTCTTTAGTTCTTCTTCACTTTCTGCCATAAGGGTGGTGTCATCTGCATATCTGAGGTTATTGATATTTCTCCCAGCAATCTTGATTCCAGCTTGTGCTTCCTCCAGCCCAGCATTTCTCATGAAGTACTCTGCATATAAGTTAAATAAGCAGGGTGACAATTTACAGCCTTGACGTACTCCTTTTCCTATTTGGAACCGGTCTGTTGTTCCATGTCCAGTTCTAACTGTTGCTTCCTGACCTGCATACAGGTTTCTCAAGAGACAGGTCAGATGGTCTGGTATTCCCATCTCTTTAAGAATTTTCTACAGTTTGTGGTGATCCACACAGTCAAAGGCTTTGGCATAGTCAATAAAGCAGAAATAGCTGTTTTTCTGGAACTCTTTTGCTTTTTCGATGATCCAGTGGATGTTGGCAATATGATCTCTGGTTTCTCTGCATTTTCTAAAACCAGCTTGAACATCCAGAAGTTCACGATTCATGTATTGCTGAAGCCTGCTTCAAGAGAACTGAAAATATATACTCAAACACAAACCTGTACACAATATTTATAGCAGAATTATTCATACTAGCCAAAATGGAAGCAGACCTAATGTCATCGACTGATGAATGGATAAATAAAAAGCAGTATCTCTATATAACAGAATATTATTTGACAATGAAAGGAATCAAGTATTGATAAATGCTACAACCTGGATGAACTTTGAAAAGATTATGCTAAGTAAAAGAAGCCAGTCATAAAAGACCACACAGAAATTATTTTGTTTATATGAAATATCCAGAATAGGCAAAGCTATACAGACAATAAGAAGCACACTGGTTGGTTAGGGTTGAAATGGGGTGGGGAGTGGGCACCAGAGACAACCACATCAGAGGAACCTGGATTTATTTTTGAGAACAAGGAGACAATTCCCAGAATCTTGCAACACACTTCTCCTTGCCTCCCAGAATCCAGAATTGCATCTTATGCCATGCTCTGACCAATCACAAGTCAGAGGAAGGGAACCATGCAAATGCGTAGGTTATCAGCCTTCAAATGGAAGGTATTAGAGTACTGTAGAAGGGAATGGCAACCCACTCCAGTATTCTTGTCTGGGAAATCCCACAGACAGAGGAGCCTGGTGGGCTATAGTCCATAGGATTGCAAACAGTCGGACACAACTTAGCGACTGAATACAGAATATTGTATCCCTGGGGCTACGTGAAGTCTCCTCAAGGGTAGAGTGAGAACAGACAGTTTAAAGCAATTTCCAGGTGCCTATATCCATATTCTTTCTGTTCTAACGATAGGTTAAGCCTTTCACACTATAAAAGAGAGGCACACATCTCAACCATCCTGAATTTTTATATAGTATGTAATGCTCTGGTATGTTAAAATCTCAGGGTCACCAAACACCAGGGCATTTTGAAATATCAATGTAGGTGTTAAGAAAGTAAATTATTCTGGTAACTTGCAACTATTCTTTCTGCAAATCAGACAGCTAGCAATCCTTTGCTTTTAATAAAATTGAGGAGGAACTTAATCAGGTTGTCAGTGGATCATTAAAAGTAATGTTTCATGATAGATCACGATTGATTTTTAGCCTACAACTTAGAAGGTTAGGAGTTCAAAGAGGCTATAACAAATTTCTTTCTTTCCTATCTACTTATTATGTGAACAGGAACTCACAGAGTTTACATGAAGACAAGTGAAAAATGGAAATAGAATTGATGCTTAACTGTGCCTCATACAGTAATAAATAACATGTATTCTTCATAAACTAATTGAAGGGAAAAAAGCTCCATCCATCTCATTAAGAGATGCATTCCTGATAAAACTGTACTTCCTAACATTTAACAAGTATTTATCAAAATTTGTAATGTATTTAAGTTATTTTGCTCAACTATGATAATTCAATCCAAAGGAAAATATTTAACACTTAAAAGCCTAATGTTCACAGGAAACATTACAAATGTTTTAAATTTAGGTTTATATACATATTTTGTTGCAGAAAAGTATAATAGGACAATCAATAGAAGACTTTCAAGCATAAAAATAAATTACATAAGGATAAATTCTGCAGGGAAAATTGGATCAGAAATGAAAGTTTGAGAAGGAAACAGTACATTTCCTTGCAAAGATGAGTTTCTGTACTTTTTATGGATGATGGTTGAAATCAAATTGCTACATTTGATTCTGTTTGGGTATATGACATTTTAGGATGGAACTGTAACAGTCCTAAAATGTCAATGTTTTCCATATGCAAAAAAGTACATCCACCGCAACTCATGCATCTTATGAAAAAAAACTAGATATAAAATTGTAAATGTGTAAAGATTACATGATTTTCAAAACTATATTGAGGACATGTGAGTAGAAATGAAGAAAAAGAAGACCACTGACTTAGGCCAAAGAAAATTTATCACTACATCTGAAGAGGGGCCCCCTTTTTTTTAAAAGATATGGCCAAGAGAAAGAAAAATGCCTGAAAATATCAGAGTTCGTTTCTTAAAATATTTATTTATTTGGCTAAGCCAGGTCTTGTTGTGGCACACGGGGGTCTTCATTGCAGTGTGTGGATCTTTTAGCCAAGTCTAGAGTTCCTTGCCATCTACACCAACCTCTGGGGCACCCATATATCTCTAGCTGACATGAGCAGCTGGGTGGGGGTGCCAGCACAGGGTGGGTTGGGAAAGCTAGTGATAAGGTTCTTGCCAGCTTATCTCCCAGGTCTCTAAGAGTGTCTGAATTCCAAATATTGTGGTTCTTTCAGTTTTACCCCCTCCAGCATCTCCTTTCTGTGTGTAAAACTGCTGACAGGCTGTGTGGGGTGAGTTTATGTGTTGCCCAAAAATATACCTAGGCCCACTGCTTTTTTGGGTTATCAGCTTTACTACAAAGTCAATATGAGTGTTATCTGATTGCTACTAGCCACATGCAGCTATTTAAATTTATTTAAAAATAAACTTTATAATCCACTTCCTCCTCTTTCACGCTAGCCGCATGTCATTGACTCAACAGTCACATGTAGTGTGTGGCCACCAGCACAAATACAGGACATTTTCACTGATACAGAAAGTTCTGTTGGAACATTCCGCCACGCCAAACAGTCCTTGGAAGGTATGGGGCGGGTGGGGTTCTCCTCTCAGGAAACCTGTTGTTAAAGGAGGTTTTGTTTCTCTAGTACAGGCAAGGAGGACAGACATGTCCCAATACCACCCGCCTGCACATCCCAGTTCAGATCAATCCAGCAAGACGTCAAGGACAGATTTACAAGGTAGTATCAATAACACCTGAAACTAACACAACACTGTTATTCAACTATACCCCAATATGAAACAAAAATTAAGGGAATTCCCTGGCAGTCCAGTGGTTGGTACTTGGCACAGTCACTGCCCGGGCCTAGGTTCAATCCCTGGTCAGGGAAATAAGATCTTGTAAGTCTCACAGCACAGTCAAAAAAAAAAAAAAAAAAAAGGTAATGTAGTTATGAAGAATTTAAAAAGAAAAATAGCATAATCTTGCCACAGATGGAAGATTAGAAGTGAGCTGAAAATAAATATCCCATAACTGCAAAAGAATTTCAGGTGGTAAAGTGAAACCAAAATGAACGCATCCCAAGATGCATCTCATGGAATGCTTACATGTATCTGCTTGTAAAGCAGATTTATACAGTTTAAACTATGTACTCTTGGCAAAAGCAGAATTGAACATAGAAAATATTTTATCACACTGTATTTCCCAATGCAGATTGCCTCATCAGCTATTCACATGTACAAACTCCAGACAATAGAAAGTATCTTATTAAGATAAAACCTACTTCACTTAGAAAAGATTTGATTTTTTATTGACATCTTGCTTATGATAGAAAAAAATGATTTAAATATATATGCATTATGTGTATTTTATATATATATGGAAATAAAACTCAAGTCTTTGCCCAAGGCATTTACCTATGCCTGCTACTCTCTCTCTTAAATGCCTGCATGCACCAGCCTCTTCTCTATGCGACACTGCTGAATACTCTGATTATGCCTCCTCCTCTAACACGTATGGACAGGAATGCTGTCTGCAGCTCTGGGGGAATAAAACAATCAAGCCCTTGGAGGCATACACATCGTGCTATCCATGGCTCCTCACAGACCTTCGTTATTAGTTCCTGTTTCTCAGCTATGTTCCAAACACATGTATTTGCCATGAGCACAGTTATCAAAGGTGAGATGTCATTCCATTAGTGTGGAGAAAGTTGTACACAGGAGCACATCTGTTAATACTTGAGACCGAACAGGGAACCAGAAGATGACAGTTTTCAAGACAGGACTAACGGCAAAATAGCTGTAATGGTTATAATACACACACATATATGAAAAGATAGTGAAAGTGTTAGTCACTCAGTTGTGTCCTACTCTTTTCGACCCCTTGGACTATAGCCCGCCAGGCTCCTCTGGCCACGGCAGAGGATTTCCCAGGCAAGAATACTGGAGTGGGTTGTCATTTCCTCCTCCAGGGGATCTTCCCAACCCAAGAATCAAACCCGCATCTCCTGCATTGGCAGGGGTGTTCTTTATCAGCTGAGCCACTAGGGAAAAAAAAAAATTATACATATATGTGTATATATATATATATATATCATCAAATACAATAAGGAGATGATTGTAAATATTGAAAATGAAAGCTCTTAGGTCTGGCTCCTAATTTGTTTCCATGTTTTTATTATGTCATCAGTTTGGGGTTAAAATTGAGATATTAGAACAGAGGGATGTAGATGAGAAGAGCTAGGGCACATATCAAAAAAGAAAATAAGAAAGGAGGAGGCATGTGAGGAGGAGGATAGGGAGGAGAAAAAATACAGAATTTAGAGACCTTGCCAAAAAGCAGAGACATAGAACAACCTCTACACTAAAAATCAAGCTGCTTCTGACATCTATACACAAAATCCTTACAAGGAGATAAAACAACAATAAGAAATGAAAGCATGAAGCCATGATTTCTAAGGACAGTTCTAGCTATAAAAACCAGTGGCCCCTAAAGTTCTTTTCAAAAAGACCTTTATAACTCACATTTCTGTTTCTTTGTTCTTTCTCTCCAGCATATCCTCCAATGTTTCCACACAGTTCTCTTACATAAAGATTCATAAATATTAATATTTTGGATTCACACTGATAAAAATTTACATGCCTCCTTCCACCCAGGACATCCTCAAGACCCTCTGTCCATGGAATTCTACAGGCAAGAATACTGGAGTGGGTAGCCCTTCCCTTCTCCAGGGGATCTTCCCAGCTCTGGGATTGAACCCGGGTCTCCTGTATTGCAAGCAGATTCTTTACCGTCTGAGCCACCAGGGAAGCTCTCTCACTTGCTCAATCCTGACCTATGCTCCTTTGCCTAAACTATCAAAACTTATCCAGTTTCTCCTTGCTTTGAATGAGTGGCATCTAGAATCCCTGAGCAGTAAGGAGTTTCTTCAACTATACAAAACTCATGCTGAGAAATATCAGTACCAGCATGAAATGCAACGTACATCTAAACATTGAGTCACAATCCTTTTATCTATGATTAAATACAAAAAGGCAGAGTTTTTATTTCTTTTCCTTAAAAGCAGTCTTTGAGGGTCTCAATGAATAGAAGCAAGTAAACTAAATATCCCAAATAAAGCTTCCTTACACAGGGGTAAAGAAAGCTTAACTGACAGTCACTAAGTTAAGGATGGGGGCTTCCCAAATGGTGCTAATGGTAAAGAACCCACCTGCCAGTGCAGGAAACATAAGAGACATGGGTTCGATCCCTGGATAAGGAGGATCCTCTGGAGGAGGGCATGGCAACCCACTCCAGTATTCTTGCCTGGAGAATACCATGGACGGAGGAATCTGGCAGGTTACAGTCCTTGAGGTAGCAAAGAGTTGGACACGACTGAAGCAACTTGGTGCACACACACACACACAGATGCAAGTTAAGGAGCGGGGCTTCCCAGGTGACTCAGTGGTAAAGAATCCGCCTGCCAAGCAGGAGACGCAGGTTTGATCCCTGGGTCAGGAAGATCCGCTGGAGAAGGAAATGGCAACCCATTCAAGTATTCTTGCCTGGAAAATGCCATGGACAGAGGAGCCTGGCGGGTCACAGTCCATGGGAATTGCAAAGAGTCAGACACAACTAGCAATACAACAACAACAAATTAAGGACAGAGAAATTATCAAGCTTCTTAACTTATGTCTAATACCACAAAATTGCTATCTTCCTTCCATACCTTTAGGAGTCAAAGAATGGGATTTGTTTCCTTTGGGACATTGTGCTACAGTCCATGGGGTCACAAAGAGTCGGGAACAACTGGGCAACTGAACAACAACTGCAAAAATGCTAGAAATGATAATCCTTTCAGATAACAGTCTAAAGCTCCGAACGCCTAACGTGCCCCAGTTTACCTCACTCTCCTCTCATTCTTCACGGCAGGACCATGAACTCACCATGGAGGCTGTACAAATCACTGACTCATACCAGAGGACTGGAAAAACATCCCGTAAGCAATAAGCCTCACCTTTCTAGACAATGCATTTTCAGTCTCCGTTACAGACATCTTTCTCTTTGTACTAGTCATTTATCAAAGGAAAGTAAATGAAACTAAGTATCCAAGAAATGTTCCAAACAAGCCTTCAAGAAAACAATCAAACATTCCATTTCAAAATGCATTAACATCTAACCTACCACCCATTCACCTCACACCCTTCCAGATTAGCAAAAAGCGCCTCGACATGGCCCTAATTCATCAACTAGGCCCGTTGATGTTTGCTGAGTATTCTTCTCAGACAAGTAAAGGTGTATTATAGATCGAAATGGGTCCAACTAACTTTCTTTCTCAACTTCAGATAAAAGCAAGTAAACATGGATGTTAGTCCAGGGCTGACCATAATGAGAGAAGTCAAGAGATGGGAGACCTGGATCCAGTGATACTTGCTCTAGCCTCGCTGATTAGGTCAATCAAGCAGATGGTAGCTCTCGCTTAAGACTTAGCCACACAGCCTCTTAATGTCTATTTATCCCTGTGGAGAACATCTGTTTCTGTCTCTTTGGCCAGCATGCTTTCATTGTTAAACTGCCCTCCTCTGCTTGGTAATGTTGGTAAATCACAAGGTTTCCCCTTCCCCAGTGAGGATATGATTATACCTGAGGGTACAATCCTTGATTCAAGCCGGACCAAGCAGGGATTTTCCTAGAATTCTGACTGGCGACATCACTCCAGAAAGGGGCTCTCTGTGAATAGGAGCTATTTGAACTATGTAAACCAATGTTGCCCCCACAAAGAGACTGCCTTGGGATAGTGCTAACCAAGAGCAGTGCACAGATAAGACAGGTGTGTCATACGAGCAAAGGGACGCAGCTGCCCCTGAAGCTAAACGCTTGTGTTAAGGGAGCCATAGATCACAGGCTTTGCTTACACCAGTTTAAACTGAGTTTCCATCACTTACACTGAGTCCTAAATAAAGTAATTTTCATATGCCTTCTCCTACTTTGCTTCCATTTTAGAAAAAGAACCTTGTTTGGGGGATCCCTGCCATCTAAGGTCTGATCCCACTCCATCCATTTATCCTTTCTTATCTCCATCTACTGTTTCTTCATTCTCATAACTTCTATCTTCTCTCTTCTCTGACTCCAAACCCCCTATTTTATAAGCTTTATCCTTCAACTTTTGACATAAAAGTTTTCCCCTTTTATCAGACTCCAGTCACAGAAAGGCATATTTTTAGAGTGGTTTTAATCATGGGGTGTGAGTTGAGTCCTCTGCCTTTCACTTAACATTACCTCATAAATGTGTCTACATGGTTAGATGCTCTTCACATCTATTATCTTAATGGCTGTATAATGTCCCATGTCAACTTAATCTATGATGATATACTCAACCACTCCTATAATACAGACATTTAGATCAATTCTTAGTTTATAAATAATACTTCTTTATGCATAATTTTTTTTCTTCTAAATTAATTCCTTAGGGCAAATTCCCAGAAGTCTCATCAAAACTGAATTTGATCAGTTAAATTTTTTTCTAGTAGCTGTAAGCTGATGTCCCATTATGGGTTTTGTTTTTACCTGGTTATTAACAAAGATTCTTCTTAATATATTTGTTTGCTACTTGTATTTTCTCTTATTGTTGTTCTTGTGGTTCAGTCATTAACTCATGTCTAACTCTTCGTGACCCCATGGACTGTAGCACACCAGGCTCCCCTGTCCTTCACTATCTCCTGGAGTTTGTTCAAACTCATGTCCATTGAGTCAGTGATGACATCCAACCATCTCCTTCTCCTTTTGCCTTCAATCTTTCCCAGCATCAGGGTCTTTTCCAATATTTTGGCTCTTTGCATCAGGTGGCCAAAGTATTGGATCTTCAGCTTCAGCGTCAGTTCTCCTATGTGAACTCTCTATTCTTATTTTTAGCCAGTTAAATTCCTAAAGTGTGGTGATATTTTTAAATATTTGCATGCATTCTTTTTAAGTACTAAGTAATCCTTAATACACTAATTCTTTAAAAAGCTTTATTCTACTTGGGATTTTTTTAGTTTTACATTGTTAGATATTTTTTGAACTTTTATCAAATTTGTCCATATTTTCCATCAGTCTTTAAAAATCCATCATTCAAGGCTATCATCAAAAACTCTACAAATACTAAATGCTGGTGAAGGTGTGGAGAAAAGGGTACCCTCCTACAATGTTGGTGGGAATGTAAGTTGCTGCAGCCACTGTGGAAAATAATATGGAGGTTTCTTTAAAAAAAATACTAAAACGAGAGCTGCCACATGATTCTACTCCTGAGCATCTATCTGGAAAAGATGAAACTCGAATTCAAAACGATACATGCACCTCAATATTCATAGCAGCACTATCTACACCGCCCAAGACATGGAAGCAACCTAAGCATCATCAACAGGCGAATGGCTAAAAAGATGTGATAGTAACATATACATGTATATGTGTGCGTATATATATGGTCCATTTTATTCTCTTTACATAAAGTGGATTACTCAGTCACAAAAAGAATGAAATAATGCCACTTACAGCAATATGGACAGACCTAGAGATTATCCTACTAAGTGAAGTAAGTCAGAGAAAGACATATGACTTATATGTGAAATCTAAAAAAATGGTACAAAGAAAGTTATTTACAGAACAGAAACAGACTCACAAACATAGAAAACAAACTTATGGTTATCAAAGGGGAAAGGGAGGGAGAAGAGGGATAAATTAGGATATGGGATTAACAGATACACACTACTATATATTAAATAGATAAGCAACCAGGGTTTACTACGTAACACAGGAAGCAATATTAAATTTCTTATAATAACCTATAATGGAAAATAATCTGAAATGCGTATATATAAAACTGAATCATTTTGCTGTATACCTAAAACTAACACAATATTGTAAACCAACTTAAAACAATCAATTATTGAAAAATCAAGCCTTAGTTTCATCCTTACATCAGAATTCTCTACTAATACCAGAAGATAGGAATGAAACAGTATGACTTCCATGAAGGGCAATTTGGTAATATGCATTATATATGTACACAAATATGCTTTTAAAAAGTATATATCATGTGGCTCAAAAACTGTATTTCTAAGGAATTTACCCTCAGAAAATAACTAAAAATTGTTACAAGAATGTTAATCACAGTGCTGCTTACAATACTAACATATTTGAATATCAATACCATCAATAGGGATGGCTAAAATAACTTACAATGTACACATGATGGGTTTATGATATAGACTGATGTATATTGACATAAAGATATTCATTACGTAGTATTAAAGTTTAAAAAGTGACCCAAAATATGCATATTGTGATGCTTGTTTTTATTAAGCACCCACAACTCGCCACACACACACTTAAAAACAAAGCTCTGCAATAAATTCACCTGACATTTAGCAACCATTACTTTTGTTTATGTGCGGAATAACTGAGATTAACACCTTTCCCTTCTTTTATACTGTATGTCTGTCTGGCTTCTTTTTGTCTTTTTATACAATTCATGGGGTTCTCATGGCAAGTATACTGGAGTGGTTTGCTACTTTCTCCTCCTGCAGCCATGAAATCTGAAGACAACTGCTTCTTGGCAGGAAAACTATGACAAACCTAGACAGCGTGTTGAAAAGCAGAGACATTACTCTGCCGACAAAGGTCCATATAGTCAAGACTATGGTCTTTCCAGTGGTCACGTACAGTTCTGAGAGCTGAACGGTAAAGAAGGCAGAGCACCAAAGAATTGATGTCTTTGAACTGTGGTGCTGGAGAAGACTCCCGAGAGAGCCTTGGACAGCAAGAAGATCAAACCAGTCAATCTTAAGGGAAATCAACCCTGATTACTCATTCAAAGGACTGATGATGAAGCTGAAGCTCCAGTAATTTGGTCACCTGATGCAAACAGACAACTCATTGGAAAAGCCCCTGATGCTGGAAAAGACTGAAGGCAGATGGAGAAGAGGACATCAGAGAATGAGATGGCTGAATGGCATCACTGATGCAATGGACATGAACTTGGGCCAACTTAAGGAGATGGTGAGGGACAAGGAAGCTTCATGTCCATGGGGTCGCAGAGTTGGACACAACTGGGTGACTGAACAACAACAACTGGCTTCTTTTCGTTAAAACAAACTAATAGTACTTTTAATATAATTAATATTATATTAAAACATATTAATGGCCATTCTCATTTAGAAAAAACAACAAAAAAAGTTATCATTCTAAAAAGTTAAGATAATATTCTGAGGTCTGTGGTTTGATTTTTTACAAAATACTATTATTTATTCTCTTTATGTTCTTCCTAGCTCAATAATTTATTTATACTACAAAATAACAGAATTCTTAGTTTTCAAGATACAAGCTTATTTATTTAGTTTTCTTGACCCTAATAAGTTTGAATAAAAACATCTTACAGGAGTACACATGAATTGATGCTCACAGAATTTCTTTTGTTTTGCTTTATATTTATCTCCTGCCTGTTATTATTAAAGTTTTTCTTCCAAGTCATCAGTGAAACAGAGCAAGAAATATAAAAAGGTGCTTTATCTTCAACAGCTTAATTCATTCTACTAAAGAAATATGAGTTTCTCCCCTTTTGTAAGCACTTGAGTTATCTTATTCCCATAACATCTCTCTCTCTTCTCCTAAGTCAAACTATTAAGAATCTTTTCTAGCAGTTCATATTTTTCCAGAGGTCCTACCATTTCTTAAAGTATCTTATCACAGTTAATCTTTTTTTAAAAATGACATATTTTAAACATAGGAATGATAAGTCTGATAAAATTCTAAAAGCAAACAAAAACTAGTAAGTTCTATTGTCCAGTACAGGAGAAAAATTATACTCTTCAAATCCTAGGGTAGGATAAATAAAATAAGGTTTCCATTCAAAAAACTTTAATACAATAAAATGTACTTTGTGTATGTTTGTATGTGCCCACATGCGAACTCAGTCATGTCCAGCTCTTTGCAACTTCATGGACTGTAGCCCACCAGGCTCCTCCATCCATGGGATTCTCCAGGCAAGAATACTAGAGTGGGTTGCCATTTCCTCCTCTAGGAGAACTTTCCGACCCAGGGATTGAACCCACGTCTCTTGCATCTCCTGCGCTGGCAGGTGTATTCTTTACCACTGTGCCATCTGGGAAGCCCCTAAATTGTACTTTATTTATCTTACTACTATCTGGAACATAATTTAATCTTTGCAAGTTGCGAAGTAGAAATAAGAAATGCTGACTAAAGAAGGAGAAAGACTCCACCACCACCTCAGGGAGAACCATTATAAGCATCAATATTAAAGGAGTGGATTAATGCCTATTAATAGGAAGTTTCACTTCACATAATCCAAGATGTACCCATTTTTGCTGAGCTAATAATGAACATAACAGTACCAACATACTGTTTGGAGTACATTGGTACACTGATCTTTTTTTCCAGCAACGATGACCAGTTACATGGAACCACTCACACCTCTCCAACGCTCTACAGGGCAACTACATCTGGACTCTGACCAAGTTGAGAGGAGGGAGAACCATGGCAGAGGATGGTGCCATGGTTTCTCACTTCCAGCAGCACAACAATCAGTTTAGAGTAACAGTCGGAATTCAAGAGCAAATGGTTTCCATTTCAAAGGGTCCCAATTGGTCTACAGAATGTAATTCACATGCTTTATTCCAACCAAGCCCTCTGTGATCTGGAGTTTAAAAATCCCTCTGCAGTGTTTTATCCCATCATTTTTCACACTTTACTCAAACCAGACTGTCTTTGCCATTTGTGCTTTTATTTACACAGATCCTCTATCTAAAGGGCCCTTCTCTCATCTCTTCCAATTCTAAACTGACCCATATTTTCAAGCCAAGATGAAAAGTGATGACCACCATGAATAACAGTGTTCTCAATACTGTATGCCTGAAACTAACACAACACTGTAAACCAACCATACGCCTTTAAAAACTAATTTTTAAAAAATTGCCAACTTGAAGATGAAATGAGTAGCCCAAGGCTGAACAACAGTGAAGAGCCCAGACTCAAAGTTAGGAAGGTTAGGAAGTCTGGATCTAAAGCTCACACTCTTAACTATGAGGCTGCACACGACAATGACATTGATCCCAAAGTGTTCTCACCTGAGTTCATTATCTGACTGTAGGATATCAGCTAGAATGTTTTTAGCCACAGTAACATAAAATCCTACTTGTACTGGCTTAAACAATGAGGGAATTTCTTAATTCATGTAACAATTCCCCAGGAAGATCAGTTCCTATGCTGCTTAACTCAGCAGATCAACAACCAAACTCTTCAAGAAACCAACCTCTTTCCATCCTTTCCCTCCCTGCATGTGCTGGATAGATAGTCTAATGGCTGCAAGAATTAGGAGGAGCTAATTGGAGGAGCTCCAAGGATCACATCTCCACATGCCAATGTTCAGAGACTAAGTTTTAGAATTTCCCATTAACATGGGAGAAAATATTTGCAAATGATATGACCCATAAGGGGCTAATATTCAAAACATATAAACAGCTCACACAACTCAACATCAAAAAACAAAACAAAACTGGATTTAAAAACTAGCAAAAGACCTGAACAGACAGTTTACCAATGAAGGTAGACAGGTGGCTAATAGGCACATTACAAGACGCTCAACATCACTAATTATTAGAAAAATACAAACCAAAACCACAGTTAGCTCTCACCTAATTAACTAGGTATCATCTAGATAATACCTGTCAGATCATCAAAAAGTCAACAACTAAATATTGGCAAGGATATATACAAAAGGAAATCCTTCTACACTGTTGGTGGGCATGTAAATTGGTGCAGCCACTGTGGAAAACAGTATGGAGGTACCTCAAAAAAGTAAAAATAGAACTACCATATGATCCAGCAATTCCACTTCTGGGAAATTAAAGAAAAAAGAAAACGCTAATTCAAAAAGATACATGCACTTCAATGTTTAGAGTAGCATTATTTTTACAATAGCCAATATATGAAAGCCAATATATGGAAAAGGTCAGTTTTCATTCCAATAACAAAGAAAGGCAATGCGAAAAAATGTTCAAACTACCACACAACTGCACTCATCTCACATGCTTGCAAAGTAATGCTCAAAATTCTCCAAGTCAGGCTTCAACAGTACGTGAACCATGAACTTCCAGATATTCAACCTGGATTTAGAAAAGGCAGAGGAATCAGAGATAAAATTGCTACCATCTGCTGGATCATAGAAAAAGCAAGAGATTTCCAGAAAAACATCTATTTCTGCTTTATTGACTACACCAAAGCCTTTGTGTGGATCACAACAAACTGTGGAAAATTCTTAAAGAGATGGGAATACCAGACCACCTGACCTGCCTCCTAAGAAATCTGAATGCAGGTCAAGAAGCAGCAATTAGAACTGGACATGGAAGAACAGATTGGTTCAAATCGGGAAAGGAGTATGTCAAGGCTGTATATTGTCACCGTGCTTATTTAACTTATATGCAGAGTACATCGTGAGAAACGCTGGGCTGGACAAAGCACAAGCTGGAATCAAGATTGCTGGGAGAAATATCAATAACCTCAGATATGCGGATGACACCACATTTATGGCAGAAAACGAAGTAGAACTAAAGAGCCTCTTGATGAAAGTGAAAGAGGAGAGTGTAAAAGTTGGCTTAAAGCTCAACATTCAGAAAACTAAGATCATGGCATCTGGTCCCATCATTTCATGGCAAATAGATGCAGAAACAATGGAAACAGTAACAGACTGTATTTTTTTGAGCTCCAAAATCATTAGATGGTGATTGCAGCCATGAAATTAAAAGACGCTTGCTGCTTGGGAGGAAAGCTATGATCAACCTAGACAGCATATTAAAAAGCAGAGACATTACTTTCCCAACAAAGGGCCATCTAGTCAAAGCTATGGTTTTTCCAGTGGTCCTGTATGGATGTGAGATTTGGTCTATAAAGAAAGCTTAGCACCAAAGAATTGATGTTTTTGAACTGTGGTGTTGGAGAAGACTCTTGGGAGTCCCTTGGACTGCAAGGAGATTCAACCAGTCCATCCTAAAGGAGATCAGTCCTGGGTGTTCATTGGAAGGACTGATGCTGAACCTGAAACTCCAATACTTTGGCCACCTGATATGAAGAACTGACTCACTAGAAAAGACCCAGATGCTGGGAAAGATTGAAGGCACGAGGAAAAAGGGCTGACAGAGGATGAGATGATTGGATGGCATCAATGACTCGATGGACATGACTCTGAGTAAGCTCCAGGAGCTGGTGATGGACAAGGGAGCCTGGCATGCTGCAGTCCGTGGGGTCGCAAAGAGTCGGACACGACTGAGCTACTGAACCGAACTGAATATATGGAAACAACACAAATGTCCATCAACAGATGAATGCATAAAGAAGATGTAAACATATATACGATGGAATATTACTCGGCCATAAAAAGAGTGGACTTCTCCCATTGACAACAACATGGAGGGACCTAGAGAGTATTATGCTTAGTGAAATAAATCAGACGGAGAAAGATCAATACTGTACATTATCACTGATACGTGGAATCTTAAAAATCTAAAAAAATCTTAAAAAGTCCCATAGACACAGAAAACAAACTAGGGGATACTAGTGGGAAGGAAGGGGCAGGGGCAAGATAGGGGTGTGGGGTTAAGAGATATAAACCACTATGTATAAAATAGATAAGCAACAAGGATATAGGGTATAGCATAGGGAAATATAGCCATTATTTTGTAATTACTTTAAATGGGGTATACGCCATAAAAATATTGAGACTTCCCTGGTGATCTAGTGGTTAAGAATAAGACTCTACACTTTCAATGCAGGGGCACAGGTTTGATACCTGGTTGGGAAACTAAGATTCCACATGCCGCTTGGCACAGACAAAAAATTTTATATATAAATTTTATATATAAATTCAGCTCTGCCATCTCCCACCTCCTCTCCTTCCTCCATCAGTAACTCTCCCTGCCTGTTCACTCAATGCCAGCCCCTGTCTGCCAGCTGCTGTACGGTACTACTCTACTTTTCCAGGTACTATACTGTAAGATTTAAAACGACTTCAAAAAGATTAAAAAAAAATTTTTTTTCTTTAGAAAAAGAGAGAGAGAATTAAAATTATACTCTCCACCTTCATTTCAGTGATTAAAAAACTTTTATGGTGATATTTTTACTTCTGTATTCATTCTTTGTTTCAGAACTGGAGGGGAAAAGGAACTCCTTAGGGTTCTTTCAAGCACTCAAGACTTCCCTGAACATCTCACTAGCCAAAACTAGGTCATATACTCACTCTTAAGAGAATCATGGCAAGGAATTATAAACTTCCTAACTAGCTTGCAACTAGCATTTACACAAGTGGGGAAGGGGTGGGAAATGGGAAAAAAAGGACTTTGCCAGCAGGGTAAAGGAGAACCAGGGTCTGTAACTCATATCTTTTAGTACCTGGAAATTAATCGATAAATATCTGCAATCCAGGTAGATCACTACTGCTACATATGCATTCTTAATCGCTCAGTCATATCTAACTCTTTGTGACCCCATGTACTAAAACCCTCCAGGCTCCTCTGTCCATGGAATTCTCCAGGCAAGAATATTGGAGTTGGCAGCTCCCTACTTCAGGGGATCTTTCCAACCCAGGGATCAAACCATGTTCTCCTGCATTGCAGGTGGCCATTTGAGCCACCAGGGAAGCCTTACTACTACTACCACACATACCAATGGTAAATATGAGAGGGAGAGGGTTCTTCCATGCCACTGATTTCAGGTTAGCGTTTCTTTTGTTTCTCTTCTTTCATCTTTTAGATCAAGTTTCCTCTGGATTAGAGGGAAACCAAGTACAGTGAGAGCACAGAATAAGTATCTGTTAATAATTCTCTCCTACTCATGATTGTAAAACATTTCAAGAATGTAGGGTTCAAGGAACTATGAAATCTGCTCTCCGGTGCAGCCACCCTCCCTCCTCTCCCCAGCCCCTCCCACACCCATCCAATTCCCCTTTAGAAGAAAGGAATAACATAAATTTAATAAATAACCGATCTTGGGAGCTGTCAGGAAAGAACTCACAGGTCATGGCCCAAACTCAAGCGTCTTCTGGGTACTAACAGTAAACTGTTCCTTACTAGGAGAGCTCTTCCCTTTCCTTCCTCCTTTCATTCAGTTTATAAACTCTGGGAAACTAAGAAATGGTGGCTAAAAATAATTTAGCTGGCATACCAGTGGCTATGGACTTATTTTACATAAAACTGCTCAGAATTTTTCAAACTGTTTTATGCTGACTTTATATTTAAGTGTCCGTTCCTATCACAGAAGCAGAATGCCATCCATATGTGACTTTCAAAGTCAAGTTTTCTTTAGACATACTCCAAGAAAACATAAGCTTGCTTAACTCATAATTATCGTTTGATATTTATATATTATCTTTTCCCATACTAGGCATACAGCTTTAAAAAGTAACAATAATGAGATAACACCATAAGGTGTTATAAATGAGTGACAGTTCTTTTCTAGGGTGCCTATACATATGCATATCTATTTTGTACTATGCATAAAATAAACACGTACTGTATATATTTTGTATTTATAAACAGACAAATGAAGAAAAAAAGAAAATGAGGTACTAGGCAGTTGTAGTAAAAATGACACAAACTTTAAAAAAGTTGTGGGAAATGTATGATCTGAGCAGAAAATTGAGATATACGATCACGCTACCACATTCTGAACAAATTAATATGGCTTCCAAGCTCAGCGGCATCTTCGAAATTCAAAAGCATAAGAAATGTGTTTGTTAACTTTAAACATCTGTTCCTACCACAAGAATATGAATAAGAATCGAAATGCATATGGATTATTCATCAATAAAAGCACAAAATCTCTTGTATTATTTCTCTCACGATTATTCTCAGAAGATATGAATCTCCACATCTGATTATGGTGGACAATTTGTAAAAACCTAGCAAAGGAAAAAATGAGGGACTTCCCTGGTGGTCCAGTGGTTAAAACTCCAAGTTCCCAATGCAGGTGCCTTGGGTTCGAACCTACATGCCATGTAGTGTGGCCAAATTTTTTAAAAAGAAGAATAGAATAAAAAGAATCATCTGAGGCACCTAGAGCCCAGTCCCCAATACCTGGTACCCAACGGGATAAAATAGGTCATTTTGAAGGAATGCAGGGAGAACCCCATCATTGTTGGCTCTGGGATCAGGAAATTTTCTCACCCCCACAAGGGATGATTTCTTAAGGCAGAAACACACAGCTCTAATCTTCAATTCACACAAGTCAGAACCCAAGTTAGAAAGGCTTTTTGAAGTCATCTAGACCAAGCCAGTTAGAACTGGACATGGAACAACAGACTGGTTCCAAATAGGAAAAGAAGTATGTCAAGGCTGTATATTGTCACCCTGCTTATTTAACTTCTATGCAGAGTACATCATGAGAAATGCTGGGCTGGATGAAACACAAGCTAGAATCAAGATTGCTGGGAGAAATATCAATAACCTCAGATATGCAGATGACATCACCCTTGTGGCAGAAAGTGAAGAAGAACTAAAGAGCCTCTTGATGAAAGTGAAAGAGGAGAGTGAAAAAGTTGGCTTAAAGCTCAACATTCAGAAAACTAAGATCATGGCATCTGGTCCCATCACTTCATGGCAAATAGATGGGGAAACAGTGTCAGACTATTTTCTGGGGCTCCAAAATCACTGCTGATGGTGACTGCAGCCATGAAATTAAAAGATATTTGCTCCTTGAAAGAAAAGCTATGATCAACCTAGACAGCATGTTAAAAAGTAGAGACATTACTTTCCAAACAAAGGGCCGTCTAGTCAAAGCTATGGCTTTTCCAGTAGTCATGTATGAATGTGAGAGTTGAACTATAAAAAACGCTGAGCGCCAAAGAATTGATGCTTTTGAACTGTAGTGTTGGAGAAGACTCTTGAGAGTCCCTTGGACTGCAAGGAGATCCAACCAGTCCATCCTAAAGGAAATCAGTCCTGAATATTCATTGGAAAGACTGATGCTGAAGCTGAAACTCCAATACTTTGGCCACCTGATTCAAAGAATGGACTCACTGGAAAAGACCCTGATGCTGGGAAAGATTGAAGCCAGGAGGAGAAGGGGATGACAGAGGATGAGATGGTTGGATGGCATCACCAACTGGATGGACATGAGTTTGAGCAAGCTCCAGGAGTTGGTGATGGACAGGGATGCCTGGCATGCTGCAGTCCATGGGATCGCAACTGAGCGACTAAGCAACTGAACTAAGACCAAACCACCACTATCTCATTTATGACATAGGCTATCCAGTCTCCACTTGAGTTAAAGGGCTAGTTAAAGGACTCTCATTATTTTTCAAATTTTATTTCAGCACCCAGCACAGTAATGATATGCAGTTAATTTTCTGTAAAAAAAAAAAAAAAAAAATTAAGTTTTTACCCCAGAATAATTACAGATTTACTAAGTGTTGAGAGGGTGGGGACTGAGTACTTAATAGAGAAAGCTTCCAAATTCTCATTTCTCTTCTCCATGAAAATTCTTGAGCATGTTGATGAATACCAGCAGAAACATAAGTCTAAGACATTTTCATCTCTATGGTCAATCTCTTTTGTGTTACACTTCCAAATAAAAGAAAATTATGCTATACCAATTTTTTAAAAGGACACTAGCACTGAAGAGGTCTACTTGTCTTCTTTAACACTCCTTAACCCTAATCAACAATGCTTACAGACTAGACCAGAAGTTCTCGATTTTTTCACCACCATATACAGCGGATAACACTCCCACAAATACATCATACATTGACAAAACACCAAAAATATTTTGTAAAATCTATAATAGAAGGAAATTATAACCACAATGAAATAGGACCTCAAACCTGTTAAACTGCCTATGATAAAAAGACAAAAGGTAACAAGTGTTGGAAAGGACATGGAGAAAAGGGAACTCTTATACACTGTTGGTGAGAATGTAAATTGGTGTAACCATTATGGAAAATAGTATGGAGGGCTCTCATAAAAAAATGAAAATAGAACTACTTTATGATGCAGCAATCCCACTTCTGGATTTACATCCAAAAACTGAAATCAGGATCTTGAAGAGATCTGCATTCCCATATTTTTCTCAGCATTATTCCCAATAACCAATCCAAACATCTATCAACAAAAGAATGGATAAAGAAAATATAATATAGATAATGGAATATTGCTAAGGTGCTTTAGTCGGGTCCGACTCTGGGCAACCCTATGGACTGTGGCCTGCCAGGCTCCTCTGTCCATGGGGTTCTCCAGGCAAGAATACTGGAGTGGGTTGCCATGCAATTTTGCTGCTGCTGCTACTGCTGCTAAGCTGCTTCAGTCGTGTCAGACTCTGTGCAACCCCATAGACGGCAGCCCACCAGGCTCCCCCGTCCCTGCAATTCTCCAGGCAAGAACACTGGAGTGGGTTGCCATTTCCTTCTCCATTGCATGAAAGTGAAAAGTGAAAGCGAAGTCCTCGGTCATGTCTGACTCTTCGCGACCCCATGGACTGCAGCCTACCAGGCTCCTCCATCCGTGGGATTTTCCAGGCAAGAGTACTGGAGTGGGGTGTCATTGCCTTCTCCCCATGCAATATTATTTAGCCTTAACAAAGAATGAAATCCTCCTTTTGCAACAATGCAAGTGAATCTGAAGGGCATTATGCTAAGTGAAATAAACCAGATGCAGAAAGACAAATATGGTGTGATCTCATTTACAGTGGAATCTGAAATAGTTACACTCATAGAGTAGACAGTAGAAGGTTAGCAGCGGGTGGAAGGAAGAGAAAAAGGGAAGAGGTTAGTCAAGGGGTACAAGGTTTCACTTGGGCTTCCCAGGTGACACCAGTGGTAAAGAAGCCTCTTGGCAATGCAGGAGAAGTTAGAGATGCGGGTTCAGTCCCTGGGTTGGGAAGAACCCCTGCAGAAGGGCATGGCAACCCACTCCAATATTCTTGCCCGGAGAATCCCATGGCCAGAGGAGCCTGGCGGGCTACAGTCCACGGGATCGCAAAGAGTCAGACATGACTGAGTGACTTAGCATGCATGCATGCACAAGATTTCACTTCCTCAAGATGAGAAATGTGCAACAATGTGACTATAATTAACCATACGACATTATATACTTGAAAGTTGATAAGAGGGTAGATCTGAAGTGCTCTCACTATAGAAGGAAGGAAGAGAGGTAGAGAAGATGGAAGGCAGGAAGGAAGGGGTGACTAAGCTGATAGATACGTTTATTACCTTGATTGTGTTGATTACCTCACACTGCATACACATATCAAATAGTACATCTTAAATATATACAATTTTTATTTATCGATTAGACCTAATAAAGCTGGAAAAAAATACCAGAATATGTAGGACTAATTGCAGATAAAGGCTCAGCTGTAACTCCACTCCTTTTTCTTTTATTCAAGAAAATATATCAAGCCATATGGCAAGAGCAGTGCTATAATAATTATACACATATGTATATATTTATAAAACAATGATGCAAACAAATAACAAACTCAGGTGCTCCAACAAGTTTTTGTGATCTTTCTCAAACTACTAACAACACAATAGCAAGCCTTTACCCAGGGTGAGAACCATCCATGAGACTAAAATTCAAGCTGAAGTACTAGAAAGTTAAGAATTTTAAAGTTCTAACACTGCACAGTCCAATACAGTAGTCACAAATCACGTGTGGTCATTAAATTTCCGTTAACATTAAGCAAAATTTTAAATCCCATTCTTCAGTGTCACTAGGCACACTTCAAGTGCTCAACAGCCACATGTGGTTTGCGGCCCCCGTACTGGAGGGTGCAGCTCTGGGACACTCCCATCAGCACAGAGTGTTCTATTGGATGGCACTGTGCTAAGGAATCTTGGAGAGGATTTCATCTAAAGCTCTCATTTTACAAATTTAGAAACTGAGACCTCATTTCATTCAGGTGACTTACTCAATACTATACAGCCAGTAATTACAGAGCCGGGACCCAAACTAAGACACTCTGGCTTCTATCACACAGTCATTTCCACTCTGACATCTTGTTGTCAGCTAGGTGATGTGAGCATCCGTTCTTGCCAAGCACAGTTCTGGGTTCTTTCATAAGTATGCTCTCAGGCAATCTTCACACCAGTCCCATGAGGAATATTATTATATAGTCTATGAAACTGAGACTCGGCCGTTTGAAGTATCAGATCTGAGACCAGACTCCAATAAGTAGCAGAACCAAGATTTAAACTCCAAAGCCTGGATCCAGTCATTGTGTTATACAGTGCATTAATATAACAAACACCACAATTTTCATTGTTCTTGAAAACTTTTTCCTCCTTTCAAATGTGCTAAAAGTTGATGCCTCGTGATTCATTTTGCCAGCATTCGTGAGGAAAAGTATTCCAAGGAAGAAAATCTGAACACTCAACACTGTTAATCTGAGGAAGAAGAATAATTGTGTCCACCTTTGACAAGCGTAAACTGCTTCACAGCAACAATAATAGGAGCTAACCTTTGTCAACTGAAAAAATATCACAACCTAAAAGTTGAGAGTTCTGTTTTATTCAGGGGGAATTTTTAGGACTTCAAGCCCAGGAGACAGCACCTCAAGTGACCCTGAGAGAATTGCTCCAAGGAGTGGAGTGGAGGAGTCAGGTTATATAGATGTTAGCAACAAAGAACAGGTAATCTGAACATCAGAAGTATTTCTGAGAATTAAAGAAAACCATATACCTCAAGTCAAGGAAATTAGTGCTTGTCTATGTATGGGAAGATGCCAGAGTCTGGGCACTGAAATCATTCCTTTCATTTGCATCTCAGCTATCTGGGGCTAGTATCTTGCGTTTTTCCTCAGTGCTCACCATAAAGAGTGGTTGCAGCCTAATGACTGCCATTTCTCACCTTTATTGTGGGCTTCCCTGTTGGCTCTGTGGTGAAAAATCTGCCTGCCAAGGTGGAAGACATGGGTTCGATCCCTAGGCCAGGTAGGTCCCTTGGAGAAGGATATGGCAACTCACTCCAGTATTCTTGCCTGGAGAATCCCATGGACAGAGAAGCCTGGCGGACTACAGTCCATGGGATCACAAAGAGTTGGACACGACTGAGCAACTACACAACAAAAACTTTATCATTGGTCACAAGCACTGGGCTAAGTGCTTCATGCTGATCTCCCTTAACCTTTGCAACAATCCTGTGAAGTGAATCGCTTGTCTCCATTTTACAGATATAAAAACTGGAGAGTCCAACTATCCACGATCAGGAAGAATCTATGAAGGAGATGTTTGATTGTGGTGATGCCAAAGAAAAGTGAAATTCTTTTCACTCAGTAACAAATGGAAAAGACCAAGAGATAGGTGAAAACTTTGAAATAAAATCTATTGTCCTCCTCACACACGATGCCCTGTCACAGGTAAACATATTAAGTAGGGAGCTTCCCTCTGACAGATTCCTGATTTAATCCAGCCACACACTCTCTCTCCCACTGCAGCTGACTTTGGAGAAAGTCCAGACAGTCCAGGACTGCAGGGATACTGTGGGGTAAGAAAAATACCCCAAAATAGACTATGCAGTGTTTCTAAAGGTAGAGGACCTTCTTGGGTATTTTCTAACCTAAGGAATGGAAAGAAGAGAAAGGAAGGAAGACAGTTGTAAAAAGAAGAGACAGCTGAGGTCAGTACATTACTGAGAAATGGCTACACGGGGCTTAGAACCAAATCACTGCAGAGTGTCCTCATGAATCCTCAGAGCTGTCAAAAGTTGAAAAACACCACACATTATCCCACCAAAAGTTGAGATTTGTGTGGTTACACATATATAATACAGCATGTACTCTACATTAAGATGGAATGATAAACCCACCTTGCTTTGGGTGGTGAATTTAGCACAGGTGGGCTTTCCTGGTGGCTCAGATGGTAAAAATATCTGCCTGCAATGCAGGAGACCCAGGTTCAATTCTTGGGTCAGGAAGATTCCCTGGAGAAGGGAATGGCTACCCTCTCCAGTATTCTTGCCTGGGGAATTCCATGGACAGAGGAGCCTAAAGGACTTCAGCCCATGGGGTTGCAAGAGTCAGACACAACTAAGCGTCTTTCACTCATTCACTCAGTGCGGGAGAGCCTCCGCTAATTGGGAAGGGGTTAGCCAGGGACAGCCGGCTTTTGCAGGAGGTCAGGCCAGAGACTGGCAGAGACAACTGCATGACAGGTGCAGCAGGGAGGGGCTGGGCACATGGGGCTGAAAGTAAAATAAGCCAGTTGTGCTTAGAGAATCAACAAATCAACAAGCAGACTGGCCTGGCTGTGAGAAACAGCATGCTCAGTGAAACGGCTCTAGAGTCGGACCTCGGTTGGAACATGCTCTCCGTCTAGTGCTGACCAGCTGTGTGTGATCTGGAACAAGTGACTTAAGACTTTCTGAGACTCAGGTTCCTCATCTGTAAAGACAATGCCTGTTGCCTGGGATTGTTGAGAGTGTGAAATACATACCAGGTGCTGAATGACTCTCTTTCCTCTCCTTCTTAGTTCATAAAGGGGAATTTTGTTATTGCAGAAAATTATATGCCAGGGACTGTATCTGGGTGTCTTCCCCACATTGTCTTCTTTACAAATTCATTCAGGAAAGGCTCTATACATCCCCATTTCATACAGGAGGCAATGGAGATTCAGGAAGGTTATGTAACTTGGTCACAGAGCTGGTTTGTAGCAGATGAGGAAGAATCAAAGCAAGGTCTGTCAGCAAAAACTCTAATTTGAAAAGGTATGTGTACCCCACTGTTCATAGCAGCACTGTTTACCGTAGCCAAGATGTGGAACCAACCTAAATGTCCATCAACAGATGAATAAAGAAGATGTAGCATGTATATACAATGGGATATTACCCAGCCATAAAAAAGAATGAAATAATGACATTTGCAGCTACATGAATGGACCTAGAGATGATCACGCTAAGTGAAGTCAGACAGAGAAAGACAAATATCATACGATATAACTTATATGTGGGATCTAAAAAAAATGAAACAAATGAACTTATTTACAAAACAGAAATAGAGGGGCTTCCCTGGTGGTCCAGTGGTTAAGAATCCACCTGCCAACGCAGGGGACAAAAGTTCAATCTCTGTTCCAGTAAGATTCCACATGCCACCAGGCAACTAACCCCACATGCCACAACCACTGAGTCTGAGCAGTCTAGAGTCCATGCTCCACAACACGAAGCCACCACAATGAGAAGCCCACGCACCACAACTAGAGAAGCCCCCCTCATCCCAACTAGAGAAAGCCCACGTGAAGCAACAAAGAGCGCAGCCAATAAAAAAAACTGAAATAGACTTGAAGACATAGAAAACGAATTTATGGTTACCAAAGTGGGGGAGGGATAAACTAGTAGTTTGGGATTAACATACACACAATACTATGTGTGAAATAGAGAAACAACAAGGACCTACTATATCTCACCAGCAAGTATATAAATATCTTGTAATAATCTAAAACGGAAAAGTATCTGGAAAAGATATATACATACACACAGACACATAACCGAATCACTTTGCTGTATACCTGAAACTAACACAACATTGTAAATCAACTGTACTTAGATTTAAAATCATTTTTTAAGGTCTGTCAGACTACAAGCATCATGAATATTCCACTCTATACAGCTGCTTCCAAGGCAACTAATGATGAGATAGAAACCATACCAGGGGAAGGAATACTCACAAGATGGGGTTGAGAGCTAGCAACCAGCAGCCAGTGCTTGAATCCATGTCCTCATTTGCTTGGTATGTTTCATGGAATTCTGAGTAAAGCTGGTGCTTTGACATTTTCAACCAGACCCACTTTCCATTTCTGGTTACTTACCTGCAATGAGGGAGACCTGGGTTTGATCCCTGGGTTGGGAAGATCCCCTGGAGAAGGGCATGGCAACCCATTCCAGTATATTTGCCTGGAGAATCCCCATGGACAGAAGAGCCTGGCAGGTTACAGTCCATAGTGTCACAAAGAGTCAGACATGACTGAGCAACTAAGCATAGCTCCTGAGAAATGAGCTTCCCTGGTAGCTCAGACAGTAAAAAATCTGCCTGCAATGTTGGAGACCAGGGTTCAATCCCTGGGCTGGGAAGATACCCTGGAAAAGGGAATGGCAACCCACTCCAGTATTTCTACCTGGAGAATTCCATGCACAGAGGAGACTTATGGGCTACAGTCTACGGGGTCACAAAGAGTGGGACATGACTGAGCGACTAACACAAAACACACACCTGAGAAATGAAAGAAGTGCAAGAACTTCACAGCCCTGCCCCAGCTCCCCCAATTATAAATGGAGAGTCTGGACTACATGATCTCTGAAGTCACTCCCAGCTCTAAAAGGCACACAGGTAGAATTCACAGGGTTTGGGACTGTGACACCATACCACCATCCTCACAGCCAGCTCCCAAATGCCATGCCTCTTGCCACAGAAATCCTCTCACCCAAGGGGTAGCTTAATCAGGGAATCCTAAACCATATAGAAAAGTTCTTAAAGTCTGGATTTTAAATTAAAAATACATAAATGCATGCATATTCATTCAATTTCACTGATGCAGGTGCAGTGCTTTTCTTCAAGACCAGCCTGTGTGGTGAGAGAGCACCGATGAATTAAGCAGACAATTGGCTCTGGCCACAGTGCACCAACCTCCCTGCCAGTCTGAAGTTCCTTAAAATGGAAAAAGGACTTCACGTGGTTGCAAATAGACGCAAATGCAGAGTCTCTCTAGGACTTTTGTGTTTTTCCCCCAAGCTTTTAAAATTGTTTCTCTCACCCTTAATTTGACAGCAAGTTTTCAGCAACTCACCTCTTAAAGTATTTAACTATATAGTTTCCCTAGAAACAAATGCTATTTCTTTTCATATTCCCACTTCAGCAGTTTAATTAAACTCTAAGTCAGGTTTCGTCATTCCTCTGCTCTTAGCTCCTCCAGTGGCTCACCCACTGATTGAAAGGACAAGCTAACGTCCATGCAAGGACCCACGGTGCTGCCACCGCCCACCTCTCTGACCTCATCTCCTGCCACGCTCCCCTCGGTCACATGCTCCATCCACACTGACCTCCATGCCCGTCTTCAAATGGCCAAACAAGCTCCTGCTTCAGACTTTACACTCACTGTTCCCTGCTGTGGAATTCTCTTTCCCTAGACATCCAGAGGGCTAGCTCTTACCGTGCCCCTCAGGTCTTTCTTCAAATGTCACCTTACTTCCTCAGGGAGCCATTCCCTGTCCCCTTATTTCAAGAGGCCACCCCTGTCCCCTATTTAGCCTTTTCTATCTCTCCCCGCTCCTTATACTATTTTCCCTCTTAGCATTAATCTTATACTGCTTGTTCCCAGAGGCATTCCCAGTGCCTAAAATAGCAGATCCAAGGGTGTCACTCCATAAATATTTGTTGAATAATAATCTTTATTATTGCAGCAAATTTATTGTCTTCCTCACTGAGTTGCATAACCATAATCATAAGTATACCAGGCTTGAGGACATATAGGAACAAACACACCAAAGTCTTGGTAAGTAAAGAAGCCAACTGGAAGGGTCACAGGTGGCCACTCCCTTAACTTGATCCAAACGAACTGACCTTTCCCTGTACTTGCTACAGTCATATTCAAATGTAAAATACCACGCTGCACATCAAACACAGAAAGTAATCAGGACACTGTCTTCAGATTCAGGGGGAACAACCAGAAAAAAGACAGGTTGTTTTGTTCTGGTCCACTCCTTAAAGGTCAATTACCTTTAGCAGATCTCTTTCTCTCTCACTCTTGGTTCTTCATTAAAAAGAGGGAGGGTATAAAATAATATGTGGCCTGTCTATTTCACTGATCTACTGTATGTATCAGGTAGATTGATTGATAGCTACGAAAATATACTGAAAAGCTACGAAGCCCTCTATACAACAAGTAATTTTCTTTGCATTAAAATGGACAAACTAACCGATGATGTACTTTGTAGCACTTTGATTTTAAAATGATTCTTAAAATGTACTAAAGAATAAACCGAAGGAAAAGTAGGCTTTTAAGGGTATGGAGTGGAAAAGAGAGTGGAAAATAGCTTTCTCCTGATTCTTTATAGAAAAATATAAGGAAGGAAAAAACTCATAAATCTCCAGAACAGTAACTCTATTACATAAAGTTCAGATTCAAGAATATTACTGTGAACATCTACAATTATCTAGACTCCCAGATATTTCAAATATTTCTCATTTATTTCAATTCCATAAGGATAATTCAAGATGACATATTAGTATCACACATGTCAATAGCGGGTTGGGATGTAAATGAGCAAACCCTTTCCAACCATCCGAGTTCTTTTTTTTATTACAGCATTTATTGAACTAAAATAAAAAAGTGGTGAAGAATGACTTGTCACACCATTTATTAGAGTTGATGGAGTGTAGACGGTCTTTTCAATAAGGCTTTAACACACTGTTATGCACCACAGTACACTATTAATGAAAAGAAATGCAGGAATCTTGCATCAGCTTTTCCCACAAGTCATTCTGATGTTAGATTCAAAATCAATTCTACTCTACATGGCAAAGGTTCAGAGATAAAATGTTAATTTGTTTGTTGTTTACAAAACTTAAATGTATAATGCAAAGCAATGGTCAGGATCCTCCACATTGTACTCAATAATTGTACATTTTTTTGAAAGGGGGACTCAAAATGCAACAGGGAGATAAACAAATTGTGCCCTAGTTCATACCTGACAAGAGAATAGGACCTAATTCTCTCTCTGATTGAAAGAACACACGGGACAGCCATGGAATGCAAATTGTGTTGGGTGTCTGAATTTCTCTTCCAATACCTGAGCATCTGAACGGAACTAATTCACTCTGAAAAAGGTATTAAGTAACTGAGCATGATTGTGCCAGGATGAGGGATAATCCTCAAACCGAGAAGGAAAATAAACATATTTTACAATGACAGGGTCACCTCACTCAGTAACCTTAATCAAGTATTTTACATTCATAAGAAATAAGTCAAATATATGAGGAATGACCTACCGCCAACAAGGAACCCTGATAGACACAAGCACCTGCGGGAGAGAAACAAAACAAGAATTAAAAGAGATGCATAACAGACCAACAAGCACTGCTCTGGCCAGCTTACACAAAACTGCATCTACATGCGTCATAATCAGCAAACTCTGCTTTCTCCAAAGTCTTAAAAGCTTGAGGATTCTTCCCTTGGGAAAATAACCCCAAACACTAAAACAATATTTCTAGGACACACATGAGGGAAGGCACAGTTGAAGCTTATTATTTGAATTTTAAAATAACTGTTTACAACAACATGTGATAAATACAGTGTGCATTTTCCTATATGACAATTCAGCAAAGCCTCCATAATTCAGTCCCAGTTTACGGATCCAGGCTTCTTGGCCTTTCTTTGCTTACACAAATTCTCCAGTCCAACCCAAGAGGCCAACTTAGGATCCCACGGTAATACTTCCATATTGTCAATGCCTTTACTCATTTTCATTTCCTGTAGGAGATGCATTTGGTTTAATCAAGTTCCTTGAACTTGATCCCATCTCCTTCCTGAAGCTTTCCAGCCCTACATGATTATTCTTTCTCTAAACCGATTTTTGAACAGCACAACAGGTGTTGATTTAACCTATAAACATGCGGGCAGTGTGCTAACAGCTACTAGCTCAGAAACACCCTTCAAAGCAGATTGAAATAGCATACACACACCAAGAGCATACCCTGACAACGTGCCACACTTGGATGTCCAACGAGCAAAGGACACATTTTACTACAGTGCCTGGCCTCCAACAGATCATTGGAAAAGTCTCAATACTATTAACTCCTCATGAAATTAGGACTGGTCTACATTACCTACTAATAATGGAATGAAGAACAACATTCAAAGAAAATGAAATGGCTATTTACACTTGGGCTTTGAATCAAAGATCTCTATGGGCAAATTTACTGAAATGACTTCTATGCCCTTGACATTCAAATGAGAATAAATCGAGATAAAACCTTAGGGGGAAATTCTTCCTAAGTAACTTATTTTTCCTTAAGAAATCCTATTCCAAAGACTGTTTAAGTCTACAGTATATCATAAGGATATATCTATACATATATATGGATATAGATATATTTATAAAACAATCATGTGGCGTGTGGATATATATATAAAATAATCATATGCTTAGTCACTAAGTTATGTCCAACTCTTTTGCAACCCCATAGACTGTAGCCTGCTAGGCTCCTCTGTCCATGGAATTTCCCAGGCAAGAATACTGGAGTGGGTTGCCATTTCCTTCTCCAAAATAATCGTATATAGGTAAATAAATACGTATCAACACAATTCAATTCTTAAAACACATACTTATTTAACTACTTCTGACATTTAAAAGTTAAACATAAAGATCATCACTTAGGTACAATTTAGCAAAATTTAACCTTTAGATAAAACCATCCTCAAATAATTTTATTACCCTCTTCCACAGCACTACCCTTCAAAAGCCACTATCCTTTCAAACCTCCAAAAGGTATCAGGTATCTTAAGAAGTATCCAAGTATTCATATCAAAGTCCATTTCTGGAAATTTGGACAAATGTTATAAATTCGTCATACCATGAAAAAATAAAGTGGCAGTGAGTGGGACCCCACAAACACACTTCATTAAGCCAAATATCTGCCAGACACTGAAGTCAAAACTATGTGTAACTCCTGATAAATTCTATCATTAGGAAAAGGAGTTAACTCAATTTGGGTTGCTGCAGGATGTACAATTCTGAAAGAAATAAGCCTTGGCCTCTGAAGGCTTTCCTGCAACACAACAGCTCTACCCACAAGGAAGCTGCGGAAATGAGTACTGACACGGCTTCCAAAACCTCACTGCTTCCTTCCGGAGGACGGAAAGCATCCCACCCTAACACCCAGTTCCATCGAACATTCACCACCACCCCATGCCAGATGTAGTCCTCCTGTGCAGGCATACTTTCCCACACCCACACAAGCTTCACACCATCAGGAGACAAAGTCGCTGGGTGCAGCTTCTGGTGCTACCTTTTCACTAATCAATCAACCCATACACTTTGGAAAACAAAGTTCCTGTCTCCACTCATCACTTTTTCTCTTAAGGAAATGACCGCGACTCTGAGGTTTCAATTTTGGCTTCTTTGAACTTGAAAGGCAACTCCAGATTAATGGGAATTCTGACCAATGAGTGGTAAAGAACTCTCCTGCCAATGCATGAAACGTAGGAGACATGGATTCAGTCCCTGGGTCGGAAAGACTCCGCGGGCTAAGAAATGGCAACCCACTCCGGCATACTTGCCTGTAGAATCCCACGGACAGGATCCTGGTGGGCTAGGCTCTATAGGGTCGCAAAACAGTTGGACATGACTGAAGCAACTTAGCATGCATGCACATGCATGCACAGTGATGCAGATCTAGGAGAAACGGGCCTTCTAGAGGGGAAAACAAGGAAAAAGACAAGAGGAACCAGAGTCCTCTGACCAAGAACTTGGCCAGTTTTAGGGCATGGAACACAGCTGAGATGGCGAGTAATTGAAGTTCTCACACCTGTGAGTAAGTACGTGAAGTTTTGCAGGGAGAAGGGATCAGACAGTGCCAAGAAGGAAGCCGAGATCATGCAACCTTCCCCCCTTGGGGTTGGTGCCTTTCTTGCAGGTCACATAGACAAAATGTCACTTCATATTCATGTAAACAGATAAATGTCTGCTTTTAGGCCCACTGGCACATTATAAGGGAGTCTATTATGAGACACTTGTATAAAATCTGAAGTTTTCAGAGGAAATTTGAGATATAATTTGCACCTGTACTCACAGCCTGAAACTATTCGTGATAGAAACCCTACCTGATAACATGAGCAAATTAGAGATGTTAAAACCTAAGAATCACAAAATGAAAAGAAATAGCAACAGATAAGATTATAAGATATGAAGAAATTTGGAGAGCATGGTATCACAAAAACATGACTCATTAGCAACAAGCAGCCACAAGTTGGCATTTAAATGTTCAAGCTTTTATGTTGTGCTCTAATTCAGCATATGGCTTGCACACTCTGGAATAGTTAAAACAGAATCGTTTTCTGAACTGACAGGACAGCTCACGTCCTGATTATTGTCAACCAGGAGTCAGATCAATTAATAGAGTAGTTAAATCGAAAATGGGCCAACTGTTTTTGAACTAATGTGAGATTTGGCACATGGCTCCAGCTATGCCATGTGGCAACCCCTCCCCTCTCCTGAGCCAAGTGGTGGCCGAGTATTTTACGACGACTCATGTCTAAGTAAAATTGAGTAATATTGCCACTCAAGTCCACAACAGTGAATACAGATGGCCATGCTCTCACTAAAGGATTTATTTGCAGAGGATAACACCTAGAATCCAATCCCCAGAGGAGAACATAAATATAATATGAGGGACATAAGAGCCTATGACAATATAAACAGCTCTTTATTTCTGCTAGTAGTTAGTTGCAAAAGCCAAAAGATGCAGAGTTGCAATTATTCAATATTGGTAAACCCACAGAGGGTCAATGTTGACATGTCCCTACGGCTGTCTTAGCCATATTAATGGTTTTCCAGGAATGGAAACTCCTTGAGGGCAGTATTATGATTTTTTTTTTGATGTCTGTATGTCCCTACCAGACATAACCTGATAACCCGATACATAAGCTCTCAACAAAGATTTGTAGAAGGAAAGAGTGAAGAGATAGGCTATTTCTTCCCATCCAATGTCTTTCCTTCCTTAACACTGAGTTTTAAGCACTGACTCTTACATAGAAGGAACTCTCCAGCCAAGAGTGGAACCAAATAGGATGATCCACCCTTAAATAAAACACTCCATCAAATTATCCTTTTCAGTATATTCTGTTAACGGCTTCTAAAGGAAAAAGACTGGAAGACTGTAAGATTGGCTGAAGTCACATGGGGAGTGATGGACACAGACTAGAACTCAGTTCTCTTAACCAATTCAAGACTCTTTCTCTATCCACAGCCAACAGGTTCTACATAGTGTAACTTCACACAGACAAGGTCAACACAACTTAAGATGTTCTTCTCCAGGAAATGTCATGGAAGAGCCCATCTGATTCAGAAAGCAGCCATGTTCGTTAGAAGCTTCTCTGTGACTTTCTGATTTTATTAAGTTCTCCAATCACAGTGGTTTGTCAGCTTGGGGACGTAAGAGAATGTAAAATAACACTGTCAATTACCCGTTAGTGAAACTTCAGTTTTCTCTTAATAATTAAAATAAAATTCAGAACTAGGAAGCTGCAACTGAGTGCAAATAAAGCAGTAAATAGCAAACTTTTTTTTCTATGTTGGATGATTAGCACAAGTATTTTAGAGCTATCACCTGGCCAATTTCTGCATTTCGCGAATAATAGAACACAGCCTGAAAAAGTTAGGTGGTTCATTCAAGGCCACATGGCAACAGTCTAAGGTTAATTTGAAATGTGATCTGGCAATACTCATTCACCTGAACAATATTTTTTAGTACCTATTGTGCACCAGGAGCTGAGCTGAAGATATAAGAATAACCAAAAGCCACCTTAAGCCCTCAGTGAGCACACAGTTAAATGAAGACTGCATCTTTAATTTGATTAACCATTTTATTAGTTTTTAAAGTTAGTTTTATTGGTTCTTTTGCTGAGGCACTGATTTGCAATTTCTTTGAATGTAAAATGGGGACAATAAAAGCAATTAACCCAGAAAAAAAAAGAAGACTGCATCTTTATCAACTAAAATTATAGAATTATTAAATGGTGTACTAGAAACATATATGACATGCTCTCTGAGCATTGAGAAGAAAACAAATTCTGCCTGAACAGCAAACGTATCCCAGAATTGGTCACATCAAGAGACCCACACATGTGAATACTTCTTTTCCATTTTTAAAAATCATCGCCAGGACTAGTACTAAAAACTTGAGGAAATCTCTAAGATCCTTCGGCTCTCCATCTCTGACCTCAATGCTCTTATTTTTTAAGAGAAAAAGAAAACTCTGACAGAATCAAGTCAAAAGTCTCATCAGATGACAACTGATTTTCTGGCTGTGGGGCTGTTATCATTTAATTAATTAAATGAGATTAAATATGTAAAGCGCTTAGCATAGTGCCAGGCAGATTGTATGTGCTCCATAAATTTCCCTACTCATTCATTCACCATTAGTCAAGCATGGGGTGGCTCGGATGGTAAAGAATCCGCCTGCAATGCAGGAGACCTGGGTTCCATCCCTCGGTTGGGAAGATCCCCTGGAGAACGGCACAGATACCCACTCCAGTATTCTGGCCTGGAGAATTCCATGGACTATATAGTCCATTGGGTCGCAAAGAGTCAGACACGACTGAACGACTTTCACTTTCTTTCAAGCATCCTTATAACTTGGATGGAAACTCTCAAACATCATTCAGGTTGAGAGATGATTCTAGAACGCTCTGAAGGTGGGCTGAAACAGTATCCAAAGAATCTTTGGAGGAATAGTGCTCCTCACGCCCCACACTTCCTCTCCCCCATCTGAAAACTCTGGACATTCTTAAACTTTGCCCTTCTTGTCAATCAGTCTTCCAAAAAGCGAACCCCTGCAGGCCCTTCATAATAACGGCTTTTGTCACTTCAGAAGATCTGCTTCCGGGAAGTCAATCGTTGCACTATTCCAACTGCTCCCTGGTGAGCTATGGGGGACAGATAGCACGTCTTCCGCGTGGTCGGGATATGATCCTAAATAGGAAACTCCCATCACTCGGTGACAATGTAATTTTTCTACGTCTCAAGTTCACACTGGGGCGTCCTAGGTTGACTCTCCCATCTGCTTCACTACAATTAAGCCCTTTAAGTTTTATTGTTTTTTAAGTCTGCACACATACGCATACATAAAATAATAAAGACATGGTTCCACAGGTTATGCCTTGTTTGAAAAGGGCTGCACAGGTCCCAGACCTGCTCCTTCCCGGGGCCGTACACCCTTAACATACTTCCCGGGAGGGTGCAGGCAGACGGTCCCTTCACCTACGAGCAAGCCCCCAGTGCTGTGCGTTTCCAAAGCCACGTCACCCTCTCCCGGGAAGCTAGCTAGGAAAAGGCAGCAGCTCAGGTGGCTGCAGGTCCACCCGAGCAGGGTTGTGTCCCGCCGGGGGCTGCGGCCGCCCCCCTGCCCGGTGCCCACGTCCGCACCGGAGAGCCGCCCCCAGCCCGCACCTGCGCGGAGAAGGCTCCCAGCCCCGCGGCGCCCGCGGCTGTGGCTCTGATTTGAAGCGGGGCAAGTGAACCCTCCTTCCTGAAGCTGGATGAATAATGACTGGAGCCGGGAGGGAAGCCGAGAGCCCCGCGCGGTGGATTAAGCCGTCTTCCTCGGCCCGCCGGCTCCCTTCCCCCTTTCTAAGCCCCGAGAGGAGACTTTCTCGGCCACTCCGAGCAAGGTGGGAGCTCCCGGCGCCTAGCGTCCCCGGGCCCGCATCCCAGGACCCCCAAACTCTTGATCTTCTTATCGATGCATTTATTTGCCCGAGCTCACATGGCTCTTGCTATCATGGCGACAATTCCCACACACCGTCTCCCCCAGCTCCGGGGTTTTTACACGTAGACTGGAGCCCCGGAGGAAAACTGGGAGGCAGAGGGCGAAGTCAGAGAATGGAGCTAAACTCTATTAACCACTTCTTTCCCGCGGAAGAGGCAGCCTGGTGCCTTTCTGTACTGGGGAGATCTCTTTTAGTGCGATTGAATTGTCCACCTCCAGAACATGCTCTAACCGGTTTATAAAATTTTAATCTGACTTTACGGGGAGACCCACTGGGGCAAGGAGGGCGGGAGAGGAGGGAGGTTTTAAGGAGCTGGATTTTATGTTTCATAGGAGCAGAAGTATTTTTACGCAGGTAAGAGCAGTTGTCCTCTCCTCACCTACGCTCCATGTAGTTGCTTTCCACTCGGGGGCTCCAGGGAAGTGGAAGAAAGAGAATCCAATTTCAGGGATGGCACCTCCATCGGCCACCACCCACCCCCTCCCCAAATGCGCTCAGGGCAGAGAGGGAGTGGGGTTTTGGATCCGCGTGCAAAACAATCAGGAGTTGGATGGAATCTTCTCAGAAAAAATCCCAGTCTAGTTCCTTGGCCACCCACCGACCCATCCCCAAAAAACTTCCATCTGACTCACAATACCATAAACCGGCTGAGCACGATCACACACGCGCGCGCGCACACACACACATACACACAGCACCACTCTCTCACCTTCAGAATGATGAGGCAATGCTGCAAATTCCGCCAATGCCAGAATCATCCCGAGCCACACTTTGAAGACACTCATCGCTGCCTCGGCACTCACGCTGGAGGAGTCCAGCTTTCAGCACCCAAGAATCAGTTATCAGCCGAAACGCAGGCTTCCGCGCCCAGAGCTGGGCGCACCGAGAATAGGGAGCGGCGGCGAGCGGTCACCTCCGGGGAAACGAGGCGGCAGACCGGCGAGAGCGACACTCACATCAACCCCTAGGCGCCGGGGCGGGAGGGGGTTTCAATTTACTCACAGCCGGGGGACAGCGCGCCTAGCTCTCCAGCTGAGCAGGGCGCCAACGCGGGCTGAGCTGGGAGAATAAAAGAGGAGGCAGGGCGCACGCAGTTCCCCGAGGCCAAGTCTCTTCAGGAAAGTTGCCGGTCACCGGCAGACCTGATCTCCCAGCAGTTCCTTCAGGCCGGACCCATCCGCTCCCTGGTCCCCGGTCGTGGAGACCCCGGCGCGTCGGCTCCCGGATCCCCAAACCGTGGAGACCCCGGTGCAGGTTCCTCGGCGGCACCTTTTTAAAGTTCTCTTGACACTCTCCGATGGCGCCGCGTCGGCCAAAGGGGTTGCCCGGAGCCCCGAAAGACCCAGCCACTCCTCCTTCTGGGCTGGGCCCCCAGGGCTCGGCGGACCTCAGCCACCCCAGGAGGCTCGCGGGAAACTTTGTGCGGCGCTGCGGGCGGCTCCCGGGACTCGCCGGTGCTGCGGCCGCCCAGCGCCGCCTCGGGCTGCTCTCTCTGCCGCAGATCGTGCGAACGCTCCGGAGGAAAGCCCGGGAGTGGCGCAGGGGGACGCAGCCACTACTTTCGCGCCCCCGCCGCCAGCCGGGGTGAGGAGCGCTGCCGGGCGCGGTCTCTCCGCTCCGGCGGCCACCTCCGCACCGTGCGCCCGGAGCCGGTCTGCAGGGTCGAGAAGCGATTACGGAAGCGGAGGAGGAGCCATCATTTTAAATGCAAGGAGGAAAGAGCTGGAAAGCCCGGATGGGACCTCCGAATTAAAGCCACTCGGACCAGAGAGCCCGGAAACGCACAAAATCAGGCCCCCTCTGGAGCCCCGCGTTTAAAGGACACACGTTCCGCCTCCCTCCCCTTCTTCCTCTCTCCTGAGCTCGGAGTGAAAATGGACCCAGCGACTCCGAGCTTTGGCAAAAGATTCCTGCGAGTCACGTGGAAAGGGGAAAAGCGAGGCGGGGCGGGGGGGGGGGGAGAGAGGGGAGGCCGAGAGAGCAACCTGATCCCCTTATTCTTTCGACTGGAGTTCAGATTGCCTTTGTCTGGGGCGGGATCGAGAGTGGTCACACGAAGGAAGGCGGGAGGGGAAGATGGCGTGGTCCTGACTCCTGCAACAGCTGAGGGGCCCGCCAAGAGGATGCACACCCCTCACTCGGGAGGCGGTGTGCCCACCTTCAAATGCCCCGGCACTGCTCGCACCCTACACCCCGCCGCTCCGCCTGGACTAAGAGAGTGAGGCGGACCTGAGCCATCGTCCTCGCTCTGGGACCCCCGGGTCGTCGCATCGTGGGTTTACCAGCAGCCTGGGAGGATCTTGGGGTGCGTGTGTGTCCGTGGCGGGGCACCCCACAGCGAGTGCACCCCCCATCCCTCCCCGAAAGAGGTTGTCAGTGGAACACTACACGGCCTCGGCGCGGTGCCTTCAACTGCGCCCCCAAATGCCCAGGACTGGGAAAGAAATATCCGGGCAAGGCAGACTGGCACAGGCACTTGAAGAGGGGAGGTCTTCGTTCCGGCTCAGGACTGAGTGACGGCAGCTGATTTTTATAGGACCAAATGAAAATAGCTGGTCTAGGGTTAATTATTTAATGAGAACAGTTGCATCAGAGAGATGCTCATTGCCCCAAAGAAGAGACGATCTGGGTCTCTCAGCTGACCTGAGATGGGCGAACCTGTCAGAGGGGAGTTTGTCCAAGCACTGAACGCCTGAGCTCTGCAACAGTGGGGGCCCCCACTTATTTCCAGTCTTTGCCATCTCCATAGTCCGTGGCTGTTTACTCTGCACTGGCACTGCTGGGAATGATTCACTTTTCAGAATAACTGGATAAATTGTAACTGGTAGATCCCTGTAACTAATGCTATTAGCCAAAGCGAAAGGAAACGTCTGACCACCCAGCACTGATATTTGCGTGTTCACAGGACCCAGGGATCTTGCAATTCACCCTCAGCCTCTCATGGTCTGAGGTGGTCTCAGGGACTGAGAGTGTCACCTTTGTACCTGAAGCGCATAGTTGTTGTTGTTCAGTCGCCCAGTCCTGTCCAACTCTTTGCCACCCCGTGGACTGCAGCATATCAGGCCTCTCTGTCCCTCACCATCTCCTTAAGGTTGCCCAAGTTCATGTCCAATGAATCGATGATGCCATCCAGCCATCTCATCCTCTGACACCCTCTTCTCCTTCTGCCCTCAATCCTTGCCAGCATCAGGAACTTTTCCATGAAGTCAGATGTTGGCATCAGATGACCAAACTACTGGAGTTTCAGCTTCAGCATCAGTCCTTCCAATGAATATTCAGGACTGATTTCCTTTAGGATGGACTGGTTGTATCTCCTTGCAGTCCAAGGGACTCTCGGGAGTCTTCTCCAGCACCACAGTTCAAAGGCATCAATTCTTTGCAGCTCGGCCTTCTGTACAGTCCAGCTCTCACAACCATACCTGACCACTGGGAAGACCACAGTCATAACTATACGGAACTTGGTCGGTAGAGTAACGTCTCTGCTTTTCAACACACTATCTAGGTTTGTCTTAGCCATCCTGCCAAGAAATCAAACATCTTCTGATTTCATGGCCGCAGTCACCATCCACAGTGATTTTAGAGCTCAAGAAGAGGAAATCTGTCCCTACTTCCACCTTTTCCTGCCCTATTTGCAAGGAAGTAATGGGGACATATGCCATGATCTTAGTTTGTTTTTTTTTCTAGTTTTAAGCCAGCTCTTTCACTCTCCTCCTTCACTGTCATCAAGAGGCTCCCCTTCGATTTCTGCCATTAGAGTGGTATCATCCACGTATCTGAGGTTGTTGATGTTTCTCCCGCCTATCTTGATTCCAGCTTGTAACTCATCCAGCCCAGCATTTCTCATTTCTCTTAGTGTTTAGATTAAACAAACAGAGTGACAGCAGACAGCCCTGTCATACTCCTTTCTCAATCTTCAACCAGTCAATTGTTCCATACAGGGATCTAACTGTTGCTTTTTGACCCGCATACAGGTTTCTCAGGAGACAGTTAAGATGGTCTGGCATTCCCATCTCTTTAAGAGCTTTCCGCAGTTTATAGCAGAGAGCACATAGTAAGCACTCATTAAACGTTTGTTAAAAGAATGAACTGAGCAAAATAGGAAAAACCTGACAGCAGTGGTCACTCAGATGGGGCTGGTTTGGAAAATCCCCTTTGCCCAAAAAAGAATCCTCTCCCTTTTTTTATTTAGAAAGTTGACATTTTCTTTATTGCCGGAGTCCAGCTCCAGCAGGTCCAGGGGTTCCCTCAGGAAGGACGGCGTCGGCGATGCGAATGAGGAGACACAGCAAGTCTTAGCGTTTCCAAGTGTCTCCCAACTTTATTGTTTTTAAGACAGCTTTTATATTTTTTGTGGTACATAGAAACAAATGTAAAGTATAGGGTCATACCAATTCAGCTTAGTGGGCATACCAATTTAGCTTAATGGGCATATGAATTCAGCTTAATGGGCCAGCAGTTTTGACCCTCATCGAAACTGTTTGCATGTCTTTAGTTACAAAAAGCCTCATTTTGTTTACATCATCTTCTGGCCTGGTGGCCTGCTAACACCTTGTGACTCTCCATTGATAAGGGTTGATCAATCAGAACACTTTTGTATCAGGCACATCAGGAAAGAATTCATCAACAGGAAGTTTTAAGGTAAAACCTGTTTTTGGTAATTTACTCTATGCCTTGAGCTTAACAGAAAAGAATGTGGTTCCATAAAGTCATAGAACAGCAAGCTGAAGTTCAGCTCTAAGTAAGAATCATCAGTTAAATCAACAACTGTCTTATTATTTGTATTAAAGCTAAATTTCTATTTATATAAATCTCTAACTATTATGCTTTCATTATATAGGCTAAATTCGTTAAGAGTAAAAACATAGTGAGTAAATATAGATTAAGTAACAGTTTCACAAAGCAATATTTTTTGTATTTCCTAACAAGCCTTTTTTCCTGCGAAGGGTTTTGTGCCCATAGGGGCTTTCTGTGCGGAGGCTCTCAATGCTGTTTTATTACTAGGGAGCAGTTATGCACATTAGCTCCAAAGGCACAGGTACATTTATTAAACAAACCAATATGTTAGCAAAAGGAATTTAGATCAGCATACTTTATATCCCAGATAATTTTATTAGGTGCTACCGTTCAGGGGCCTTGTTGATTTGAGGTTTCAGAATGGTCTATTTTAGAAGGGAATCAGGAAAAGCCTTTTTTCTAAGTCACAGAAAATAACAAGAGGTTTATTGTAGCAAACATCAGAAAGACAGATACCATCTTTAAGGTGAGCGCTGAGGCAGCCTTCCGAGAATCCCTGAGGCCTGAAAAGCCATGCTCAATCAGTCCTCTTTCTCATGACTCTGTCATGGGTGGGATCTCGTGAGCTGGCTCCCAGCACTTTATCCCATGTAAAGTGCTGTGAAAACTCAGCTTCCAGTACACTCTGTCAACCACATTTCCATCCTAATGCCAACTTTATAGAAGGTTTGTAGCCACCACTGAGTAGGAGTAACTTAGACAATTTGCTCTCTCAAGAACCAGTTTGACTTTACTTTTAAAAAGTCATACAAAAGTCTCAATAAGTCATCTGTTATTTTGTGCTTAATGCAAGTATATCACTTTTTTAAAAGGAAAGGAAATGAAGGTAGGAGGCAAGAGGAGGGCAGGCCAGGGGAAGGGCACTACCACATTACCCTGAATTCATCTATGCTATCTTTATTTCTCACATGCTTAGTCTACCAGCAGCCCAAGACAGGACATACACTGGCCTACTCACATCATCTAATGAGACAGAGAGTTGATAGGCCCAGAGTCTGTGTACTGAGATCCTTGCATGACCCAATGGTTAAAAAAGTCAACCAATAATCCAGTAATAGGCATATCTAGTGTCTCCTGTGGCCACTTAAATTAAAATATTGGTAAAAGAATTATATTAACCTATTTCATTATAGTGGAAATTTAGTAAGCATTTTTATGAATATGCAACTAATCATAACCAACTTATGTCTATACATTAACCTCTAAGTCTGAGTGCTTCATTTCAACAACCAATGCTTCCACTGACAGAAGTTCAAGAGCCAGAGAAAGCTGAGTCTACCTCCTCAAGGCTTTTTATTGATATGTCTTTTGTGGGGGGGTTGGGAGGGCACACCAATTTCATGCTTCCTGGGTAGAGCCAATGGTAAAGAATCCACCTGCAATATAGGAGACATGAGTTCAAACCCTGGGTCAGGAAGATCCCCTAAAGAAAGAAATAGCAACCTACCCCAGTATTCTTGCCTGGAGAATTCCATGGACAGAGGAATCTGGTGAGCTACAGTCCATGGGGTCACAAAGAATCAGACATGACTGAGCATGCACACAGTTCTATCATGTTGCACGTGGGATCTTAGTTCCCTGACCAAGGATTGAACCCATGCCCCTTGCAGGGAAGTCCCTCATTTGTACATCTTGTTTTGATATCCATTAACATGTCTCACAAAATCTCCTTGGTCAGTCCTGCTATCATCTATCAGCATGTCTCTGGCTTTGTGACTACCCATTTAGGGGCCAAGATTTATCATTCCTGCTCTAAATGATAGTATTACCAACAATAGTAGGTAACACATACTGACTACTTTGCAGCTAACACTGTATACTTGTCTATTTAATCCTCCAATACTCTTGTGAGATAAGTACTCCTAGTATGTTCATTTACCAGAGAAATAACTGATGCTGATAATCTGTCCAAAGTCAAGACAGCTAATACATGACAAACCATATTGGAATAAGCAACTCTAGCTGCAATGACAGGCAACCCCTCAAATCGCAGTGTCTGAAAATAACTCAAGTTATTCAATCACATCCTGGCCTTTGTGCATTTATAGCTCCTGCACATCGGCCCCTGGTCATTGATAACCTCTTAGACCTTGGCCATCGTGGAACTCTAGCCTTGCGCTGCTTCTGCATGAGGGCCAGAGAGCAATAAAACAGGCACTGAAATCCCTAAGTGCCTCAGCCCTTTCTCTCAGAGTCTAGTGGCAAGAGTCACCATAACCCTAACCTAACTGCAAGGGGAGCTGGGGCCATAGAGGAACATGTAGAAACTCAGCAAGCATTAACTGTACCACCTCACTGCAGAGTCCTTGCCCTTAACTATCTTAATTATTCTACCTTACATTCTCTTGCCCACTAGCAAGGCCCCAGGTTGAACCTTCCTTTCTTCAGTCTCTAAGTTGTATCCAACTCTTTGTGACCCCATGGACTGCATTATGCCAGGTTTCCCTGTCCTTCACCATCTCCTGGAGTTTGCTCAAATGCATGTCCATTGAGTTAGTGGCACTATCCAAACGTCTCATCTTCTGTTGTCCACTTCTCCTCCCACCTTCAATCTTTCCCAGCATCAGGATCTTTACCAATGTGTCGGCTCTATCAGGTGGCCAAAGTATTGGAGCTTCAGCTTCAGCATCAGTCCTTCCAATGAATATTCAGGGTTGATTTCTTTTAGGATTGACTGCTTTGACCTCCTTGTTGTTCAAGGGACTCTCAAGAGTCTTCTCCATCACCACAGTTCGAAAGCATCAATTCTTTGGTGCTCAGTCTTCGTTATGGTCAGCTCTCTCATCCATATGTGACTTAGTGGACAAACAATAGTTTTAGCAATATGGACCTTTGTCAGCAAAGTAATATCTCTGCTTTTTAATACACTGTCTAGGTTTGTCATAGCCTTTCTTCCAAGGAGCAAGCATCTTTTAATTTCATGGCTGCAGTCACTATCTGCAGTGATTTCGGAGCCCAAGAAAATAAAATCTGACACTGTTTCCATTGTTTCCCCATCTATTTGCCATAAAGTAATAAGACCGGATCCCATGATCTTAATTTTTTGAGTGTTGAGTTTTAAGCCAGCTATTTCACTCTCCTCTTTCACCTTCATCAAAAGGTTCTTTAGTTCCTCTTCACTTTTTTCCTTAAGGGTTGTGTCATCTGCATATTTGAGGTTGTTGATATTTCTCCTGGCAAACTTGATTCCAGCTTCTGATTCATCCAGCCCAGCACTTCACACAATGTATTCTGCATATAAGTTTAATAAGTGGGATGACAATATATATTATTGACGTACTCCTTTCCCAATTTGGAACCAGTCCATTGTTTCATGCTCGGTTCTAACTGTTGCTTATTGACATGCATACAGGTTTCTTAGGAGACAGATAAGGTGGTCTGGTATTCACATCTCTTTCAGAATTTTGTAGTTTGTTATGATCCATCAGTCAAAGGCTTTCATGTAGTCAATGAAGCAGAAGTAAATTTTTTTTGGAATTCCTTTGCTTTTTCTATAATCCAATGGATATTAGATCTATGATCTCTGGTTCCTCTGCCTTTTCTAAATCCAGCTTGTACATCTGGAAGTTGTCTGTTCACTTACTGTTGAAGTCTAGCTTGAAGGATTTTGAGCATTACCTTGCTAGCATGTGAAATGAGCACAGGTGTACAAAGTATGAACATTCTTTGGCATTGCCTTTTTTAGAGATTGAAATGAAAACTGACCTTTTCCATGTCCTGTGGCCACTGCTGAGTTTTCCAAATTTGCTGGCATATTGAGTGCAGCACTTTAACAGCATCATCTTTTAGGATTTGAAATAGCTCAGTTGGAATTCCATCACCTCTGCTAGGTCTGTTCATAAAAATGCTTCCTAAGGTCCACTTGAATTCACACTCCAGGATGTCTGTAGGGAAGTGACCACACCACCATGGTTATCCAGGTTATTAAGATCTTTCTTGTATAGTTCTGCTGTGTATTCTTGCCACCTCTTCTTAGTATCTTCTGCTTCTGTTAGGTCCTTGCCATCTTTGTCCTGTACTGTGCCCATCTTTGCCTGAAATGTTTCCTTAGTATCTCCAATTCTCTTGAAGAGATTGCTAGTCTTTCCCATTCTATTGTTTTCCTCTGTTTCTTTGCATTGTTCTCTTAAGAAGGCCTTCTTATCTCTCCTTGTTATTCTCTGGAACTTTGCTTTAATTTTTCTGTTTCAAATACTAAGGTCAAAAAGAATATTCAAATAATACACAAGTACAATATAAACTGATGGGCTCTGTTATATTCTAACCCCTCCACACAGATAACCACAGCAAATGCATTCATTTTTCTCTGCTTACCTAAATATAATTCTTTTTTAAAAAATAAAATCAGAATGTACACGCTATAACTGCCTTTTCTCTTCTACTGAACAGAATAGCTAGGCTACATATTTCCAAAGCAAATCACATTGATCCACCTCATTCCTTTTAAGAGCTGCTTGGGCTTACACAGTATAGATGCGTCTTTACATAGTGAGCCAGTCCTCTTTTGAAGAACATTTATACTGTTTCCAATTTTTGCCTTTATAATAATACAGTACTAACCAGTCTTATGGTTCTTCCTGCAGTCACCCAATTATTTCCCTGGGATGAACTTTTCTAGGTGGAATCTCTGGGTGAAAGGCATGCATATTTTTTCATTTATACTATCATTTAGTCTTTACAAATCTCAAAAGTAAAATAGCATTTTGCTTAACATCACTTATTAACTGTGTCACCTTGGACATGTTAAACTCCCTGAACCTCAGATTCCCTCTCTGTGAAACAGACATTCCTATATTTCTGTATTTGTTTGTGTGTGTGTGTGTGTGAGTGTGTGTCTGAATGGCCTCTTTACATTTTTCTGTTACTGGGGTTTTGGTTCTATGTGGAATTATAAGGAATTTTCATATATTCAGAGCATTAATCCTTTTCTATGAAATTGGATATTGCTTTACAGAAAAGGAGTAGCTATTTGCCGTTTATTTTTGTGAGAAATGATAACTTTCCCAGCATTGTTAGTGGAAAGATATGTAAAATGAAAACCAAGAAAATGGGCTTTAAATCTACATTTTTTTCCAGGGCTAAAATAAAAATTCCAAGTTTTTAAATTGTTTCCTTCCCCACTTGGGATGGCCCCCCAACTCTTCCACGCTGGTTTGGTCATAGCAATTGTGGCATACTCTCCCTGCTCAGTGCCCCTACCTCCCAGGCTATTAAATATCTGTAATATCACCCTATGTTAAACATAACAGTACAGCAGAAAACCAAGCTTCAGAGGTCACTGAAAATACCAAATGGTCACAGCAGCCAATAAAGAAAAAGAAGATAACTCATTTCTGCACATTTAATCAATTGCTTTCCTGCACAGATTACACTGGCTTTTGTCTTTTAAATAAAAATCCTACAGGACTGGACCGGATTCATCCCACACTTGACTAGTACATACTTGCTGTGCTGTGCTTAATCACTCAGTCATGTCCGACTCTTTGCAACCCCATGGACTGTAGCCCACCAGGCTCCTCTGTTCATGGGATTCTCCAGGCAAGAATACTGGAGTGGGTTGCCAAGCCCTCCTCCAGGGGATCTTCCTAACCCAGGGATTAAACCCAGGTCTCCTGCATTGCAGGCAGATTCTTTACTATCTGAGCTACCAGGGCAACCCCACAAGTACATAATTGTCAACAGATTTTTTTAAAAAACTTGTTTCTGGTTACACCTAAAACATCTAGAATAACCTACCTATCTAAACAATACCGGTAATAAATACACCATGGTCATGATAATGGGAAAACATTACTGAAAATTTTATAAGAAACTAGTGTTACCAGTCACACAGTTGCCATGCTGAGCTGTATACCCCCATATGTATTTATTTCTACTGAAATAACTGAAGGAGGCCAGGTATAAAAAGAAGAGATGAGAGAGAAAGAAATCAGGATTTCCAAATACACTTTGCTTTTGCTTCAGATAAGGAGATATTCTAAAATTCAGCACCTCTGTCCCTGCTCCAATTTAGACAGTGAAATACTATGAACAACCTGTAATACAAAATGTGTTGAGTGAATTGATTCGTCCATAAACTGGAATATTATTCAGAGACTAAAAACAGTATCTTTTCATACTGTTCATGGGGTTCTCAAGGCAAGAATGCTGAAGTGGTTTAAGCTTGCTTAAAACTCAATATTCAAAAAAACTAAGATAATGGCATCCAGTCCCATCACTTCATGGCAAATAGATGGGGGAAAAAATGGAAACAGTGACAGACTTTATTTTCTTGGACTCCAAAATCACTGCAGAGGGTGACTGCAGCCATGAAATTTAAAAGACACTTGCCCCTTGGAAGAAAAGCTATGATAAACCTAGACAGCATATTAAAAAGAGAGACATCACTTTGCCAACAAAGATCTGTCTAGTCAAATCTATGATTTTTTCTGGTAGTTATGTACAGATGTGAGAGATGGACCATAAAAAAGGCTGAGAGGGAAAGAACTGATGCTTTTGAACTGTGGTGCTGGAGAAGACCCTTGAAAGACCCCTGGACTGCGAGGAGATCCAACCAGTCAATCCTAAAGGAAACCAACCCTGAATACTCATTGGAAGGACTGATGCTGAAGCTGAAGCCCCAGTACTTTGGCCACCTGATGGGAAGAGCCAACTCACTGGGAAAAACCTTGATCCTGGGAAAGACTGAGGACAAGAGGAGAAGAGGGCAACAGAAGATGAGATGACTGGATGGCATCATCGACTCAATGGACATGAGTTTGAGCAAACTATGGGAGATAGTGAAGGACAGGGAAGCCTGGAATGCCGCAGTCCATAGGGTGGCAAAGAGTCAGACATGACTGAAGAAACTATATCTTCAATGTATATGTATTGTCATGGAAAGCTGTTTTTAAAATATTGTTGGATGAAAAACATAGGTTGTAAGAAAATAATATAATTTTCCAATGATTTTGCTTGTACACATACGTATTCATGCATTTATACACATATTCATACACACAGGGTTCCCAGGTGGCGCTAGTGGTAAAGAACCCTCCTGCCAATGCAGAAGATGTAAGAGACATAGGTTCTATCCCTGGGTGTGGAAGATGCCCTGGGCGAGGGCATGGCAACCCACTCCTGTATTTTTTCCTGGTGAATCCCGTGGACAGAGGAGCCTGGTGGGCTACAGTTCATAGAGTCACAAAGAGTTGGACATGACTGAGTGACTAAGCGCAGCACAGCACATTCATACACACGTATCTCAAAGGTTGTACACCAAAATATTATCTGAGAATCTGAGTTTTCATTCCTCTTTTTAGGACTTCCCTGGTGGTCCAGTGGTTAAGAATCCTCCTTCCAATGCAGGAGATGTGGGCTGGGTCCTTGGTCAGAGAACTAACATCCCACAAGTTGCTGAGAAACTAAGGTGACATGGCCACAACTTCTGAACCCAGGCTGCAACGAAGAACCAAGACAGCCAGAATAAAATAATAAATAAAATTTAAAAAAAATAATTTTTCTTTTTAGCTAATCAGTATTTTCTCATCATCTATATTATTGAACACATTTAATTGTGCAATGCAAAATTATATTAGAGAAATTTTCAAATGACAGAATCAGCTAATTCAAACTGGCTAAACCATATGTGTAGTATTTACTCTGTCATAATTAGAAACTAACACTCTCCTTAGAATACCTTCAGATTGGATGCAGTTTAACATTGAATGATGTCATTAAGGACCTGAGTTCTTTCTTTTTCTCTGCTCTGCCTTGTGATAGACATTACTAGAGCTCACGGTCATTTCCTGGAAACACTGGATATCAGATTTTCCCAGCCTGCTCACAGTTAAGTGAAGCCATGAGCTAGGTCTAGACCTGCACTGTCCAATAGAGAAGCCACTGCCCACATATGGCTACTGGGCTTCTGAAAGGTGGCTAGTCCAAATTAAGATGTGCTGAAAGTATAAAATATATATCAGATTTCAAAGACTTAGTACAAAGACAAAAAATTTTAAAAGTTCATTAATTATTTACATTAACTACATGTATTTTGAATAAACTCTGTTAAATAAAATGTATTATTAAAACTAACTTCATTTGTTTCTTTTTACTTTTTAAAATGTAGCTTCTAGAAAATTGGGTTTACATATGTTCACTAATCTATTTATTAGATGAGATATGAGAATGAGTTCTAATCTATGAGAATGATTGAAAAAAACAGCTAATAATATCAAGTACTGGCAAGGATGTACAGGAACTGGTGCTCTCATACACACTGCTGATGCTAACGTAAAATGAGGCAGACACTTTGGAAATCAGCTTGGAAGTTTCTTACAAAGGTAAACATGAAGTTACCATGTGACATAGCTATCTCACTCCTCTAAATATTTCCCAGGGAAATGAAAACCTATCATTTCACATAAAAACTTGTACTTAAATATTTTTATTAGCCACAGGACTGGAAAGGTCAGTTTTCATTCCAATCGCAAAGATAGGCAATGCCAAAGAATGTTAAAACTACCGCACAATTGTACTCATTTCACACACTAGCAAAGTAATGCTCAAAATTCTCCAAGCCAGGCTTCAGCAGTATGTGAACCATGAACTTCCAGATATTCAAGCTGGGTTTAGAAAAGGCAGAGGAACCAGGGATCAAATTGCCAACATCCGTTGGATTATTGAAAAAGCAAGAGAGTTCCAGAAAAACTTCTGCTTTATTGACTATCCCAAAGCCTTTGACTGTGTGGATCACAACAAACTGTGGAAAACTCTTGAAGAGATGGGAATACCATACCACCTTACCTGCCTCCTGAGAAATCTGTATGCAGGTCAAGAAGCAACAGTTAGAACTGGACATGGAACAACAGACTGGTTCCAAACTGGAAAAGGAGTATGTCAAGGCTGTCACCCTGCTTATTAAACTTATATGCAGAGTACATCATGCAAAATGTGGAGGTGGATGAAGCACAAAATGGAATCAAGATTGCCAGGAGAAATATCAGTAATATCAGATATGCAGATGATACCATCCTAATGGCAAAACGCGAAGAACTAAAGAGTCTCTTGATGAAAGTGAAGGAGAGTGAAATAGTTGGCTTAAAACTCAACATTCAATAAACCAAGATCATGGCATCCAGTCCCATCACTTCATGGAAAATTGATGGGGAAACGATGGAAACAGTGACAGACTTTATTTTGGGGGGCTCCAAAATCACTGCAGATGGTGACTATAGCCATGAAATTAAAAGACGCTTCCTCCTTGGAAGAAAAGCTATGACAAATTTAGACAGTATACTAAAAAGTGGAGACATTACTTTACCAACATAGATCTGTATAGTCAAAGCTACGGTTTTACAAGTAGTTATGTATGAATGTGAGAGTTGGACCATTAAGAAAGCTGACCGCCGAAGAATTGATGTTTTTGAGCTGTGGTGTTGGAGAAGACTCGAGAGTCTCTTGGACTGCAAGGAGTTCCAACCAGTCATTCCTAAAGGAAATCAGTCCTGAATATTCACTGAAAAAACTGATGCTGAAGCCAACACTCCAAAGCTTTGGCCACCTGATATGAAGAACTGACTCATTAGAAAAGAGTCTGATGCTGGGAAAGATTGAAAGTGAGAGAAGAGGACGACAGAGGATGAGATGGTTGGATGGCATCACTGACTCAATGGACATGAGTGGGCAAACTCTGGGAGATGGTGAAGGACGGGGAAGCCTGGTGTGCTGCAGTCCATGAGGTCACAAACAGTCGGACATGACTGAATGACTGAGCAACAACAACAAAACTATTCTCTAATTTCAAACAGACAATAAACAAATAAGTTTTAGAAAACAAACTTTACCTCCATATTTAGTAACAACAGCAATAACAATAAAGTTAGTCAAAATAATTACATATGTGGCTCAAGTTATGTTTCTATCAGACAGCACTGTTTTAGACAATAGGGTATGTTACTTTCAAGCCAAAGCAACTACAGAAATGCTCTCTTCCCTGCCTGAATGAAGGCTGAAACCTCTGATGGCAGCATCATTAGATCATGGAGCCTCTATAAGCCCAAGTCCTTGAATTACTCTTTGGAACCAAAGCCCTGCCAGTACTCATTGGATACCTACTGTAAGAAATAAACTTTATTTTGTTAAGCAATAACCTAACCTATTATGATGGATGCTGCTTTCCATTTTGTCAACTTCACCTTCCACTTGGCTCCTGATTTTAAGTACAAAATAACTGCCTGCAATTCTCAGAGCTACAAGCCTCTTAGTTCAATTTACAGAAAACTGATTCAGAACTATCTTCAAAAAAAGGAAGGAATTTGCTTTCTTGTGAATCCTCAGCAGACATTTTCTTATATTTCATTGGTTCACATTCACTCCCATGCTCACCCCTGAGTCAACATATTTAACAAGTATGGGATTTCATCAACTAGCTCAGACCTGAGTCATAGACAAGCTCCACTCCTACAGTCAGGAGTCAAGTTCTCAAAATAGGGAAATGGATTTGTTACCCAAACCAAGATACTTTAGAAAGTGATAAAGAATATATTCATAATTATTCCAGAAGCACAGACACAAACCAGAGATCCCAAAGTACATGGCTTCCTGAGGAAGATGTGGATGCCGGAATGAAAAGTTGGTAGTAGTAAGAGAAAGTGGAATGGTTACTGGGGCAATAACCACTATAACTATGCTAAAAAAATATTTTTAATCACACACCTACTGTCTTAGTCCATTCAGGTTGTTATAATAAAATACCATAGACTGGGGAGCTTATAAACAATAGAAACTTATTGTTCACAATTCTGGAGGCTTTGAAATCCAAGATGAAGATGCAGGCATATTTGGTGTCTGGTCACCCTGCTTATTTAACTTATATGCAGAGTACATCATGAGAAACGCTGGGTTGGAAGAAGCACAAGCTGGAATCAAGATTGCCAGGAGAAATATCAATAACCTCAGATATGCAGATGACACCACCCTTATGGCAGAAAGTGGAGAAGAACTAAAGAGCCTCTTGATGAAAGTGAGAGAAGAGAGTGAAAAAGTTGGCTTAAAGCTCAACATTCAGAAAACTAAGATGGCATCCGGTCCCATCACTTCATGGGAAACAGATGGGGAAACAGTGGAAACAGTGTCAGACTTTATTTTTGGGGGCTCCAAAATCACTGCTGATGGAGATTGCAGCCATGAAATTAAAAGACACTTTCTCCTTGGAAGGAAAGTTATAGCCAACCTAGACAGCATATTAAAAAGCAAAGACATTACTTCGCCAACAAAGTCCGTCTAGTCAAGGCTATGGTTTTTCCAGTGGTCATGTATGGATGTGAGAGTTGGATGGTGAAGAAAGCTGAGCGCCGAAGAATTGATGCTTTTGAACTGTGGTGTTGGAGAAGACTCTTGAGAGTCCCTTGGACTGCAAGGAGATTCAACCAGTCCATCCTAAAGGAGATCAGTCCTGGGTGTTCATTGCAAGGACTGATGTTTAACCTGAAACTCCAATACTTTCGCCACCTCATGTGAAGAGTTGACTCATTGGAAAAGACCCTGATGCTGGGAAGGATTGGGGGCAGGAGGAGAAGGGGACGACAGAGGATGAGATGGCTGGATGGCATCACCGACTCGATGGACATGAGTTTGGGTAAACTCCAGGAGTTGGTGATAGACAGGGAGGCCTGGCGTGCTGCGATTCATGGGGTCACAAAGAGTCGGACACGACTGAGCAACTGAACTGAACTGAACTGAGAGCTTCCTACTTCACGGGTGGTTGTCTTCTGGCTGTAAACTCACACAGGAGAAAGGAAAGGAAGCTCTCTGGAGCCTGTTTTATAAGGACACTAATACCATTTGTGATGGTTTCACTCTCATGACCTTCTTGCCTGCTTGCTCAGTTGCTTCTGTCGTGTCTGACTCTGCAACACCATGGAACGTAGCCCTCCAGGCTCTCCTGTCCATAGGATTTCCCAGCAAGAATACTGGAGTGAGTTGTCATGCCCTTCTCCAGGGGATCTTCCCAACCCAGAGACTGAACATTCCTCTCCTGTGTCTCCAGCATTGTAGGCAGATTCTTTATCAGTTGAACCACCAGGGGAGCCCCCTCATGACCCAATCATGTCCCAAAGGCCCCACCTCCAAATACCATCACTTTGGGTAGGTTGCAACATATGAATTGGGGTGAGGGTAGGGAATGGAACACCAGCATTCCATCAATAGCACATACAAAGAAAGTAAGTCCACGAGGCAGTAAAGACCAGATATATTCTCTATTAGAGAAAACTCCGCCAACTGCCAAACTTGCTCCTGAAGTTGGCTTGTTTTCAAGGTATTCTTTCTGAGGTAACACAAGTAGGAATCAGTGTTATGTGAACTCAGATCTCCTGATGTGTGCTGGGCTTCCCCATCCTCAACACCAAGGCTTTTTAACGACCTCAAAGCAGAAATGACAAAGAACAACATTTTCCACATTTTCAGAAGTAAACTCATTGTTTTGATTATTTTGAGATCATTTTCAGTGCAATCTGAAGATACTGACCTTTGCAAAGTGAGAGAAGAGAAATGGTGTTATCTCACTGAGCCCAGGGAGTAACACCTAGGATGCAGTCTAAGTTCTGAGACCATCTAGTTGACTGACTTCATATAAAGTCATTAATAGGTCTTCTTCTAAGTCCTCATCTGTAAAAGGGAGATAGCAATACTTGCAATCTACTTATCAAACTGGTTGTTTGGGGGCTCAAATTAAGAAAATAGATACAAAAATCTTTTGAAACTTGAAGACCACTATACAAGTGTAAAGTATTATTATTAAGAACTTTCAGCTAGGTCATGCATTTTTCTGTGGGAGGCAGTTTAAAGGTTATGAATAATCACCTTGTAATAATTGGATATGTAAATGTTCCCAGAGGTCTTTTTCAGCAGGCTATTCAGATAAATCAAAACTGATGATGATGTCAATGATGATAATGATGATATTTCTTTAATAATGAATAAGAAGCAGGAAGCAAAGATAATGGTCTCATACGTTGATCCATGGAAAACAAAGTACCTTTCAGTGTCTTTATTTTTTGAAGATTTCCAATGATGATATAACTGGAGCTGCAACTTTCACTATCACTCTGAGTCTGGTATGTTTGCTCATACTAATCCATTAGCATTTAATATTGTTGTTTTTATCTCTTATCTTATAAGCATCTAGCAACAGCTGAACTGCAATAAATCTGGCTTCAGTGCCCCTGGAGTGATTCAATCTTAAAACGATTGTGGATTTTGAAAAGACAGGGGAAAACTGACCATGGATTCTCATGGGAGTCCACTGGCAGACAGGCAATCCTGAACCTGCTGTCATTTTTAAGAGGTTATAAAGTTGAGAAATATTTCCCCTGTGGGCACAAGAAGAAAAGAATGTGGGAAAGCAGACAGTGAAGAGCCATGACCCTGTGTCCCTTCATACCTTGTATAGAACCAAAAAAGTACAGAATTTGCAAGTGCCTCTGAGATGAGAGAAATGTTGGTATCTTTTTGATTTGGCTCGCTCTTATCAACTTGAGCATCCTTCTTCAACATCCACCATCATGCTTCTTCTCGACAAAATGTATCAGCATGAGACTTCCTGGGTGGTCCAGTGGCTCAGACATTGTGCTCCCAATTCAAGGGGCTGGGTTCCATCCCTGATCAGGGAACCAAATCCTACATGCTGCAACTAAGAGCTCACATGCAGCAGCAAAGTTAGTGTGTCACAACCAAGACCCAGTACAGTCAAATAAATTTTAAAAAGATGTCCCAAAACAAATCAGTATGAACCTGAACAAAGATGTCAAAGATGTATTAATCATGGCATTGGTACAGAAAATTTAACTTACAATGAAGCAAGACCAAAGCTTTTAATAAAATGTAAAGATATGCAATTGTATTAATCTACATAAATATGGTAGTCAAAGGAACTTGTTACAAAGGCCCACTCAAATAAGTAAAGGGAAAGAACTGCTGTAAAAATGCAGTTAATTATATAGACATCCAAGGACAAAACAAAGTTTATGCATTTATATTCCTCCACGATCTAGCATGGCTAGAACATTATGATTTTTCTGTGTTCTTCCCTCATAGATAAAAATGCCCCCCAAAGTTTCCTACTCTGATTGTCTAAAATTTATTTGAAAAGAAAGAGGGGAGTTGTTTTGATCCACAACTATATTTATAAATCCTCTTGTAGTCTGAATATATTAAAAGAATTGAAGTTTTGAACTAAAAGTTGTTTATATGATGCTACTTTATGTACGCCACCAAAAATAACCTGAGTTGTTTTCATTTTTAGTATAAATTTAGCACTTCTGTAAGTGGCTACCTATATATTTTAAAAACAAAATAACACTCTGATGAATAGTCACATTAATTAGTGTTATTCATGGCATAAATCACTACATCCTAGTAATACCCTTCTAACTTGAGCAGTTACAGAGGACCCCTGCTAGCCTGCCTGCTCAGTGCCCAGCAACTGGAAGGAATCCTGCCTATGTGCTTTTATCCACAGAGCTCTTTAGTTCTGGGTCTCTGAGAAAAGAACCACAGCTTGAAACAGAAATATAAAGATGAACAAACAAAATATCTGACCCTAGAGTTAAAAGCATCATGCAAGTAAATTTTTGAAAAGATTAAATTCACATCCTCAAGGTTATTAAAAAGGACAGTATTTTTGTAAAACAAGCTCTGGAGTCTATGGGGGGAAAAAGAGCAATTAAGAACAGAAAAGAGTTTTTAGAAAATAAACATAAAATTTCCAAAATAAGAAAAACTTAATAGAATTTCTGAATAATAAAACATACATAGCTGAAGACTTTAATTGGTAGCCTAGAAGATAAAACTGAGGACATTTTAAAAATTTAGAGCAATAAAATATGATATAACTTCAGGAGACCCAGTATCTGTTTAGTAAGAGTTCTCAATGGAGGAAACAGAAAACATAAGGAAAGAAGCAAAGAAACAGTAGTTACTCAGGCTGGACACAGAGTCTCCCTTTCCCAACTGATTAGTGACATAAAGGGCTAATGTGGACAGGGTCTTGGGACTGGGAAGGGAAATGAAACAGTGGCCTACTTGGGGTTTAGTGTTCTACAGACAGTTTGTTTGGCCTAGTTAAGGCAGCTTCTGTAGAGCATCTTTACAAAGCTGAAAAGACTCAAAGTCAGTCATCCGAGGAGAAGGCCTGTCACCCTGGTGGAAACGGAAGAGACACATATTGATTTTGTATCCAGTGGTTTGAGCCTATGGCTCCAAACAAGGGAACCCTCTAGTTCTACCATTGCAGAGCACTCTTAGGAGGAGTTGTACCACTGGTCTGACTTGCCCTGTTTTTTGTGAGTGAAGAAGGGCCACTACCACCCACTACACACACACACACCAAAGTGAAGAATGCTGACCGTGTGTCAAGTTTGCACTTACTGATGCCTCACTAGAAAAGCTTCCTTCTTAGCTCTCATATCCTTCCCACCACTGACTGAGAGATCCCAACAAGCTGGCTTCCACATGCACTGTTATGGGAAAGCAAAGAAGGATCTCCGCTTATGTCAGGGGATCAGCTGCTTAAAGGAGGAAGAACAGGGCAAAAAAAAAAAAAAAATCAACCATAAAACAAAAAACTAGGACAGATGTCTCCCATGAGGCAGATTTAGATAGAGAGAAAATACAGTTAAGAAAAGTACTATGTAAATCAGTAGCATACAAAAAGATTGCTAAATGAAGATTCAGAAAACCAAAACTATTTGGAAAAGATTTTTTTTTTAAATCCTAGTACTTGAATTTTAAAATTCATTAGAGGAACACCAAAATAGAGTGGATACTTTTGAAAACAAAATTAAAAGTACGAAAGGTCAGATAGAAGAATTGTATTACAATGAAGCCCCATAACGGAAAGGTTGAAGGTCCCGAGTAAAAAGACGTGGAAAACAGATCCAAAATAATGGCCATTCCAAGAGATAAAGAGAGAATATACAAAGGCCAAGTTTGAAAAGAGAACTGAAGAAAGATTGTTTTTCAGATTAAATGTGCCAAGCATAATTAATTTTCAAGTAAGATGAATTTTGACAAAATCTGAAAAAACTATGAATTCCAAGGATAAAAAGAAAATATAATTCCAGACATTAATATACATATACATACATACACACACACACACATAGACACACATACACAGATTAACCTACGGAAGAACATCACAATGGACTCCTCATATGCAACTCTGGAAGATAGGGAAAAATATTTCTAAGAAGTAAGATTCAAGAATTCTTTACCAGCCTAGGTATCATTCCCATGGAAGAACAAGAGAATAAATTTTACATGATCTCAAAATATACTACCTTTATATCCCCCCTAGGCAACAAAGAAGCAAAGAGAAAACTAATTCAGGACAAAGAATCTCAAATTAGTAAAAGACTGAGTGTACAAGGCTTCCCTGATAGCTCCTTTGGCCACAAATCCGCCCGCAATGCAGTAGACCCTGGTTCGATTTATGGGTTGGGAAGATCCACTGGAGAAGGGAAAGGCTGCCCACTCCAGTATTCTTGGGCTTCCTTTGTGGCTCAGCTGGTAAAGAATCCGCCTGCAATGTGGGAGACCTGGGTTTGATCCCTGGATTGGGAAGATCCCCTGGAGAAGGGAAAGGCTACCCATGCCAGTATTCTGGCCTGGAGAATTCCATGGACTGTACAGTCCATGGGGTCCCAAAGAGTCGGACACGACTGAGCCACTTTCACTTTCATTTTCATGAGAAACAATGTAAGCAAAAAAGAATCCTTGTTTTTAAAAACTGCTTAAAAAAAATTAAAATTAAAACGATGATAATGCAATTTTTGAAGAATAAAATTTATGTTGAATGAGGATTATAAAAAGTGGAAGGGCATAATTCAAGGAAAAGTAAACAACAGTTTACAACTAGAATGTCAATAATGTCTGGAAATTAGGGTTAAAGAATGCTGTTTTGAAATAAAAGTTTATTAGAAGATGATGGTGGAGGGGGAAGAGGAAGTAGGGAAAAACAGTGGTGAAGGCCACTGATCTATTTTAATTTGGGAATGTTAAAAAGAGACCCAGAGCAGAATTTTGAATTATTGTTGGGAGTGAGAGGCAGGAGGGATAAAAGAGTATATATAGGAAAAAGGAACAGAACTAGGTTTCTTTCTTAACCCCTCTTGCTTTTCAAGCACAGAGAACAGTTATAATCATTGTCCATGTGTGAGGCCATAAATAAAACCTTAATAAATTCAAGGGAAAAAATCATATATAACATAGTCTCTAACAACCACGATAAAAGCAAGCATAACAAGAAAAGAATAATTTTTATTTTAAATATGTACAGTTAGAGATTTAGAAGCACTCTTTTAAATAACTTGGTTTAAAGAAGATATCAAAACCAAACTTACAAACTATAGAAAAATGAATGACAAAGAAAATTGCTTATCAAAGCATAAGTGATCTAGTTTAATATGGTATATGATATCCAAAGCAAGAAATAAGCTTATAGCTTAAAATAATTTATCAAAGTTAAGAGAGACTGAAAACAAAGAAAGCCAAAATTTTAACTCAGAAACAAGAAAAAATGATGAATTAAGTGCAGAGACATTAAAGAAATACATTAATAAACACAAAATTAATTAAATACAAAACAAACACTAAGTGCATATCAATAAAACCAAAAGCATATAAGTTTTGGGGGAAAACTAATAAAATAGCTAAACTTTGCAACTAGAGAAAAAGAGAGAAGTTCATTGATCAGGTTAGCCTTGGTGTCCTTGAAGAGCTTGGTGGTGGTTATTCTCTGCAAGCCAGTATGAGAAAAGCTGCCGTCTAACCGGACTCAATGAATTCACTGAGGATGATGGAATGCTAGGGTGACAGGGAGCAAGTGATAGCACTTAATCCTCAAAGACAAGGCATCTGTGGTTACTGTAATGAAAACAGAGTCAAAGTAGTCATGAGGCTATTTAAACCAGCTTAGAGCTTTTGTGTTGGTGAATTGATCATAGCGCCCTTAGGACTGAAATAGAGAGGCAGTGAACAAGTCTTTCTTCATGTATGTAAGTGAAAGAGCTTAGACTTAATGTTTAAAAAGTCTAATTTAACCACCACAGTAGAGAATTGTGAATCCTTATTCAATTCCCAGGCTCAAAGTCCCCTGAATATGAATAAAGAGGAGGCTGGTGTTCTCTTGAGGAAGGACCTTACTAATCTACCAAAAATGTATATGGTATATCTTCCTTCTAGACTACCAAATAAACTTGGTGTCATTTAGCAGGGAGACTGCGCACAGGGGACACACAATACAGTGAAGCCATAGGATAACAGTTACAGACATTCTCACTGCAAAAGGGAGAACATGGAAGAAAAAGAGTCACTGGTCTCAAGCAATTTCAAAATCCAACTGGCCAAACTTTGTTTGGTTTCAAAGGCTGGGAATAATCCTCTGTAACTCCTGGCTCTGACCTCTGGCCCCAATGCCTTACCCTTAAAGTCATCCTTTTTTTCCTGAAGGGTAGAATATATTTGCAGATGAGTAGTTTATCATGTTTCCTGTCTGTGGAATTCGAGGGGACCAACAACCTTTTTTCATTTCATCCTGTTGCTTGTCCTTTCTAGTCTAAGTTGTCAGTTTTTCTGCTGATACAACATTCTTGTCAGTCTCCTATATATGTCATGGAAATGCAGGCCATTAAACACTAGGCTCCTCTACAGTAATCACATCTTTTTCTGACTTCTGCTGAGATGGCTGAGGAGATCCATGAATCATGTGCTTCATCCCTTCAAATTCGCTCTGCATGAATGAATATACTGATCATTTGATTCTTCCAAAGTACTAGCAAAAGATATCCAGACACATCCTTGGTTTTCTCTTTGTGTGTGTATGCACTCAGTCACTCAGTTGTGTCCAGCTCTTTGCAACCCTATGGACTACAGCCTGCTAGGCTCCTCTGTCCATGAAATTTTCCAGGCAAGAATATTGGAATGAGTTGCCCTTTCCTGCTCCAGGGGATCTTTTCGACCCATAGATCAAACCCACATCTTTTGCTTTGGCAGGAGGATTCTTTACCACTGCGCCACTTTAGAGCATACTTTTCTGGCAATGACTCTCCAAATTTAAGCATTTTTGTGTTTATTTTTGTAGTCTGGATAGGCTAAGGATTTTCTAAATCATCAAATTCTGGTTTCTTTTTGCTTAATAATTCTTCTCTTAATTCATCTCTTTCTTCTCTCCTTTTACTATAATCAACAAGAAGAAACCATGTTCCACCTCAATGCTTTGCAGTACTCAATCCCTGATATCAAAATATGTATTGGTTTCCTATGGCTGCTGTAACAAATTACCACTATGTGGTGGCTTACAGCAACATATACTTTTTTTTAAAAAAAGCATATATTTATTCTTTACCATATATATAATAGGAATATATACATACATATGTATGTATGCTCAGTCATGTCCGACTCTTTCATGACCTCATGGGTTGTAGCCCGTGAGGAATTCTCTAGGCAATTCAGTCCATGGAATTCTCTAGGCAAGAACACTGGAGTGGGTTGCCATTTCCAACTCCAGGGGATCTTTCTGACCCAGGAATCGAACCCATGTCTCCTGCATTGGCAGGTGGATTCTTTACCACTGCACCACCTGGGGAGCCACCTGGAGAGCCGATACGTATGTATACATACATATACAGTATACATATGTATATATACATACACATACATTGTTTTTGAGTCACTAAGTTGTATCTGACTCTTTAGCAACATATACTTTTTTTCTTATACTTCTGGAGGTCAGAAGTCTGAAATCTACTTCTCTGGGCCAAAATCAGAGTCTGCAGAGTCACACTCACTCTGGAGGCTCAAAGGGTGACTCTTTCCATTTCTTTCTTGGCATCTAGGGCTGTATTTCTTGCATTCCTTGGCTCATGGCTCCTCAGCCATCTGCAAAGCCAGCTGGGTAGCATCTTGCTTCAGTCATCACATTGCCTTCTGTCTTCATAATCAAATTTCCCTCTGTCTTCTCTCCTTTAAGGAAATTTGGGATTACATTCAGAATCTACCTGGATAACCCAAGATAACCACCCTATCTCAAAATCCTTATCTTAATCACATCTGCAAAGCCTCTGTTGCCATATATGGGTAAAATTCACAGGTTCCCAGGATTAGACTGTTGATATCTTTGGGGGTCATTATTCAACTTACCACATTGGGTACTTTGTTTTTCTTTTTTTTTTATTGGAGTATAATTGCTTTACAATGTTGTGCTAGTTTCTGCTGTACAATGAAATAAGTCCGCTATATGTATACACATATCCCCTCCCTCTTGGACCTCCTTCCCACTCCCCCAAATCCCACCCTTTTAGGTCATCACAGAGCACCCAACAAGGTAATATTCACAATGTTTAGCACTTTTTCTTTTTTTTTAGCAAAAAAGGAAGCACCCTATACTATACTGAAGAGTTTAGGGTAGGGATGAATTGAGAGAGTAGCATTGAAACATATACATTACCATATGTAAAATAGATAGCTAATGGGAAGTTGCTGTATAACACACAGAGCTCAACACGGAGGGCTCTGTGACAACTTAGAGGGTAGGATGGGGTGGGGGGTGTGAGAGAGGTTCAAGAGGGAGGGGCCATGTGTATATTTATGGCTGATTTGTGTCGTTGTATGGCAAAAGACAACACAGATTGTAAAGCAATTATCCTCCAATTAAAAGTAAATTTTAAAAAGAGTGTAAGGTACTTTCTTTTTTTTATTTGATGCTAAACATTGTGAATATTACCTTGTTGGGTGCTGGATATTTCTGTGTTTGAATACAAAGTTTAGTTACCTGGAAACAGTTTGATTCTTTCAGGCTTGCTTTTAAACTTTGTGAAATGAGATACAAAAAAAAGCTCTAGCCAATGTCTAATTTGGCTCCAATAATTTCCTGAATTCTCTGCCCAATACCCTGTGAATTACAAGATCTTTCATTCTGGCTGGTGAGAACATGATGTATTTCTGGCCCCATGTGAGCACCCAGGATTTTTCCCTTTACCCCTGGGGGATAGAATTCTATCCCCAGCCTCAGGCACTTCCCTCATACACATGTAATTATCAGTACCCAGCAGAGGAACAACTAAAACAGAAAATCAGAAGATCTTCAGAACTCTCTTGACAGTCTCTGATCCTTTATACTCTGCCCTAGGAACTCTTGCTTGTCCTCACAAGATTCTCAACATTTTCTCCTCAACTCAGGAAGACTGTTAGGCTCTGCTGGGTCTCCTCCTCCTTGTGCAGTGGCCTGGAAACCTTCTGCAGGCAGTGAAAGAGGCAATCACAAAGCTCATCTCCTGTTTCTCCTCTCAGGGATCACCGACTGGCACAGCCTGATGTCTGATGCCTGAAGACTGTTGTTTCATGTATTTGATTCAGTTTTCTAGTTATTTCAAGCATGAGGGTATTTCAGGTCCCTGTTACTCCATCTTTGCCAAAAGCAGAAGTTCTTAAATTTTATGAGACATCCATAGGCAAAATAATGAACCTAGACCCTACCTTACACTACATACAGAAATTAACTTGAAATGAATTATATACACAAACTTAAAAGTTAATATTATAAAATTCCTAGGAGAAACCATAGGGAGAAAATTTTTGTGTCATTGGGTTAGGTAAAGATTTTTAAACAGATCACAAAAAACACAACCTATTTTTAACTGATAAATTTAACACCATCAAATTTAAACTTCTGCTTTTGGAAAAACTCTGTTTAAGAAAACAAAAAGGTATACTGGGAGAAAACACTTACAAACACATATCTGATTAATAAATGGAATACATAATATATACAGACATCTTACAACTCAGTAGTAAGAAATAGATATTTCAATTTAAAAACTGGACAAAAGATTCAAATAAATACTTCACCAGAAAGGATATATGGATGTCAAATGAGTACATTAAAATATGCTAAACATTATTTGTCTTTCAGGAAATACAAAACAAACCACAATGAAATACCACTACACACTTACCAGAATGACTAAAATTAAAGCCTGAAAATACCAAGTATTAAGAGAACATAGGCTCACTGGAGACCTCACATGTATTGCCTTTGGGAATATAAAATGTTTCTGCCACTTTGGAAGTGTTTCAGTTTCTTTTAAGTCAAATATTCTCATAATGGGGCTTCCCTGGTGGCTCAGTGGTAAAGAATCAGCCAGCCAATGCAGGAGACATGGGTTCAATCCCTGGGTCAAGAAGATCCCCTGCAGAAGGAAACAGCAACCCACTCCAGTATTCTTGCCTAGGAAATCCATGGACAGAAGAGCCTGGTGGGCTATAATCCATGGGATTGCAAAAGAGTAGGACACAGTTTAGCAACTAAAATGGCAACAAATCTATAAATCTACAACAATACTCTTAATGAATAATCCAAAAATCTCATTTCACAATTTCCCACGAAAATTAAAAACATGTCCACACAAACCTTACACAAATATGGTGCAGCCATAAATGGAGTATTACTTAACAATAAAAAGGTATAAATTATCTTTACATTCAACCATGTAAATAAATGTCAAAATCATTGTGTTAAAAGAAAGAGTCCAGACACAGGGACTTCCCTGGTGGTCCAGTGGTTAAGACTTCGAGCTCCCAAGGCAGGGGGCCCGGGTTCAATTCCTGGTCAGGGAACTAGATCCCACATGCTGAAACTAAAAGTTCCTGCATGCTGCAGTGAAGATCCCACATGCTGCAACTAAGATCCAACACAGCCAAATAAATAAATTAAAATAAATATTAAAAAAAAAAAAGAAAGGGTCCAGACACAGAATACTATACACTGTAAGACTCCATTTAAATGATACTACAGAAAAGCAAATCTATAGGGACAGTCCACAGACCAGGAGCTAGGCTGGGATAAAGGGACTGATTGCCAAGGAGCATGAAGGAATTTGTTTGGATAATGTAAATATCTTGTATCTTAATTACCTGTCAAAACTCATTGAGATATACTGTAAAAGTGTGAATTTTACTAAATATAAATTATACCTCAATAAAATTGCTTAAAAGATGTCTAGTCATAGAAAACCAAATATACAGTATGATCCCATTTCTTTGAAGAAAAATGTTTACATTTTAAATGTTGATGTGTTCACATATTTAAACACACACACATATAGACCTATAGAAAGACCTAGAAAAATATACACTACATTTTCTTAGTGCCTGAAGCTGGAAATGGAAGTGGGATTGTGGGCTGTCAAAGATGGGATTCTATGGAAGCTGAATCTGATACAGATTTGGCAAGTGGGTGACTGCAGCCAAGAAATTAAAAGCTGCTTGCTCCTTAGAAGAAAAGCTATGACAATCCTAGGCAATGTATTAAAAAGCAGAGACATCACTTTGCCGACCAAGGTCCATTTAGTCCAAGCTATGGTTTTTCCAGTAGCCATGTATGGATGTGAGAGTTGGACTATAAAGAAGGCTGAGCACTGAAGAACTGATGCTTTTGAACTGTGGTATTGGAGAAGACTCTTGAGAGTCCCTTGGATAGCAAAGAGATCCAACCAATCCATCCTAAAGGAAATCAGTCCTGAATATTCATTGGAAGGACTGATGCTGAAGCTGAAACTCCAATACTTTGGCCACCTGATGCAAAGAGCTGACTCAATGGAAAAGACCCTGAAGCTGGGAAAGATTGAGGGCAGGAAAAGGGGGCAATAGAGGATGAGATGTTTGGATGGCATCATCGACTCAATGGACATGAGTTTGAGCAAACTCCTGAGAGATGGTGAAGGAAAGGGAAGCCTTGCGTGCTGCAGTCCATGGGGTCACAAAGAGTCAGACACGACTGAGCAACTGGGCAACAACAAACCATATACTGTGCTCTCCATCTGGAAAGCTCTGTTGTCTGATTATATGTGATCTCCCCAGTGTCAACAGGGATGAGCTGAGAAATGCAACAGTAATAGATGGCCTGAGGATCCAGGCTACCTGCTCATGCAGCTTGCTTATGTCCTTAGTCCTGCTCACACTTGACCCCAGATATACCATATTCCTCTAACAATGGATTGCTACTGAGCCTGCCCTGGTTTACAGTTGAGTGGATCTGATAGAATCCAGTTCCAAGTACATAGTCACTTGGTATCTCTAAGTCAGATGCTCCATCTCTACCAGAGCCCAGGAGCACAGCAGGAATTGTTTTTCAAAAAGCATATGATTATCTGCCAAGAAGGCATAGTCTAGCTCCAGAAGCCTGATTCCACCACAATAGTTTGCCATGAACCCCACACAGCATCACTTCATTCATATACCGAATATACTAGAGTCTGCCGGTTCATTCAGGCCAAGCAGCAGAGCTGCTAACATTGTAGGGGCCTGCTGCAGAACCCTTTCTTGTTCTGCACCCCATAAAATGATGGCAGCCTTCTGGGATGCTCAGTATATGGATTGGAGTAGCATTCCCACATTAGAATGTGTTGTTCAGTCACTCAGTTGTGTCCGACTCTTTGAGACCTCACGGAATGCAGCATACCAGGCATTCCTGTCCTTTACTATGTCCCAAACTTTGCTCTAACTCATGTCCATTGGGTCAGTGATGTCATCCAACCATCTCATTCTCTATCGCCTCCTTTTCCTGCCTTCAATCTTTCCCAGCATCAGGGTCTTTTTCCAGTGAGTCAGCTCTTCACATCAGGTGGCCAAAGTATTAGAGCTTCAACTTCAGCATCAGTCCTTCCAGTGAATATTCAGGCTTGATTTCTTTTAAGGTTGACTGGTTTGAGCTCTTTCCTGTCTAAGTGATCCTCCTCCAGCATCACAGTTCAAAAGCATCAGTTCTTCAGCACTCAGCTCAGAATGCACAGTCTTCTAAATCCAAAAAGGCCTACCAGGCGTTGTATTTTCTTTTTCATGAAGGAAGTTGCAAGATGTGATAGTTCGTCTTTTATTTTGAAGGGACATCCTGACACACTCACAACTACTGAACAGCTGAAAATTTTTCCAGTGTGATAGACCTTTGAACCTTTGTAGGGTTTACCTTCCACCCTTAGGTACATAGATATCTTGCCAAGGCCTCCAGGATGCTGGCCACTTTTGGTCCCCTGATACTACTGGAATAATATGTTTGATGTAGTGGCTCAATGTGTTATTTGGGGGGATATCCACATGGTCCAGACCTCTTCAGATTATATTACGATAGACTATCCTATGACATAAGGTAGTAGATTTAAAGTAGTCCTGGGAAAAACTGTAAATATCTATTGTTGCCCATTCCATGTTGAGAGGTTTTGTTGGTTTTTTTTTCTGATTGGAATGGAAAAGACAGCAACTGCCAACTCAGGGGCCACAATCCATGTACTTGAGGCCACATTAATCTGCTAGCAAATTAACACTTTACACAGGGGCCGCAAGTGGGGCTACTACTTGGAGGGAGTTTGCAGTGGCCTAATGTGATCCTCTAGGATTTATCTGGCACCTGTAGTGGCTAGACTTGCAAATTAAATGGATGAGTATCAGTGTATGTACTCTATTGCTTTACATTTCCTATTGCTTTTGTAACAAATTCCACACACTGAAACAACAAAAATTTATTACCTTATGGTTCTAGAGGTCAAAGTCTAAAATGGGTCTCACTGGGCTAAATCAAGGTTAGTATTCCTTCTGGAATCCACTGAATTGCCTTTTCCAGCTTCTAAAATTTGCCCATATTTCCTTGGTTTGTGGGCCCCATTCATCCTCACAGCCAGCAATAGCTGGTCAAGTCTTTCTCATGGTGCATCACTCTGACACCTTGTCTCTTCTCTTACTTCCACATTTAAAGTAAACTGATTAGCAACCTTAATTCCATCTGAAACTTTATGTATTTTTTTTACTTTTAAAATTTTATTTATTTTTAATTGAGGGATAATTGCTTTACAATACTGTGCTGGTTCCTGCCATCAGTTCAGTTCAGTCACTCAGTCGTGTCTGACACTTTGCAACTCCATGGACTGCCTCAAGCCAGGCTTCCCTGTCCATCACCAGCTCCTGGAGCTTGCTCAAACTCATGTCCATCGAGTCGGTGATGTCATCCAGCCATCTCATCCTCTGTCATCCCCTTCTCCTCCCGCCTTCAATCTTTCCCAGCATCAGGGTCTTTTCAAAGGATTCAGTTCTTCGCATGAGGTGGCCAAAGTATTGGAGTTTCAGCTTCAGCATCAGTCCTTGCAATGAATATTCAGGACTGATCTCCTTCAGGATGGACTGGTTGGATCTCCTTGCAGTCCAAGGGACTCTCAAGAGTCTTTCTCCAACACCACAGTTCAAAAGCATCAATTATTTGGCGCTCAGCTTTCTTTTAGGTTTTTGCCATACATCAACATGAATCAGCCATGTCTCCTTCCTCTTGAACATCGCTCCCAGCTCCCACCTCCCATCCCATCCCACCCCTCTAGGTTATCACAGAACATGGGTTTGAGCTCCCTGAGTCATATAGCACATTCCCACTGGAAATCTATCTTACATATGGTAATGTATATGTTTCCATGCAACTATCTCCACCATCTGGAACTTCTTAAAAAAAAATTTTATTTATTCATTTATTTTTGGTTTTTGGCTGTGCTTCAGTAATTATGGCACACGGGCTTAGTTGCTCTGTAGAATATAGAATCTTCCTAGACCAGATATCAAACCCAGGTGCCCTGCATTGGCAGGCAGACTTCCAACCACTGGACACCAGGGAAGTCCCATCTGCAACTTTAATTCTCCCTGACATATAGCATAACACTCATAAGTTCCAGGGATTAGAACCTGGACATCTTTGCAGGGACTATTATTATTCCCACAACTCTTCTTTTCTGAGAGTACATTTACTTGGGTAAATGACAGCATCTCTTTGGAGAAGAGATGGCAGAATTATTACTACGATCATTGTCATCATGTTGCAGGGGCTTTCTTCCTGTGGATCCAGCTTCCTCTTCATTCAATATACGCCAGGTCTAAAAATTGGTTCAGATCTGTATCTGAGCAAAGTACCGTGAGTTTTTATTGAGGCAATGCTCTCCATCTTCTGATCATTTATCCTTTTTTCTAAAAAGACTTTTTGATGTGGACCATTTTTAAAGTCTTTATTTAATTTCTTACAACATTGCTTCTGCCTGTGTTTTGGTTTCTTTGGCCCCAAGGCACGTGGGATCTTTGCTCCCAGACCAGGGATTGAACCCACACACCCTGCATTGGAAGGTAAAGTCTTAACTACTGGACCACCAGGGAAGTTTCTGATCATTTATCCTTGATTTGTTATGATGGTACTCACTGAGTAGTACATATTTTGGCTCTCATCTATTTTGCCCTTGGGGTCACTTGTTGGATTACCCTTTTACAAAACTCTCAAGTCAGTTCCCCTTGGCTGTCATTCCAGGCCTGTAGTTCATTACAGTAATTGTATCCACCTGGCTTCTAGCAGTTAAGTGCTGCCACCTGGCCTACACTGTTTCCGGTTCTTAGCACCCTTTCTGGTTCTTATCAACCTAGAACTATAACAATCTCCCCTCCCATTAAAATCGCCTCTTCCATACAAAGGACAGGCTAATCATGATTAGTGATGCTGGTACCCTCACACCAGCACTTTCCATATGGCCTTGGTGGGTGGTATGTTCTCTAGGTACACCTCTGGAACATGATGCTCTAGTGGGTCTTCTGGTTTCATAACAGGTACCCACTTCAGCATTCCAAGTTCCTTGGGCCTTTTGATCCCTTCCTCCACTGTCTCACTCAGAAATTCTGGCATTTTAAGTTCATATAATTTATGAGCCATCACTTTTTCTATGCTCCTAGAAGTCATTCCAGTAGCACGTCCATACCATCTCCTGGGGACTTTGCCAGGGCATTAAATCCTGTATCTCAGGCACATGCTCTGAAATCAATACTTTCCACTGTTCAATCTTTTGTCCCTGCCCCTTGATCATGCACCCTAAGATGCAGTCTCAGAGTAGCAGTTCCTACAGGTACATGCTGGCAAGATTTATAGCTACCATATGACCATGGGGAAATTAAAGGGCTGATGGGTAGATTCTAAGTTTTTATTCTGGGTATTACTGCAGTTGAACACAGTAAGTATGTATTCATATATAACTTGAATTATTTAAAGATTATTTTTAAACAGTTTCTTAAATAATAATAAAAGTTTTTTTCTTTGAGCCAAGGAACAACAGAATCTTTAGTTTTACCCAAGCAGTAATAATGAAAAGGGAAACACTTAAAATCATTCAGGTAAGATTTCTCATCTCCAGAAATAAATTTATTTTAGAAACATAGTCCTAAATGGTCAAGACTCAGATGGCTTTAAACTTTTTATCTTCTTCATAGGATGCAAAGATACTGTAATACTTTCTATAGAGTTCTAAAGGAAAGGAATTTTGAATATGAATTTTTATATAAAATTTTATGTAAAGGCAAATCATCATGGAAATGTGAAAGCAAATGAGAAATTTTTATTCAACTAAGTACTCAGAAACTTTATGACTCACTCAAGGTTTCTGAAAAATTCTAATACATATTCCTACAATTAAAGTATCTAAAAAATAGGAAGACATGAGATATAAGAAATAATATTGAAGAAGGAAACTAGTAAACTTATACATAAAGAAATGTTTATACAGACCTAAAGCTTAATTTAAGAAAACATTTAAATATCATGAAAATGAAAGAATTATACTGTAAAAACTTCAAAATACAATTAAAATTGAAAATGACTTCAGTAAAATAGGTGATTTTAGAGTAGAGTGGGGAGGAATCAAAATATACTAAAAGTGATAGTGTAGACACTCAGTCATGTCTGACTCTGTGTGACCCCATGGACTGTAGCCCACCAGGCTCCTCTGGCCCATGGAATTTCCCAGGCAAGAATACTGGAGTGGGTAGCCATTCCCTTCTCCAGGGGATCTTCCCAACCCAGGGAGTGAACCCAGGTCTCCAGCAATGCAGGCAGATTCTTTACCATCTGAGCCAAGGAAAGGAAGCCCAAAATAAAGTAAAGATTATGGGTTATTGTGATGGAGGTGATAATCATTTTGATCCCAGGGAAGGTCCCAATCAGGGATGAGCTCATTCTTGATTTCGTTTTCATGAGCAGACAGGACAGTTGCTCTGACTAGCTAGCTTCAGTCACATGGGTTTCAGTCACTATGACCACACCTCTGTCACGGTGACTGAGAGCCCCATAAGGATTGACGGAAGAAGTTTCCTAAAGAACCAAAAGAAGGGAAACCAGGAAGCTAAAACTTCTAAGTACCCAGATCACACCAAATGACACTCTCCGAGTCACTAAAGGTGAAATAAAGAAGGAACAAAAATATCAAATCAGCAAATGCAAAAATATCAAATCGCAAATCGGGAAATGTGAAAAAAAAAAAAAAAGAGCATGATAAATCAAAAGCTTAAGAGATGATGGTAAGAAAAAAATTAAAATGTTAGTAATCATGATAAATATGAGTGTTTAAGGAATGGATTTAAGGCTCTATAGTGTCACCTTGCTTATTTAACTTACATGCAGAGTACATCATGTGAAATGCCTGACTGGAGGAAGCACAAGCTGGAATCAAGATTGCCAGGAGAAATATCAATAACCTCAGATATGCAGATGATACCACCCTTATGGCAGAAAGTGAAGAAGAACTAAAAAGCCTCTTGATGAAAGTAAAAGAGGAGAGTAAAAAAGTTGGCTTAAAGCTCAACATTCAGAAAACTAAGATCATGGCATCTGGTCTCATCACTTCATGGGAAATAGATGGGGAAACAATGGAAACAGTGAGAGGCTTTATTTTTGTGGCTCCAAAATCACTGCAGATGGTGACTGCAGCCATGAAATGAAAAAACGCTTTCTCCTTGGAAGAAAAGCTATGACCAACCTAGTGAAATGAAAGTCGTGCAGTTGTATTCGACTCTTGGTGACCCCATGGACAGTCCATGGGATTCTCCAGGCCAGAATACTGGAGCGGGTAGCCTTTCTCTTCTCCAGGGGAACTTCCCAACCCAGGGATTGAACCCAGGTCTCCAGCACTGCAGGCAGATTCTTTAGCTGTGCCACCAGGGAAGCCAATGTAGACAGCATATTAAAAAGCAGAGACATTGCTTTGCCAACATGGGCCATCTAGTCAAAGCAATGATTTCTCCAGTAGTCATGTATGCATGTGAGAGTTGGACTATAAAGGAAGCTGAGCACTGAAGAATTGATGCTTTTGAACTGTGGTTTGGAGAAGACTCTTGAGAGTCTCTTGGACTGCAGAGAGATCCAACCAGTCAATCCTAAAGGAAATCAGTTCTGAATATTCATTGGAAGGACTGATGCTGAAGCTGAAACTCCAATACTTTGGCTGCCTGATGGGAAGAGCTGACCCACTGGAAAAGACACTGATGCTGGGAAAGATTGAAGGCGAGAGGAGAAGGGGATGACAGAGGATGAGATGGTTGGATGACATCACTGACTCAATGGACATTTGAGCAAGCTCCAGGAGTTGGTGATGGACAGGGAGGCCTGGCATGCTGCAGTCCATGGGGTCAAAAAGAGTTGGACACAACTGAGCAACTAAACTGAACTGAACTGAAGGGATGAAACTTATTCATGTCTTAGTTATAAGAGACACATTTGGTACAAAATGACAGCAAAAGTTTGAAAATAAAGAAATAGATACATCGAGAGAATTCTAAGAAGGAAAAATACAGAGTGGTAATAATAAATATACATAAACATAGAATTCAAAGGAGTAAAGTATTAAACAAAAGGAATATTTTATGTTGATAAAAATTACAAACCACCAGGATGATATTATATCACTCAAACTTGTGTATCAAAAAATATAACATCAAAATGTATAAAGCAAAAAAATGTGGATAATAAAAAGAGTAATTAACACAAACAACATCATAGTGAATGACTTCAACATATCTCTTAGATCAACAGAGGAAAAAAAGATATGGAATATATTATTCATAAAGATACAGGCACCTAAAATGTGCACTATTCCAGAATCTTTGATGTGCAATTCAAACCAAAATCTCATGCAGCTTAAAAACAATGATGGCCTCAACTAAAAGAAATTTCTAAGTTGTATAAATAAAAAATGAATCCATGAAGTTTTAATTCTTCTTCCCTGTTTTTCTTTGATACTGATTTTAGCTAATGTTATAACAAAAACTTACATATTTATGCCTAAAAATAGAAGATAAATATATAGAGAGAGATAGGGTAAGCTTTGAGAATCAGTTATCAAATAATTCATAAGGGCTTACCTTGGTGGCTCAGATGGAAAAGAATCTGCCTGCAATGCAGGAGACCCGGGTCCAATCCCTGGATCAGGAAAATCCCCTGGAGAAATAAATGGCTGCCCACTCCTGTGTTCTTGCCTGGAGAATTCCATGGAGAGAGAAACCTAGTGGAGGAACATGGCTACAGTCCATGGGATTGCAAAGAGTCAGACATGACTGAGCGACCTTTACTTCACTATACATCTACTTCATCAAAGACTATCGAAAGAGTTGATGAACTGATAAAAAACAATACAAAAATTTTATGAGTAGAGTCTGACTAGAAGCATATCTTTTGAAATTTATTTTAAAATTTTTAATCTTATAGTAAAAATATTGTTCTAAATAAAGAAATATGAGTCAAGACATTTCCTGATACTGAAGAACTTAGTTTTGGAGTCATACAAATCAGTATAAATAGGACTAATGCAGAGTACCTGAAGAACTATGAACAGAGGTTCATGACAGTGTACCGGAGGTAGGTATTAAGATCATCCCCAAGAAAAAGAAATGCAAAAAGGCAAAATGGCTGTCTGAGGAGGCCTTACAAAGAGCTGAGAAAAGAAGAGAAGTTAAAGGCAAAGGAGAAAAGGAAAGATATACCCATTTGAATGCAGATCCAAAGAATAGCAAGGAGAGGTAAGAAAGCCTTCCTCAGTGATCAATACAAAAAAATAGAGGAAAACAATAGAATGGGAAAGACTAGAGATCTCTTCAAGAAAATTAGAGATACCAAGGGAACATTGCATGCAAAGATGGGCTCAATAAAGGACAGAAATGGTATGGACCTAACAGAAGCAGAAGCTATTAGGAAGAAGTGTCAAGAATACACAGAAAAACTATACAAAAAAGATCTTCATGACCCAGATAACCATGATGGTGTGATCACTCACCTAGAGCCAGACATCCTGGAATGCGAAGTCAAGTGGGCCTTAGGAAGCATCACTACGAACAAAGCTAGTGGAGGTGATGGAAATCCAACTGAGCGATTTCAAATTTGGAAAATTCAGCAGTAGCCACAGGACTGGAAAAGGTCAGTTTTCATTCCAATAACAAAGAAGGGCAATGTCAAAGAATGTCCAAACTACCACACAATTGCACTCGTCTCACACGTTAGCAAAGTAATGCTCAAAATTCTCCAAGTCAGGCTTCAATAGTATGTGAACCGTGAACTTCCAGATGTTCCAGCTGGATTTAGAAAAGGCAGAGGAACCAGAGATCAAATTGCCAACATCTGTCGTATCATCTAAAAAGCAAGAGAGTTCCAGAAAAACATCTACTTCTACTTTATTAACTATGCCAAAGCCTTTGGCTGTGTGGATTAAAACAAACTGTGAGAAATTCTTAAAGAGATGGGAATACCAAACCACCCAACCTGCCTCCTGAGAAATCTGTATGCAGGTCAAGAAGCAATAGTTAGAACTAGACTTGGAAAAACAGACTGGTTCCAAATAGGAAAAGGAGTACGTCAAGGCTGTATATTGTCACCGTGCTTATTTAACTTATATGCAGAGTACATCATGAGAAACGCTGGGCTGGAGGAAGCACAAGCTGGAAAGGAGATTGCTGGGAGAAATATCAATAACCTCAGATATGCAGATGACACCACCCTTATGGCAGAAAGTGAAGAAGAACTAAAGAGCTTCTTGATGAAAGTAAAAGAGGAGAGTGAAAAAGTTGGCTTAAAACTCAACATTCAAAAAACAAAGATCATGGCATCTGGTCCATCACTTCATGGCAAATAGATGGGGACACAGTGGAAACAGTGACAGACTTTATATTTCTGGGGGCTCCCAAAATACTGCAGATGGTGACTGCAGCCATGAAATTAAAAGATACTTGCTCCTTGAAAGAAAAGCTATGACCAAACTAGACAGCATATTAAAAACCAGAGACATTACTTTGTCAACAAAGGTCCATCTAGTCAAAGCTATGGTTTTTCCAATAGTCATGTATGGATGTGAGAGTTAAGACTATAAGGAAAGCTGAGTGCCGAAAAATTGATGCTTTGAACTGTGGTGTTGGAGAAGACTCTTGAGAGTCCCTTGGACTGCAAGAAGATCCAACCAGTCAATCTTAAAGGAAATCAATCCTGAATATTCATTGGAAGGACTGATGCTGAAGCTGAAACTCCAATATTTTGGCCACCTGATGCAAAGAACCAACTCATTGGAGAAGACCCTGATGCTAGGAAAGATTGAAGGCAGGAGAAGGCTACAGTAGAGGATGAGACGGTTGGTTGGCATGAATTTGAGCAAGCTCAGGGAGCTGGTGATGGACAGGGAAGCCTGGTGTACATGTGGTCACAATGAGTTGAACACGACTGAGCAACTGTGCTGAACTGAACTGAATGCAGAAGAAAGTTTTCATTTCTTGATCATGAAAGCAGCCATGGTCTCCCTATGGAGCGCATTGATACCACCAAAATTCATGTTATCCCGCTTGGGTGCACAGGATCATGTGATGTATTACACAGCTCAATATTTTTTGTGAAGAATGTTTCCATCTAAATGCGACATGTAGAAATTATACCACTCACTGGACTTGAGAGAGAGCTCACAATGACAATATAGAATCCTCTTATAGTGAAATAGCTAGAATCTATTTTAAAACCATGAGACACGTTAGCAGAATGGAATATAAATGAATTCCCTGACCAAATGAGGATGAAGTGAATAATGCCTCAGGTGTTTCGGTGGCAGTCTGATCAAGGTTATCTTAACAAAGATGTCAGCAATTTAGTCTTTCCTCATGGTTGTGCACTTGTAACTAAACATCTCCCCCCATCAGTGTACCCTCTTACAGACTGTTCACAGCCAGCATCCCGCTGCTTAGCAGCAAAACACTAAATGATACAGGAGCAGCAGTTCCTCTTCAGAAGGTCGCTTACAAACAAAATACCAAGCTTTGTTCCTATTTTACAGATGAGGCGTTTGATACAATGAGGGGTGAGTGACTTGTCCTGACCAGGCAGGTCAGTAGATAAGTAAAAACACGATTCTGTCAGAATCAGTTCACAAAACACAGAAACAAAATGTGGTAGGAAGGAAGGAATTAGACAATATCTCAAACTGATAAGAATGAAGTGATGGAACTATGCATGTTGATTCTAGTAATACCCACTGCGTGCATACAAAAGTATGTTTTGAATGAACATTTAAGAAACTGTTTCTGAACCAGTGACACACATTTTCTGTATTTACAGAAAGAAAACTTTGTAGAGGTCTGTGCTCTGCTGTTGTTTTTGATAAACTTTTAAAAGATAATCTGTTTTTCAAAATAGTTAAACAGAAGAGTGATTTCCTTATATCAACAAATGCATGCAAGCATACATAGTCCTGGTTAATTAATTAAGTTGTCAAGTAGAGCTTAGAAATTTTGAGAAAAATAAGAAATTATGCACTACAACACAGCACTAAGGAGGTGGGGGGGAGGAGACAAAACATCCTGAATTTTATAAAGCTCTTCTTTTTGAAGGACCTTAAACTTTGTCCACCACCTGTTCCATAAACTCTGCCAAAATTGGAATAAGAGAGTTGATTCTGAGATTCCAGGTATAGGTATGGGGAGAAAAAGCAAAACGAGGGAGGTCACACAAAATCAGCAGTGAAGATCATCTGGTTATTAATGTCATGCTTTGTTATCTGGAATTTTCCTTTTTAAAGCAAGCAGAACTCAAACCCAAAAGGCTAAAGAGTATTTTGCATTAAACAGTGGCTAAATTTTTGAAAGAATGGATCAGACTACAGGAAAATTTTGATTTTCAGTGTGGTTCCCTATTCTATGGAGAAGCAAATGGCAACCCACTCCAGTATTCTTGCTGGGAAATCCATGGACAAAGAGGACTGTTGGGCTACAGCACGGGGTGGCAAGGCGTCTGACACGACTGAGCGACTGACACCTTTACTTTCATTCTCACTTTCCCTATTACATCCCCAACTCTCCCAGTCTTTCAAAGCCAGCAATGCCCAGAGTTTTTCTGGATATCAATTCCTTTCCATATACAATGAACTGTCACCTTCACGCAAAGTGATACAAAGTGAGAGTCTCATTCAGACACAATAAAGATATTAGAAAAAAGCAATAACCAAAAGTAAAAGCAATTTTATATATGCATACTATGTATCACTCAGCCCTTCAGAAATTTCAGAAAAACTTATTGAAAGCAAGTTGAAAAGGACCATCTCCATATAGCATCTTAGTTCCAATCAAGGGAAGATAATTTTTTACAATTTGGATGAATTATAATATGCATCTGCTTTAGACTTCCCAAATTTCTTTGATCACAGAACTTTCTTTGCAAGTGTTAATATGCTGATGAAACATGTACAGCACTATGAACCCTCAGGTTAAAAATACGGAGCAAAGACACAGTCTCAGAATAACTGCTGCAAGAAGATTCAAAAAGGATCTCTAAAACAGAGCCTAAAACAATAATTTATTTAAATATTAATTTAAAGAAATTAAATTTATTTGCAAAAGGCCAAAATGAACAAAGTAACAAAAAACAATCAAGTTACTACAAGTTTAGTTGCTTGAAGATCAGCTGGATCCTTTTGAGACTTATCTTTAAACTTTTTAAAGATAGTTCTAGAGTAATCTTTATGCTAGGGCTTGTTTAGCCATACTGTTAATCCGTGATCCTCTGGATTCTCTATGAATGTCCCAGAAATTCAACAAGTTCTCTCCATTCTGGATAATGGGAATTCAGATGTCTTCACCCAATGTCATCTCTGAAAATTGTTTAATCTACAGTTCCCTTATTGTTTTTATTTGGACTTCATGAGTATTTCAGAAATGCATAATATAGTGTTCAACAATTAATTCATGGAGGCCTTATTCATATTTGCATGAGTTTTTTGTTAGATAACACCCTTTTCTCTGCTACTCTGTGCCACAAATTCCAGCCTCCGCAGGTTCCTCCAAACTCCAAACTCTCTCCCCACAATTCAGTGAGACTACCATGTTCTCCTTGAGTTTTTCCCTCCCTACATCATGATATAGAAGATATGTCCAAGTAAAACTCAGGTTGATTGTAAGGCTAAGCCTGTTTGTTTCCCTTCTCTTAGGGATCACACTCTTGCACTGCCTGTTGCACACCCAGTGTCTAACAGAAACTGTTCTGCATGTTTTGCTGAGTCTTTCAGCTATTTATGAAGGGAAGGAAAGGTCTGGTGCCAGTTACTCTATGAAGTCCAGAAATGGAAGTCTCTATGAGTTTTATAAAGGAAACTGCCAGGATTTAAAAGTAACCTAAATAACATCTCCTGGAAGAGTTCAAAGAAATTTTGTCAATAATTCTTTGAGATTTGAAGTTTTGTTTTGTTGCTTGCTTTTTTGCTAAGTTACTTTGGTTAATTACCTAAATTTTTATAATCACTAAGATTCCACTGTTGCCTTTTTTTGGTCTAAAATGTCTACCCATTTCACTTCTATTTATCTTAAAATTCTCTGGGTAGAATTAGACCATTTTTTAACACTGCAGTATTGATTTACAGTGATGGGTTCATGATCAGCTCCCAGAAAATTGTTCACTGCAGATGTTGGCTTTTGTTTATTTTAGAACACCAAAAAATAGACTCTTAAGAGGATTTCAGAATATTTGTTCCAAGCGTCTAATCTTACTCATAAGGAAATTATGTTATAGAAAAGTTCAATGTTGTTGTTGTTCACTTACTAAGTCATGTCTGACTCTTCGTAACCCCATAAACTGCAACACATCAGGCCTCCCTGTCCCTCACTATCTACTGGAGTTTGCCCAAGTTCATATCCATTGAGTTGGTGATACCATCCAACCATCTCATCCTCTGTTGCTCCTTCTCCTCCTGTCCCCCGTCTTTCCCAGCATCAGGGTCTTTTCCAGTGAGTCAGCTCTTCGCATCAGGTGGCCAAAGTATTGGAGCTCCAGCTTCACCATCAGTCCTTTCAACCCTTTAGGGTTGATTTCCTTTAGGATTGACTGGTTTGATCTCCTTTCTATCCAAGGGACCCTTGAAAGTTCAATAACTAACCCCAAATTATCTGGCTAGTAGTTGACAAGATTAGAACCAGAACTCCTATTTCTCGGTCTAAATTCAATTCTTGCTTCATGTTTATTTCATCTCATCACACTACCTTCCTCACCAGAGGTGGGAGTTGTGTAAGAGGCTTTCCCATTCACTTCATTTGCTAATAAGGTTAGTATCAATAAAAACAAAATCGCTTTCTCCATTTTTTTCCATCATTCACAACTTCTGACATCTTTTTATTGTAGCTCAAGTACTTTTTGTATTTAAGAAGTCAAAGAAAGCCAGCTTAATCACCATACTCCTCCTGCTGGAATGAATTCTAACTACAGGCAATAGGAAGGCATTCAGAGAGAGAAGGAAGGTTGTGCCAGATGCTCTGGGGACAGAAGTAGGTACAAAAGAGATTGAGAAGACAAGGCTGCATAATAAAACATTTAGAGCACAATGTGAAACTCTATTCTTCATCTTAAAAGCCAAAAGTCTTCACTGCTCTCCTGTAGTATGTGTAAGGTATGCAGCCCTGAGTTAGAAAATACTAGTAGAATGTTATTGAAGATGAGAAACCTGTGTGGCAGTGATTGAAAATAAGGCTCACCTAGATATGTGAGCAGGCTTCCCAGGTGGCACTAACAGTAAAGAGCCCATCTGCCAATAAAAGAGACATAAGAGACGTAGGTTCGATGCCTAGGTGGGGAAGATGCCCCGGAGGAGGGCATGGCAGCTCACTCCTGCATTCATGCCTGGAGAATCCCATGGACAGAGGAGCCTGGCGGGTTACAGTCTGTAGGGTCACAAAGAGTCAGACATGACCGAGGTGACTTCGCATGCATGCAGACATGTGAGCAATGTTTTATCATAATACATAACAACCTATCAAGAGAATGAGAGCAATGATGCTGACAGGTGATATTACAGCAGGGGATGCCTCACAATTCCTTTGTAGAAGGTCCTCACTGAATCAGGGACCCTAGTGCTGCTGCTTCCTGCTGTTCAGTGCTCCAGCCTGCTCAGTTCCTTCTCCTGGCTGTTAATGCCACGTCGGTCTGCATGTATGTGGATTTTTTTTCTTAACTCTGTGCAGATAGCATAAGCTATTTTCAAGTTATAAGGAGAAAAAAAATTCCAAAAGAATTCAAAATGTGCTAATTTCCATTACATTAATGATCAGCTTTTTTTAAAAAAATCAATAACTAGCAAGAAATGATTAAATGTCCTCTAAATACAAATTCTTCATCATCTTGAATACAATGTTGCTATTAACAAGCCTTCATAATGGTGCTCACTAGTCTATAAGATTAGATGGAAAAGAGTAAATATTTTATTAACCCTCCCAGAGTTATTTATTGACTATCTTTTCCCTCATAATACACGGCATTACAAATAAAATAAACCAAGTATTATACATACATCCATTTATAATACCATGTCACAGATTTCTTTAGCTCACCCTGAAGTAAAGACATAGCTCCTTATTTTGGGTTATTACGATCTAACTAGACTTTTTTGAGTCAGGGGGGAAAAAAAGAAACCTTCAGAATAGCAGCTAATATCAGCTAACATTATTGAGCAGTTACTCTAAGCCAGGTACCATGCTAAACACTTCTACTTGATCATCTTAGTTAATCCTCACAACAACCCTATGAGTTGCATACTTTTATTACCCCCATTTCTTTAATGAGGAAATCAAGGTTTGGGAGGGTAAATAACCTCCCTGAAATTACAGAGCTGGTAGGTGCTGAAAGGCTGGCTTCAACCCTGCCGTCTGTACTTTGAACTACTCTGTTCCCTACTCCTATGCTTTTACCAATAACTTACTGCACTTGCTACATGTAAAGACAAGCTTGTGTCAGGCCTTTTAGGTAACTTTTGAAGATTCACGGAGAAGGCAATGGCACCCCACTCCAGTACTCTTGCCTGGAAAATCCCATGGATGGAGGAGCCTGATAGGCTGCAGTCCCTGGGGTCGCTAAGAGTCGGACACGACTGAGCGACTTCACTTTCACTTTTCCCTTTCATGCATTGGAGAAGGAAATGGCAACCCACTCCAGTGTTCTTGCCTGGAGAATCCCAGGGATGGCAGAGCCTGGTGGGCTGCCGTCTATGGGGTCACACGGAGTCTGACACGACTGAGGTGACTTAGCAGTAGCAGTAGCAGTTGAAGATCCAAGATAGGAAATCTAAGTAGCACAATGGATAACAGATAGGGTTGGGTTCAGTTTCCCGTATGTTGGCTGCAATTACAAACATTGATCTCACACAAAAAGAAATATGCACGTGTGCTAAGTTCTTTCAGTCATGTCTGACTCTTTGTGACCCTATGGACCATAACCTACCAGGCTCCTCTGTCCGCTCAACGCAAGAATACTGGAGTGGATTGCCATTTCCTTCTCCAAGGGATCGTCCCGACCCAGAGATTCACCCTGAGTCTCTTACATCTCCTGTATTGGCTGGTGGGTTCTTTACCACCTGCACCACCTGGGAAGCCCAAAATGAAATATATTTGAATACAAACAGTACAGGATGATGGTATTTAAGAGAAATCCTTGAATGTTCCTAGTTTTCAAAAAAGTAAACCATTGCAAATTTTAATATTTTATATAGTTTAATTACAAACTACTTAGGATGTTTGAGAATTATAGTACATCACAGTTTCAAGACACTTGAGAACACTAACCTAAAGAACTACCAGGTATCACACAAACAATTATATTATTTAAAAAAAATTTTAGGCCATACCCAGTGCGGGATCTTAGGTCTCCCACCAGGGATCAAACCCACACCCCATGTATTGGAAGCATGCAGTCTTAACCACTGGACCACCAGGGAAGTCCCAACAATTATAGTGTTTTGATGTCAGGAGTCATATAGGTTCTAATTCTTATTCTACCAATAAGAGTATGAATGACCTTGACCATATCTGTAATGTGAGGATGATAATGACAATAGTACTCAACTTGGAGAGCTGACGGGTTGATAAAAGGGATAATCAGCACAAGTGCCTCACACCTGGAAAGCATTCTGTGAATGCTGGCTATTGTTGAACTGTTCACTAGTTCGTGTGAACAGTTCTTCTGAAGCCCAACACATGGAAAACTCAAACAGAACTTGTGTGTGTAACTAATCCCAGTAGAGTTACAAGTACTAGGGCTAAAGGAATGACGTGTGCCTGATTTGTTCCCCACAAGGGTGACGATGCTGTGGAGTTCTCCATCATGATTTGTCTCTTCATTTAGCAGCTAGACAGCATGGATCTGAAGAGCTTGTGAATATTCCATAAATACAATATGAGTGCAAGAAAGAGGATGTTTCTTCTGAGTGACATTGGCAAGGAAAAACCTACCCTATCCATTAATTCTCAAGGAAAAGCAGTATAAAATATTGGAGAAACAGTAATTGTGATGGAATTTATTTTTCAAAGTCAAAGAAGCTCCTACTGGAATCTTGAATCTACCACTTAATTATCTGTAACCCTTAGACAACTTAACTAAAGGACAAGGATACTGGAGTGGGTTGCCATTTCCTTCTCCAGGGGATCTTCCTGACCCAGGAATCAAACTCAAGTCTCCTGCATTGCAGTTGGATTCTTTACTGACTGAGCCACCAGGGAAGCCGAGAAAATGTATCTGTCACTGGCAGAACTGGCTACTAAATAGAAATTTTTTACTTAAATCTACCCTATCCCCAACTGTTACTCAAAACCAGGGTCTGCCTTACTTGGTTTATCTTGAAACACAAATGTCTTGTGTTTGTCATCTGACTTCCTGTTGCATCACTGTTCTTTTTTAGCAAAGTAAGAAAGTCTGCCTCTGAGTTTAATATAACTGAATGGACCTGTGGCTATCAAGTAAGCACATTAAAAATATACCCAAAGCCTTCTGGGAATATCTGACACTGGTCACTAAATAACCATTCTGCAGCTCACAGTCCCCTGAAATACCACTTTATATCCTATTACCTGAAAGGATTAAAAGAAATCTGTATATCAGAACATAGTTTGGACACACAAAGACAGAAGGTTTCTGCAGTTTTAAATGACCAAAAACTCCCTCAAACAAAACTGAGGATCAAAGTTGTGGCCCGGTAATTTCGAATATCAGATGAAATGCCCCAGTTGGGTTAGTCTGATTATTCCTCTTTAGCCTGATTGTTTCTCTCTATCACCTTGTGCCATTAGTGGAGGAATTAATCTTTGAAGTTCTAGTGGCTCAGCATTTTCAATTATTCACTTCAGCTAAGGAATGTTTTTTAAGAAAAGCTCAGTGTTCTCAGTTACGATAAGTCTACCAGCAGACACTGATATCCAACCTGAACTGCTACCCAGAAAAAGCATCTCCTCCATAGAAATTTTTCTGAGGATTTAAAAAATCCACTCTATAGCTTATTTCCTTTCTTAAAGTCCATATTCATAATCAGCTTAAAGCATAAAAAGTGTTTAATAAGAATTTTAGCAATTTTTTCCTAATGAGTATGTTCAGGAAGACATAGGGAAAGGATGTGAAAGAACAAATACTACAGTCTTCTTAGGACTAGTTCTGTAATATTATAAGCAGTATAATCTAAAATATATTATGACACCCTGGTCCTATTTTATTGCCTGCCTAGATATTAGGAATACATCAAGCTTCTGGTTTAATAGTAAAACAAAATAAAGTGATTTCCCTACAAGTCCAGTGGCTAAGACTCCACGCTCCCAGTGCAGGGGACCTAGGTTCGATCCCTGGTCAGGGAACTAGACCTGACATGCTGCAAGTAAGAGTTCACATGCTGCAACTAAGATCCAGTGAAGCCAAATAAATAAGTAAAAATAAACTAAAACAAACAAGAAACCCCCTTTTGTTTTTAGCATCCTGCTCCAGCGTGACCTCTCCTTGTTCTTACTGAATGATTTCTTCTATTGGTTGCCATTACCTTGATGAAAAGTCAAGGAGTTTTGTGAACCTATTCTCTCTCTTTACGAAACAGGCTCTCAATGTTTAAGAAAAGTTTCAGAGGAGACATTACTTCTGCTACTCTGATGACGCCACAAAAGCTCTGTTGACTTTGGCAAGCCTGGGTGCTTCGTTTTTCTTCTCTATAAACTGAATGCTCAGCCTTCATTTTAAGGACTTATCCATTTGCTAAGTGCAGCTTCCCTTATGCTAGTCTTTATTCCTTCAAAATGTATATTGCTTCTAAGTAGTTTCATGCTAAAAATGAGATCCTTCAAACACAAGCATTAGTCTAATTTTTACAAGCCTTTGTTTGGGGGAATAATTATAAAGTCAAAGTGTGTTATTACTGCTCCAAAATATACTTGGGGAAAAAGTCTCTGGTAATTGATATTTCATGAATTTTACCCTTCACAAACCTCCATTTTTACAAACTGGCCCAGTTTCTCACAGGCTCCAAAATTGTGAACATACTCTTTTAGTTACTGTTCCTTTGGGTTGAGAGTATGGTGTCAAGGAATTCCAGAGATGAGTGAGCTCTCAAAATTCTATCTCAGAGCTCCAGATCTGAGAAGATACGAGTTGCTAGAAATTTTTTCATTCAGTTCAGTTTTATACTTGCATTAACAATGTTTATAATGCCACTTCTCATTTAGTCCCAAATCTAAAGTCACCAATCCACAGAGGCTTCCCCCACCCTCCTCTCCAGATACCCCAACCCATTACTCTCTGTTATATTCCCTACCTCCTTTCTGCACAGTATTCATCACAGTGTGAAGGTGCTGCCATTTGCTTACTGAATGCCTTGATCTACTAGAGCGTAGACACCTGACCCCAAGTGATTGTCACCTTCTTCATTTCTGTATCCCCAGAGCCTAGAGTTGCATTGAATGGATGAGATGAACTAAAATTTCCTGCTACTGATTCATCCCTTTGATCTGAATCATTACTTGAGGATGCTCTCATCTATCTCAAACCTCTCCTCAACCAAAATACAGGCAGCATGCTTCCATTTCTTCTTCTAAGAGTATATTATTATTGTTCTTTCTCTGATTACCCAGGTAATACGGGCTTATTTTAGAAAATGGCAGGGCTGGGGGATGGTGAAACCTACGTCATATAAAAAGATAATTAAAATCACTGGGGTTGACCAATCATCACAGTTTGTCCAAGAACTGAGAGGATTTCTAGAATGTGGGAAAAAACAGCAATGTCCAGAGCAAGCCAGGATGAGTTGGTGACCCTGCACCTCACCTCTCAATAAGTAGTTACTATTAATAATTTTACTCTATCTTCATCCATTACTTTATGCATATTACAGTTAATTGGGATTTCATTATATAGATAATTTTGAATTCAGCTCTTTCCAATTAATGTTATGCCATAAGCATTTTTCCACATCATTAAAATTCTTTGATTACATCATTTTTTTAAACTGCTTAATATTGGACATTATACTTAAGAGGCACTGTAATACAAGTACATGATCCATTGCTGTCATGTCTGACTTTTTGCAACCAGATGGACTGTAGCCCATCAGGTTCCTCTGTCTATGGGATTTTCCTGGCAAGAATACTGAAGTGGTTTGCCATTTCCTCCTCCAGTTCAGTTTGGTTCAGTCACTCAGTCATGTCCAACTCTCTGCAACCCCATGGACTGCAGCACGCTAGGCTTCCCTGTCCATCACCAACTCCTGGAGCTTATTCAAACTCATGTCCATCAAGTCAGTGATGCCATCTAGCCATCTCACCCTCTGTCGTCCCCTTCTCCTCCTGCCTTCAATCTTTCCCAGCGTCAGGGTCTTTTCCAATGAGCTGGTTCTTTGCATCAGATTGTCAAAGTATTGGAGTTTCAACTTCAGCATCAGTCAGCATCCTGAATGAATATTCAGGACTTATTTCCTTTAGGATGGACTGGTTGGATCTCCTTGCAGTCCAAGGGACTCAAGAGTCTTCTCCAATACCACAGTTCAAAAGCATCAATTCTTTGGCACTCAGTTTTCTTTATAGTCCCACTCTCACACCCATACATGACTACTGGAAAATCCATAGCTTTGACTAGACGGACCTTTGTTTGCAAAGTACTGTCTCTGCTTTTTAATATGCTGTCTAGGGTGGTCATAGTTTTTCTTCCAAGGAGCAGGCGTCTTTTAATTTCATGGCTGCAGTCACCATCCACAGTAATTTTGGAGCCCAAGAAAATAAAGTCTGGCAGTGTTTCCTCACATGTCACTCACATCCATACATGACTACTGGAAAAACCATAGCTTTGACTAGAAGCCCGATTGCCTGGGGTCAAGGCCCAACTCTGCCTTGGGCATTTTACTTATCCTCTATGCCTTAGTTTCCCCATGTTTAACACAGGGATCAGGAAAGTATAGGGCTGTTGTAAGGATTATGTGAGTTTATATTTGAAAGTTATGAAAGTTGTCTCTGTTTTTCCTGATAGATTATCATGTGCTATAACAGGATGTTCATACTACACGAATGTCAGACCTGCTTCTTCCTTCTTATTTTTCAGAGATCTTACTCCCAAATAAACCTTTATATTCCTAACTCCACCTCTACATCTACATTCCAGAGGACCCAACCAGTACAGAAACTCCGCTAATTTGATAGGAGAAACAAAAGACATTAACTGCATTTCTTTGATTACAGACACAGTTCAGTTCAGTCGCTCAGTCGTGTCCAACTCTTTGCAACCCCATGAACAGCAGCATGCTAGGCCTTCCTGTCCATCACCAACTCCCGGAGTTTACCCAAACTCATGTCCATCGAGGCGGTGATGCCATCCAGCCATCTCATCCTCTGTTGTCCCCTTCTCCTCCTGCCCTCAATCTTTCCCAGCATCAGGGTCTTTTCCAATGAGTCAACTCTTCGCATGAGGTAGCCAAAGTATTGGAGTTTCAGCTTCAACATCAGTCCTTCCAATGAACACCCAGGACTGATCTCCTTTAGGATGAACTGGTTGGATCTCCTTGCAGTCCAAAGGAACTCTCAAGAGTCTTCTCCAACACCACAGTTCAAAAGCATCAATTCTTTGGTGCTCAGCTTTCTTCACCGTCCAATTCTCACATCCATACATGATCACTGGAAAAACCATAGCCTTGACTAGACGGACCTTTGTTGGCAAAGTAATGTCTCTGCTTTTCAATATGCTATCTAGGTTGGTCATAACTTTCCTTCCAAGGAGTAAGCGTCTTTTAATTTCATGGCTGCAATCACCATCTGCAGTGATTTTGGAGCCCAAAAAACATAAAGTCTGACACTGTTTCCACTGTTTCCCCATTGAATATTCATCCATCTTAACTAGGCTCTGAAATTTCCTCCTTTGTGAATTGACTATTCGTATTCTTTGCCTACTTTTCCTATTGGGTCATAGTGTTCTTCTTGTCTGTTTATACAAGTTCTTTAAATATAAGAGATACTAGCCCTTTACATCATTATTGGGTTTTGGTATATAGAAGTTCCACACTGTTATGTAGTCAAATGATAATAAATTACTTTGTAATTTTTTATCTTTGCTCTAACACCAAGAGAATACATCCTCTTCTAGAGATCAGTCACTTACTGTGTCTCCTTATTAATAGTTTATATTTAGTCAACCTGGAATAAATTTTCACATATGGTGAAAATCTAAATTGACTTTTCTGGCTCTGACTATAAAACCATGTCTCCCCAGACCACTTAATGAACAATCTTACCCCTTCTGATTTTCCATGTCTTCCAATATCATTTAATAAAATTGTATACATGCTTTATTCTTTTCCTGTTACATAAATTTGTCTTTCTATATACTATACCTGCTAAATTGTTGTGGTTTATATCACCTGTTTTAATATGTGCTATGTTGAATCTCAATCAGTAGACTTCTGTACTTTTTCCAAAGTGTAGTTATGGCACTTTAGAGTGTGTCTAGACAGGGTCACTTTCTCTTTCTCTCTGCTGTCCCCAGATTGGAAAATTTATCATTGCTGAGGCCAGTAATGATGGTAATAATACAGAGAATTCTCATAAAGCCTCTACATAAAGGAGGAAAACCTAATTTGTGAAGCAGTGTTGTTTCAAACATGGTACAAATGCAACTAGGATGCCCTCTCTAGCTTGTGCAGGAGTCTATGGATTGCATCCTATTTTCTGGTGCAGAGCAAAGTAAGAGCCTAAGGTTCAGAATGTGACAGGGACATCACAGGACCTACTAATGGTATGTTTTTATAGTGATGTGAAGAAAAATGTGTTTATCCAGCGACTGTGTGACCAAGAGTATCTTTTATAATTGGATGAAGGAGGTGGCGAGTAAATATGGATGGACAGAAAGGCAAATAAATGCAAAGGGAGGATCATAGACCAGACTTGTTGAGTCACTTCTGCTGCTTATACTACCATCTTTTCAACAATTCTGGTTAAACTGAGTTCAGAAGGGGGGAGGGAGAGGAAATGATTGGCAAACTAGTGGGCAGTGGCATGCCAGCCAATAGCAGCTAGAAGACTCCCACTTGGTCAACCCCAGGATAAATACTACTAAAGGGAAAAAAAGTATAAATGCCTGAAAGGAGGCAGAATTCCTTTGCAACAGCAATCACCTTATAGGCTAACTGTAACTCTGTGATTATGTTTTAGTTGGAAGGATTTCATTTGGGGTATACTTAACCTTTTGTATTGAGTTGGCCAAACATTATGACAGAGATGTGCTCAACTGGATTTGTCTTTACCACCATGACAAGTGAGAAAACATCTTTTCTTTTCTCCCTTCCTTCCTTCCTCTTCCTATTGCTCTTGTGCCTTTAAGTGGATTTAAAATAAGTACCACGTGCACCTTCCAATTCACTCAGATGTATAAACAGGAAAGGGGCAAACAGCTGCTTAATGAACAGTGAAGCCAACAAGAGCGAGAGTAAACATGCAGCTGAGGCCTGTAAAATGAAACAGAATTCACCCGAAGATTCTGCGGGGATGAAGGTGTTTCCTTAACTAGAAGTTTTTTTTTTTTTTTTTTTTTTTTTTTATTCTACATGAAGCAAATACAGTTTTAAAAGGTGACTGTGAAGAGTATCTTCATGAGGAAGCAGTGTCGCCTGCCAGGGTTCAGGATCTACCAGCACCCTGCAAGGCTGTTAAGAGTTGGCCTGAGGCTCTGGGGTTGGGCTAAGAAGCCGTTTGCTGAAGAGTCAGTCCTTCAGGGCCGTAGCCAAGCTCCACACTGGATGATGTGTTTATAGTGAAAAGTAACCTGACTTTGAAAGACAGCCTGGAGGTGACATATTTTTAATAATGCTGGAAAACTTTGTTCAAGTCCTTGAAAGAAAGAAGCATCATCTCAGTCTGACTAGATGACAAAATACAGAGCAAAGAACAAACCACCTAAAAACAGCTACAGCTACATATATTACTTAGAACAGTGAAGGGACAGTGGTCCTCGGTAAAGGTATGGTTTTTGAAGATGTAAACCCTGTCATCCTAAAAGAGGCAAATTAACGTGTTGTGGTCAAACGGGCCTGGACCTGAATCTGTGTTACTTTAGGGATCTGGGACAATGGGTTTCTTCATCTGTGAAATTTCTTACTTCACAGGCTTGTAGTAAAAATCAAATGAGATTGGGATGTCAAGTACTTAGCCCAGAAGCAGGCACATTTTAAGTGCTCAATAAATGACAGCCATTGTCATTATTGTTATTGCTCATCCTCATCCTAGTAGGGAAAAGAGCCAGATAGGTCTTCTAGTCCAACCTTTCTGCTTCTACTTTGGGTCACATTTAAATACTTACAGAAGACAAAATGAATCCCTCTACTGTTTTTAAGGGTACTTAAGAAAAAGGCAAGTACATGATTTCCTATAGGAATTCTTTCTCACTCAGAAAAGTTTCCTAGTTTTTCTAAAAACTTCTCATGTTCCAAAATAAACCTATTTCTTCTTGGCTATAGTTACTGAGGATGGGAAACAATTTATCACCCTCTTTAGCAGCCTTGTAGATGCTGTACTTTGAGGAAATTATGACTTAGCCCTCCTCTTCCTTTCTCACTCCCCTGAACTCCACCCCAAATGCACAGCTAAACTCTACCACTTTCGCTAAAGCAAATAATAATCTTAGTACACTTCGGTTATAATTCACTAATCCTAAACACTAGACAGTGGTTCTCAGACCTGTTTTGTAATACATCAAGGAAATTCTCTGTAGCAAGAGTAATAATGGCAAACACGAGCAGCTGAGTCAAAATAATGGATCATGTAGAGCAAAATCAGGTGACCTGAAGGAAGCTGAGTTAATGATAAGTAGGGAAAGATCTGCACAGATCAAAGGCAGGTAGTTTCTGACCAAGAGCTTCATTTGTTAGAGGATCAGTATGGTGAAATAATTATATACATTTATCTTCTCTTCCTCTTGAGATGGTATGAAAATGTCAGAAGCAGAATACAAGAAAATTAAAGAGGAAGGGCTCTACTAGTGAACAATATATTAGGTCAATTTCTGGAAAGCTGAAAACTCCATCAATTTCTGATGGAGAAGTGTTTCCTGATGAAGCAACGAAGAAGAAGCCTCAGTCAAGAGCGACGGAGGCAGGGAAGGTGGGAGGGAGAGAGGAGAGTGTGCACATATATAAGTATTGGGAGGGGGACAGAGAATACAATCAGGGAGAGCAACAATCTGAAGAATACAGGAGAGGTACAGGAAACAGAGGGCGACCCCGGTAGCTCAGTGGTAAAGAATCGACTTGCCAATGTAGGAGACGGGGGTTTGATCCTTGGGTCAGGAAGACCCCCTGGAGAAGGAAATGGCAACCCACTCCAGTATTCTTGCTGGGAAGGCCCATGAACAGAGGAGACTGGAAACTACAGTCCATGGGGTCGTAAAGAGTTGGACACGACTGAGTGACTGAGTGACTGAAACAACAGCAACAGGACACAGATACAACAAATGGTGGCACTGAGTTTGGGCTAAAAATAGAGGAACTAATTAAAATATGTTTCAGCAAACCTATGACTACCAAAGGGGGTAAGGGAGGATACGTTAGGAGTTTTGGACTAATAAATACACACTATTATATATAAAATAAACAATAAGGACCCTACTAGATATAGCACAGGGAACTATATTCAATATCTTGTAATACATACACCTGAAACTAGCAAAACATTGTAAATCAACTATATTTCAAGTTTTTTAATTTCTTTAAAACTAAAAAAAATCAAGTGTGTTTTCAGAAAATTTCACCTCTCCAGCTCTTTTGAACAATTTATAGTCTAAAAGAAAATATACAAGGTTCTTTTCTAAAGAAATTGAATAACATCAACACCAAAGATTCAACATCAATTAATAGAAGTTTTAGGAAGGAAGAACAGAAGAAAACAAAACAGAAATAAAGACATTTTCAAATAAATGAGAAAAATTTCTAGAGATGAAGGATATATAAGTCTCCATATTAAGGCAGTCCCCAAGAGCTCAGTACAATGAATGAAAAAAGATCTCTAGCCATATAGGTAATCAGGAACATGAAGAATAAAGAAAAAAATCACCAAATCCTCCCTAAAAGCAAAATTGCTTACCTACAAAGTGACAGTTCTCAGAATAGAAAACAGCTTCACAATGACAACATGGATTACTGAAAACAGTGGAATAATATTTTTATAGTTCTAATGGAAAAGGCAAAGGAGAGAAGAGAAGCTAAAGGCAAAGGAGAAAAGGAAAGATACACCCATTTGAATGCCGAGTTCCAAAGAATAGCAAGGAGAGATAAGAAAGTCTTCCTCAGTGATGAGCGCAAAGAAATAGAGGGAAAAAATTAGAATGGGAGAGATGAGAGATCTCTTCAAGAAAATTAGAGATACCAAGGGAACCTTTCATGCAAAGATGGGCTCGATAAAGGACAGAAATGGTATGGACCTAACAGAAGCAGAAGATATTAAGAAGAGGTGGCAAAGAATACACAGAAGCACTATACAAAAACGATCTTCATGACCCAGATAACCACAATGGTGTGATCACTCACCGAGAGCCAGGCATCCTGAAATGTGAAGTCAAGTGGACCTTAGGAAGCATTACTACAAACAAACCTAGTAGAGGTGATAGAATTCCAGTTGAGTTATCTCAAATTCTAAAAGATGATGCTGTTAAAGTGCTGCACTCAATATGCCAGCAAATTTGGAAAACGCAGCAGGGGCCACAGGACTGGATAAGGTCAGTTTTCATCCCAATCCCAAAGAAAGGCAATGCCAAAGAATATTCAAACTACCATACAATTACACTCATCTCACACGCTAGTAAAGTAATGCTCAAAATTCTCCAAGTCAGGCTTCAGCAATACGTGAACCGTGAACTTCCAGATGTTCAAGCTGGATTTAGAAAAGGCAGAGGAACCAGAGATCAAGTTGCCAACATCTGCCAGATCATCAAGAGAGTTCCAGAAAAACATCTATTTCTGCTTTATTGATTACACCAAAGCCTTTGACTGTGTGGATCACAACGAATTGTGGAAAATTCTGAAAGAGATGGGAATACCAGACCACCTAACCTGCTTCCTGGGATATCTGTATGCAGGTCAAGAAGCAGCAGTTAGAACTGACCCTGGAACAAACGACTGGTTCCAAATTTGGAAAAGAGTATGTTAAGGCTGTATATTGTCACCCTGTTTATTTAACTTGTATGCAGAGTACATCATGTGAAATATGGGGCTGGATGAAGCATAAGCTGGAATCAAGATTGCTGGGAGAAATATCAATAACCTCAGATATGCACATGACACCACCCTTATGGCAGAAAGTGAAAAAGAACTAAAGAGCTTCTTGATGGAAGTGAAAGAGGAGAGTGAAAAAGTTGCCTTAAAGCTCAACATTCAGAAAACTAAGATCATGGCATCTGGTCCCATCACTTCATAGAAAATAGATGAGGAAACAGTGGAAACAGTGAGAGACTATTTTTTTGGGCTCCCAAATCACTGCAGACGGTGATTGCAGCCATGAAATTAAAAGATGCTTACTCCTTGAAAGAAAAGTTACGGCCAACCTAGAGAGAATATTAAAAAGCAGAGACATTACTTTGTCAACAAATGTCCATCTAGTCAAGGCTATGGTTTTTCCAGTAGTCATGTATGGATGTGAGAGTTGGACTATAAAGAAAGCTGAGCACTGAAGAATTGATGCTTTTGAACTGTGGTGTTGGAGAAGACTCTTGAGAGTCCCTGGGACTGCAAGGAGATCCAACCAGTCCATCCTAAAGGAGATTAGTCCTGGGTATTCATTGGAAGAACTGATGTTGAAGCTGAAACTCCAATACTTTGGCCACCTGATGTGAAGAACTGAATCATTTGCAAAGACCCTGAGGCTGGGAAAGATTGAAGACAGGAGGAGAAGGGGATGACAGAGGATGAGATAGTTGGAAGGCATCACTGACTCAATGGACTTGAGTTTGAGTAAACTGCATGAGTTGGTGATGGACAGGAAGGCCTAGCATGCTGCAGTCCATGGGGTCACAAAGAGTCGGACACAATTGAGTGACTGAACTGAACTGAAGATAATGCTTAGAATTTAACTCAAAATCCCAATGAAGTACCACTTTAGACACACTAGGATGGCTATCCTAAAAAGAAAGACAAAAACAAGATTTGGCAAAGAGGTGGAGAAATTGGACCCTCATATACTGCTGATAAGAATGTAAAATGATGCAGATACTTTGAAAAGCAGGTTGGCAGTTCCTTAAAAAGTTAAGCCTAGAGTTACCATATGACCCAGTAATTCCACTCAAGGTACAACTCAAGATAATTGAAAAGACATGTCCCCACAAAAATTTGCACATGAACATTCATAGAAACATTATATAATAATAGTGGAAACAATCAGAAACAGATAAATGGACAAGCAAAATGTGGTATACTCATACAACAGAATATTACTAGGCAATAGAAAGAAACGATGTACTGATATACACTAAGACATAGATGAGTCTTAAAAACTTTGTGCTATACTGAAATAGTTCAGTCACTCAGTCGTGTCCAACTCTTTGAGACCCCATGACCCACAGCACACCAGGCCTCCCTGTCCATCACCAACCCCCGGAGTCCACCCAAACCCATGTCCATTGAGTTGGTGATGCCATCCAACCATCTCATCCTCTGTCATCACCTTCTCCTGCCTTCAATCTTTCCCAGCATCAGGGTCTTTTCAAATGATTCAGTTCTTCGCATCAGGTGGCCAAAGTATTGGATTTTCAGCTTCAACATCAGTCCTTCCAATGAACACCCAGGACCGACCTCCTTTAGGATGGACTGGTTGGATCTCCTTGCAGTCCAAGGGACTCTCAAGAGTCATCTCCAACACCACAGTTCAAAAGCATCAATTCTCCGGCGCTCAGCTTTCTTCACCATCCAACTCTCACATCCATACGTGACCATTGGAAAAACCATAGCCTTGACTAGACGGACCTTTGTTGACAAAGTAGTATCTCTGCTTTTTAATATGCTGTTTAGGCTGGTCATAACTTTCCTTCCAAGGAGTAAGCGTCTTTTAATTTCATGGCTGCAATCACCATCTGCAGTGATTCTGGAGCCCCAAAAAATAAAGTCTGACACTGTTTCTCCATCTATTTCCCATGAAGTGATGGGACCGGATGCCATGATCTTTGTTTTCTGAATGTTGAGCTTTAAGCCAACTATTTCACTTTCCTCTTTTAGTTTCATCAAGAGGCTCTTTAGTTCTTCTTCACTTTCTGCCATAAGGGTGGTGTCATCTGCAAATAAGCCCGAAATAAGCCAGAATCAAAAAGCTACAAATTATATGACACCATTTATATGAAATGTAAAAAACTGTCAGAATAGGCAAATCCATACTGACATAAAATAGATCAGCAATTGCCAGGGCCTAGGGGGAGGGTGAAATGGGAAGTGACTGTCAACAGGTACAGGGTTTCTTTTTGGAGTCATAAAAAATGTTCTAGAATTAGATGGGGATGATGATTACAAAACTCTGTGAACATATTAAAAACCACTGAATTGTATACTTCAAAAGGATGAGTTACCTTGTAAATAACCTATAATGGAAAAGAATCTGAAAAGAGAATGTATGTATACACACACACACACATATATATATGAATCACTTTGCTATACACCTGAAACTAACATGACACTGTAAATCAATTATATTTCAATATGGCTCAGTGGGTAAAGAATCTTCACACAATGCAGGAAACATAGGAGATTAGGTTCGATCCCTGGGTCAGGAAGATTCCCTGGAGAAGGAAATGACAACTCACTCCAGTATTCTTGCCTGAAAAGTCCCATTGACAGAGGAGATTGGCAACCTACAGTCCAAAGGGTCAGAAAGAGTTGGACATGACTGAGCAACTAAGCATGCATGCAAAATTTTTTAAAACAGTGAATTGTATGATATGTGAATTATATGTCAATAAAGCTGCTATAAACTGTACTAACTTTAAAATGAGCTTAACTTTAAAACTAAAATGTTATATAATATTATGCATGCAATATGTAATTTTTTAAAAATGTATAGAATAAGGAGAAAATAAGGATGAAGAAAGAGTTGCAAGTTAACCATGATTGGTTGCTTTCACTTCAAAAGGCTTAGAAACTTTTATTCTAATCTGGATCATAAGAAGATAGGATTAAAAAAAAAAAGAAGAAAATAGGATTATATTTGAAAAAGTGGCATAGAAAACTTTCCAGTGAAGTCAGAACTTACTTCTTCAGTGAAAGGAAAGCTAACTTAAAAATTTTGCAAGTTTTATTTTGTCTTGTTTTTCTCCTTTTTGCTTGATTTGAGTTTGAAGATAGGAATGACTTGGATTAATTTGACTGGGTAAAAAAATTATCTTTGGGAAAATTAATATTTATCAAATATTACCTTCTTTCATATGAGTACCTGGTATAATTCGTAAACTGTCAATAAAACAAAACGTGGGGCAAGAACCATAGAATGGAACCAGAAAAACCGTGCTTTTTTAAAAAAAATAAAAAGGCTCATTTTAAAACGCTGAGTTTGGGACCTGGAATGCAAAACATCTCAGCTTGGCATTTGAATGCTTTCTCCTCCCAAGCCCATCACATTCTTTTCTCTGTCTTCATGTTAAGGTTGGGTAGAAGTTTCACCAATTCCTGGGTATGATCCAAATTAGATTTGGATTTGTACCTATGAGAAGGCCATGGACAGAAGAGCCTGGCAGGCTACAGACCACAGGGATGCAAAGAGTCGGACACGACTGAGTGGCTGAGCAAGCACACACCTATGAGAACCTATGATCTAAGTAGTACTTGGCTTAACTCCAGTTCTCAGAACTTAATGCTTATCACCGTAACATGATAACGAAACACTGGCAGATATAAAGAAGTGGCATTTATTCTGGCCATATTAAAGATTTTAGAATAAATTATTCCTTTTTTTAGGAAAGTTCTTTGAGGGCAAAGCTTATATAAATCAGAGGTATTATTGTTGTAATTTCAAAGAGAGCAAATATCCATCCACTCACAATGCTTTAAGTATTTAGAGAAAAGATGTAAAGTTCACCTAGGAGCTCTTCAGCTCTGAGAAGCGTCAAATTACTGTGTGGCTTTGGAGCCTTTTCCTTGTTCTCTTGTTTTCTTCAGAAACTGAAGCTCAGAGAGGGTTAGGCAAATTGGTCGAGATAACACTGTAACGGCTGGACTAAATTTAAACTCGAGCTTTTTAATTTCAGGTTCATTACTTTTTCCTGACATCTAGTTCCCTCACATTATTTCAACTTCTTCTTTGGGACTCCTTGAATTTACTCTAACATCTCCCTTGGAAAAACAAAAATAGAAATAACAAAATATGCTCTTTCAAATGGGCAAAAATAATGTATATTTCTTCACATAACTTTAATAAAAAGAGTGCTCAAGGGACTTCCCTGCTGGTCCAGTGGCTACCTCCAAGTTCCCAGTGTGGGGACCCAAGTTCGATCACTTGATCCCACTTGCCGCAACTGAGACCGGGGGCAGTCAAATAAATAAATATTTTTTTAAAAAATAAAAGAAGTCATATTAGTTAGGTAAAGATAACAAACACAGCCATGTTAGCTTTAAAGGGGAATAAATAAGTGATTAGAAGGTATATTTGGACTGCCGGAGAGGAACAGATAGGGACTTTCTCTTGAGTGATTTATTTCAGTCTTTTATTTAAAGCAGCCCTTATTTTTAGGTTGTTTGATTAACAGCCAAATTAGAAGATCAGCAAATTTCTCAGTGGGCAATTTTAACCTTCCAGAATTGGAAATGCCCTTGCATTTTCACTACCCTCTTTAAAAATAAAATCAACCCCTTTTCAGGACACTGGTCCCAAGACAGACCATCTCTAAGACCTCTAAATATATCAGAACCAATATTCCATGACTGGGAGAGGTGATAGTGGTGCTATCTATGCAGCATACTTCATGGCTCCAATGCCCACTCCATGCTCTCTTTGGTTATTTTCCTGTTTATCAGAATTAGCCAGATGCCTCAGAACCTAGCAAGCAGAATATTCCTATTCTACCAGCCATTGCTGGTTTTCCTAAATCAAACTGTGAGGTTGATGAAATTGTCTTTAAAAAAAAAAAGCAAACAGCCAATAGATTTAACAGTTCCTTGTAGAATCATGAACTTTTGCTGTCAAGAAAAGAATTTAACTTGTAGAAAACTCAGTAATCAGACAGGACCCAAATATCGCCAGAAGGAAAGGCAAAGAAACCCCACCAAAAGGAAATTGATTACTTCCTAGGAACCTGAATGTGAAAATACACAGTAAATGGTAAAGGCCTTGCTCCACGAGACCACCCCCTGGAGCTCAAATATGAGTGGGATATGACCTCGCTTTGTGGTGGTTTGTAGTCCTTTCACTTCCCATCATGAATGCCCCCTTTTTTGAGGGAGAAATATACAATGCATGCTTATTTAGGATTCTGTTTAGTTTCCAGGAGGTGTGGATGTGGTTCCAGGGAACTACTCTTCCACTGAATGAAGAAGTTGAGAATACGACCTATTCTTAGCTGATCTCTGTGTTCTACTTCTCCATCACAATATTTGGTTCAGGCCAATCAGAGCCAACTAACATAAATTCTGGGACCTCTCTTTCAGATTTTTTTGGGGAGACTATCCCTTCTGTTGGGCTTCCCAGGTGGTGCTAGTAAAGAACCCGCCTGCCAGTACAGGAGACCTAAGAGATGTGGGTTCGATCCCTGGGTTGGGAAGATTCCTTGGAGGAGGGCAGGACAACCCACTCCAGTATTCTTGCCTGGAGCATCCCATGGACAGAGGAGCCTGGTGGGCTACAGTGCATAGGGTCACAGAGTTGGACATGGCTGAGAAACTGAGCACACACGATTCTGTTGGACTAAGGGATGTGAGGGAACTCGGAGTTGCCAAGAGGACACATGTGGAGCCTGAGGATGGAGCCCGGGCAGCAGAGAGTAGAGCTCAGACAGACATGGAGACAGACAGAAGCTGGGTTCCCACACCATTGTTTGAACCTCAAATCCTGCCCTACCTAACACCCTTGGATTTCTCAGTTACACAGACCCCTAAACTCTCCTTCTCTGTTAAATCAGTTTAAGTTAGGTCCTCCATCACTAGCAACAGAGAGTGCCCACACTGATATACATTTTATTTACACAGATGTCCTGGTGTAAACTATAAAATATAAATACATCCATAATTTCAGCCATTTCTATTGGGAGATAATTTGCAGAATCTGTTTGAAATAGATGTTGCTGGAAATATATCTAGGACAAATGGAGGCAATTATGTACTTTGTAAAATATGAAATTATGCAACATTACTTTATTGTACCAGACCATTGTTACAATCAGAACTCCTACACACACATATCAGTGACCACCACTGGGATCACAAGTGAGTCCAACCAATCTGAGGTCAGCAATATCCAGACTGTCACATGCAGAGAGTTGTTTATTTATGTAAGTAATTGGACTCCAGTAATTAAACCAAGTGGATAGATGTTGTTTCACTTTATAAGCAATGTAAATCAATTTAGAAGTGAATTACCAATGACTAAAGACTAATAGTAAAACAATAAGGTTATAAAAAAAAGTTTGAGTGGAAAAAGACCAGAACATTTGATTGGGGTTATGAAAAAAGACATAGTCTTCTACAGGATTCATTTATAACTTTCTGTTTTAAGTCCTGATTGCTCTAAAGATACCACTGATGGAAGGGAAAGAAAAGGAATATTTATTTCTAAGTGTCTGTTATCAGTTAGGAAGCTTTCTCTAGCCCGAACACAATTTAAATTGGCTTAGAGATCACAACAAACTGTGGAAAATTCTTCAAGAGATGGGAATACCAGACCACCTGTCCTGCCTCCTAAGAAATCTGTATGCAGGTCAAGAAGCAACAATTAGAACTGGACATGGAAGAAAGGACTGGTTCCAAATTGGAAAAGGAGTACGTCAAGGCTGTATATTGTCACCCTGCTTATTTAACTTATATGCAGAGTACATCATGAGAAACGCTGGGCTGGAAGAAACATAAGCTGGAATCAAGATTGCCGGGAGAAATATCAATAACCTCAGATATGGAGATGACACCACCCTTATGGCAGAAAGCAAAGAAGAACTAAAGAGCCTCTTGATGAAAGTGAAAGAGGAGAGTGAAAAAGTTGGCTTAAAGCTCAACGTTCAGAAAACCAAGATCATGGCATCTAGTCCCATCACCTCATGGGAAATAGATGGGGAAACAGTGCAAACGGTGTCAGACTTTATTTTGGGGGGCTCCAAAATCACTGCAGATGGTGACTGCAGCCTTGAAATTAAAAGACACTTACTCCTTGGAAGGAAGGTTATGACCAACCTAGATAGCATATTGAAAAGCAGAGACACTACTCTGCCAACAAAGGTCCGTCTAGTCAAGGCTATGGTTTTTCCAGTAGTCATGTATGGATGTGAGAGTTGGACAGTGAAGAAAGCTGAGCGTCGAAGAATTGATGCTTTTGAACTGTGGTGTTGAAGAAGATTCTTGAGAGTCCCTTGGACTGCAAGGAGATCCAACCCGTCCATCCTAAAGGAGATCAGTCCCGGTTGTTCACTGGAAGGACTGATGTTGAAGCTGAAACTCCAATACGTTGGCCACCTCATGCAAAGAGTTGACTCACTGGAAAAGACCCTAATGCTGGGAAGGATTGTGGGCAGGAGGAGAAGGGACGACAGAGGATGAGATGGCTGGATGGCATCACCGACTCGATGGACATGGGTTTGGGTAGACTCCGGGAGTTGGTGATGGACAGGGAGCCCTGGCATGCTGCAATTCATGCGGTCGCAGAGTCGGACATGACTGAGCGACTGAACTGAACTGAACTTCCCACAGTAGTTGCTTATCATATATCCATCCGGTCAACCAGTTAGTTAATAAAGATGACCATGGGGATACAAATTAATGCAATTCCAGCAGGTAAGTCTCAAATCCACAGCCTTATTACTTAAACCTGTTTGAAGCAGCTGAGCACGTTGGTGATGTTCTCTGCAGGACCCAGAGGACTCGATCTCTGCACAAAGGCCGTTATGCCCAAAGCACGAGGATACCTTATGCCCCAGATCCAAATTCTCAGCTTCACTGTGCTCCCGACAGCACTTCCCCCATCTAGATACCAGTTTGCATCTCTTTATCAAGGTTGCCCCTTCCGGGTCACCTTCTGGATTAAATCTGTTGTAGGTTCCATCCAGGCTTCCAGGTTTAGTCACTGTGGCTCTGTGAGGGTTCAAGGGAGTCCACCAGCCTCATGCAGTCCAAGAACCATGGAGAAGACGGCAGTGTGAAGCTTCAAGCCGGTTTCCAAGGGCATACTTTTAAAATTCATATTTTCACAATGCTGACTTTTGCTCTGAGCTGCTATTGAAGCATATTGAGCAGAAGAGTGGTTAAAGGAAGACTGAACTTTTCCCAGGCTTCCTCTGCTGTCTCTGTATCTCCACATATTACTAGGCCCTGTACCCTGCTGCTGTGTTCTGTCAATCTGGTGGGAAAATGTATCATTGCTCTGTCTGCTGGGTTTACTCCCTCTCCCTCATCATTTACAATAAGCTCTGTCCCTCCAGCTCTGCTTCCAGACTCTTCCTTAGCCAGGTAGACTCTCTTCCTGCTGACCCCCGTTTTTCTCTTCTTGGTCACTCCGTTGCAGCCAACAAAACCAGGCCTGGCTGTCTCCATACTAACATCAACAATGTAATAGTTTATCATCTGAAAGCAGTATCAGGCTCTGTATGTGTTTGACTTGGCGTGGAATTTTCACTTTTTTCTCAGAGATCCCCTAGGCCAGGGTGACCCAAATCTGAGAGCGGTCCCGCCCCTGCCCTGGTGCCATGACCCTGCTGAGCTTGTCACTCTACTTCTTACCTTTACAGTCTGCTTCGTAAGGACCTGCCCACACTTCAAGTGAATCATCGCCTTTCAGCTGTCACTTAGAAACATAGAGCTGAAATAATTTATTATTAAAAATTAACTCTTTTGATAAAAACTGTAGAAAACCTGGAAAATACAGTTAGGCTTTTAGTGGCTTCACTGGATTCCACAGTGTGCTTGCATCAGTACTTAGTCAGCTTCCTACTTAGGCATTCTGATTGTTTCCACATTTTAGATATCATAAACTTGCTAAAACAAGTGATCTGTATATAAATATCTGAATGGGTCACTGACAACTTCATTCTATTACATACCCAGGAGGGGAATTACTGACTCAAGGGCTAAAAGCATATTTAAAGCAAACTGAGATGCTCTATATCAGGGGTCCCTAACCTCTGGGATCTAATGCCTGATGATCTGAGGTGCAACTAATGTAATAATAGTAGAAATAAAGTGCATGATAAATGAAACAACAGTTTCATCCTGAAACTATCCCCCCTACTCCTAGTCCGTGGAAAGATTGTTCTCCAAGAAACCCAGCCCCTGGCACAGAAAATGTTGGGGACCACTGCTCTAAACAAAGACTCCAAATTCGAATGGGAGTGAACAGAGTCACAGAGGACTGTCCAGTCCCCTCAGGATCCCTTGACCTTGGGCAGGAAGTGAAGTAAGAGAAGGCATTAAAGCTTTTAGTCATTTAAACCAATTTCTAAAGACCTGCACCTGCTAGAGCATATTCATCAATGCAGATGAAGCAGCCTCAGCTCTCAGTGGAGCAGATGGATAAACACACCTGGCCTCACACCACTGCTGGCTTTCAGTTCTCCTTTCAAGTGAGCAATGGGTATCATGCAAAAAGGTGATCGTCTTTTTGAGAGACCAACTGACCTTTGTTTGGATTCCTAATTAAATTCTGAAATTATACTGATTCTGAAAAACAGCTATTCGATGGTAATGAGAAACTTGTAGAGCAGTAATACTGTATAGACCCATGAAGGGATGGGTGCAAATAGCAAATTGCTCAAGTACTTGCCACATCAGCAAAACGAGAAGAGTAAGGGTTTATACAGACACATTACAGCTGAGAGCCTTCTCTCTTGAATTTTGTCCAACGATCATTTTCTGAGCGATTACCACCATGTATCAATTCTCAAAATACATGCACTTCGATGTAAGTCAGACTATTAACCTCTCCCAGGTAAGGTAATGCAGACAAACAGATTATTTCATTTGTCCTACTTCATCTCTGACCTAGATTCATTTTCTTCAGCTTTTACATGAACACCTCCCATGAGTCAGGCACTGGGCATTGTTGGAAGATTTGCAAAGCTGCTTAAGGAGGGATCTCTGACTCGAGGAAGGCAAAATCTAGTCATGAAAGCAAAATTTCTGATAATGTGTCCAAACATGTTTAGGGAGTAACAGAAGTAGCAGCAATATATTGAGAAGGAGGCAAGCTAAACAAAGCCTTGACATCAACATTTGTGGATAGCCAAAAACTACAAATGCACCAGAAATCTGATACCTGAAAAAATAATAAATAAATGTGGATCAACACACAAATTCAATCTCACTACTGTACCCTGAAGATCAGATGTATTTACACCCATATCAAAGCCTGTAAGATGAGTAAGTACTCTTTGGATCCTTTTTAAATGTAATAATTACTCTTCATAAAAGTTCACAGTAAACATCAATTTCCATGTAATTAAAATCAGTGCCTTTGTTCACATAACAGAATAATGCCATCAAAGAAGATGCTGGTCTGAGAAGGACCGACAAATGCCTTAAGAGAAAGGCATCTCGAGGTAGTTCAATGATAAACTGGAGTTTATGCATTATCTAACTATCAGGGAATTTTATCTTTGGTAAAATATCTTTTGATAAAATATCTTTAATACTTTCAGGACTTTTTACCTGAAGATGGAAAATGAGCTATGGCTGTCACAATAGGAAAATTAATTAATTCAAAATTAAGCTTGAATTTCCAAATTTGTACAGTCTGATCACTATTCAAATGTAAGTTGCTTGTCTTATAATTTTAGAGGGATCCAGAAAGTCCAGGGCCCCTGCTGAGCTTTAGAACACTGAGTGAATGTCACTGTCATGGAACATTTTCACGCATGGTCTCCCTGCTGCTGGATAACGGCTGAAGCAAATCCACTGATGAGAAATAAATGGGGAAGCACAACAGTGTGTGCTTCCAGAGCTGGAAACACTGGCCCTTTCAAGGTACTCAATCATTCAGACTTCATTTCTATGTATCAGGAAGTGAGTGATGAAGAACGAGCCGTGTTAGGTCAATAGACACCAGCAGGATCCATAGACGCTTTTGCCTCATACTCTTGCTTGATGGCTGCTGTCAAGAAGACAGGTTTGTAAAGCAGAACCACAGTGAAGAGCAGCACTCCTGCCTGTGAGAAGGTGGTCTGATCTGGCTGGATCATCTGTTTTATATAGTAGATTAATTTTTATTTATCTTCATTTCTGATGCGATCTCTGGTTGAAGAAAACAAGGCTCAGCAATTTGGGATCACCTTGCCATCCGAGTCAGCTGTCACAGTACTGGTGCAAGAGTTTCATGTATAACCTGACACTTCACTTCTTCAAGGGAATGGTTCCTACTGTGCTTGATCAAAGAGTGACTTACTCTGTCTTACACATTAATTGCTAGGACTTAATGCACCATGATTCAAGGGTTCATGTCTATCCCTCCCATGGAGCCATTCACTTCATGTTAGTTCCAACCAAGAAAACTATACCCCCATCTCAGCAAAGTAAACCTTGGAGTGTATGTGTACTGTTCTCACTTCATTCACTTCACAATCTTAGTAGAAAGGAAAGGAACACATTCCAAATCTTGGAAGCTGGGGAGAAAGACTTCAAAAGAAGTACTTACTGAAAATTCTTGTGCTGTGGTTAACTCACCAGCTGTTCCCATTTTCTTTTTCCCTTGATGACTTCTACTACACAGCCAGTACTTTTCCAGCCTCCTTTGAAACTGAGCATGGCCATGTGACACAATGCTGACCAATGAGATTCAAACGAAAGTATGAACCAATGAACATGCTTAATTATCTCCAGTGAAAGAAAGGAAGAAAGAGAAAACAAAAGGAAATAGGAAAAAAAAATCCTTCCTTCACTCTGCATCTCTGTTTATACACCTTCCTCCTCTCTCAGTCGATATTCTGGAAAGAGCAGACACCTGAGAAACTTACCCAGCACTCATCTCCTCCTGCCTGGGCTTCCAGTTTGGGATCCACTTCATTCCTGAGACTCCAATGCCTGCCGGAAGTTGACTCGACTTCCCAGATGTGGACTCATCCTCCTTGCTAAAGTGATTGGTTCAGATAAACTAGTTTAAGCAAATTTGAAATGGGCCATGGGGATTAGGTCATGAAAGGGCAGAAAATAACTTCATTTTCTTTCTCTTCTATGAAAGCTTCCAAAGGGTCACCCACACACTTTCTCTTTCGGGATCTTGTGTTTTTCTGAGATGAGACCTGAAATTGCTGCAGTCATTTTGTCACCAGGAGGAAAACCCAACTTGAAATAATCTGACAGTATGGAAAGCAGGATTACAAGATGATAATAAATTCTTCAAATGACATGGTTAAGCCTAACAAACACCCTCCTCTGAATTTTCCAGGTATGTGAGCCAATGAACTTCTTTATTATTTGAATTCAATTTTCTGTTGCTGGGCACCAAAAAAATTTTAAAGGAAAAACCCCACTTCATAAGGGATTTTTATAATATGGACTAAATATGTTCTTATCTATTGCCTCTCTCTTTTGCCAATTGTCATTACCTTACCACCTTCCTCCTTAGTTTTATCATATAATACTCAGCAAGTTTCTTTGACTTTAATTTTTCTTTCATTCAATCTGTTGATTACATAGCCATCAGATACTCATTTTAATATGGAAATTTGATCATCACCATCCCTTCCCCGGGATTCTTCACACGCATCCTCATTGTACACAAGGTGAAATTGTTATCTTTGATTGTGGTATGCAAAGTCCTTCATGCTCTCACACCTACTTAGCTGTTCAGTCTCATCACTAACCATTCTCTCCACCCCCAACTCTCCTGACACACACATTTAGGGACATTATATTCTTGAAATTCTGAATTATGTGTAGTTCTTCAACATAGGAATCTCCCTTCTGTTTGGTGACTGCTCATCTGAGTTCCCTCTACTGGGATTCTAGAACTCTTTCCCACCCCTTGTCCAATGGGTAAATTAATGTTCATCCTAGCCCAACCTCTTCTATGAAGCTTATTCCAATTTCTCCATAGTACCCATACATGATTATTTTCATACAAGACCATGTTCTTTGAAGACAGGGACTATGTTTAATTCATCTTTATAATCCTTTTTCTTAGCAGTATCTGACATGATAAGTCCTCTATGTTTGAATAAATGCAAATCATAGATGAATGAATCAGATGCAAAGGTGGAAATTTTACTTGGATTATTGGATCTTCCACACGATAGTTAATTAAAATAATAACCATTAGGAAGTTGACTAAGCCCTTCAGATGCCTTCTCCATAGCTTGGTCTTTGAGAATTATTTTCATAACTGTAGCAGATAATTGTTTTTATCTTCCTGGGATGCTCTCCTGCTACTCCTCCTTTTAGAATCACTTCCTGATGGAAACATACTTGCTAACCATATCTGTGAACTTGTAAAACTGAGAAATCTGAAGCCATCTTGGTTCTTGTCCTTCTCAAAGCTTTCTAAAATTTGGTTCAGTACTTCTATTCTATAGCCTACCTCCAGTGTCCTTCCAATAAATCTCCCTTTGTTGTTAAAAAAGGACTGGGTCTGTTTCTTGTAGTCACAGAATTTTAACTGATGGTACTTTTTTGATGCATGATAATCTAGGGCTATTACAGTATAAGGTAACATAAAAGGAATATGTATTATAATTGATCAGTAAATCAGGCTATTTCCCACAGTGCCAGGAAATACCTAGCCCAGTGCCTGACACACAACAGATAAAGGCGTGCTGAATGAATTCACTTCCAGGTGTGGGGAATTAGAAACTGATGGTGTCATCATGGGAGGTGGGGCAGAGGTCTTTTGGCTGTTGTATTATCCTATTTCTCCCATTCTTTCATTTAAAAAATCATTTAGTGAGCATATACAAAGTGTTCAAGGAGCCTCAATCTAGTTAGTTAAATCATGGAATTAAGAACAAACATAATCCCAAGATCTTAAAGGTAAGTTATTACAGTACAATAAAATATAGTGAAATAAATACTAATATTAGGTGAGTAGATGGTACAGTGAGAATTCACAGGAGTAGCACCTAATCCAGACTTGTACATTTAGGGAAGGTTTCATGCAAGAAGTGAAATCTAGGCTGAGAGCTGAACAGGACTTTACTTGTAAGGCAGTTGACAAGGATTATTCCAAACAGTAGTCAGGTGTACAAAGGGTAGAGGAGAAAAGGTATGATATCTTTGGAAAACAACCACAGATAGGCCAGTATGTATGGAATTTAGACTGGGGTTAAGGGAGATTAGGCTAGAAAGGTAAGTACAGATTATTGTGGATCTTGAATATTGAAGTAACATGGAATCAACTGAAAATCTTAAACAATGGAATGATACCATCTGATATAGATATACCACGTTGGCTGAGACGGGGTAAAGGGAGAGGAAGGGGAGAAGCTTCAGAAAGGAAAAGCACTTAAAGACGTACTGTCCTATTATTAGAGCCGTTTTCCACAGGTGGCTATCGAGCTCTTCAAATATAGATAGTACAAATTGAGATGGCTGAAAGTGTAAAATACACACTGGACTTCAAACACTCAGTGCAGCAAACAATAATATAAAACATGTATATATATATATATATATATATATATATATACATACAGGACTTCCCTGATGGCTCAGTGGGTAAAGAATCTGCCTACAATGCAAGAGACGTGGTTTTGATCCCTAGGCCGGGAAGATTCCCTGCAGAAGGAAATGGCTACCTACTCCAGTATTCTTGGCTGGAGAATTCCATGGACTGGGCAGCCTGGCAGGCCACAGTTCATGGGATCTCAAAGAGTCGAACACGACTGAGTGACTAAGCAGGCATCCCGTGCCATGCTGAGTTGCTTCAGTTGTGTCCGACTCTTTGCGACCCCATGGACTGCAGCCCACCAGGCTCCTCTGTCCGTGAGATTCTCCAGGCAAGAATACTGGTTGTCATTTCCTTCTCCATAAGCATGGATCTGTATCAGCAATTTTGTACTGATTATATGTTGAAATGATAATATTTTGGATATACTGGGCTAAATAAAACATGTTATAAAAATTAATTTCTCCTGTTTTGTCTTGTTTTTTAATGTAGCTATTAGAAAAGTTAAAATTATGTATGTGACTTGGGTTTTCAGCCTGCATTGTATTTCTATTGAATAGTGAGTGCTGAGGTAAAGGGTTTCTTTAGCAATCTATGTAAGATGATGAAGACAAACTAAGTAAATGCATCAGTCCTTCCAAAGAATACTCAGGGTTGATTTCCTTTGGGATTGACTGGCTTGATCTCCTTGCTTTCCAAGGGACTCTCAAGAGTCTTCTTCAATACCACAATTCAAAAGCATCAATTCTTTGGCACTCAACCTTCTTTATCATCCAGCTCTCACATCCATACATGACTAGTGGAAAAACCATAGCTTTGACTATATGGACCTTTGTTGGCCAAGTAACATATTATAGGATCTGAGTGAAGAAATCTCTTTAACAGCATTTTCATCATATTTGACTACAGCAACCTTTCTTCTCTCCCAGTAATACTTATTAATATCTTAAGAAACACACTCAAGGAACACAATATGAGAAGTGTTTTTCCATGGATACCTAACTCTATAGCAGGATAAAAGATCAAATAGGATTATATCAAATGTATGGCTTTTAGGGCATATTTATAAACAAATTACTTTGTCACTTCAGTCAAATAGATCTATTTTTCCAAGTTCCTCTATAAGCCTAAGCATGTTTGGGGGTATTTTATCCTTTTTAAAATTTAAAATGTTCAAATTAAATGCCAAATTTTCCATGAATAGCTTACTACCAGTGCAAGAACCGCTGTAAGTTAACTATGAAGAAAAATGTTTGCATTCATTTGAATATGGGCTATCTGATGGTCTAGTAAAAGTTTATCCCATTAAAACAGTTTGAAGGACAAAAATAATTTTGCATGGCATCCATTAAAACTGAGAAGAGGCGCAAAGTTTTTTTCTCATAAACTGCTTTAGTTAAAAAATGTGCAAGCCGCTATCCTTTACATTACTTATGGTGCCTTTGGTATGTTGACTCAGAAAGTAAGTTGGGTAGTAACACACTCTATAAGAGCCGTCAGATGGCATAATAATCTCCCTTGCTCAGCAACTCATATGTTATCCACTATGGGCACTGTCTAGATTTCCATACTAATGTACAATATTAGAACATTTAACAGCAGGAAGCCCCAGCATCTACAGCCAAGGGTCTAGGTATAAGAGTCAGGTGCTACATAAACAACAAGCCATATCCAAAGAAAGGAAATCAGGCCAAAAATTTAAATTTCCTTTGGATTTAAGGTATCTTGAAATGCCATAATTTTTAAAGCCACTTTAAGGCCTGAATCATGCCATCACTTTGTATTTATGCAGTATATTTAGAAGATGTTGTATAAATTGGATCTTATTTTTCCTCAAAAAAGTTCCTACCTGATAAATGAGGAGTTAGGGGAGGAAGACAAAGCATTGGATATAAAATAGATGGTTCTTGGACTCACTAGCTGATTGATCTGTTGTTTAGTCGCTCAGTCATGTTCAACTCTTTGCGACCCCATGGACTGTAGCACGCCAGGGTGGTTCCCTGTCCTTCACTACCTCCCAGAGTTTGCACAAACTCATGTCCATTGAGTCTATGATGCCATCTACCCATATTGTCCTCTGTCGCCCCCTTCTCCTCCTGCCTTCAATCTTTCCCAATGAGTCACCTCTTCACATGAGGTGGCCAAAATATTGTAGCTTCAGCTTCAGCATCAGTCCTTTCAGTGACTATTCAGGCTTGATTTTCTTTAGGATTGAATCTCCTTGCAGTCCAAGGGACTCTCAAGAATCTTCTCCAGCACCACAGTTCAAAAGCATTAATTCTTCGGTGCTCAGCCTTCTTTATGGTCCAACTCTCACATCCATACACGTGGTCTGGTATTGATCTGGAGTAACCACTTAACCTCAAGTCTCTATTTCCACATTAGTAAGTTAATAGTATCAGTCCTACTCACCTCACAGGGTTGTTGTGAGGACCAAAACAAAACAGCAGATTTCATTAGAACAGAAGGCTCAATTAAGGTTCAGATTTTTGTTCTTTTTGGTTTACTGCTGTATCCTTAAAACCTCAAAGTGCACCTTGTACATAGCAATCATTCAGTGCATGTTGTGAAAATGTTTTGAATATTATAAATACATAATGTATTACATGTAAGGTATTTTTATCACTAAACTACCGAAGGGGAAAAGGAAGACAAGAGTGTAACTTGCTCAACTTATTTCTTAGATGAGAATCAAGTTAAGATTGGATTTCAAGGCAGGTCTCGACATTTTATTTATCTGACCATTCAACAATTCTTTAGAGTATATATACTATATGCCAGGCATGGTTCTAGGTACTGGATTGTTGTTGTTCAGTCACTAAGTCGTGTCTGACTCTTTGCAAACCCATGAACTTCAGTATGCCAAGCTTCCCTGTCCTTCTCCTGGAGTTCGCTCAAACTCAGGTCCATTGAGTCAGTGATGCTATCCAACCATCTCAATCTCTGCCGCTCCCTTCTCCTCTTGCCCTCAAGGTACTGGCCATACAGTGGTAAAAAATATATACATGAGAGTCAGATGCGGGACACAGCCATTAAACAAATGAACACACAAATAACATTGTAGTAAGCACTATGAAGGAAGAACACCATCTGATGAGAAGGCAACAGGAAGCGACGGTTCCCTAATTTACAGCTAGATTATATGTTTAAGTTAAAATTTACATTTTACATTTATAAGATGTATTTTTAGCGAACATTCGTTCATTTTTCTACATATCATTTCAAACCAAATAAAAAGAAGTTTATTAGTATCAACTAGAATTAACCACATGAGACAGATCTATTAAAATAAACATTTGGAAAAACAATAACACCATTATTCATTCACCTCTACCACTTCAGTTCTCAGGATTAGAAGCCCAATGATATGTAGTGACCTTAATATTAAAACTTGGATATAAGTCTCAAAACATGCCTTCAACATTATAAACTATTGCTAAACCAAATTCATACCATACCTTACTTTTAGTAAGTACTCAAAGGGTTTTGTTGTGTTGTACTTTATTCTTTTAGAATGTTGAGGGTTATCATTACTATACTCATTTTCCCAAGGAATGCATATTTGTTAAGTGATTAGCTTTCTCTTGTAAAAGGATTTTTTCCAAGCTGCTGCTGCTACTGCTGCTAAGTCGCTTCAGTCGTGTCCAACTCTGTGCGACCCCATAGATGGCAGCCCACCAGGCTCCCCCGTCCCTGGGATTCTCCAGGCAAGAACACTGGAGTGGGTTGCCATTTTTTTCTCCAATGCATTAAAGTGAAAAGTGAAAGTGAAGTCGCTCAGTCGTGTTCGACTCTTAGTGACCCCATGGACCACAGCCTACCAGGCTCCTCCATCCGTGGGATTTTCCAGGCAAAAGTACTGGAGTGGGTTGCCATTGCCTTCTCCGAAATGAAAGAGTAAAGTATTCTAAAGAAACAGTGTGCTTTCAAAATATATATGCTGCTTGTTTATTTTAATTTCGAAGCTATTGCTAATTCTTTTAATTTATTAATATGAAACTAGAACATAAACTCTTAAAAGTAATTTGTATTGCTAAAGACATATAATGAAGACTCTGATTTATTGTTCCTTTGAATCCTGAATGAGTCCATTGAGATGACTTGACAAGTCCACCTGCTTTTTTTTAAGGGTTAATTTAGGCTTTTAATCTATGCAAAATTGCTTTCTACTTCACAGGCAATATTGGGAGAAGAATAAGAGTTGAAACCAACCCTTTCTTTTTCAGTGAACATAAGGAAAACATTGTATTTTAGAATAAAGGACAATTGATGTAAATACGCTCTCTTAACCTGACATGGTTGACAGCTAGAATTTTAAGGTCAGATATTTCCAATCATCAGTAACTTTTTAAAACTTTAAATAACCATGGCTGATTCAGGTTAATGTATGGCAAAAAACTACTACAATATTGTAAAGTAATTAGCCCCCAACTAAAATAAATAAATTTATTAAAAAAACAAACAAACAAACAAAACTTTAAATAATAACAATAAAGGCAGAAGCATTTTACAAAACAATTTAAAAGAAAAAAATCCAAACTTTGTAGGGAAAAATTGGATTTATATAAGTTCAGGGGAAGTAAAAAATGGATTTAAATACCCATTAGAAAACGGTGTGATAGATTTTTTAAACTCTCTTTTAAGGGAGTAAGTTTTCAAAATCATTCTGTTCAACACAATAATTTGTTACTCTAAGATAAACTACAATTTACCATCTTAAATAACTTACCCAGAATTATTAATTTCTTTTAAAACAACTTTAATGTAATATAATTTATATTTGAAAAAGTAAACATTTTAAGCATACAGTCAGTTCTATAACTCAGCCCAAACATTCCTAAAAATCATATTGCTATAAAAGTCCCCTCAACAAAAAATGAAGAACCCAGGAGGAAAATGGGCTTAGAAAAATAATGAATAGTATGTCATTCACACACACACACATACACACACACAAAAGAAGAGGAGAGAAAGGGGGAGTGGGGACAAGGAGAAAAGGAGAAAAAAAAGACGTACCTAATAAAAATGTAGCACACTAACAACTTTAACCAACTAGAATTAAAAGACATTTATAGAACTCTCTACTCAACAGGGGAATACATATTCTTCTCAAGTGCACACAGAACATTCTCTAGGGTAGACCATATGCTAGGCTATAAAACAAACCTTCATAAATTTTAAAAGACTGAAATCATATCAAGTATGTTCTCCAACTACCACAATTGAGTGAAATTATAAATTAATAACAAGCAAATATGGGAAATTAACAAAGGTGTAGACATTAAATAACACACAACTAAATAACCAATGGGTCAAAGAAGAAATCACAATGAAAATTGGAAAACACTTTGAGATGAATGAATGAAAACACAGCATACCAAAACTTATGGAACACATCTAAAGCAAATTTTTATAGTTTTAAATGCCTCCATTAAAAGAAAAAAAGGATTTTAAATCAATAACCTAAACATCCATCTTAAGACAATAGAAAAAGAAGAACAAATTAAGTCTAAAGCAAACAAAAAGAGGGAAATAATAGATCAGAGTAGTAATATATCAAATAGAAAACAGAAAAACAATAGAGACAACTAACAAAAGTAAATCCTGGTTTTTTGAAAAAATTGATAAAATTGGCAAACATAAGACTAGACTCTTCAAGCAAAGAAAAGAGAAGACTCAAATTACTACAGTCAGGAATGAAAGAGAAGACATTACTTCTGACCATATAGGAAAGGATAACAAGGGAATGCTATGAACAAATGTATGGAAACAAATTAGGTAACTGAATGAAATGGACAAACTCCTAGAAGGGCACAAACTACCAAAACTACCTTAAGAAGAAAAAGAAAATCCAAATAGATCTAGAAAAAGTAAAGATACTAAATTAGAAATTTTTAAAAATTATTCAGAAGAAAAGTTGAGATCCAGATGGCTTCACTAGTTAATTAAAACAAAGTTTTTCAAAATAACAACTCTTCACAAACTATCAGAAAACAGAAGAGTGAACATTTCCCAACTCTTCCTATGAGGATGGTATTACCTCAGTACCAAAACCACACAAAGAATTTCACAACAAAAGAAAACCATAAAGCAACTTTGTATGAGTATATAAATAAAAATGCTCAACACAATACTAGCAAACTGAAACCAGCAATATACAAAAAGTATTATACAATGCAATCAAGCAGGAATTATCTCAAAAATGCAAGGATGATTTAACATCCAAACATCAATTAATAGATTATGTCAACAGAATAAAGGACAATTCCAACAGAATCATCCCAATAGATGCAAAACATTTTAAAAAATTCAACATTTCATGATAAAAATATTCAACAAACTAAGAACAGAAGGAAACTTCCTCAATATGATAAACAGCATCTATAAAAACCCTCAGCTAATCAAACTTATGGGCTTCCCTCATAGCTCAGTGGTAAAGAATCTCCTTGCCAATGCAGGAGACACAGGATCAATCCCTGAGTTGGGAAGACACCCTGGAGAAGCAAATGGCAGCCCACATCAGTATTCTTGCCTGGAAAATCCCATGGACAGAGGAACTTGGTGGGCTGCAGTCCATAGAGTCTCAAAAAGGTTGAACACAACTTAGTGACTAAACAACAACAACAATCAAACTTAAGGATGAAAAATTGATCATTTTCCTCATAATATCAGAAACAAGGCAACGATGTCCTTTCTTGACATTTTTATTCAACACTGCACTGGAGTTTCCAGCCAGAGAGGTAGGGGGTAAAAATGAAATAAAAGGCATCCAAATTGGAAAAAAAAAGAATCAAAACTATGTCTATTCACAGATGACATAATCCTGAATACAGAAAATCCTTAGGAATACACACACACACACATACACACACACACACATGAAAGTGAAAGTCGCTCAGTCATGTCTGACTCTTTGCGACCCCATGGACTATACAGTCTGTGGAATTCTCTAGGCCAGGATACTGGAGTGGGTAGCTTATCCCTTCTCCAGGGAATCTTCCTGACCCAGGAATTGAGCCAGGGTTTCCTGCATTGCAGGCGGATTTGTTACCAACTGAACTATCAAGGAAAACTAAGAACAATAAGTTCAACAATCCAAGGTTGCTGGATAGAAGAGTAGTACACAAAAGTCAACTTAGGTCTACATAATACCTACGAGCCCTCCACAAATGAAACTGAGCAATTAACTCCATTTATAATAACATCAAAAAGAAGAAAATACTTATGAATAAATTTAACGAAAGTGCAAGATTTGTAGCTGAAAACTATAACATATCACTGAAGAAAATAAAGGTCTAAATAAATGGAAAGGCATACCGTGTTCACGGAAGAAAAAAGGTTACCAAGATGGCAATATTCCCTAAACTATGTACAAAGTCAACACAATTTCTACCAAACTCCAGCTCAAAAGAAAAGGAACATCTTGAGCAATCATGGAAATGTAGATCAAAACCACAGTGAGACACTAATTCACATCCACTAGGATTGTTGTTCAGTCACTAAGTCATGTACAACTCTTTGTGACCCCATGGACTGCAGGCACACCAGGCTTCCCTATCCTTCACTATCTCCCAAAGTTTGCTCAAACTCACATCCTTTGAGTCAGTGATGCCATCTAACCATCTCATCCTCTGTTCCCCCTTCTCCTCCTGCCCTCACTCTTTCCCAGCATCAGGGTCTTTTCCAACGAGTTGGCTCTTTGCATCAGATGGCCAATGTATTGGAGCTTCAGCTTCAGCATCAGTCCTTTCAATGAATATTCAGGACTGATTTCCTTTAGGACAGACTGGTTTGATCACCTTGCTGTCCAAAGGGCTCTTAAGAATCTTCTTCAGCACCACAGTTTGAAAGTATCAATTCTTCAGCACACAGTCTTATTTATGGTCCAACAGTCACACCCGTACATGACTACCGGAAAAATCATAGCCTTGACTAGATGCACCTTTGCTGGCAAAGTGATGTCTCTGCTTTTTAATATGCTCTCTAGGTTTGTCATAGCTTTTCTTCCAAGGAGCACGCATCTTTTAATTTCATGACTTCAGTCACTGTCTGCAGTGATTTTGTAGCCCAAGAAAATGAAATATGTCACTGCTTCCACTTTTTCCCCATCTATTTGCCATGAAGTGATTGGACTGGATTCCATGATCTTAGTTTTTTGAATGTTGAGTTATAAGCTAGGTTTTTCACTCTCCTCTTTCACATTCACTGAAAGATTCTTTAGTTTCTCTTTGCTTTCTGCCATAAGGATGGTGTTATCTGCATACCTGAGGTTGTTGATATGTCTCCTGGCAATCTTGATTCCAGCCTTTGATTCATTTTGCATGATGTACTCGGCATCATGTTGATATTTCTCCTGGAAATCTTGATTCCAGCCTTTGATTCATTTTGCATGATGTACTCGGCATATAAGTTAAATAAGCAGGGTGACAATATACAGCCTTGACGTACTCCTTTCCCAATTTGGAACCAGTCTGTTGTTCCATGTCTGGTTCTAACTGTTGCTTCTTGACCTGCACACAGGCTTCACAGAAGGCAGGTAAAGAGATCTGGTATTCCCATCTCTTTAAGAATTTTCCAGTTTGTTTTGACCCACAGTCAAAGGCTTTTAGTGTAGTCAACTGAGCAAAAATTGTTTTCATGGAATTATCTTGCTTTTTCTATGATCCAACTGATGTTGGCAATTTGATCTCTGGTTCCTCTGCCTTTTCCAAATTCAGCTTGAACATCTGGAAGTTCTCAGTTTATGTACTGTTGAAGCCTAGCTTGAAGGATTTTGAGTATAACCTTGCTAGCATGTGAAATGAGCACAATTGTGCAGTAGTTTGAACCTTCTTTGGCACTGCCCTTCACTAGAATGGTTATGATCAAAAAAAAAAAAGATAATGACAAGAATTGGTAAGGATGTGGAAAAATATAAACCCTCACGAGCTGCTGATGGGAATATAATATGATGCAGCTACTTTGGAAAACAGCCTGGTATGTCCTCTAAAGATTAAACACAGAGTTAACATTTGGCCCAGCAATTCCACTACTAGGTATATATACTAGGCAAAATGAAAACATATGTCCATCCAAAACTTGTACACAAATAACATACCACCATTGTTCACAATAGCCAAACAATGCAAACAATCCAAATGTCCATCAACTGATGAATGGATAATCAAAGTGTGATGTAGCCATACAATAGAATATTATTCAACAATAAAAATAAACAGACACATGCTACAGTATAAGTGAACCTTGAAAACATGCTAAGTGAAAGAAGCCAGTCACAAAAGAACCACAAATTAGATGACTCCATTTATATGCAATGTCCAAAATAGGCAAATTTATAAAGATAGAGAGTAGTTTAGTGGTTGCCTAGGGCTGGGGAAGGGTACATTGGGAAAATGAAGAGTGACTGGATAGATTTCTTTTTGGGGTTATGAAAATGTTCTCAAATTCATTATGGTGATGGTTGTACAGCTCTGAATATATAATACTAAACAAAACAAAACAGACAACTTTGAGTGTAGACTCTAAATGGGTGAGTTACTATATGGCATGTGAACTGTATCTTAATAAAGTTGCTATAAAAATTCCAATTAAAAATAAAATACAAACAACAGTGAAAAAATCAATGAATCTAAATATAAATTTTTAAAAAGATCAACAGAATAATAAACTAGCTTAGAAGAATCAAAAATAAAAAAGAAGACATGAATAACCAGTATAGAAACGAAAGAGAGATATCACCATAGATTATATACATATTAAAATAATCATAAAAGAATGTTTTAAACATAATTACTGCAATAAATTCTAGAACTCAGAAGAAACAGACCAAGTCCTTGATAGCCAAAATTTATAAAACCATAAACTGGCATAAAAAAGTTAAATACCTAAAGACCCCTATGTTATTTGAATAAGTGAAATATCTTAAAATATTGCAACAAAAAATATCCTAATTCAAGACACATTCACTGGTGAATTTTATCCAACATCTGAGGAAGATATAATAGTTGTCTTAAGAAAGTTTCAGAAAATCGAGGGCAGACTTCTCAACTCATTATGAGTCTAGCATTACCCTGATACCAAAAGTAAACCTATTACAAGAAAAGAAAATTAAAAACCAATCTGTCTTCTGAGCCTAGTTGGAAAAGTTCCTAATAAAATATTATCAAATCCAACTTATCAACATATAGAAAGAATAATGCACCATGACCAATGAGGTTTATCCCAGTAAGGGAAGGTTGTTCTAATCTTTGAAAAATAATCAACGTAATTCACCATATTAACAAACTAAAAAAGAAAATCCACATTGTTCTCTAAATAAAATTCAGAAAAAGCACTTGGTAAAATTTAACACCTACTCATGAAAAACAACCTCCTGGGGCTTTCCAGGTGGCACTAGTGGTAAAGAACCCGCCTGTCAATGCAGGAGACGTAAGAGACGTGGGTTCAGTTCCTGGGTCGGGAAGATTCCCTGGAGGAGGGCACAGCAACCCACTTCAGAATTCTTGCCTGGGAAATCTCATGGACAGAGGAGCCTGGCGGGCTGCAGTCCATGGGGTCAGAAAGAGTTGGACGACACTTTCATGAACAACAATGACATCAACAAAATCATCAAATTAGGCATAGGACAGAACTTCCTCAAACTTTTTGTTTCTGAGAGCCATTAAAGAAGATTTAAGTAAGCTGAGAGATATTATCAGTCATGGATTAGAAGACTCAGTGTTGTTAACGTACCAATTCTCTCTAAATTAGAATATAGATGCAATGAAATCTCAATCAAAATCACATTTGCTAAGTCGCTTCAGTCATGTCTGACTCTTTGCAACTCTTTGAGTTCAGGCCCCAGCAGTTCAAGTGCTGAGTGCTAACCACTGGTCTGCCAGGAATTTTCAGAATTTATCCTTTCAAATTAGAGTTTTCTCTGGATATCTGCCCAGGAGTGGGATTGTTGGATCATATAACAGATCTATTTTTAGTTTTTCTTTTTTTTAAGGAGCTTCCATCCTATTCTCCTTGGTGGCTGCACCAATTTTACATTCCCACCAACAGTGTGGAAAGGTTCCCCTTTCTCCACACTCCTCCAGATCCTCTCCAGTATTTACTATTCACAGACTTTTTTCCTGGCTTGCAGGATCTTAGTTCCCCAACTAGCGACTGAACATGGGCCACTACAGCGAAAGCACTGAGTCTTAACCACTGGACCACCAAAGTATTTCCTGATTCTAAAGTTTAGATAGAAAAAAACAGCCAGAACAAATCTTTCAAAACAAAACAAAAACAAAATTGGAGTGCTTCTATTTTCTGACTTCAAGACTAATTATAAACTGGATGGATCATAGAGAGTTATTTACAGGTTTTAATATTTTAAAACTTAGAATCCATGTTGCTACATGTATCAAGAAACATCTATTGATCTATGTGGCAACATGGATTCAGAGTTATCAGAAGAACAGTGTGGTATTACTATGATGATAGATAAATAGATCAGTGGAACAAAATAGAGAGTTCAAAAATGAACCCACTCATATATGGCTAATCAATTTTTGACCATGATGCAAAGTCTAGGGAAATAGTCTTTTCAACAAAAGGTCCTAGGGCAACTGAATATCAGTATGGAACAATTATACTTCCTTCATTACATCATTTAAAAATTTTATGTGAAATAAATCAGAAACCTAAAAGTAAAGGTTAAAACTTTTTAACTTCATAAAAGAAACGTAATAGAGGAAAATACAGAAGAAAAATGTTGCAACTTCTATGAGGGAAAAGATACATTAGGACACAGAAAGCACTGACCATATAGAAATAGTAATAAAATAAACTTTATAAAAATTTAAAAATTCTGCTCTTTGAAAGACACAATTAAGAAAATAAAGTCAGCCTTCAACTGGAAGATTACTTATAACACATATGTTTGACAATGGACTTGAAACCAGATAATACAAAGTACCTTTACAATTCAATAGTAAGAAGACAGCACAATTTTTCAAAAGAGCAGAAGATTTGAATAGACACCTTGTACTAATTACCAAAGGAGACAAAAGAATAGCTAATTAGCACATAAAAAGAAGTTCAACATCATTAGTCACAAGGGAAATGCAAATTAAAATTGCAATGATACATCACTCCATACCCACTAGAATAGCTAAAATTAGACATTAAAAATCCAACTGTTCTGGAGTATATGAAACAATTTCAACTTTCAGACATTGCTATTGAGGGTATAAAATGGTACAACCATTTTGAAGACCTGTTTGTTTCTTATGAAAGCTGTCACTTTCCATATGACCTAGCCGTTCCATTATTAATCCAAGGGAAAAGTAAACAAATGTCCACCAAAAAAAAAAAAGCTTGTATATTAATGTTCCCAGAATTGTTATTCATAGTAGCTGCAAAGTGGAAACAACACAAATACCTATCAACAGGTAAATGAATGGATAAATACATTTGGTATACAACCAAATATATTTCAGCAATAGAAAAGAAACATCTATTGATACATGTGGCAACATGGAGTCTGAGTTTTAAAATAACTGTGTATGATCCATCCATGTGAAATTCTACAGCAAGCAAAGCTATAGTGACAGAACACAAATGTCTTGTGTACTGATTGTTACTGAAGCAAGCAGTGATGGAAATGTTCTGTATCTTGATTTTCATCATGGCACCATGGATCATCGAAAAAGCAACAGAGTTCCAGAAAAACATCTACATCTGCTTTATTGACTATGCCAAAGCCTTTGACTGTGTGGATCACAACAAACTATGGGAAATTCTCAGAGAGATGGGAATACCAGAACACCTGACCTGCCTCCTGAAAAATCTGTGTGCAGGTCAAGAATCAGCAGTTAGAACTGGACATGGAACAACAGACTGGTTCCAAATAGGAAAAGGAGTACATCAAGCTTGTGTATTGTCACCCTGCTTATTTAACTTATATGCAGAGTACATCATGAGAAACGCTGGCCTGGAGGAAGCACAAGCTGGAATCAAGATTGCCAGGAGAAATATCAATAACCTCAGATATGCAGATGACACCACCCTTATGGCAGAAAGTGAAGAAGAACTAAAGAGCCTCTTGATGAAAGTGAAAGAGGAGAGTAAAAGTTGGCTTAAAGCTCAACATTCAGAAAACTAAGATCATGGCATCTGGGCCCATCACTTCATGACAAATAGATGGGGAAACAATGGAAACAGTGAGAGACTTTATTTTGGGGGGCTCCCAAATCACTGCAGATGGTGATTGCAGTCATGAAATTACAAGACATTTGCTCCTTGGAAGAAAAGTTATGGCCAACTCAGACAGCATATTAAAGAGCAGAGACATTACTTTGCCAATAAAGGTCCACCTAGTCAAAGCTATGGGTTTTCCAGTAGTCATGTATGGATGTGAGAGTTGGACTGTAAAGAAAGCTGAGCTTTGAATAATTGATGCTTTTGAACTGTGGTGTTGGAGAAGACTCTAGAGAGTTCCTTGCACTGCAAGGAGATCCTACCAGTCCATCCTAAAGAAAATCAGTCCTGAATATTCATTGGAAGGACTGATGCTGAAGCTGAAACTCCAATACATTGGCCACCTGATGTGAAGAACTGACTCACAAGGAAAGACCCTGATGCTGGGAAAGACTGAAGGTGGGAGGAGAAAGGGACAACAGAGGATGAGATGGTTGGATGGCATCACTGACTCAATGGACATAAGCCTGAGTAAACTCCGGGAGTGGGTGATGGACACGGAGGCCTGGCATGCTGCAGTCCATGGGGTCGCAGAGAGTCGGACATAACTGAGCGACTGAAGTGAACTGAACTGAACATGGGTGCAAACTTTTGTCATACTTGGTGAACTATACAGTCAGTTCTACTACAATACTTGTTTTCAAAAATGCAAATTGGTTCTAACATGGCAGCAAAAAATTTTATATTGACTTTTGACATTGGATTTCATCCATTAAGAATAGTAGATAAACACAGAAAACTGCACCCAACCCAAATGAAAAGAGCCAAGTATAAATACATACCATGCCGACCTATATGCTACTGTTTTCATACATTTTCCTTCAAATCTGTTAAAAGCCCTGCCATTCACTGCTACATTTGTTTTAAAAGGTAATTTTTTTAAAGAAAGAATAAAATTAGAAAAGCATTTTTCATATTTTCCCATATATTTTCTATTGCTGGCATTCTTCACTCATTTGGAACTGGGTTTTTACTGGTATCACTTTTCTTCCTCTGGAAAGACTTCCTTTAATATTTCTTGTAATTCAGGTCCACTAGAAATAAATTCTCTGTGCTTTTATTTGTCAAAAAAAGAAAAAAAGAATATGCTGCTCTCATCTTTGAAGGATATTTTCACTTGACATAGAATCTTATGTTAACTTTTTAAAACCATATTACAGTTATCCTTCTATTCCTCGTTTGGCTTACATTATCTCTGGGAAGAAATCAGTAATTTATCTTGCTATCCCAGCTGCTTTTGTTTCTCCAGCTGCTTTCAAGAGTTTTACATTATCATCGGTTTTCAACAAATTGAGTATGATATGTTTTAAAATGGTTTTCCCTTCAACTATCCTGCTTGGAGTTTGTTTTCTTAGATTTAGAAACTTATAGTTTTCATCCTGTTTGTTAAACCATTATTCCTTCAAATATATATTTCCTGGCTCCTCTTCTCTACCATATTAAGATACTCCAATTATGCATATGTGAGATCATATTCCTCAGATTACTGAGGATCTGGCCTTTTATTATTACTTTCATTCAGTATCTCAATATATATAGTTTCTATTGCAGTATCTTCAAGTCATGCTTCTTTTCTTCCATGGTGGGAAATCAGTTGATAATCCATAGGTGAATTTTCCACTCAGATATTGTATTTCTAAGTTGCACTGCAGCTCTAAAGTTCCGTTTGCCTATTTTTAACATCTTCCATTTCTCTCATTATATCCATATTTTCCATTACATACTTGAGCATATTTACTATAGTTGTTTTAAAGCCCATGTCAGCTATTTCATTCATTTCCATAATTTCTGAGTCAGTTTCTACTGACTTTCTGCTTCACAATTTCCTGCTCATTTGTATGCCATAATTTTTATTGGGTAGGGCTTCCCAGGTGGCACAGTGGTGAAGAGTCTGCCTGTCAATGCAGGAGACACAAGAGCAGCAGTTTTGATCTCTGGGTCGGGAAGATCCCCTGGAGTAAGAAGTGGCCACCTGCTCCAGTGATATTGCCTGGAAAATTCCATGGACAGAGGAGCCTGGTGGGCTACAGTCCATGGGGTCCCAAAGAGTCGGCCACAACTGAGCACACAGCATACACACAGACACTATAAAAGCTATGTTCTTAAAATTTTGGATTTTGTTTTCTGCTTTTAAAGAGTGTGGAATTTGACAGCTATTACTTGCCAATTAGTTTGATCCTTTTGAGGTTGTTTTTAAATTGTTATTGGTGGTCTAGAGTAGCCTTTACTCTAGAGCTCTTTTAGCCCCATCCGAAGACATAACTCTAGGATATCTACTGAATGGCCACTTGCCACTCTGGTGGTCAAAATTGAAGTGTGTTTCAACCACATGTAGGTTCTGGGAACTGTTCAACTTACAGCTCCCCAGTAATTGCATTTAATCTAGCCTTATGGCATTTCAATAGTATGCATGTGCACCTTACTTAGCACAGAGCAAAGTCTCAATGAAACCTCTTGCAGAGCCTTGGAGCTCCTCTGCATGGCTCCCACAGTTTGTGTTGCGCCTCACAAAGTGAAGCTGCTACAACCTTCCCAAAATCAGACCTCAGTGACTTCTGTACAGAGGCTGCCATGCGTTCCTTGGTCTTCCTCTTCTGTACTGGGTCTGGAAAGTGACATCAGGTAGAATGCTGAGGCTTCTGTATGACTCATTTGTTTCCATCCATTCAGAGAACACACTCAAGTACTGCATGTTTTCCAATGTCAGAAAACAACTGCTTCAAGTATTTTGTCCAGTTTTCTAGCTGTCCACAGGTAAAGGGACAACTCTGATACATGTTATTCCATTACGGGCAAAAAAGCAAAGCTAGAATTTTTTTAAAAATCTAGTTTGAGTTATTTACGTGTTGAGGCTCACATATTATCCTAGCATTTATGATAACAGCAGTTGATTGTATCTTAATTTTATAAAATAATTTCATTTATATTATCTGATTAGTTTTTATAACACTTTGAGTTAATAGGGTGACTTTTACAATTGTGTTATAACCAAAAAGACTGAGGTTCATAAAGCAAGTGAATGCTCATTTAGTAAGAGCTGGAGTTAGAATGTGATGTCAGCATAAACTACGACTCCTAAAAGTTGAATCCTGGTTTCATGTATATCACAAAACCCTTTTATTTTTCATCAATCCCTCCTCCTTTCTTTATTCCTGTCAGGTTTGAATTATCTTTCAGGGTTTAATCATCAACTTTATCATGTTAGCTTAGTCAAAATTTTAAGAAGCAACTCATTTTCACTTCAAAAAATGCTTACTTGTAATTTAAAACCATATATTATTTTTAATTTCAAGTGACAATCTATAATCAACATATATCATACATAACCAACATCCTCCAAAACCATATATAGGCTTCTGAAGGTCTCCCTAACCTCCTAAACTGCCACCATTCACGTGTAACCTTGAATCTGTAACATCTTTCCTCTTCTAAGTCATATATCCTAATTTTGAGCCATGAAGCTGCAGTAAACGTTTCAGAATTTTTCCTAGTCCAAATGAAAAAACTTCAATTAAATATTAAAATAGAAAGGAAAACAAAATTTTTTTAACTAAACAAGACTAAAGTAATAAGCCAGCTCCTCAGCATGACTAAGTAATAGATTTAAACAACAGCTTTCTAAGAATGAGCTGCATTTATGTCAGTCCATAATGATACAGGACCAACCAACAGTGGCAATATTTGAAAAAATTTCAAGACTCAGTTGATTACCTTGTACCTTGAGGTACAGGATGAAAAGAGTGTTTTAATATTCCACCACACTTCTAGTCAACAGTGTGACTACAAGGAGCACTGTACTAAGAGAAAAAATACCTGAGACCATGTAGCAATCAGCGGTAACGGCTTCTGTGAGTCACATCATCCGTCATAATCTGCCCAGTTGGATACAGGGGATGAGAGCACGAGAGCCATGGACTGGCAGTCTCCAGTCTGAGTTAAGAGTAGTGGTATAAACACTTTGGAAAGCAGTTTACATAGTTTATATACTTATATAATTTACGCTTTCAAACTGTGGTGTTGGAGAAGACTCTTTAGGGTCCCTTGGACTGAAAGGAGATCAAACCAGTCAATCCTAAAGAGAATCAACCCTGAATATTCACTGGAAGGAACCAATGCTGAAGCTGGAGCTCCCAATACTTCGGCCACCTGATGTGAAGAGCCAACTCACTGAAAAAGACCCTGATGCTGGGCAAGAGTGAAGGCAGGAAAAGGGGACGACATGGTTAGATGGCATCATTGACTCAGTGGACAAGAGTTTGAGCCAACTCCAGAAGATGGTAAAGGACAGGGAAGCCTAGCATGCTGTAGTCCATGGGGTTGCAAAGAGTCAGACACGACTGAGTGACTGAAAATTATATAATGTTTTTAAATAGACTTTACAGTCACCTAGGCAACAATATCCATGAAGTCACAGTCTTTCATGTGCAAGTTATATTTTCCTATAATACAGTAAAAACATACTTAACTATTAATTCTAAGATGTGATTCCCTTACCATTGAAATTTCTTTCTTGGTCTTTCTTGCCATTAATGGTATAGTTATTGCCCTTTGGGAAACACTGGGTTATCCTAGTTAACTTAGAAATTTATATAAATTAATTTTCATTAAAGTAATTACCATCTTAGGAAACAATGCTATAAAGTTTTATGTAATATATAATGACAAGATATGAAGTTTTAGGCCTTTCATTTAGCAAATACTTGAAAACTGCTTTTGGTTGGCTTTTTTCAAATCAAACTCTGAAGAGATGGAGATGTGGGAAACCTCCAAAACCAACCTCCCTTCCCACCCTAAAACCAACATGATCACAACCATGTTATTTTTGGGGGGAAAAAGAGGCTTTCACATGAGAAGAAAAAAGAAAAAGTACAACAAAATGTTACGTGGTTATTTAAACAATTATGGGTCATTGTTTTCTTTAAATTCTTCACTGTGTTCTTCCTTTTTCTACTTGTAAAATTTACCTTAGTCCTTCTATTTCTTTTTAATAAAAGAATACAGTAATACTTCCTGTATTTGGCAATAAGGAGTTCATGATCTGAGCCACAGTCAGCTCCGGGTCTTGTTTTTGCTGACTGTATAGAGCTTCTTCACCTTTAGCTGCAAAGAATATAATCAATCTGATTTTGGTATAGACCATCTGGTGATGTTCATATGTAAAGCCTTCTCTTGTGTTGTTGGAAGAGGGTGTTTGCTATGACCAGTGTGTTCTCTTGGCAAAACTCTGTTAACTTTTGCCCTGCTTCATTCTGTACTCCAAGGCCAAATTTGCCTGTTACTCTTGGTGTTTCTTGGCTTCCTACTTTTGTATTCCAGTCCCCTATAATGAAAAGGACATCTTTTTTTGGGTGTTAGTTCTAGAAGGTCTTGTAGGTCTTCATAGAACCATTCAACTTCAGCTTCTTCAGCGTTACTGGTTGGGGCATAGACTTGGATTACTGTGATACTGAATAGTTTGCCTTGGAAACGAAGAGATCATTCTGTCATTTTTGAGACTGCATCCAAGTACTGCATTTCAGATTCTTTCGTTGACTATGATGGCTGCTCCATTTCTTCTAAGGAATTCTTGCCCACAGTAGTAGATATAATGGTCATCTGAGTTAAATTCACCCATTCCAGTCCATTTTAGTTCACTGATTCATAAAATGCTGATGTTCATTCTTGCCATCTCCTGTTTGACCACTTCCAATTTGCCTTGTTCATGGGCCTAATATTCCAGATTCCTATGCAATATTGCTCTTTACAGCATAGGACTTTACTTCCATCATCAGTCACATCCACAACTGGGTGTTTTGTTTTGCTTTGGCTCCATCCCTTCATTCTTTCTGGAGTTATTTCTTCACCCATCTCCAGTAGCATGTTGGGCACCTACTGACCTGGGGTGTTCATCTTTCAGTGTCCTGTCTTTTTGCCTTTTCATACTGTTCATGGGGTTCTCAAGGCAAGAATACTGAAGTGGTTTGCCATTCCCCTCTCCAGTGGACCACGTTTTGTCAGAACTCTCCACCATGACCTGTCCGTCTTGGGTGGCCCTACATGGCATGGCTCATAGTTTCACTGAATTAGACAAGGCTGTGGTCCATATGATCAGTTTGGTTAGTTTTCTGTGATTGTGGTTTTCATTCTGTCTGCCCTCAGATGGAGAAGGATAAGAGGCTTATGGAAGCTTCTTGATGGGAGAAACCTACTGAGGCTTGTTCTGATGGGCGGGGCCATGCTCAGTAAATCTTTAATCCAATTTTGTTGATGGGTGGGGCTGTGCTCCCTCCCTGTTGTTTGACCTGAGGCCAAATTATGGTGGAGGCAATGAAAATAATGGTGACCTCCTTCAAAGGTCCTGTGCACACACTGCCTCAGCGCCTCTGACCCTGCAGCAGACCCACGCCTCTGCTGGAGACTCCTGGACACTCATGGGCAAGTCTGGGTCAGTCTCTTGTGGGGTCACTGCTCCTTTCTCCTGGGTCCTGGTGTGCACAAGGTTTGTTTTGAGCCCTCCAAGCATCCCTGGTGGAAATGGGGTTTGATTCTAAATGAGGTTTCACCCCTCCTACCATCTTGTTGGTGCATCTCCTTTGCTCTTGGACATGGGTTATCTTTTTTTGGTGGGATCCAACATTCTCCTGTTGACAGTTGTTCAGCAGCAAGTTGTAATTTTGGACTTCTTGCAGAAGATGAGTACATGTCCTTCTACTCTGCCATCTTGAAACTTTAAGCTATGGTTAAAGCCTACTTAAAGCTATGGTTTTTCCAGTAGTCATGTATGGATGTGAGAATTGGACTATAAAGAAAGCTGAGCACCAAAGAATTGATGCTTTCGAACTGTGGTGTTGGAGAAGACTCTTGGGAGTCCCTTGAACTGCAAGGAGGTCCAACCAGTCTATTCTAAAGGAAATCAGTACTGAATATTCATTGGAAGGACAGATGCTGAAGTTGAAGTTCCAGTACTTAGGCCACCTGATGCAAAGAACTGACTCACTAGAAAAGACCCTGATGCTAGGAAAGATTGAAGGCAGGAGAAGGGGACAACAGAGGATGAGATGGTTAGATGGGCATCACTGACTCGATGGACATGAGTTTGAGTAAGCTTCAGGAGTTGGTGATGGACAGGGCAGCGAAGCATGCTGCAGTCCATGGGGTTGCAAAGAGTTGGACATGACTAAGCAACTGAACTGACTGAACTGAATATTTTCTATTACTTTGGATATTCTTAGAATGAAAGCTGCATATTACTTCAACCTATTCCTTATAATAGTTACATTTCAAATCTCATATTTTGATTTAAAACAAAAATGTAAGTGAGGACACCAACTTTTTTCTTTCTTACTTTTAAAACCATTTGATATTTGTATACAATCTTTTGTGACTAATATGTTACTATTCTCAAAGCACTAGAAATAGGGGTTTCATCCATTATTACATGAAAAATACAAGCTTAAGAACCTAAATGCCCTCGATGGCCAGAGCAGAACACAAAAACACTGGGCTCTGAAAAATGGATCTAAAATCATCTTGTAATTATAGCTTGATTATTCTTAAAACTCTTACTGGGATTTACTTTTAATTACTCTGGCAAGGATGAGGACAAGCTGGGGAGTGGTAGGTAGATGGAAAGGATAGACGTCTCTAGAACAATAGCATAATTTGATAATTGCTGATGCTGGATGGTAAGTAAATGGGTGTTCTTTTTTTCCTGCATACTTGAAAAACTCAATAATAAAACAGAAACGAAGTTCCAAGTTGTCTATAAAGTATTTTTGCTATTTCATTTGTATAATCAAATGAGAAAACAAGTATTTATCAGTAAGTACACAACTATTTAAAAGTTGTATGAAAGATTATTAGTGCCACCTACTGGACACTGTGATTAACTACTTGCTCTTAAAAAACTCACGAACATGTCTCCCCATCGCAGCATAAATATCTGGTTTTTAACTAGACAATAAGTAATACCAGTAAATTTATGTTTATGTGTGTTTATATTAGTAATGATAATTAATAATGTTATATCACATCATTTCTAACAACATGAAATGCCACCTACAAAAACTGCGTTATAAAATTTGAGTACCTTGGTGATCACCGTATTGTTGTCCTCATTTTACAAAAGATCCCAGATTTTGAATTGTTTTCCCATAGAAATTTAAATTGTTTACACATAGGGATAGACCAGAAAGCTAGAAACTAGTCCTGGCTCTTAAATTTGGTGCATTATTATTTTTTTATCTCAGTCTTTTAAAAATCTTGATTTCTATTAAAATTTTTTCATCATTTATAACTTCATTAATTGTATGCACCAGTGTTCTCAACCCTGCTACACCAGAATTACCTGCCAAATTTGAAAATAAACTGATGCTGATATCAAAACCAGAGTTGTTTTTTTTTAACCCAGGGTTAAAAGATCCATTAGTAAATATCAATGGTTTTCAAAGTATAGTCTCTAGAGCAGCAACATCATCATCACCTAGGAATGAAACCAAGCAGGACCTTATGTAAAAAAGCCTTTCCTTGTCCCCGGACTTCCTTGCTTGTAGGAAAGTTTAGCCTCCTAGAACTTCCCAGAGTTCTAGAGGACAGATTCAAACAGAAAAGCGAAAGAATGCAGAAACAAAGGAAAGGCAGTCAAGAAACAACAGTGCAGCGCTGGGACAGGGCCTCTGATGGTTCCTCTACAAGAACTAAGACCCCATCCAGGTGGAGGATGGTAACTTTAGGCAGAGCACAAGCTCTGGATCCCACACTGGTTGGGATCGGAAGGCTAATGACTGCGATTCCTAGAACATCATCACACTGTTACAGGGGAAGGTCACACACCTTGCAGCCCTCCCCTCCACGTTTTGCAGGTAAAAACTCTTTGGAGAGTTCGGACTTTTTGAGCTCTAGCGGCCTATTTTCCTTGCTCGGCCCTTGTGATAAACTTTTTCTCTGCTCCAAACCCCCTCAATTTGGTTTGTTTGGGCTTACTGAGTGTGCACCAGGCACACAAACTTGGGTTTGGCAACAGCAACTTGTTAGAAATGTAAATTTTCAAGGTCCACCCCACTTTGCCAACTGGTGCCAAGCAATTTGAGCCTGTTAGCTCTCCAGGTGATTTGGATGCAGGCTAGTACTTGAGAGTTACAAGTATTTACTATACACATATTAAAACTTTTTACTCTTTTTAAACATAAGAGTTTAATTTACTGTTTTCTAATAAAGAAGAAAGTACATTAATAATACAAAAGAGAAAGAGGTTTATGTGAAGAGTAAACAAGTGCAATTCTACTATTTTTCCAGAAGGACACCATTATGAACACTCAACGTCAGTTCTAGTTAGCCAAAAGGAAAAACGCTCTAATGGAAGGTTAGGGAATAATTTATTCATGGGCCAGTTAACAGGACCCTGGAATGCTCTTGCCCAGAGCAAGTTTCCCAACCATATTTCCTTGTTCTGGTTTGTTCTGCTCAGAAAGTCACCTTTCTAAGACATAATTAAGACCTTCAACCATATCATACCTTTCCACTACGGAATGTCACATCTAGAAATACAGAGAAAAATAAATTTTGCTCAAAGATTTTCTCCAAACCGTTGTAAATAATAAAGGTCGAGGGGGACCTGAAAGCAAGTTAAATGCCCCTAAATTCGGAAATGACTTCATCAATTAGAGGATCAACAGAATGAAATATTGCTCAACCATTAAAATGCTGCTTTTCATATGAGATTTTAAATAATATGGGGAAATCCTTACTTTATAACATCGCTTGTGTGCATGTTCCCTCTGTTTTTCTGTTTCTGTCAACTGAAAAAAATAATGGAAAGCACCGAACTATTAATACTGGTTACCTGAGTAGTAGCATTGAGTGATACTTTAATATTTGTTAGTATTGCTAAAATTTTTAATAAGAGTATACTTACTTCATTAATTGGAAGAAAATTTACAAATACAGTAATGGTGCTTCTATTTGTGAATTAGGGTCTTTAACAATCAGTATGTTTTCAGGACTGATGCTGAAGCTCCAACACTTTGGACACCTGATGCAAAGAGCCAAATTCGTTGGAAAAGACCCTGATGCTGGGAAAGATTGAAGGCAGGAGGAGAAGGGGACTACAGAGGATGAGATGGTTGGATGGCTTCATTGACTCAATGGACATGAGTCTGAGCAAACTCTAGGAAAGAGTCAAGGACAAGAAAGCCTGGCATGCTGCAGTCCCTGGGGTCACAAAGAGTCAGACGTGCGACTGAACATGAACAACTTTCAGAAGACCAGAACTGTGGGAAACAAGTAGATCTTTTTTTCACTCCTTCCTTCAACGCTCTTTCTCAACCCACTCCTCCAACTCTTATATTTCTACTTTATTCACATCAGCTGTGCTGGAACCCCATAATTATACGCACCAAGAAACTGAAGTGTAATTTATTCAATATTTTCAAAACTTAAAAACTGGTCAAACAGTTTACCTCAGAATATATAAAAAGGAGGTAAAATGGCCTAATAGTTAAGAAAACAGGCTTCAAGATCAGACAAATGTAGGTTTAAATCTTAAATTGCCACTTAAGGGACCTCACACAAGTTTCAATTTCTTTTTCTGTGAAGTGAGAGTCTCACCTTCCTCCTTGAGCTCCTGTGAGGAGGAAATGAGAGAATGCACATAAAGCAGAAGACAGCAATAGGCACTCAATAGAAGGCAATTGCTGTTACTGTTTTGTAGTCAATGTTACAGTTGCTTTCAGTAATCAGTCATCAGATTTTAATTTTCCTGTGGGAGAAAAAAAGCTTAGTGGGGTACAGTCATTTGGATGTCTCAGAAGACTAAAATTTCAAAAACAATTGGGGAGACCTACATGGAGCCGTCAAATTATTCTTTACAAAGTGAGTATTATTAAAACCCACCAACAAATTTATCAGGACTATTGTTTCATAGGGCTTCCCTTGCAGCTCAGATGGTAAAGAATCTGCTGGCAATGCAGGAGACCCAGGTTCGATCCCTGGGTTGGGAAGATCCCCTGGAGAAGGGAATGGCATATAATTTCATATAAGAAAAAGCCCTTGAACATCCCCCAAAAAAGTGGAATACAGTCTCAGAGTAAAGGAAATCAATCATTTTCAAGAAAGGACAGTTGGTAACTGTATGACAAAATTATCCTTAATTTTTTGTTTTGTCATGTACCAGTAAACATTTAAGGACCAACAACAGTTTGCAAACTGGTAGCTGAATTTCCTAGCCTGATTCTTCATCCATAAATTGAGTTGCTTTATCTACCTCATGGAATATTCATTCAACAAACATGAACAACTTGCTATTAAGCAGAGGAAATTGAGGATCAAATGAAGCAAAGTCAATATATAAAAACACTATACACTGTGCCTTATATACTGCAAAGCACCATTAAAATATACAGTATTATTACAAAAAATACAAACACTGTAAATTGATTCCTAAGAGGAGAAAAATTTCCCATCCATCTGTTTTAATGGCTTAGTCATTTTCTGTACTCATGCTATCACAAAAGACATTCAGAAGTTTTCAGAATGAAGACTGTCCATAATTTTTCTTCACAAGAGTCATACTTGCGATAGAGCCCACAATTCTTTCATTTTCTGTCTTGTGGGAATTGAGGACCTTACTTTTCTCTCATATGGTACAGCTCTCAAGGGACAGTTATTAAGGTAGAAACTGCTGCTATAATTACCAGCATGCAGAATCTGAATTCTCAGGAAGAAAATATAATAGGATCTAAAAGGTAGGTTCAGACACACAGCAAACTTTATTTTCTTATTTTTGAAAGTGTTCTAAGATTTCCCAGTGTTAAAATTTACTTTCAAGTATGATGATCAATAGTAAGACACCAAACTTAGAAAACACAGTTTTATAATTTTCGCTGTTGCTTCTTGATCCAGTGAGAATAATTTCACAATACAACACATTTAGGCAGCTTTTTTGTCACTATCTTTGGTTTCTGCTTCTTTAGGCAACAATGGCTCGATCTTTAGTAACAAACCTTCACTTGTTGAACTTCGAAGGAAAGCACGTACCACAAAAGGTCCTGAAAACAGAGATAAGAATCAGTGCTCATTTTATTCCAAATACCTAATGAGCAAATACAAACATACAACAAGAAACCTTATAGGATTCGTGCTATATTTTCACTTGAGAAGTACTGATATTACTGAACAATTATTTTAAATTATAACAATGGGAGGAAGATTGTTTCATTTCTAGAAACGAAGACAAACTAGTTGTACCAGAATTTACTAGATATTTATCAATGAAACCACACATATTCACTAATAGTTTATTTCTCTCTTCCAGAAGGTGATCACCTAGAATTTATTTTATGGCAAAGACAACAGTAAAGGGAGCAGGTGGTGATATTTACCTTAGATGGCAAGATTCTAAATATTTATTTAAAACTGTCAGCACATATGCTACCTTTGTATTACGAAACATTTTTTAGTCAAATTCCCTAAAAATTAAAAAAGCTTTCATAAAGATAAAGGGACCTCATTTAAAATGGCAAAGAGAAGATAACTACATTGCTTTTAAAGATTTACTATTCATCATTCTAGGGCGTCCCCGGTGGCTCAGTGGTCAAGAATCTGCCTGCAATGCAGCAGACCCGGTTCTATCCCTGGGTTGGGAAGATTCCTGGAGAAGGGAATGGCAACCCACTCCAGTATTCTTGCCGGGAGAATTCCATGGACAGAAGAGGCTGGTGGGCTTCAGGCCATGGGACTGCAAAGAGTCAGACACAACTGAGCAACACACACACACACACACACACACATTCATCATTCCTGCTACAGGCTCAGAGGTTTTTAAACTGAAATCAAAGTTCTCTAAGACATAGAAGAATCTATACATACAATTATATTTATAATCTACATACAGTTACTAAGTACTATGGTCATACTTAGCAGAACAGAATTAACATATGAGGTATTTATTCACCAGTGTGTTTAACTCCCAAATAAGGTTAAATATAGCTTGAGATTGTGTTTTAATTATACATTTGGTTTATAAAACAAAATGTGACAGATTCCTATAATGGGAAGCCTGTAAGTACTGAGGCAGTTGAGGGAAATGGACTCTGGTTTGGTTTCAGTCAGCTACAAGAGAACATGTTTTTGTGAATGGCAGTGATACAGCAAGTGATACAGGGAACTATACATGTTCCTAGCTTATGACACAGCTGCTACATCAAGTTTCACTGTTCTCCATGAATCACCCCATTTATAAAAGGTGATTCTTCTGACATGACTAAAACTTTGTCTCTTTTCCAAAATAAATAAGATAAAGCAAGCCAGCTGCTAGTACCAGTGACAAAGTAAATGGTCTGGCTTCAAAATATGATCTATCTCATAAATGATTTTAGTTTCTGCTTAAACACTATTTTAAGTTTAAGGCAATCCATTACAGTTTTCTTTCAAATTTTATTACATTTAATGATAGAAATAATGTGGGAATTTATCAAGGCTTCACAGTGTATTCCTTATTACTGTTAAAGAAGTTTCCTCTCTAGACAACTACAACTTGTTAAAAAGGATCAGGAATCCTTTGGTGAATTCAATTGTATTTCTTTAACCCCTGGAAATATCACGTTACTGTAACTGCATATTAGCTGGACTGTTTTCTTAATATTTTACATTTTTAAAGCATCACAGGATTATAGGGAAGTCTACCCCCAGTGAACCACTTACCCAAATTCAGTGGTCTTTGCCTACAAACTTCATTGATAACAGCTTGCAGATTGGCAGCTATCTGGTCACTTGGCATATCCAGCTGAAAGAAAAGGATACATAACATTAATGATGTAAAAGTAGGAAAATAATACAATTTTTGGTAACTGTATCAGTAGTTATTACAGACAGCTTTTTCAAATATTCAACCAGTGCAAATTATCTATTAAGGGACTCTACTGTTAAAGAAAAAACTTCTACAACTCTTTTTTTAGAATGCTACATTTACATCAATCTACATGTCAAGACTTAACTACCTTTTAGAGCATATTACAGCAAAGTATTTTGAAGTGGTTCCCACTTGTGATTCCTTGAATTCTAAGAAATTTCCCCAAAGCATATTGTGGGGTAAAATATACCATCGCTACCCCCCACTTCTCCACCCCAGGCATCAGTGATATTTTTTCTTAAAGTTATTTGTTACTAATTTTTTTGTTAATTTGTTTTTTAAAAGAAATTTAAGAAAATATTTAGAGGTTAATGCTTTCAAAAGTCCGAATGAAACTCCTTGACTACACACATTCAGATAACATGTATATCACAGAGAGACATTTCCAAGATGCTATGCTAACACTAACTGCAATAACAATTATCTTCCTACTTAGGAAAAGCTACAGTTAAGTCCTATATAATGAATGAGCCCTATTCATAAAACACCTAACCCAGCACGCATCTTTGGAAAGTCCTAGAGTTTATCATTCAAAATTCAATGCATGTTATTCTCTTAAAATATGCCACTAAAAATCAGTTCTGTTACAGTCCTATGTTTAGAGGATTTTGCACTTTGTCAAATGAATCCAGTTTTTAAAATTTATACAAATTTATATAATTGTAATAGTGTAATTAGTAAAAATTACACAGCAAGAATTCAAGATCAAACAAGAATTCTATTTCCCAATGACTCTTGAGATCACTGTGAGAAATGTGGTACATAAGCATAAAAAGAATTCCTCCTGATAAAAAAAATTATTCTCATCATTATCAGACAACATTTATTCAACACGCACTTGGGCATGATACAGTATCAAATCCTAAATGAGAAGGTCTGGACATTATTGGAGGAATTTTACATTTTATGTCAATCCATAAGAGGGAGTTTTGAGAGGGGGGAAAAAAAGAAAATCAAGCAATGCTCAGTTCTCCTTATTAAATGAATAGACCCTACAGACTTTAAATTGCATCAAAGTAAGTAGTTCACTGACAGACAGGGTACCTTACATTTCAGTTCAGTTAGTCGCTCAGTCACGTCCGACTCTTTGTGACACCATGGACTGCAGCACGCCAGGCCTCCCTGTGCATCACCAACTCCCGGAGTTTACCCAAACTCCTGTCCACTGAGTTGGTGATTCCATCCAACCATCTTATCCTCTGTCATTCCCTTTTCCTCCCACTTTCAATCTTTCCCAGCATCGGGGTCTTTTCAAATGAGTCAGCTCTCTGCATCAGGTGGCCAGAGTATTGGAGTTTCAGCTTCAATATCAGACCGTCCATTGAACACCCAGGACTAATTTCCTTTAGGATGGATCAGTTGGATCTTCTTGCAGTCCAAGGGACTCTCAAGAGTCTTCTCCAACACCAAAGGTCAAAAGCATCAATTCTTCAGTGCTCAGCTTTCTTTATAGTCCAACTCTCACATCCCTACATGACTACTGGAAAAACCATAGCCTTGACTAGATGGACCTTTGTTGACAAAGTAATGTCTCTGCTTTTTAATATGCTGTCTAGGTTGGTCCTAATTTTCCTTCCAAGGAGTAAGCGTCTTTTAATTTTATGGCTGCAATCACCATCAGCAGTGATTTTGGAGCCCCCCAAAATAAAGTCAGCCACTGTTTCCCCATCTATTTGCCTTGAAGTGATGGGACCAGATGCCATGATCTTAAGTTTTCTGAATGTTGAGCTTTAAGCCAACTTTTTCACTCTCCTCTTTCACTTTCATCAAGAGGCTCTTTAGTTCTTCTTCACTTTCTGCCATAAGGGTGGTGTCATCTGCACATTTGAGGTTATTGATATTTCTCCCAGCAATCTTGATTCCAGCTTGTGCTTCCTCCAGTCCAGCGTTTCTCATGATGGACTCTGCATATAAGTTAAATAAGCAGGGTGACAATATACAGCTTTGATGTACTCCTTTTCCTACTTGGAACCAGTCTGTTTTTCCATGTCCAGTTCTAACTGTTGCTTCCTGACCTGCATACAGGTTTCTCAAGAGGCAGGTCAGGTGGTCTGGTATTCCCATCTCCTTCAGAATTTTCCACAGTTTATTGTGATCCACACAGTCAAAGGCTTTGGCATAGTCAATAAAGCAGAAATAGATGTTTTTCTGGCACTCTCTTGCTTTTTCGATGATCCAGCGGATGTTGGCAACTTGATCTCTGGTTCCTCTGCCTTTTCTAAACCCAGCCTGAACATCTGGAAGTTCACGGTTCACGTATTGCTGAAGCCTGGCTTGGAGAATTCTGAGCATTACTTTACTGGCGTGTGAGATGAATGCAATTCTGTGGTAGTTTGAGCATTCTTTGGCATTGTCTTTCTTTGGGATTGGAATGTAAACTGACCTTATCCAGTCCTGTGGCCACTGCTGAGTTTTCCAAATTTGCTGGCATACTGAGTGCAGCACTTTCACAGCATCATCTTTGAGGATTTGAAATAGCTCAACTGGAATTCCATCACCTCCATTAGCTTTGTTCACAGTGATGCTTCCTAAGGCCCACTTGACTTCACATTCCAGGATGTCTGGCTCTAGGTGAGTGTGAGTGATCACACTATCGTGATTATCTGGGTTATGAAGATCTTTTTTGTACAGTTTTCTGTGTATTCTTGCCACCTCTTCTTAATATCTTCTGCTTCTGTTAGGTCCATACCATTTCTGTCCTTTATTGAGCCCATCTTTGCATGCAATGTTCCCTTGGTATCTCTAATTTTCTTGAAGAGATCTCTAGTCTTTCCCATTCTATTGTTTTCCTCTATTTTTTTGCATTTATTGCTGAGGAAGGCTTTTTTATCTCTCCTTGCTATTCTTTGGAACTCTGCATTCAAATGGGTGTATCTTTCCTTTTCTCCTTTGCTTTTCGCGTCCCTTCTTTTCACAGCTGTTTGTAAGGCCTCCTCAGACAGCCATTTTGCTTTTTTGCATTTTTTTTTTGCATTTCCTTTTCTTGGGAATGGTCTTGATTCCTGTCTCCTGTACAATGTCATGAACCTCCCTCCGTCCATAGTTCATCAGGCACTCTGTCTATCAGATCCAGCCCTTAAATCTATTTCTCACTTCCACTGTATAATCATAAGGGATTTGATTTAGGTCATACCTTACATTTGCTATGGCAGAAAAAAGAAAACAAAACATGTAGAGTATCAACATGTGTCCTTTCATTCCTCTCTTAATTCTCCACTTTACCTCAAAAGGCCCTTCTTTCTATTATCAACTGAAGTAACCAGCACTGCTCTGAGGAGTTCCTCTACCCTTTGTAAGGATCTATTGTTGTTGTTTATAGTCGCTAGGTTGTTTCCCATGGACTGTAGCCTGCCAGGCTCCTCTGTCCATGGGATTTCCCAGGCAAGAATACTGGAGTGGGTTGCCATTTCCTTCTTCCAGTGATCTTCCAGACCCAGGAATCAAAGTCCCATCTCCTGCTTGGCAGACAGATTCTTTACCACTGAGCCACCAGGGAAGCCCACAAAGACCTATACCTACCTTAAATTTGGGAAAGTAACAGATACAAGCAAAAGCAAGAGGTCCAATATACCTTCCTTAACAGTTACAAGCTAGATTGCTGCACGTTGTATACTACACTCAGATGTTTGTGACTATACTTTCTGCAGACTTATACTGCCATTCCTACTGTAAACTAACAACATAGGCTTCAGTAATGCAAAACAGATGCCCTCAATGATTTCATGAAATCTTAAAATACATAAACTGTTTTAAAATATAGTTCACACTTTTTTCCAAATTTTAGCACCTCTAATCATTAGTACTATGTCCTCTACTAAATCTTAAAATAAATTGTCACACACCTCACTTTACTTTTTATTACAAAGTTGTATGTTTTATAAGCATAACTGTGATTATATAATTGTCTACTATAGATGACAAGAGAGCTACATAAACACATGTATGCACACAAGCATTTTAAAAAATTATTTATTCATTGGCTGTGCTGGGTCTTTGCTGCTGTGGGGGTTTTCTCCAATTGTGGCAAGTGGGGGCTACTCTTTGTTGTGGTGCACAGGCTTCTCATTGCACTGACTTCTCTTGTTGCAGAACACACGCTCTAGGGTGTGTGGGCTTCAGTAGTCTCCATGGCATGTGAGATCTTCCCGGATCAGGACCTGAACCTGGGTCCCCTACACTGGTAGGTGGATTCTTTACCACTGAGCTACCAGGGAAGCCTCCATTAATGTTTTTAAGAAAAGACATTTACTGAATCCTCCCTTTTGCTTTCATCCTTATTATATCAGAAATAACTCGCTAAGCACACTAAGGGCTTTCTAGGTGGCTCAGTGAGTAAAGAATCTGCATGCAATGCAAGAGACACAGGAGACACGGGTTTGATCCCTGGGTCAGGAAGATCTCCTGGAGGAGGAAATGGCAACCCACTCCAGTATTCTTGCCTGGAGAATATCATAGGCAGAAAAGCCTGGCGGGCTACAGAGTCTGTGAGGTCGCAAAGAGTCGGACACAACTCAGCATGCACTTATCTTCTAAGCACACTAGACAGACCACTTCCCAAAGATGTCAGCCTGGTGGCTCAGTGGATATAGGTAAACTCTATCTCTTTGACTCTCAGATTTTCCTTTCAGTACAATTTGTAACTTTTGCTTTCACTCACTTTCCACCATGATGGGAGAACTAAAACACTGTGACTCTTAACCACTTTTCATCCCTTTGAGATACAGATACATGAAAGACAAACTGTAGTCATGAGACTGTCTGAGGCTGTGATTCTTAAACCTTTTCCGGCTATCAAATCTTGCTCCAGAATAAGGTACTCAGGCACACAAAATTTTAGCTCATGTTTTAGGGTTTTCAAGGATTCTTTGATTAAGAGTAAGAGGAGGAGAGAAGAAAAGCTCCTGAGGAAAGGGTCTTGGTTAAAAGGAATCACTGGGCCACACCTGGAGAACCACCAATGTTGGAAGTCAGCTCAAATACTTTGAAGGACTAGGGACAAGAGTATGGAAAAAGGATTCAACTTAATTGTCTCTATTTTACAGGGGACAGAACTAAAAAAGAAAAGCAATGTATGTGTGCACAATTTTTAAACACTCCTGTATTCCTCCTAAAGTGGCCCATTTCTGTCACTGTAAATGTTCCAACAGTCTCTAGATGACAGATCATCTCTAACTGGAAACTGCAGAGAGAACTGCTGCTTTGAATAAGCACTTGTTAGAACATCTGACCTTCAAAATCTCTTCCAAGTACAAGGATCTAGGATCATATACAGGGTAGCCTGGCAGTGGTTTCTGCAAGTTGGCCAACACTAATTCCCTTGACTCCTGAAGGTTTAAACCAAGAAAGGGAAGACAATTTGTGTATTTCCTACATAACATAAAGGAAAGTAATGGCAGCAGGAGTAGTGGCAGTGGTAGGGGTGATAGCAGAAGTAGTAGAAATAGAGCAGCTCCATTTATTGGGTGCTTACTCTAAGCCAACTCTTTTCTAAGTACTTACAGATTCTCACTTATTTCTCCCAAATATCCTAAAGATGGGTCCCATTATCATTTCCCTTTTACAATTAGAAACTGAGACTTAGAAAACTTTGTAACTTATTCAAAAGCACCCAGATGATAAAGAGTAGTCCAGCAGCTATGTGCATGAGTTCTAAAGGCAGAGAAATGTAACTCTGAAACCCACTTTCACTGCTTACTAGCTTGTGACCCTGGGCACAGCTAGAAAGTGATGGTAATCCTTATGAAAACTCAAGTATCAGTTCTCTGGAAAACACAAATGACTTGTTATAAACTAAGGAAAGAAAAAGAGGAAACTAAGTAAAATACTGAAAGGAAAAGAATATGCATTTAAGTGGGAAAAATGCAAATTTTTCTTTCTGCCTAATGAATCCTTTTCTACATTCCCAGCTTTTAGCTGTTCACAGCACACAATCTAGCAACATTCACTTGGCCTTCACTCTTTCTTGAGCATTGACTGGGGCCTAGGAACGGAAAGATGAGGAAGACATAAATCTTACCATCAAGGAGCTTACCATGTGGTCACTGAAATACAACATGACAGGTGCCACTCAAACTAAATGAACAAAGTACCACAAGGGTACAGAAGGAGAAGTGACTCTGACAGGGAAGGTCTCACAAAGGTGATATTTAAATGGAGGCTTAAAGGATGAAGAGTTCTGAAGACAAAGAGAATCTACTAGGCAGAGGGAGGAGCACAAGGTACTGTGAGAACAGGTGGTTCAGGTGACCAGGAGGCAGCTCACTGTACCTAGGCCCAGGGTTGGCTGCAAACTCAAATGACTCCAACAGCCGAGCTGGGAACATGCACGACTGAAGAGGACAGGGTTTGAGTGCATGTGCATATATGACCTGCAGGACGCAGGTTGTGCAGAGGTGGACAGCACTGCCCCACAGGGAAGAGGCAGTGGCCACTCAGTGCTAACAGAATGTTACACTGAGGTCTCTGGGGCCAGTTTATCAGAACTCTTGACTCATCAAGAATAACAAGGAATCTGGATTTCTGGGTGATATGATCACCCAGTTTTTAAATGCTGAATCAATAAAACAAAACAAGTCTGGAAGCCAAACTCAGCCTGTAAGGTGCCAATTTGCAATGTCAGACATCAAGTTACATCACTGAAAATAACAGGAAATCCTGAATTTGAACTTGGCATAGTGATTTGAGACTACACTGTAAAAAGATTTGAATCTATAGCTAAAGATTTTATAATGTGTGCGTCCTAAGTCACCTCCCTGTGTCCAACTCTTTGCGACTCCATGGACTGCAGCCCACCAGGCTCCTCCATCCATGGGATTCTCCAGGCAAGAATACTGGAGTGGGTTGCCTTGCCCTCCTTCCTCCAGGGGATCTTCCAGACCCAGGGATCGAACCTGCATTTCTTAGGCTTCCTGCATTGGCATTCCCACTTGGGAAGCCCTAAAGATTTTAGACTATATTCTGTCAACCATGAGGAGCTACTTAATGTTTATAAGTAAACAACTGGTATTTCTGAGCTACGTTTTAGAAAGAATTTTAGAGGAAGGGTGTATAACAGTAGTTGGCAAACTTTTCTCTATAACTGGTCAGAGAGAAAATATTTGGGGCTTTGCAGGCCAAATGGGCTGTCACAAATACTCAATTCTGCTGTTGTGGTGCAAAAGTCATCCTAGACAAAAACATGAACGATGACCACAGCTGTGCTCCAAGAAAGTTTAACTTACAAAAACTGCTGGGGAGCTGGGAGGGTCCCACAGGCCACAGTTTGCAGACCCCTGGTGAGGAAGACAGACCAAAGGATGCCTGAGAAAGTGAGTGGCTAAAAGAAACCATTCATTTTCGCTACAACAGAAATGATTTTTGTTTTGTGTGTTTAACAGAAAGCTTTGTTGGGTGCTGATAGACTTTCAATGCATCCTACAATGCATCTGTTTATGCAGATGAGGCAGAAAAATGTTTTTTCAAGCTAAGAATTGAATTGCCATTTAAAATAAAAGTAGGAAAAATGCTCAGCAACTGTTCTGAAAACTGCCACAAATTTTACATATGCACTTGAAACAAGATGTTGCATGGGGCCTTTCTGGAAGTTTGTTCAGGACTGATGATCAGGGTCTACATCTGAAAGCAAAAAAGGCATTTAATGCCCTATATTCTTGGCCTTCCCAGGTGGCACTAGTGGTAAAGAACCCAGCTGCCAATGCAGAAGACATAAGAGACGCAAGTTTGATCCCTCGATCGGGAAGATCTCCTGGAGGAGGGCATGGCAACACACTCCAGTATTATTGCCTGGAGAATTCCCATGGACGGAGGAGCCTGGTGGGCTACAGTCCATGGGGTTACCAAGAGTCAAACATGACTTAGGACGCATGCTTGCACTCACACTCTATATTCTAAAGAAAGATACCAACAATTAAGGTCATAATATTCTCACCATAATCAACAACCATGGAAAAGTAGAAGCAGGCCAAGAGGCAAGGCTCCAAGAAGCTCCTGTGTAGACTGGGGGCACTGCCAGAAGAGGGTGGTGGTTGAACATATGCTTGAAGGACATCAAATCAGTAAGAGTTGGTCAGAGGAGTAGCGACAACCAAAGTGGTGCCACAAATACAAGCAGGTAAGACAGGGCAGTTGCTTCTACTCCCTTTGTTAAGCCTTTACCCCAGAGGAGTTGTGCCTGGAACCGGTAGTGGAGCAAGGCATTTACAACTGAATTAAGTCACTGCCACACTCTACAGTCTAGAGCGGAAGAAGGTGGGAATGAAATTTTAATAGGCCCTCCCCGCTTCAGATCATAAGCCATAAAAGCCTGGTTCCAACCTGAACAAGGAAAATCTTTGGATATGAGATCAGAGTTTTGAACTGGATCTCACTGCACTTTTAATTTCTGAATTAGATGACTAGAATTATGCCTGTCACTCACCTCACATGCCTGCACATAAGACAGAAGAGAAACTGTGCATTGGAATCAGGGAGTGGAGAAGACTATTTCATGTTTGTACTTCACAAAATTCAGACTTTTCAATAGGGCTGTACATTTACACACAGACATATTCTGTGCACACAAGAAATGTGAATATACGTTCATAGGAATGATGGTTATAATAATGAGTGACACCTAGGACTTCTCTGGTGCGCCAGTGGTTAAGAATCTACCTTCCAATGAAGGGGACACGGGTTAGATACCTGGTCAGAGAACTAAGATCCGACCCGCTGTGGGGCAACTAGGCCTACGCGCCACAACAACTGAGCCCACACCACAACTGGAAAGAAGCCGACTGGCTGCAACAAAAGATTCCATATGCCGCAGTGAAGATGCTGGGTGTGGCAACTGTATTAGTAAGACCCAGCACACCCAAAAACAAACAAGTGATGCTGGAAACAACCTAAACGGCCCAAAAGAAGGACTGAGGTTAAATAAATTATAATACATCCACAAGATACTACTATGAAAATAATGCTTTGCAAGAATTTTAACAATTTTGGAAAATATTCAAGATACACTATTTAAGGAAAAGAGAAAAGAAAATTCAACACATAGTATAACAGCAATTACATAAACAAGAAATAACTCATAGTGAAATTTCCTCCCTTTTCCTAGAGCCCTGATGATGTGCCTGATGACATGAATAAGGTTTCTGCTCTGTTACACATACACACAAAATACATGCATAGAGAAAGAGCAATAATGAACAGTACTAAAACGTTACCAATTGCAATTTTAAAATGTTATAATCTTATTTATGCTATTCAGTATCTTTCAAATAGTATATACATGTTATTACATGTTAATTACAAAAAAAGAACACTAGCTTTAGCTTAGCATTTTAAATTATAAAACCAGTCCTTTACAATGGTAAAAAAATGACAAGGCATACTTTACCTCTTCGTGTTTTCTTGAAACAAAAATAAAATCCATTCTCACTGTTGGTATTGAGGGACACCCCCCCGCCACCCTGAGCAAGGGTCCTAACAGGCTTATACATATTGATAATTATATTTGTTTAATTGAAAGGCAGTAAAATGGACCTTTTCAGGGTGTACAGTTCTATCAATTTTAACTCATGAAAACATCTGAGCAACCACCATCACAATACTACACAGAACCAAAAACCCTCCCTCACGTGACCTCCCTTAGCCATTCCTGATTCCTGGCAACTAGTGACTTGTCACGATGGCTTCGTTTTTTCTAAAAGATCATACAGATGGAATAACACGTAACCTTTCTTTCCTCCAAAATTTAAAAAACTGTGGTAAAATATACCTAAAATTTACAATTTTAACCATTCTGAATTGTATGGTTCAGTGGCATTAAGCACCTTCACGTTGTTGTACAGCTCTGACCACCATCTTACCTCCAGTACTCATTCTATCTTCCGTATCTAAAACCCTGTATCCATAAAACACTAACTTCCAATTCCCTTCAACCCTAAGCCCATGACAACCACCATTCTGTTTTCTGTCTTATGAATTTAACTGCTCTAAGCAGATCATATAATATTTGGAATCACGTAATATTTGCCCTTTTGCTACTGGCTTATTTCAGTTAGCATAATGTCGCTAAGTTTCATTCCTGTTGTAGCAAATATCAGCATTTTGTCCTTTTTAAGGCTGAATAATATTCTATTGTATGTACATACACATTCTGTTCATCCATCCATCCTTTGATAGACACTTGTGAACCATGCTGCTATGAATATACATATATCTATCTATGTCCCTGCTTTCAGTTCTTTGAGGTATATATCTATAAGTGGAACTGATGGATCTTATGGTAAGTAGGTTTAATTTTTTGAGGAATCACCATACCATCTTCCACAGCACCTACACCACTTTACATCCCCACCAGCACTGCACCAGGCTTCCAACTTCTCCATATTCTCACCAACACTAATCTCTGCTTTTCTGAGAATAGTCATTTCAATAGGCGTAATGCAGTATCTCGTTTTGATTTTAACTTGCATTTTCTTGATGCTAATGATACTGAGTGAGTATCTTTTCATGTGTTTATTGGCCATTTGTGCATCTTATTTGGAGAAGTGAAAAGAGTGAAACTGTTAGTCACTCAGTCGTGATCAACTCTTTCCAACCCCATGGATTGTAGCCCGCGAGGCTCCTCTGTCCATGGAATTCTCCAGGCAAGAATATTGGAGTGGGTAGCCATTCCCTTCTCCAGGGGATCTTCCCAACCCATGTATTCAAATCCTTTGCTCATTTTATTTGTCTTTTTACTACTGAGGTACAAGAGTACTTTATATATTTTAGCTATGCTTATCAGATATATAAATATACACACACACACACACACACACACATACATAATTTGCAGATATTTTCCACTGTTCAGAGGGTTGCCATCTCATTTTGTCAATAGTATCCTTTGATGCACAAGAGTCTTATGTATTTGATAAAATACAACTTATCTCTTTTGTTGCCTGTGCTTTCGGTGTCAGTATGTTACTTTCTGAGACTACTTTCAATCAGGTTACAGTATGCAATCTTTTGAGAAAATGTCCTCAATTATTGTGTCTATCAATAGTTCACACCTTCTTTTAAATCACTGAGTAGTATTCCATTACACAGATGTATTGGAGGGTTTTTTAAAAGCCATTCATGTATAGAAGGATAACTGGGTTTTTTCCATCTTTTGATAATTATCAATACAGTTCCTACAAATATGTGTGTGGATATCTATTTGTGTGAACGTTATGTTTTGATTTCACCATAAATGTTTCAACTCTATGGGAACAGAATTGGTGGATCTTACAGTAAATATATGTTTAGCTTCACAAGTTACTATCAAACTGTTTCTAGCATGGCTGTACTATTTTGTATTCCTACCATCAATATATGAGAGTTTCTCTGTAATCCTGCCATTTTTTAAAAAGTAATTTTCTGCACAATACTTCCTCACTTCCTTTTGAGATGCCAACAATACGAAAGTTAGATCTTTGTTATCGTCCCATAGGGCCTTGATGCTCTTTCCCCCTCCCCAATCTTTCATCTCTGTTTTTTAGACTGCATAATTTTTATGATCTATCTTCGAGTTCTCTGACTCTTTCCTCTATCACTTCCATTAATTTCATCTCCAGGAGTTCCCACGTTAATTCTTCTGAGATCCCTTTCTTAAGTTCCCCTCTCTTGTAGATAAATGAGTACTTTCTGATTCCCTGGGGCTCTCCCTTTTCAGCACTCTGCCCAGAAAGCTGAGGTTTTATTTACATTTTGCCTCTTACTTTCTCCAAGTGTTCAGGAAGTGGGGGCCAACTGGCAGGAAGTCAGAGAAAATAAGAACAGGTTGCACATCTCAACTTCTCATGACCACAGATTCTCCAACAGAAAGGAAGGCAACCCCCTTCCTCAGTTTTAGATACCTATGTCTTCCTCTGTGCCCACTATCACTGTTAGGAGCCATAAACTCTACTTTCCAAGCCTGAGGTTGAGGGCTTCTCTTAGAGCCCTCCTGGGGCTCTCTCTGTCCACACTGATGTCTACTTCCTGGTTTCATGCTGTGTTGAGATCAGGCCATGTGACAACACAAATGGAAAAACGGAAAACTCACCCCCAGTCTGGTGGCATTTCAAATTTTGGTCTTCCCTAATTCTCTTGCTACTTTTTACTATTCAGAGGCTTCAGATAGCTGCTCCGGGCATTCTGTCCAAGGTTTATAATACGTGTACTCACTGAGAGAGACACAGAGTCAGGTGATTATTACACCAGCTCACTTGGAACCAGAACTTCCCACACTTATGTTTTATATATTTATATTTTATGGTTGGCAAATTTTTTCTGTAAAGGACCAAAGAGTAAATATTTTAGGCTTGGAGGGTCACGTATGACTTCTATTGCATAATCTCTTCTTATACAATCTTTTAAATGACCATTCTAAGTTCATAGGTGGTATAAAAACAGACCACAGAGCCATTGTTTTCCAACTCTGGTATTAGAATACATTATTTGTCTCCAAATAAATGAAAATTCATGCAGAGACAAGCTGCAGTATAAGTTTTGCTTTACATCACTTTAACAACTCAATACTTTTACCAAAATCTATGAGTGCTATGAGGCAGAAGCAGCCTTTATCATTGGTCATGATAATCTGTTTGAAAAATGCTTAATTTTATCTTTACATTTAATATGTTTAATAATTCTTAATAGGATCTTACAGGTGTTTTATTGTTTACTGTAAATACTGTATTTCTAAATGTTATTATTTGTTTAGAAGTAACACTAATGAATGAATGCTGGGTGGCATCACTGATGCCATGGACATGAACCTGGGCAAACTTTGGGAGATGGTGAAGGACAGGGAGGCCTAGCATGCTGTAGTGCGTGGGTCGCAAAGACACACGACTGGGCGACTGAACAACAACAACAATACTAATGAAAATCACAGGGAATTCTCTTTCAGACCCATTCACTTTCTAGGATTTTGATAAAGACAGAATTCAGTAAAAGCTGTCATATTTATCACTGGTTTTTGAAATAAAGTTAACTAAAGAAAACTGTGTGTGCAGTATACTGACAACTACTTACCAACAAATGGTTTGCAAACGAAGGAAAGCAAGTCAGTGTACTCCCCTACTCCATGTTATGTCACATTTATATTTTTCATCATGTGTTATTCTGTTGATCAGTGATCACTACGTTGTTGAGTTAATGCTGTTTCTCTCAAATGGTATGGTTTTCCTTACAGTATTATTTATATCTGATGGAAGGCGAGAGTGACACTTCCAATTCCCAAAAGTTCTGAGAAATTAGCATTTGATTTCATGACAGTATAGATAAGAAAAGTAGAAATGATAATAAACTGTCTTTTTAATTATAATATTCCCACTGGTAAGAAGAACACTGGTAAAAATCCAACCAAAGACTGTAACCTAGAATACTATAAAGACTATTCATCCCAGTTAAATAAATACACGCCTCTCACAATGAAGCGCTGAGTAAAATGTTGACATACATTGGGCCCTGAATAAATATTATATTCTCCTCTTTCTTATCTCCATACTCTTAATTAGACTGTCAATCTACTTCCTTTATTTTTAATGAGAACTAAACAGTACAGAATTTGACCTGTATGTTCTACAGCTTATTTTCCACTTTTAAATTTCTTTGTCTGTGACACAGTACACTGCAGTATACCTAAAATTATGCAACCAAAGAAAAGTTAATCATCAACTGGAAGAAATGGAGGAAAAGGAGGAGGGTAAGTGGCAGTGAGCATGTGCCAATGAGCTGCTACCTTGTATCCAACTACTGTTTGTGTGGATGTGAGAGTTGGACTATAAAGAAAGCTGAGTGCCGAAGAATTGATGCTTTTGAACTGTGGTGTTGGAGAAGACTCTTGAGAGTCCCTTGGACTGCAAGGAGATCCAACCAGTCCATCCTAAAGGAGATCAGTCCTAGGTGTTCATTGGAAGGACTGATGTTGAAGCTGAAACTCCAATACTTTGGCCACCTGATGCGAAGAGCTAACTCATTGGAAAAGACCCTGATGCTAGGAAAGATTGAGGGCAGGAGAAGAAGGGGACGACAGAGGATGAGACGGTTGGATGGCATCACTGACTCAATGGACATGGGTTTGGGTGGACTCTGGGAGTTGGTGATGGACAGGGAGGCCTGGTGTGCTGCGGTTCATGGGGTCGTAAAGAGTCGGACATGACTGAACAACTGAACTGACTGACTGCCTGTATCTGATTGTTTTCAGCAATACTCCCTGCTTGCAGCTTTCTCAACTCTTGCACCTAGAGCCTTCTAAATAAGCCTTCATTTTCCATGTGCTATACTATTCACATCTTGTTTTAACTGAAGTCCAACACACTCACTTCTCCTGTTCTAACATGTTTGCTAAACCTGAAGGCTCTGATTTCAACACAAGATTTTACTATGTTTATATTCCCTAGCCCTGAACTTGTTTATTTTTGTTACCATATACATCATCTTTTATCAGCTGCCAAGTTGACAAGATTCTTGCCATGAAACAATTCACTATTACACAAGCAAAATACAGTGATACACACCTAGGAAGGGACCATGTCTACAACTTTAAAAAGGAGGAAAAAAGCACATCAAAGACATGGCCTTTATATTAAGTACGCCAAAGATCCAAGAATATCTGAAGCCCAGACAAGAAACACTAGTTAAATCAAATCAGGTCTTGGCATGATTTAGCATAAACAGAAATCTTAGCTGTCCTATCCCGTTTTATTTTTTTCCTCCTGTTACGAAAATGTTTTGTTTGCTAATAGCATTATTTACAAGTTCTCAAAATCTGGATATTTTGCTGTTGTTCATTTCTTAAGTTGTGTCTGACTCTTTGAGACGCCATGGACTGTAGCAGGCCAGGCTCCTCTGTCCCCAGTACTTCCTGGGTTTGCTCAAATTTCATGTCCACTGAGTTGGTGATGTTATCTAACCTCTCATTCTAGATATTCACGTGACTGTAAAAGGGCTATAGTTGTTTTTCCTTTAATGCTATGATAACCATTCATGGCAAAACCTAGGCTATTATGTTTAAAAGATGTTCTTCAAAATTTCAATTATATTTAATGGAGTTTTTAGAAGCCTTCCTCAATCCAAATTACTTTTAAGAGTTTATGTTCTAGTTTCATATTAATAAATTAAAAGAAAAGAATTAGCAATAGCTTCTAAATTAAAATAAACAAGCAGCATATATATTTTGAAAGTACACTGTTTCTTTAGAATACTTTACTCTTTTATTTACTTAAGCCGATTTCACAGGATACTAGTAGGAATCTGTCTGGGGATAGAAGAAAATAAATAGGAACAGTAGGACTCCACTCACTCCCAGGAGGAATCAATGTTTCATAATAAGTGTACTGATGCCACTAATTTGGAATTAGTAATAATTCAAAGACTGTCAAATATATTTTAAAACATATTTCAAAAGTTTTATGATGTAATGAGTGAATAATGTGAATAAGATTACAGAAAAATATTTAAACATCTTTGGAGAACAAATATTTATATTAAAAACACTGTTTAATATAAACAACTGATTTGTTAGTTACAGGCAGCACCAGTGGTAAAGAATCCTCCTGCCAATGCAGGATATACAAGAGACATGGGTTCAATCCCTGGATGGGGAAGATCCCCTGGGGTAGTAAAATGGCAACCCACTCCAGTATACTTGCCTGGAAAATTCCATAGACAGAGGAGCCTGGTGGGCTACAGTCAAAGGAGCCACAGAGAGTCAGATACGACAAGGCAACTAAGCACAAGCAACTGAGGCTGCATCTATCAAGCAACATTTTTTGATTAGATATTCAATGTTATCAATATTAGTAAGTTGCACATCATTGAAAAACTATTCTGTGGTATTCACTTTCAAGTAATTCATATTAATCTTCCCACAAACTTATTTCTCTTTTTCATGTCTTTCCAATCTGTAGATGAATGAACAAGAGGAAAGGAAAAGTAGAAAAGAAAAAAAAAGCAATAGGGAAAAAGAAAAACTTCAGAGAGCTTAAGGAAAAAATAAAAGGACAGAGAAAGAGGGAAGAGGGTGGAAGGTAGGGAAAAGGGAGCCTGAAAACAAACTACATTAAAAAGAAAAAGCCTACAAATAAATCATGTCAAATAATATTCATCAAAGTACCAAAAATGAACAATTACCTCTTCTTCCAGAGATTGAAAGAGGAAAACTACCATGAATGTTCAAGTGGGAAGAAAAACGTTACAAAACTGCTCAAAAGCCTAATTATTATAATTATTCTTAAATTAAGCCTCATCTAAACTCCATGGGGTCGCAAAGAGTTGCACAGAACAACAACCTCCTGCCTAGACTGGTGGCCAGAATTCTGGGAGCCAGGTAAGGGAAGAGGAGAGGGTAGAGAGGAGGGAAGAGGAGAGGGTGGGGGTGAGGGGAGGGTTTCTCAATATTCCATATACATACATTCATTTAATCTCCCTGTTTTCAATTTTCTCAACTCCTGATCTCTCCCAGTAAGAGACTTTTGTTTTCACCTTTCCTGCCACCTACTAGCATGGGAAAGGGCAGTTACTCAGGGTCAGGAAATATGTAAAAATCTTCAATAGTTTTCAGCTAAACCTATTTCAGAGGGTTCTTGCTCCATCCCCACACATAGCATTAACCCTCAGTCCCTGTGGTATCCAGAGGCAGATGCTAGCCTTTTTAAAGATCCTGAAATTTATTTCTTTGGCTTTCTCCATTGCTGACTTAAGATTTGACATTTCCTAATCAGTTACCACTGTGGTATTCATTCCATCTTTACCTGGAAGTCTCAGAGCACATGTTATTTCAAGTGTCCATGTGATACTTTGGAAAAGAATATTAATATTATACTACAGGCCACAATGAAAGTCTTGAGAAATTTTTTAAAAGTAGAAACTAAAAAGGATACATTCTACAACCATTTAGGCAGTTAAATTAGAACATACCAAAAATCTAAGCAAGTTCCAAAAAAGGTTCCAAAAGTTTAAAATATTCTCCCAAATAAGAATAAAAAGTACCAAGAAAATAATAACAAGAAAACTAAATATCAAACTTGCAATTAGAGGCAAATTACACTCTTTCAGTATTAAAAAACAAAACAAAACTCACAAATCTTATATAAAACTTAGAAAGTTAGAAAACGAACAACAAAGCAAATCTCAAGATAATAAAAAGAGCAAATTGATAATTTATAGATAGAAAAAATAGCAATAAATTCTAAAAACTATACTAAAAAAAGTACTTTAAAAAACATATTTGAGATAGCACTGGAAACTATATTCAATACACTGTGATAAACCATAATGGAAAGAACATGAAAAAGTGTATATTCATGTATAATTCAATCACTTTGCTATACAGTAGAAATTAACACATAAATCAACTATACTTCAATAAAATAAATTTTAAAAAATATAAAGAAGAATGTCTTATTCTTAGGTTATGAACATAAAAATATTTAGGGGTGAAGTATAATAATGCCTGCAACTTAATTTTAAGTGGTTCAGAAAATATAAAAGAATATCTACTACTTTAAGCAAACTACGTATACTAGCTGTTCTAAGCAAATATGACAAAATGAGTGAATCTAGGTGATGAGTATATAGGTGTTTGTTATACTATAATTTCAACTTTCCATTCATTCAAAATTTTTCAAACTAAAAAACTGAAGAAAAAGATGCGCAGATGTGGAGGGTATTTACAAACAAGAACTTAAGCTATTTTGAATAAGAGCTTAAATAAACTTTATTAAGCAATAAATTCCAAGAAAATCTGTAATATTTCATTATTTTCTTACCTGAAATGTTATGAATGTGATTTAATTTCTCTTTAGATTTTTCTCTTCTAAAGAGATATGAACCCAAGGAGCCCCCAATGCTCTAAGATAAAATGAAGATAAACCATCAAGATTCCTGATTTTATGGTGTTTCAGAAAATACTGCAGTGAAATGTCATTTTAAAAAGCTTGTATGTACACAGATACTTGAAAAGAATTACTTTGTAGTGAAAAATGAAAACGGCAAAAGGTGACTGAAATTATAGCAGATCTTCACGAAACATCCTTTTGAAAGCTAAACACTTTTTATGAAGCATGGGAAATCCCACGAAGTTACAGTGCTAACACCAAAGCATTTAAAGGGGCCAAAACTCCAAAACATAACCTGAAACTGAGCAGAGTTGAGAGTACACTGCACCCTTTGAAAGGTTCATTGTGCATTGTATCACAAATCTACATTTTTATCCTGAAACTTTATCTAACTTTATTAATCCTGGAAGATTTCTGGTTACACTTGATTTGAAAATCAAAGTCTAAAACCGATGAAAACTACAGTAACTATTTCTACATATGTGAGATTTTACTGGACTGGATTCAGACATAAAAGTCAGCTAGTTGCTACTTGAAAACATACAGAAACATGGGTCAGATTTTATAGGCTCTTTCAGGTGTGGACATAATAGGCAACAAGAGTCATAATTTATTACAGTATGAAATACGATGAGAGGTTAAATAACCGAATGAGCACATTCCACGCTTTCCTTTAAACTACAGTTCATGTCCTTTCCTCTTGATAAATGCCCCTACTACAAGTCCTAATGCACCGTATTTTACAGCTTGAGAATTTTTTTTCCTAGTGAAAAGTTCTATCTTTGATCTCCATCAGTTTCAGCAAATGAAACCTAACTACAACACTACCAAATATGATTTTGAAATATGTAAAGAAGTCTATATTAACAAAAGTGAAGGAAGGAAGGGAGACAGAGAACATTTCAGTTTTTGACAAATATAAAGATACTTTGTGTGCCTCTGTAAAATGGGAAAGTCAATATTAACAGAAAATTAGAAAGAACTTTTACCTTATCATAAAGGACATGTTAAGAAAACCAATCAACAATGGGACTGGCTTACATTTACAAGTGATCTGGAAAAGTAGGCTGGAGGCCAAGAGTCTTAAATCAAACAAGCAATCTATCAGAGAAAAAACAAAACATATTTCTGACAGCCTCAGAGCTAACATAAAATGGATTTGTGGTACGTTATAAAATACTAACAGACACCCTTTGAAAATTACTTCAAAGTCTTTATTCTGGCAGGTTTAGGCTACAGTATCTGGACATATATAGTATCTGGACACTGTTTAGTTTTTCTGTGTAATGTCAAAAAATACACCTAACTAAACATGCCTATAATGAATAGAGGACAACACTCTTAATTCTGACTCTCATTTTGTGAAACCTCAAGAATTAAAATTATTACTTTCAATATTACTTACAAGGATTGTTTGAAAAGTTGAAGTTAAATTTTTATAAATATTGATTCACTACATATAATATATATTGACACTTTTGAACTGTGGTGGTGTTAGAGAAGACTCTTGAGAGTCCCTTGGACTACAAGAAGATCAAACCAGTCAATCCTAAATGAAATCAACCCTGAATACTCATTAGAAGGACTGAGGCTGAAGCTCTAATACTTTGGCCACATGATCCAAAGGGCTGACTTATTAGAAAAGACCCTAATGCTGGGAAAAATTGAAGGCAGGAGAAGAAGGGGACAACAGAGGATGAAATGGCGGGATGCCATCACCAACTTGATGGACATGAGTTTGAGCAAGCTCCAGGAGTTGGTGATGGACAGGGAAGCCTGGCGTGCTGCAGTGCATGGGGTCGCAAAGAGTCAGATACGACTGAGCGTCTTAGCACACACACACAAAACTGTAAAAGACCATTCTCAGGTCACGGGTCTGTTGTTAAAAAAAAAACAGCCACAGTTGGATTTGGTCCATGGGCCATATGTAGTTTGTGGACTCTGCTCTGGATAGCCCCCTTTTTTCCAAAATGAAGCGGACCCCTAACGGGTACGTAATGCCATTGGTGCCCTTTCATCCACACGTTCATTCTAAAGCCAATCCTTGTATCACAGAAAGCAACAACAACAAAACAACAACAACAATAAACCTCTACTATTTCCAACTATATAATAACATCACCTGTGCAAATCTCAGACTTTTAAGGAAGATACATTACTGTGCTTTGAAAATCTTTTTTCAAAGATTTTCTGTTAAACTCTGTTACCTCTGATAATCATAATAATAAATATTTTTATGGAATAGTTATATTGTATTAGATACAATCACAGACAGATTTTTATTCCCTTTTAAATATCTTTATTGAGGTATACTTGATAACTTTATAGAGGCATATTTTGCATATTATTCACCATTTTCTAAATCATAATTCAATGATTTTTTAAATAATTTTTTCCACCAACACCGTAAGTCAGTTTTCAAACTAGCGATCTCTGAAGCACATTTACTGTTAATGACTGTTTTCGCCCACCTCTTTGCCTCAGGCAACCACTAATCTTTTTGTCTTTATAGTTTCACCCCTGTTTTGGACATCTCACATAAATGCGGTTTCTGAATCTGCTTTTTTTCACTGAGCATGTTTTTGACATTCATCCACATCATAGTTATGTATCCATAGTTTGTTCCTTCTTATTGCTAAACAGTATTTCAAGAGATGTACTACACATTCTTAAAGTGTCAATCTAACAAGTTTTGACATACATATACACCTATCTGGTGGCTCAGATGATAAAGAATCTGCCCACAGTGCAGGAGACCTGGGTTTGATTTCCAGGTTGGGAAAATCTCCTGGAGAAAGGAAAGGCTACCCACGGTAATATTCTTACCTGGAGAATTTGATGGGCAGAGGAGACAAGGGGTCATAAAGAGTAGGACACGACTGAGCATCTAACACTTTCACACACTCCTGAAACCATCACCAGTCAGGATAACAGACATGTCAATCATGTCCCCAATTCCTTGTGCTCCTTTGTCATCCCTCATTCCCACGCCATCCCAGCCACCTTGTCCCTAAAGCAACTTCCAGTCTGCCTTCTGTCACTATATATCACTTTGTATTTGTCAGAATTTTATACAAATGGAATCACACAGTATGTACTTTTGTCTGCCCTTTTCATTCAGCACAACATTTTAAAAATTCATTCATGTTGAGAGCATGTATCAATGTTTCTTTTTATTATTAAAGAAAATTCAACTGTACAGAATTACAAAGTTTGTTTATACATTTACCTGTCGATGGACATGTGACATGTTTCTGGGTTTTGGCTATTACAAATAAATCTGATATAAGCATCTGTTTACAAATCTTTGCATAAGCATATGCTTTCATTTCTCCTGAGCAAATATCTAAATGTGAAGTGATGGGATCATATAGTAGGTGGGTTAAACTTGTTAAACCACAGAACTGTTTGCCAAAGAGGTTTCATCATTTACATCCCCACAGCAACATATGAACATTCCAGTCACTCCACATCCTCACCAACGTTGGTATGATCAGTTTTTTAAATTTTAGACATTCTAGTACATGTGCAATGGCATCTCATTGTCATTTTAACTTGTATTTCCATAATGACTAATAATGTTAAGCATATTTCAATGTTTGTCCTTCATGTGCCATGTGTTTGTCATACTTTCATGAGGTATTTCAAATCTTCTGACTTTTAAAACTAGACTGTTTAATTGTTGAGTTTTAAGAGTTCTTTATATATTATGGATTTATCAGAGAGATGATTTACAAATATTTTATCCCAATCTGTGATTTATTTTTTCATTCTCTTAACAGCTTTTTTAAAGAGAAAAAGCTTTTAATTTTTAAAAAGTATGAATTACCAATTTGTTATTTTTGTAGATCATGCTTTTTGTTTATATCTAAGAAATTATTCCCTAACCCAACTTTTTCTTCTAGAAGTTTTATAATTTTAAACTTTATATTTAACTTTGATACATTTTGAGGTAATTAAGTATGGTATGAAGTATGGATCAAAGTTCATTTTATCTCATATAGGTATCTAATTGTTTCAGCGCCATTTACTGAAAAGTCTATTGCTTTGCCATTAAAAATGCTCCTGCACATTATTTTAAATCAGTTGTCCATATGTGTTTTATACTCTTTTTTCTTCTCGCTATTCCACTGATCGTTTTGTTTCTTGACATCAACATCACATTGTCTAAATTACTGTAGCTTTATAAATCTTGAAGTCAGATCTCCAACTTTGTTCTTTGTTAAAGCTATTTTGACTCGTCTGGGTCCTTTGTATTTCTACATGAATTTTAAAATCATGTCAATTCTACAAAAAACCTTAATGGGATTTTGATCCGTACAGTCTATACATTACTTTAGGGACTACTGACATCTTCACAGTGTTAAGTTTACTGATCCATGAACATGGTTCATCTTATCATTTACCTAAAGCTATTTAATTTCTCTTGACTATGTTTTGAAGTTTCCAGTGTATGGATTTTTCACATGTTTTGTCAGATTTACCCCTAAGTATTTTGTATTTATTTAATATTACTTTGGTATTCCTTAGTTTTAAATTTTAATTTTCAAATGTTCACTGCTGTTACACAGAAGCAAACTGGTTTCCATATATTAACCTTGTATCCTGAAACTTACTTAACTCACTTCCTTGTTCTAGTAGCAGAATCATGTCATCTTGTGAAAAATGACAGTTTTATTCTTCCTTTCTAATCTGGATGTCTCTTTTTTCTGCCTGAATACACTACCTAGAATCCTTACATTAATGATGAAAAGAAGTGGTGAGAGTGGATATCCGTATCTTGTTCCTGATCTTAGGAGGAAAGCATTCAGCCTTTCATCACTATGTATGATATCAGCTGTTGATTTTTCTTATATGTTCTTTACCAGGTTGAGGACATTAACTTGCATTCCTAGTTTGTTGAGACTTTTTAATCAGGAATGAGTGTTGGATTCTGTCAAATGCTTTCTCTGTATCTACAGAGATGATCACATGACTTGACTTTTAGTTAGTTGAAATCAACCCTGAATAATCATTGGAAGGACTGATCCCGCAGCTGAAGCTCCGATACTTTGGCCACCTGATGCTAAGAGCTGACTCAATGGAAAAGACCCTGATGCTGGCAAAGATTGAGGGCAAGAGGAGAAGGAGACAACAGAGGATGAGATGGTTGGATGGCATCACCGACTCAATGAGTTTGAGCAAATTCAGGGAGATAGTGAAGAACAGGGAAAGCCTGGCATGTTGCAGTTCATGGGGTTGCAAAGAATCAGACATGACTTAGCAACTGAACAACACAAACAAATATGGTAAATTATAATGATTGTTGAGTGTTAAACTAACCTGTATTCCTAGGATAAGCCCTACGTGATCATGATATGTTATTCTTTTACACACTGCTAGATTCTATTTGCTAAAGCTTAGCTTATAATTTTAATATTTACATTTATGAACGATGCTGGACTGTCATTTCCTTTGCCTGGTTTTGGTATCAAGATAATGCTGATTGCTTTAGGTGGGAGGGGGGTGTAATTAAAGTCCCTGTTACTCCATCTTAGCCAGAAGTGCGTGTGTTGTGTGTGTGTGTGTGTGCTAAGTCACTCAGTCGTGCGTGACTCTGCAACCCCATAGACTGTAGCCTGCCAGGCTCCTCTGTGCGTGGTATTCTCCAGGCAAGAACACTGGAGTGGGTTGCCATGCCCTCCTCCAGGGGATCTTTCCAACCCAGGGATCAAACCCATGTCTCTTATGTCTCCTGCATTGGCAGGCGGGTTCTTTACCACTAGCATCACCTGGGAAGCCTTTTTTTTTTTTTAATAGTTATTAGGTCATTATCTCATCCACTCCTTCCTAAACTAGAAAGTATATAGCAACAACATCATTTTATATATAGGGGAAATAGAGAAAGGGCGAAAACTGAGGCTCATAGAGTTCTAACAGTTCTAATCCAGAACTAAGATTTGAATCCACACATATGAAACCATTCTTTAAACATCCTACTCTACTACACTATTTTAGTAGTACTCAAAAAGATTTTGTTTAAGCACAGTCTAATTTATTTTTCATTAAAAAAAAAGCATTATATCTCTAAAAAACCCAGGTAAGTCTGGTCTGAAGCCCATGTCTCAATCACTATGATCTTTGTTAAAAAGAATGAATGACATGCCATGGTTTATTATACAGAGTCAGGATATATACATAAATTATTAACTATTCAATATACTGAAAACATTACTTAAGAAAAAGATAAAACTAGGAACAAAGAGTCTTATAAAGATACTTTACAGACCCAAAAAGTCCAACCAAAAGAGTAACAACAGCTGACAAATACCATTCTAAAGTTTTTAGTTAATCTTCAAAACCATACTATGAAATAGATATTACTATATAAATTTTATAGATGAGGAAGTTTGAGATACAACAACATTAAGAAACTTGTTTAGGAGGGGCAATATAGAAGTAAGGGGTTAAAGAGGTATAAACTACTATGTATAAAATAAGCTACAAGGATACATTGTACAACATGGGGAATACAGACAATATTTTGTAAAAATATAAATGGAGTATAACCTCTAAAATTTGTGAGTCACAATATTGGACACCTGTAACATATAATATTGTATATCAACAACACTTCAATTAAACAACATTGAAAAAAAGAAAAGAAATTTGTCCAAAACCTGCCATCCTTTTATTAGCAGAACAGGTAGTCAAGCCTAAGTCTCTACAGCTCCAGAATATGATCTTAAAATTTGTATTTGGTTTTCTCCTTGTATTTCACATTACAATGGTGTCATCCCTGAGAAAGAAGACGCACAGCCAAGGGCCTTTCGGGAACAAGAAAATTCCAACATCAGATTCCAGTAGAGCTAGTGCCAAATGAATTAGAGCTAAGCTTTGATGATAATGGAGGTGATAAGGGTTTCCCAATCCCTGACTGGAATAAACTTGTTTTGCCCCCTTTCTGCAGCAAGTTTTCCTTCCATAAAATTAGCGAAGGGCCCTTTATATATTTCTGATGATCTGCAATACACTCAGCTCATGAGCTTGGACTTCTAGCTGTTGGCCTTAATGCAGAATTGCTCTCAGGAGTAGCATGGGAAGAGAAATAACAGCTCTTCAAGTAATTCCAGTTATGAGACAAGATGGTGTAAGGCTAAAGAGCCTGGACTCTTGAGACTCTCGAGGTTCAAATACCTAGTGTGCCTCATACTAGCTGTGGGACATTAGAAAAACTACTTAATCTCTTTGGGCTTCCATCCCTGCATCTATAAAACAGAGATGGTAATTCACTTCTCATAAGGTTCAGGATTAAAAGAACATATGAAAAGTGTTTAGAATAGTGCCTGGCACTTGGTTAACATTGCATAAATTTGGCTAACAATATTATCATAGTTATTGCATAGGAAAAAAATTACACACATTAAATAGGTATGTTAGAAATTCTGTAGTATTAAAAAATACTAGCAAAAATTGTATGTTTTAAAACACAGTCCTCTACAAATCTGATTTATCTATATTAATGTCTCAAAAATGACTTTGGAAATTAATTTCCAGCATCTTCTGTAAGTGGGCAGACAGTTTTTAAACCATAAGCAGGGATAATCAGAAACAATTTATTAAAATCAAATTACTCAATTCCCTTAAGGTAGTATTAAATATTTACTACAGACTCAGCATTATGCAATATCCTATAAGGTATATATAAGATCTAGACCCAACTCCCAAACTGCTTCAAATATTAGAGAGCAAAAATAACACAGAATTGACAAATAAGAGAAAGTACAAGAAAATGTCAGAGAGTGGCATGTAACTCTAGAAAAGGACTTCTACAGCACCATTAAAATGTATGAATTCAACCCACAAAAAAAGTATGTATATATTTAGTGCCACTCCTAATGCTAGTGACACGGACAAGTTCAAAGGACTGGTATGTTATAAATTATTAATGAATCACTTCAGCAAAAAAGAAAGGGGTTACTGAATAATATTCACTATAACTTACTGTTGCTATTTTGGTCTTCAGAAAGTTCTCCCTCTCTTCATCTACCTTAATTTCAAGTCCAGTTTTAAATAATTCAAGCATTTTGGGGATGTCCCGGCCAACGGAATCTGGTTAGAAAAACAAGAAACCCAAAGTTATCACTATATCTAAACAAGTTGCAAAAATTACTAAATAAAAGAAACATCCAACCCAAGTTAAGATATAAAAAATGATTTGTGGCAAACAGACTTTAGAGTAGCCCATATCCTGGTGTTCATGCCCTTGTGTGATACCCTCCCACTGAGTGTGGATGAGACCTGCAACATGCTTCTAAGCAAGAGACATGATGATTATGCATAACTGATTACGAGACATAAAAATGCAATGCTTATCTTGAAGGAGTCTCTCTCCCTACTGGCTTTGAAGAAGCAAGATACAATGTTGTCAGGGGGCATATGGAGAGAGCCATGAGCCAAGAAACTGAGACTCTCAGTCCAGAAACCTGCAAGGAACTGGATTCTGCCAAAAAGCCATATGAATCTGGAAGCGAACCTTCCTCAGTCAAGCCTCAGATAAAACCACGGCTCCAGCTGATACCCTGACTGGAGCTTTGAGACACTCAAGCAGAAAACGTAGCTTAGCTGTACACATATTCCTGATACACAGAAGCTGAGATAGTAAATGTGTGTTGTTTTAAGCCACTAAATCTGTGATATTATTGTTCCACAGTAATAAACAATAAATAAGTGTATACAATGATGATGTTTATCAAACTTTAGAAACATTGATGACAAGTTAAAACCTATAGAATAACACATGATAAAAGCTGACAGGGGAGTCTTGAAATCTTTGAAGAACATTTTACTTACCTTTACATGAAATTCATTTGACCTGCCTTACCATAAGGAAGGAACTAGAAAAGCAGCAAGAGCTAGCAGTAGAAATAATATCTCAGTGAGTGATACAATCTGGAGGCAGCTCATTACTATACCAATGGTTACAGAAGCTGGCATGAAGAAAGAGATAAAAATTGAAACTTTACTGGATTCTAATGCCACTTTGTCCTCCCTTAGGGTAGAGAAACTGATGCAATTGAATAAACAAAGGAGAAAAAAGGAATCAAGGCAAAAACTATGAATTTTCAAAGGATCATGCAGGAGACTCCAAATATACATTATACCCTCCTAACCTTTAATCATTAATATTTTAACTCAAATTTAACATATAAATATATTCATTTTTTTTTTAGTTTTACCTTTAACTTTTTAAAATTCATGTTTTTATTGAAGTAACAGTTGAATTATACCACTGTGTTAATTACTGCTATACAGCCAAGTGATTCAATTTTATACACACACACATACACACACACATATATATACATACACACACATTATTTTTCACATTCTTTTCCATTATGGTTTATCACACTATATACTAGGACCTTGTTGCTTACCCAGTTTATATATATTAATGCACATATGTGGAATCCAGAAAAATGGTACAGATGAACTTATTTGCAAAGCAGAAATAGAGACACAGACATAGAGAACAAATGTATGGACACTAAGGAGGGAAGGGGAATGGGTGGGATGAATGGAGGGATTGAGACTGATATATATATGTATAAAATAGACAACTAATGAGAACCTACTGTTTAGCATACATAGGTAACTCTACTCTATGCCCTGTGGTGACCTAGGTGAGAACGAAATCCAAAAAAGAGGAGTTACACGTTAAAAAAAAAAAAAAAGGAATTACCTGCTGACTGACCTGAATCTATACCTACAACACTGCTTTCCTTCCTGTCATATGGATCAACTGTCTGCGTTCTTATGAAGGCCAATGCCCTTCATCTAAGCGCTGGATCCCATACCTCCTCACTGATACAGTGACACCACCCCTCCCTCTCTACACTGTCAGCTTCCCCTGCTTTCCCAGATCATCAGCAGCAGCTGACAAACTTGCTATAAAATGTCCCATTTTAAAATAAAATACTGCCTTTCAATAACCATCTAATACTTTCTGAAGAACGTTAAGTTTTTCAAAAAGTTGTCCATCCTTTCTGTCTCAGCTTCCTTTCCTTCCATTTTATCTCAGACCTACCTGAATCAAGTTACATCCCTAATACTGCACTGAGAATAATCCTGTGTTCCTCTGACTTGACCCGTCAACAGTAGTTCACAGAATATGTCTCCCATCTTCCTACTGTATCATGACTTGTCCTCTGAAATTTTGAGTCTAATATCACAGTGCTGTTGTAATGATAACGAAGTGGGAAAGGACAGGGCTTAAGAAAGAAGAGTTCCGTATTAAAACACTAAAGTGAAGGTGTTGATGGAACACTGAATATGTAGAAATAAGAACCTGGAAAAAAGCGACAGACCAGGGATAATGATGTATTAATATGTGAGTTTTTTAAACCAGTTCCATCCTAAAACAATCACAATATTTTTTTCCTCTCTCTCTCCCTTTTTAACCAAAACATGTTGATGTGAATTTGCATTTCCCTAATAACCAACATTATTGGTTGGAGAATGAGCTGGTTGGATGGCATCATCAACTCAATGCACCTGAGTATGGGCAAACTCTGGGACATAGAGGAGGACAGGGAAGCCTGGTGCACTGCAGTCCATGGGGTGGCAAAGAGATTTCTCGCATTTCTTGCAGTTTCTGACTTCTGACTTAACTGTTATGATCAGAAATCATACTCTGTATGATTGCAAGCCTTTTAAACTTATTAAGACTTGTGTTAAAACCCAGCAAATGGTCTAACCTGAATGTTCCATGTACTCTTGAAAAGTGTACACCAAACCCTTATTAAGTGAGGTATTATACAGCTAGCAGTAAGGTCAAATTGGTTGACAGTATTGTTCAAATCTTTTATGTATTTCTTGATTTTTCTATATATGTTCTATCAGTTATTAAGAGAAGAATATTAAAATCTCCAACTGTACTTGTTTAGTTTATTTCTCTTTTCAATTCTGTCAGTTTGTGGTACATGTATTTTGTGGCTCTCTCTGTAGCTAAGCATGTCCTTTTATTGTTACAGAATATCCATCTTTTTCTCTAGTAAACTCCTTGTCTTAAAAGTTCATTCTGTCTGGTATTAAAATAGCCAACTCAGTTCTCTAATGGTTAATGTTTTCATGGTATATTTTTACTCTTCATTTTCCTTTCGGCTTCTTTGTGTGTATGAATATGAAGTGTGTCTCCTGTAGGCAGAATATAATTGGGTTGTTTTTTTCATCGTCTTATAATTTCTGCCTCTTGGTTGAAGTGTTTCTTCAATTTCCAATTAACCTGACTAATGATATGGCTGGATTTAGGTCTCCATTTTGATACACATCTTCTATTTGTCTCATCTCATTTGTTTCTCTGTTCCATACTGCTTTCTTTTGTTTTCAACAAAAAAATTTAGTATATCATTTTTACTCCTCTATTTAGTTTTAAGCTGTATCTTTTTGTGTATGTTTTTACTTGTTCTAGAGATTACAATGTGCACATTTATCACAATCTATTTCATCTTAACACTTACTTCTAGAAAACAATAGATTTGTGCCCACCTCCATCCTTCCATCTCATTTCATCATGATGTTATTGTCATGCCCAAACCTGCTTCATCTTCTATGTAACTATCTTTAAAATTATATTCACTGGACCACTCAAGGAGGAAATTAGGGACTCATTCGAGACTCCTTACTCTCTCTTACCTTCCACACCTAATCAGTAACTCCTGTTAATTTTGCCTCCTCAATATCCCACAACAGCCTTCCTCTTCTCTGTCTTCACTGTCACTGCTCAGATTCTGCCCTTATTCTCTTCCCCCTAGCCCGCTGCATTCGCTACCTCACTGGTCTCTGTTCTTGAAGTTTCATTATCTTCACATCATCACCCTATCACTTACACAGCTCCCATAGAGAATCATTCTAACAAGCAAATCCTATTTCATTCCTCTGAGCAATAGATTTCAACGGCACCTACCTTCACAGAGGATAAAATTTAATCTCCGTGGTATGGCACAAAAAGTCCTCTATGATCTGGCCCACTGCTTATCACTGCTAACCCCACTGACCTATCTGACAGCACGTTATGTAACAAATGATAGAAAGCTAGTTATAATTTTCTGAACACAACTGGCTGACTCATACTTTTATGCATTAGAGCAGGCCATTTCCTCCACCTGGAATGTTCTCCCCATGAATGTCAAGAAAGAAAATGCCTATATATGGTTAAACTCTCAACTTCACTGCTACCTTCTTTAGATAATCTGATTCTACAAGGTGTTCCTCATTCCTCTAAGCACTTTGTACATTTTCCACTAGTACACTTTCTGCATCTTAGAGCAGCAGTTTGTTACCATCTCTCACCTGTCAATTTTCATCTCCTTAAAGATGGGAACTATGTTCATCTTTTAATCTTCAGCACTAAGTGTACTGCCTGGCACACAGTAGACACCCAATAAGTATCTGCTGATTCAATAAATGAGTTATAAAAGTAGAAATGATTTGTGAAACCACGAAAAAGAATGAATTCTAAAATAATTAGGAAAACATTTTTTAAAGAAAGAAAAAAGTAATTATGGAACATGCATAGCTACTTTAGGAATTGTAGGGAGTCAATAGTAACAGAGGGTCATACGTATCATGTACTTGGCCTGTGCTAAGCTCTTGCACATTATAATAAAAACATCATGGGGACGTGTTATCATGAAACCCGTTTTGCAGATGAAAAACAAAGACACAAAAATGTTCAAAAATTTGTTCGAAGTCACAGTGAGAGATAAAGTCAAGAAAGAAAGAGGTCTATGCTAGCCATCTAATTCTGCTTTTCAATATAGCCCAAGGTTAAATCTCTCCCACTATTTTTAGGGCTTTTAGATGTGTAGTTAGCCTCCTCTTTCTCTATTTTCTTTTTTCTCTGTGCTTTTACATTTGTCTATTTTTCTCCTCTTTCTTTTCCTTTCTCTTCTCCTAATTCTATTTAATTTTCATAATGAACATAACCTATACTAACATATAGGTATTTCATACTAATGTACCTTCTCTCTTCTTCACCAGGAAATATGACTGGGATAAAGAAAGTAGAATGTAAGAAGGCAGGGAAGACAAAGGAGGAGTAGTTAGTAAAAAAAAGTGTTAAGATGGTACAGTGTAAAAATTAGTTTCAAGAAAAAGAGAAAATTAAAAACAGACCTTTAAATGTGACAAAAGGAAGAACAGAGATTAGTAGTGAGAGCAACATTTGAGCTGAGTTATGAGAGAAAAGTATGTAAGGAAGAATAACAATTGGAAAGGAAATGGAGACAGCCAACCACTAAAGAGACCTGCCTGAGAAACTCTGTATGAGACAACAGAAAGAAGTAAGATCACTGCTATAAAGGACAGTGGAATCAAATAAAGGTTTTGAGGTTATGTGCTTTGTTTTGGTTTATGTCTTTAACTAGAGAAATCCGAGTGAATTAAAAATAAATGCTCAGTAAGTCAGCTTGTCTAGTGCAGAAAACAAAACTATTCATTCTGTACCAGTAAGGACTTTCTCTTGTTCATAGCAATCACATTCAAGGCTTGACACATATGATATGTTTGTTGAGTACCTACTATGTGCCAGGTGCTATTCTAGGTCATGGGACTATACTAGTGGACAAAACCAAAAATGCCCTTATGCTAATGGAAGAAATTGGAACACACACCCACAAATTAAAAACATAAGATGCCAAGATTGATAAGCCTTAAAAGAAAGACAGTAAAAACACAATAATGAGAGATCTAGTGGTAACGGGAAGTGGAGATTATTATTTAAATAGGATGGTCACAGAAGGTCTCTCCATCTAGGTGATACTTGAGAATGTGAGCCAGACAAGTTAGTAAAAAGCATTACAGATGGGACAATGAATCCAAAGACCTGAGAAGGGAAAAAACTTGGTGTGTATGAGGAACCGCAAGGAAGCAACTATGGCTGGAGTAAGGGAAATAAAGAAGATCAATAGAACCAGTTGTAACATACCACTAACTCATTTATAGTAATAATAATCATACCTAATCATCACTGGAATCTTTCACACATAATTTTTAAACTATTAGTACATGAGAGGGAAATTTAGAAAAATTTCAAATTTGTTACCCTGCAAAAATTCCATGCTTTATCATTTTTCTTCATATGACCAAAGAATTCTAATTGTTTCAATAATGCAAGCAATACTCTTAAGTACAGCATGTTGATCTATGAGTCAAAAATAACTGACATTAGATTTCAATCATTTTACATCTATTACTCTCAAATACGATACAAAAGCAACTTCCTTGCAGAAAGCAGTGTCCTACTCAGTAGACGTGAATACTCTTTAGACAAGTCTGCTGGAATATCCTTTTGACAAGACTCCAACTGCAACACCGATGTTCAGTTCTAAGAGCTATGTGTTAAGAGGAACACACAGTAATGGGTTCAATTTTCTAATCATGTCCCTTACCTGCCAACAACTTAGTATGCTTTTAAAGAATTTAACTGTTTCTACATATGCCATAGTACCTACTATGGCTTAATATGTACAATAATAGAAAACTGATTCCATTAAGTCAAGATATTTTCATACTATTATTTTCTGTTTAGTAAATGTTAGTAAGATTAGGAATAAAGAAAACTTTTAAAATATCAATAAAATATATCTATGTTAGATATGAAAAAATGTTAGAGGTTACATTGTGGCAGGGAACTGGGGGGAAGCTAGTTGACAAGGAAAATGAAACGCAATTTCTTCCAAAGAAATTTGAAAAATCAAGTTTTATATGTCTTTTTTTTAATGAGATTTAAAAAAAAACTAAGAAAATATGCCAAATGTCCACTGGAAAAAAATAGAGAACTTGCTTATAGTTACGTAAGCAATTAAAATAAAACAAAACTGCAGCATTACAAAGACAAAATGTAAGACAAAATGGGAAACTAATGAGCTCAGCTGCAGGGGCCTGTTTGTTTGTTTTTTAATTCCATCCATTTGCTCAAAACGTAATTCCTACTTTACCCTTACATCTTTTGTTGGATGTAAGGGGAATCAAATGTTCCTAAACAAGAATCTGAATAAGCTCTAAAAATGCATAATACAAGCTTCATTTGTTCTAATGCACATCTGGTGTACTCTGTTTTAACATTTTTGACAGGTTAATCGTTTGTCTTCATGTGCTGAACAGATTGTGTAGGGGTAAAAAGAAAAAGTTGGGGAAGGTGAAAGGTCTGTCTGTTTTTCCAAGCAAATGGAGGTGGGGGACATACCTAGGTAACTTGACCATAATATACAGAAGCTATGATTCATTATAAAAGCAGAAATAAAGTAAAGCCCTCTAATAAAAATAAACATTTTCAAGGGAAACTTTCGTTATTTGCAATAAAGAAATGTTCTTTGAAAACCTTTCAGACTAAAACTAACTATCCCAAATTTTGTGATGAAAATGGCAATTAAAAAACCTCAACACTAAAGAAAACTGAGACCAAAAATTATTCAAAGAATGGATAAAGTTAGCAAAGGTGACAAAATTAATTTCCGTGAAAAACCAGTTAACCGTGCAAAGCAATGAGCGAGCTGAATACAGATATACTTGGTATTCAGTTTCACTTTTAATTGACTATATTTAGTATTATTTGGCTTTATTGAGCTTGAATTCAATTAGGAAAAAAATTATGAGAATTATCTTCAAATTCAACTGCAATTCTGATTTAATTTTTAAAATAATGTTCATTTCAGGTCTGTCTTAGGAAAGAATGTAGTGTGATTCCATGAAAACAAACACTACTATAATGGAAATTCCTAATAAAAAGCACCAAACCTCCGCCCAATATCTCACAAGGATGTGTTATTCAATGCAGGCTATTAAAAAATAAACAAAACTCCAATATAACAAAAGAACTGAAGAGTCCATTTGATTTGCTTACAGTACAGAACATGGTCTATAATTCAGATGAGCATTAGTGGCTATCATGTATGAGGAATTTTAGCAGGATTTTTTTAGCTCAACTAGAGTTAAAATTTGAAGATCTACTAAAATAATTTTAAAATATCTGCTCTTTTACCTTATAAAATTTTATTTAAGAAAACATCTATCTATAGCAGATATTCAGCACCACCTAAAAGAAACTATGTCTGCTAGTGAACTTACTCTTTCCTCCCAAACCTACTCCCCGTTTGCATTAATGATATCAACTTATTAGGAGAGATCCCTAGGCTTAAAAATCTCAGCATCATTTGACTCTTCCCTTTCTCTCTCTCATCATGTCCATTCCTAACTACATAGTGCAAAGTCCTATTATCTTTGACATCTGTCCTCTTTACTTCAGACTCATTATGAAGACTTTAGTTTAAGCCTCACCTTTATTAATCTCTGGCAACTGCATCTGAACTGGTCTCCTTGCCTCTACTTTTGATTTCATGACAGTACATTTTACAAACTCTTGCTAGATTAAAACTCTAAAGAATCCCCTGACTTAAAAAAACTTCTAAGAGATTCCTGCTGAATACAGAATCAAGGTCCAAATTTACGAGGCTCTTATTCAAGATTCTGCTCAATACAGCATCAATCTACCTTTTTAACATATTCTTTTTCATTTCAAAGTAGGGGTACCATTCACTACTGCCAAAGAAAACTAATTGATATTTCTTCGATGTAGTCTGTAATTTCTGACTTACTTCAGTGTCTATGATTAACAGATTCTACTTAAAATATCCCTCTTAGTCTGCTCACCAAATTATTCAAGGTACAGTTTAAACATCACCCCCTTAAGGATGTCTTCTCTGACTTCCCCACCTATGTATAAATTCCTCCTCTACTCAACACCTACCGCATCTTGTGAATTTATCATATAATACTTCATTCTTTATAGCAAGGCGATTTATGTAGCACCCGTCCTTTTCCTACTAAATTTTGTAAGGGGCAAATATTCACAAGGGGAAAGTTGCTCAGGGGAAATAACTGCAGAACCGTACACAGTAAGCCAGCCTATACAGACGATGAATGCTAACATAAACGAGCAAACATGTTATTTTGATAAAGAAGCATAAGATAGCATGATGATAACATACCTAGAGGATAATGTGTTCCACTAATTTAAAACAAGAATATGGCCTAAATTTAAAGATCTGGCGTTATAAAGCAATGAGGTTTTCAAATTACATTAAATCACCAATATTAATAATGCCAAAGGAAAAAAATTCTACATGTTCTTATGTAACACAAAACTGAAATACCAGAGCATATTATTTATTCTACACATATATTAGCAATTTTGTTTTCTAATTAAACATATATATTAGAAAGTTGTTGATAGAGTACTAAAGTAGTAAAAGAACTCTCCCTTACTTCGGTTAAACTTAGGAAATCTTGTTTTCAGTTTCTTCCTTAATGGATTAAGCTCGGGCATTATTTCTGGAACAGCTACATAAAAATCTGCTTGAATTTCATCATCTAAAATCTGAAAATCAGGAGGGAAAGATAAATAAAAAGATTACATAAAAAAGATTACATAAAAAGCTTTATGTTTCTAAAAATAAGGTCTAATGTAGTAATAATTTCTTTTATAATGTAGAAAATACATATTAAGCACAATTCCTTTCTTCAAACACAAAGATTGTATGAACATATTCACCAATTATGAAAATCTTCAGAAGCAAACATTTTCTGATGTTTGCTTTTAAAACATAGCCACATCCATTATAAACAAACAAACACTTAACAGGTTTAATTCTTCCATGGGGTTATTTTAGTCAAAAGTGTTGATTCATTACGTTGGTTCTACAAGCTAGAACATTGCACTGATGTGTACGTGGTTCATACAGTCCCAACAAAGGTGAATTTGTATGTCCGTCAAAACTGAAAATAACATGCTGAAATTTTTGCAAGATCACATGTAAAATTAATAACCACTAGCTGCCAAATCATTAGCAACCACATTGCTTTCCTAAATTTGAAGCATCAAGACAACTGAATCTAAAATCAGTTTCACAAAGAACTGAAACTAAAACTCCTTTTGCCTCCAAAAAATAAAAGAGGAGTGGGATGATCAAAGACAAGTTTAGTTATAGTTTACTATCCATAGTCTAATTCCATTCTAAGAGCAAAGAGAATAATTTCAATTTTTAAAAGACATTTTAAATTAATTCAGGCAGGTACCCAGAATAATTACTTTACTTCTACAGTATACTTCATTTAAAAATTTAGTTGATTTAAAATTGAAGCAACTTTTTAGAGTAATACTGCCTGGGCAACAATTATCTTACCAGTGATTCTCTTTGCATAAAATCTTATCACAATATGTCATTCAAAGCCTTAGTTTGGGGTTACACATTAAACTATAAAAACTTGAACTCTAGCAAAATTAAGCATGATTCTGGAATTTTATTTTCCTGTTACATTTCTTCTTTTTACAAATTCTTTACTCCCTAAATGGCATACTATGCTCCCCTGAACAATAATAGAAAGAAAGATAGTGCTAAGTTATGTCCGACTCTTGTGATCTCATGAACTGAAGTCTGCCAGGCTCCTCTGTGCATGGGATTCTCCAGGCAAGAATACTGGAGTGGGTTGTCATTTCCTTCTCCAGGGGAACTTCCCAACCCAGAAATTAAATTCAGGTCTCCTGCATTACAGGCAGATGCTTTACTGACTGAGCTACGTGGGAAGCCCTGAACAATAATAGTTTACATTAAAAGAATCCTTGGCATGTGACAAGTATTCTGAGAATACTTGTAACGTGCTAAGTATACTTAGAATACTTGTAATGTGCTAAACACATTACATGGTTTAATTCACCAAGTGTATACAACAACCATACAAGGCAAGTACTAATATTGGCCACAAATTCTAGACAAGGAAGTTGAGGGCTTAGGGAGGACAAATCAGCCTGTGTACTTTTAAGTGGCAGACCCAGAATCCAAACACAGGCAGTTTGGCTCCAAAACCAGGGCTCTCATCACTACAAATATGAAAGCAGAGGCAATTTTGAAACATCAAAGAACTGTATGTGAAATTTCCACTCCAAGATTTTCTAATCATGATTCTAAAACATTTACCTTTGGATTAAATTAAAACTATGTTTGAAAGTTATGCTCCGTTAGCCTTTAAGATCATATAATAAAATATCACAAAACTCTATAGATGGAAATCACAATTTAGAGACAAGTAAAAATGAAACAATTTTAAAATCCCTCAGAACCAAGCATACTTGTGACATTTCACAAGCATTAAAATTAAAGCAAAATGTACTTAAAGCAATTCAGTTCAGTCAGTTCAGTCACTCAGTCGTGTCCGACTCTTTGAAACCCCATGGAATACACCACGCCAGGCTTCCCTGTCCATCACCAACTCCTGGAGCTTACTCAAACTCATATCCATCGAGTCAGTGTTACCATCCAACCATCTCATCCTCTGTCGTCCCCTTCTCCTCCTGTCTTCAATCTTTCCCAGCATCAGGGTCTTTTCAAATCAGTCAGTTCTTCCCATGAGGTGGGAATGACCCAAAAAAGATGTCCTTTTCATTGTAGGGGACTGGAATGCAAAAGTAGGAAGTCAAGAGATATCTGGAGTAACAGGCAAATTTGGCCTTGGAGTACAGAATTAGCAGGGCAAAGGCTAACAACAGAGCTTTGCCAAGAGAATGCACTGGTCATAGCAAACACCCTCTTCCAACAACACCAGAGAAAACTCTACACATGGACATCACCAGATGGTCAATAGCAAAATCAGACTGATTATATTCTTCACAGCCAAAGATGAAGAAGCTCTATAAAATCAGCAAAAACAGACCGGGAGCTGACTGTGGCTCAAATCATGAACTCCTTATTGCCAAATTCAGACTTAAATTGAAGTAAGTAGGGAAAACCACCAGACCATTCTGGTATGTCCTAAATCCCTTATGATTATACAGTAGAAGTGACAAATAGATTCAAGGGATTAGATCTGACAGAGTGCCTGAAGAACTATGGACAGAGGTTCGTGACATTGTACAGGAGGCAGTGATCAAGACCATCCCCAAGAAAAAGAAATGCAAAAATCAAAATGGTTGTCTGACAAGGCCTTACAAATAGCTGAGAAAAGAAGAGAAGCAAAAGGCAAAGGAGAAAAGTAAAGATATACCCATTTGAATGCAGAGTTCTAAAGAATAGCACGGAGAGATGTGTCTCTTCTTCCCACCTCTTTAAAAAAACAATGTCTTTGCTTCAAGAATATACAATGGAGAAAGGACAATCTCTTTAACAAGTGGTGCTGGGAAATCCAGTCAACCACTTGTAAAAGAATGAAACTAGAACACTTTCTAACACCATACACAAAAATAAACTCAAAATGGATTAAAGATCTAAACGTTAAGACCAGAAACTATAAAACTCCTAGAGGAAAACATAGGCAAAACACTCTCCGACATAAATCACAGCAGGATCCTCTATGATCCACCTTCCAGAGTAATGGAAATAAAAGCAAAAATTAACAAATGGGACCTAATTAAACTTAAAAGCTTTTGCACAACGAAGGAAACTATAAGCAAGGTGAAAAGACAGCCTTCAGAATGGGAGAAAATAACAGCAAATGAAGCAACTGACAAAGAATCTCAAAAATATACAATCAACTCCTGCAGCTCAATTCCAGAAAAATAAACGACCCAATCAAAAAATGGGCCAAAGAACTAAACAGACATTTCTCCAAAGAAGACATACAGATGGCTAACAAACACATGAAAGGATGCTCAACATCACTCATTATCAGAGAAATGCAAATAAAAACCACAATGAGGTACCATCTCACGCTGGTCAGAATGGCTGCTATCCAAAAGTCTACAAGCAATAAACGCTGGAGAGGGTGCGGAGAAAAGGGAACCCTCTTACATTGTTGGTAGGAATGCAAACTAGTACAGCCACTATGGAGAACAGTGTGGAGATTCCTCAAAAAACCGCAAACAGAACTGCCATAGGACCCAGCAATCCCACTGCTGGGCATACACACCGAGGAAACCAACTGAAAGAGACACGTGTACCCCAATGTTCATCGCAGCACTGTTTACAATAGCCAGGACCTGGAAGCAACCTAGATGTCCACTGGTAGACGAATGGGTAAGAAAGCTGTGGTACATATACACAATGGAATATTACTCAGCCATTAAAAAGAATACATTTGAATCAGTTCTAATGAGGTTGGTGAAACTGGAGCCTACTATACAGAGTGAAGTAAGTCAGAAAGAAAAATAGCATTACAGTATACCAACACATATATATGGAATTTAGAAAGATGGTGACGATGACCCTATATGCGAGACAGCAAGAGAGATACAGATGTAAAGAACAGACTTTTGGACTCTGTAGGAGAAGGCAAGGATGGGATGATTTGAGAGAACAGCACTGAAACATGTATATTATCATATGTGAAACAGATCGCCAGTCCAGGTTCGATGCATGAGACAGGGTGGTCAGGGCTGGTGCATTGGGATGACCCTGAGGGATGGGATGGGGAGGGGTGTGGGAGGGGGGTTCAGGATGGGGAACACATGTACACCCATGGCTGATTCATGTCAATGTATGGCAAAAACCACTACAATATTGTAAAGTAACTAGTCTCCAATTAAAATTAATAAATTAATTGAAACAAACAAACAAATGTCTTTGCTTCAAATGGGCTCCACTAGTTCTTTGTTAGTTTCTCAAGGTAGGCTGCATAACCTTTTTCTGCCCATACCACTTGAACTGATGGAGTTGGGAGAGCTGGTGTGGTAAAATTTAAGAGTAACCAAAAGTACCATATTATAGAGGTCAGATACTATCCTTTATAATCTACTAAAGTAAATCACACTTTCCACTCCAATAAGGCAAAACAAACATCTGGCCTTTGAAATATGAATAGAGATATCCACGTAGGCTACCTTTCGGACTGTACCTTAAATCTCACATTCAAAACCACAAGAGTCAAACTGTCCTTTCCAGTCTATCCATAAAACTCTTACAAACATATAAGAAAGAAACAAAAAAATCACAAATACAAATCAAGTATAATTAATATCAGGCCGTCTGGATAGTTTTTTCTTAGCTTGATTTTGAGACCCAAAAGAGTAGGAAAATCATCTGTTCTGTAAAGCTCTACTAACCACTTATCAAAAGATATGAACAGTGTAATTATGTTCCACATGTAATAAATCAATGGATAGCAAAGATAACAGAAAAATTTCTGTAAGGAATGAATATGAAAACAATACCGTACCTTCTGAATCAGATTAGTCCCTCCTGCAAATGCAGCTCCATTTTCTTCTGCTATTTTAATTTCTGATGCATTCTACCAAAAAACACAATAGTTTGAACATTAGTCTTTAAACAAATTCAGTCTGCTTTCAAGTATTTTGTCAGAAATACCACAGTTCAAAATAAAAACTGTATTTTTTACTTTTAACTGAAAGTGTATCAGTTTTCAACTAGATGCATCAGAGATAGTACATTCAGAACAAGCTAGTTTGTAGGTGATTACGGCATTTCTTGACTAATATATGAGGAAATATGTCAAATGGCGTATTAAAAACCCACCAAGTGGTCCTGAGTCTCCAATGTCATCAATACATCATTTTCCAAAAATAACAGATTAAAATATATTTAGTTTTGCTACTTTAAATGGAGACATTTTATCAATCCAGTATTACAAGAGCAAAGATTTTTAAATTTAAGAAATGAGAATCAAAATTTAGCCTACTGTCTGAAAATCCAAAAGAAAAATACACAGTATTAGGTTTTTTTCTCTATATGCTTCATTTATACCATTTGGATTTACTGTAAAAATACGTCACTATTTACTCAAGTTTTGTGGCATTCTAAGAGCTATGCCAAAGCCTTTGACTGTGTGGATCACAATAAACTGTGGAAAATTCTGAAAGAGATGGGAATACCAGACCATCTGACCTGTCTCTTGAGAAACCTGTATGCAGGTCAGGAAGCAACAGTTAGAACTGGACATGGAACAAGAGACTGGTTCCAAATAGGAAAAGGAGTACGTCAAGGCTGTATATTGTCACCCTGCTTATTTAACTTATATGCAGAGTACATCATGAGAAATGCTGGGCTGGAAGAAACACAAGCTGGAATCAAGATTGCCGGGAGAAATATCAATAACCTCAGATATGCGGATGACACTACCCTTATGGCAGAAAGTGAAGAAGAACTAAAGAGCCTCTTGATGAAAGTGAAAGAGGAGAGTGAAAAAGTTGGCTTAAAGCTCAACGTTCAAAAAACTAAGATCATGGCATCTGGTCCCATCACTTCATGGGAAATAGATGGGGAAACAGTGGAAACAGTGTCAGACTTTATTTTTTTGTGCTCCAGAATCAGTGCTGATGGTGATTGCAGCCATGAAATTAAAAGACACTTACTCCTTGGAAGGAAGGTTATGGCCAACCTAGATAGCATATTTAAAAGCAGAGACATTACTTTGCCAACAAAAGTCCGTCTAGTCAAGGCTATGGTTTTTCCAGTGGTCATGTATGGATGTGAGAGTTGGACGGTGAAGAAAGCTGAGCACCAAAGAATCGATGCTTTTGAACTGTGGTGTTGGAGAAGACTCTTGAGAGTCCCTTGGACTGCAAGGAGATCCAATCAATCCATCCTAAAAGAGATCAATCCTGGGTGTTCATTGGAAGGTCTGATGTTAAAGCTGAAACTCCAATACTTTGGCCACCTCATGCGAGGGGTTGACTCATTGGAAAAGACCCTAATGCTGGGTAGGATTGGGGGCGGGAGGAAAAGGGGACGACAGAGGATGAGATGGTTGGATGGCATCACTGACTCGATGGACATGGGTTTGGGTAGACTCCGGGAGTTGGTGATGCCGGGAGTTGGTGATGGACAGAGAGGCCTGGCGTGCTGCGATTCATGGGGTCGCAAGGAGTCGGACACGACTGAGCGACTGAATTGAAACTGAACTGAAGAGCTATATGCTCTATTTTCTGGGGAAAAAAGCAAAGAATTTCTTCACTGTAAGTGAGACAGATGACAGGAAGAAAAACACTTTACAAAACAAATTCATGAGCATGTTATAAACAAATGTGCATAACACAAAGACAATGACAAAGAGCTGTATTACTATACTTGTTGTCGTGACTTTCTTGACTTTACAGACTAGATCATTTTGAAAGTGTGGTTTCTGTGTCTTCACAGCACTAAACGGCCCACTGCTTTAAAGTCAATGTTATTTTTGTCGTTTGGAGAGTTTCAGCAGGATGCAGCAGCTAGTAGGATAAATACTTCTCTTGTGAGAAACATAAAATGGTAGATAATAACGATGAAGTTAATGTTGTGGCTCAGCTCTTTCTCAAACTAATTATATGACCTCAAATAAGTCATTTAACTGCTTTGAGTTTCACATGGGGAAAATACGCCAGGATGTTCTCTAACTCTATTCAGTTATTCTAATCATTGATTAATGTGATGTGTCAAAAAACTAAAGGATATAAAAAGCTGACAAAGGTTACTCACCCCTGTAAATACGGCAACTTGATTCATTTCTGAAACGAATGGGTATGGCAAACTAAGAACACTGGCAAATGGCTCCACTTTTTTCTAAATATACAACAATGGAAAAACAATTATAAAAAATTCATTCATCTTTTCTATATCCAAAATATTCACTGATTACCTGTTAAAGCATAAGAGGTTATACTTCCTTTGTAAGAAATCAAAATAAAGATCTAAACCTCTTTCCCCAACTCCATACTCCCAAGGCACGTGGCTTTTCTCCACAGCATTCACCACAGAGTCTCACATATTAAATTAAGATCTGTGTTTGCACAATCCTTATCTTCCCCAGCACCTAGTACAAGGCCTTCCACATGATGGATGCCAATCAATGTTTTCTACCTTGAATTAAATTCAAAAAAACATATAGTTTTTTTTTACATCATCAAGGAGGACATGTACACAGCTGTGCACATTGAACAAGAGCCAGCTAATCTGCTCAGTGGGTCACTGCTAATTTCCATGGTGGTTCTAAACGATCAGGGGAATCTGATGATATTTACTCTAAATCCAAGACAGATTGCCAAATCTGAAAGGCTATTTCGAGTGGGTCTATTTTGAAACAACCTGGACCACCCACCACTTCCAGATATTTATGAGAAGTCAGTTGAAAAATCCCAAATAATGGCATGCATTTGAGGCACCCTAATAGGGGTGTTTTTACAGGACCTCAAAACTAATTTGTTTAGTCACTGGGCCAAGGACCTGTCTAGACCCGTGCCTCGGATCTCTTAGGGAGACTTCACACGGAAACAAGTTTTAGGCCCAGAGTTTTGGTGCAGCCTTAAGGTCCAGAAAAAGAGTTGTTTCATAATTAAAACTGATTGAAAGATTATATTTTTAGAAAAACTTGAGTAAAATAACCTCCTGAGAATTTCTTTTCAGACAAGAAGGCACAAACTCTTAAGCACACTTTATGTCAGATGTGCAACTCAGTTTTACTGACTGTCATTCCTTTGCCATTAACATGTCACAACTGGCTTCAGTAAATTTTTCAATGGCAAGCAATCACAAGAATAGCATCCCCTGGGGGAATACTGGCTTGTTTTACAAGTACTCTGTCAAGAACAAAAAAGGTCTCAGTAAAAAAACTGAACCTTTTCAATGTTATTAGTTTACAAGTGGCTAACATTTACAAAATGAAATTTGTGGTCCTACAATACTTCATTATAAATTACACTACTGGTTGACTGAGAAAGTGGTTATGTTAGACACTACAACGTTTTAAAATAAAAGAACAGTAAAACTGTAGTATAAAATAAAATTTCAATAGGATTGGAATAAACAAAAAATAACCAAGAAATGGCACACACCTTGGTTTAAATCCTAATTCCACCCCCACCTCTGGTGACCTTGAGCAACTTACTTCCCTTTGCACATCTCAGCTTCCTCTTTTGAAATTATTATAGAATTAAATGAGAACATGCATGAAAATAAGCATTTTACCTCCCTTTGTAAAGAAAGGGAAAAACTGGGATTTGGAGAGGTTAAACCAGAAGCTCAAAGAGCAGGTAACTGGTGACCCCAGGATTCTGGTCTGTAATGCAATGTCAGCCTATGCACTTAAGCACTATGTTGTATTCCTCCTCCTCAGTTACTTGTTGCTGCTAAGGTTGTTAAATTGTACTCAAAAACACAGACCCTCCAGTTTGACAAAAAAAGGCATCCTCAGAATAAAAATCAAAGTATCATCTCCAAATAAATTAATTTCTTAAGTGAGAAGCTTATCAAATTGAGAGCTGTAATGGACCTCAATTCTAATCTAGTATTTTTCCCACCTTTAGAATTTTATAAACAAGTCTTTTGTGGAACTGCAATATACAAGCAGACAAAGCAGAAAGGTTTTAGTTGAGATGAGGGTAAGGGGCTTGGCACCCCGTCTAAACTTAGTCTTAACCCAGGATTCTGAGGAACACATCTTCAGGCCACCGAGCTATCCAAAGTCCTTACTGACCAAGGAGGAACAACAAACCTGGACAGCTTAAGTCATTTTTCAAAGTTACAGTAACACCTCAATTAATTTTGATACTAATTTTGTTCCAGATAAATAGGAGATATATGTTCATTGACTCTACAGAATGAGTTCAACATTCTATTTTATATTTGGAAAATTAAAAGACAAATTTTAGTATTTTTCATCCTAAAGTTCAGAAAGAGCATAAGATTTTCTAAAAATTATTACAAGAGACAAAACATATTTTAAGTTAAGAAACAGCAATTCAACCACTGTTGACAAATAAATTTTAATTGAGTCTACATACCTTCTTCCCCAGTGTCATATCCAGTGTCAAATCAAGATAAACACCTTGCTTTGGATTTGTAAAGTCCAAAACTTGAAATTTCTTAAGTAAGTGAACAGCTTTCTCCACCTCGTATATCTGCCTTGGGTATAAGCGTTTTAGGTAGACATCATCTTCAGGCTCACCTTCCATAAAAGGATATGACTTTATTTTTTCTATATCATCTTTTTTCTCATTTGATGCTTTTTCTTTAGTACCTCTTTTTGTTTTCTTTGCAGGCCTTAAAAACAAAAAAATTCAAATCAGTTATCTAAATATGTAGTCCAAGAGACTTAAAAAGGAAACTAATATAAAAATTCTCCAAGCTAGGCTTCAGCAATACGTGAACCGTGAACTTCCAGATGTTCAAGCTGGTTTTAGAAAAGGCAGAAGAACCAAAGATCAAATTGCCAACATCCACTGGATCATGAAAAAAGCAAGAGAGTTCCACAAAAACATCTATTTCTGCTTTATTGACTGTACCAAAGCCTTTGACTGTGTGGATCACAATAAACAGGAAAATTCTGAAAGAGATGGGAATACCAGACCACCTGACCTGCCCCTTGAGAAACCTGTATGCAGGTCAGGAAGCAACAGTTAGAACTGGACATGGAACAACAGACTGGTTCCAAATAGGTAAAGGTGTACATCAAGGCTGTATATTGTCACCCTGCTTATTTAACTTATACGCAGAGTACATCACGAGAAACGATGGGCTGGAAGAAACACAAGCTGGAATCAAGATTGCTGGGAGAAATATCAATAACCTCAGATATGCGGATGACACTACCCTTATGGCAGAAAGTGAAGAAGAACTAAAGAGCCTCTTGATGAAAGTGAAAGAGGAGAGTGAAAATGTTGGCTTAAAGCTCAATGTTCAGAAAACTAAGATCATGGCATCTGGTCCCATCACTTCATGGCAAGTAGATGGGGAAACAGTGGAAACAGTGTCAGACTTCATTTTTTTGGGCTCCAAAATCACTGCTGATGGTGACTGCAGCCATGAAATTAAAAGACGCTTACTCCTTGGAAGGTTGTGACCAACCTAGATAGCATATTGAAAAGCAGAGACATTACTCTGCCAACAAAGGTCCGTCTAGTCAAGACTATGGTTTTTCAGGTGGTCATGTATGGATGTGAGAGTTGGATGGTGAAGAAAGCTGAGAGCTGAAGAATTGATGCTTTTGAACTGTGGTGTTGGGGAAGACTCTTGAGAGTCCCTTGGACTGCAAGGAGATCCAACCAGTCCATCCTAAAGGAGATCAGTCCTGGGTGTTCATTGGAAGGACTGATGTTGAAGCTGAAACTCCAATACTTTGGCCACCTGATGCGAAGAGTTGACTCATTGGAAAAGACCCTGATGCTGGGAAGGATTGGGAGCAGGAGGAGAAGGAGACGACAGAGGATGAGATGGTTGGATGGCATCACCGACTCGATGGGCATGGGTTTGGGTAAACTCCGGGAGTTGGTGATGGACAGGGAGGCCTGGCATGCTGCGATTCATGGGGTCGCAAACAGTCAGACACGACTGAGCAACTGAACTGAATATATTTACATTAGACAGAAAAAAATGACAAAAGATAAAGTTTATTTTAATTCAAAAGCACAGACTACTTTATAGTATTTTTTAATTCAACAAATATTAAGCAAATTTTTGAACTGTTTGCAGTTGATACAAAGTTGGATAAGGTATTGATATTGCTCTCCAGAAACTCAGAGTAGGGAAGATGGACATGTAAACAGATAATTTCAATATGATTTGGTAAATACTATGAGAATGCTATCAGGGCCATGGGGAAAAGATTGTTACCCCAGCCTAAGAGGCAGGGAAGAGTTCGGAAAAAAAAAAAAGACCCCAAAGTCAATTCTTAAAGGATGCGGAAGAATTAGCCTAAATGTAAACCCAAGAGAAACGAAAACATGGACACATAAAAACTTGTACAAAACTGTTCACAGCAGCATTCCTCAATAAAAGCCAAAAGGTAAAACAAGCTGAATACACAAAATGTGGTACATATCCATACAGCAGGGTATTAAGAGGCAATGAAAAGGAATAAAGCATTGATACATGCTACAATTTGTATGAACCTTAAACACAGAACGCTAAGTGAAAGAAGCCAGTTCCAAAAGACCACACATTGTACGGTTCCATTTATAGGAAATATCAAGAATGGGCAAAAAAAAAAAGAATGGGTACACCTATAGAAACTGAAAGTAGATTTAGATTGTCTAGGGCTGGGGAGGGGACAGGGAAATGGGAAGTGACTGCTAATGGCCATGGGGTTTACAGGGAAGATAATGAAATGTTCCAAAACAGACTGTGGTGACGGTCACACAACTCTGAACACACTATAAAAATCACCGAGTTGCACACTTTAAGTGGGTGAATTGTATGGTATGCAAATTGTACCTCAATAAAGCTATTATTTAAAAAAACAGAGTTATCCAGGCAAAGAAACAATGTAATAAAAGTATTGAGGCATGATTAATAGAATGTTACACAAGGGGAGCCATTATAAGTTCTAGCTGACTAGAGCAGGGGTTGGTAAACTTTTTCTGGAAGGGATCAGACAGTAAATATTTTATGGACTCATCTCAGTGACTCAACTCTGCCATGTGAATGTGAAAGCCGCCATGAACAACACAAAAATGAATGAGCATAGTTGCGTTCCAGTAAAACCTTATTTACAAACACTGGTTTAAATTTTGTAACAATTTTCATGTGTCACAAAATGCTGTTCTTCTTTTTTTCCCTTAAAAATGTAAAAAACATCACTTAAAAATGTAATGGCCCTCTGGCCACATTTTGCTGACTGTTGAACTTTACCTCAGGAAATAGCAGCACAGGAGGCTGGAGAATCCAGATTAACAGAGGCCTCCTCAAGAGACAATGAGAAGCCACTGGACAGGGGTGGCGTCTGCATTTCACACAGAGTATTCTGGTGGCAGTATAAGGGATGGATCTGAAGGAAGTAGACTGGAGACAATTAAAGAGATGACCCTCCCTCTCTTCTCAAGGAGACATGGCAGCCTGAAGCAGAACAGTGATGATACTAGGCTGAACAGATTACAAAGACATTTTACAAGGTAAATACAGAACACAAAGGGGAAAGAGACAACTCAAGGGTACTACGCAGGTTTCTGGCTCGCATGATTAGACATGAGTAGTATCATTAACTAAAACCAGAAGTAAAGAAAGCAAAACAGGTTTCTTTTGAGGTAGGTAGTCACGGAGATGAGTTCAGTTTGGGACAATAGAGAGTCTGAGTGTGGGGTCAGTTGCATCATTGGCCCTGATTCCTTACCTCTTCTCTCTACTCAAGTCCCTCTGCTAAGTGACTTTGCAGTTCCTCCCACATAAAAGTGCCTTGATTTGGTCACATGACTAATAGGCCAATAGAATAAAGCAAAACTGACAGATTCTGTGCTCTAAGCTTAGGCCTTAAGAGGCTTCATCTGTTTCCACTTGTAAGTTTGTCTTTCTGCCACTTTCATAAGCACAGGCCTGGGCTAGCCCAAAGGTGGGAGGATTAGAGACAGGTGAACAGCAGAGCTGGCTCCACAGAGCCCCAGGCTAGAATAGACAACTCTCAGCTGACCTGCAGATTCACGGAGGCACAACAAACCCAGCCAAGGTCATCAGAGCACCCTTACAAACCTAGCTCAGATCAGCTCACAGAAGTATGGGCAATGATAATCGCAGGGTGATTTGTTACGTAACAAACACCAACAAGGCGCTTACAAAATCTAAGAAAATGTTCCACAGCTAATTGCAGGTAAGAGTTCGAAGCTAGGAAGACTCTAAGCATTAATTCCAATCACACCTTTAATCTTTTAACCATAAACGCTTTAAATTAGGGAAATACTATTCTAGAAAGACATCTGGGTTCTGTGGTAGACTGGATTACAGCTTCCCAAATATGGCCACATCTGCACAGCAAAAAGGACTTTGCAGACGTGATTATCTTGAGACTTGGAGAGGATGCTGGACTATTCAGGTGGGCCCAATCTAATCACACAGTTCCTGAAAGCAGAGAAACCTTCTTTCTCATCCTCATCTCATAGCAATGGGAAGGAGAAATCTGAGCATGAAATGGACCCAATATGCCATTCCTAGCTTTGAAGATGGTGGAAGGGGAGCCACGAGCTAAGGAATATGGGTAGCTCTTGAAGCTGGAAATGGCAAGGAAACAGCGTCTCCTCTAGAGCCTTTAGAAAGGACCGAAGCTCTGACAGCTTCTTAATTTTAGTCTAGTGAGATCCGTATCAGAATTCTGACTTGCAGAACTGCAAGATGATAAACTTGAATTGCTTTAAGCCACAAGGTCTGTGGTAATTTGCTATGGCAGCAATAGAAAACTTAGTAAGAGGTCCTATAAAATTTATGCAAAAGAAATGGATGACAGTAAAATGGTATTTAAAAAAAGAAAACCTCAAAAACCAATCCAACATATGATTCCATGCTCACTTACAGCACTCAATGAATTCTTATTACTACAACTAATAATAGTATCCTCCCAACTAATGAGCAATTTGACAGAATAGCAGATAATGACAACACTCATTTTTAATGGGACACAGGTGCCCTTCTAGACTGCTGACAAGTCTAAGTAGGTGCCTGAGTGGATGGATGCAACGTGCGTCAATGCTATGTGGAAGTACACCACAAAATTCTGAAACCTTCCAGACTGAAGAAATCACATCTTATATTTAGTAAAAGAGTAAAGCGGCCAATAGGGGAAGGAGTCTAGAGCCTCTTTTAGTAATAAACTATCTAAAATAAACAAATGAATAAAAATTGCAGCTATAACCCGCAGATTTACTTTACATAAATACTGATTTCACCACTAAATTCTTCATCATGACTGAATCTATCCATCTAATTTACAATTGTAATATGAAGTTCCCAGAGACTAAAATGTGATTTTTAAATTAATAAATATTTGCAAAACCTGATAAAAGTCAGGAACATAAAGAGATTGAGTTGGGTATCCAGCAGTTTACTTACTTATGCTTTGGACCTTGTTTCACAAAATTTGAGATGGTTTTTTGAATGGTTTGAGATGGTTCAATGAAAATATTGTTGAGTTACAAATGAACACTTGTAAAAATAAATAAAGTAAAACATCATTGTTGTTGTTTAGCTGCTAACTTGTGTCTGACTCTTTTGCAACCCCATGGACTGTTGCCCACCAGGCTCCTCTGTCCATGGGATTTTCCAGGTAAGAATACAGGAGCGGGTTGCCATTTCTTTCTCCAGGGGATCATCCTGACCCAGTGATCAAACCTGCATCTCCTGCATTGGCAGGCAAATTCTCTACCACTGAGCTACCAGGGAAGCCTACAACATCATCTAATATAGAGCAAACAGGATTCTAGGGAAACACTTTCTTCCAAAATTTAAAAAAAAAACTGCAACTGACTAAAATCAACAATAATCAATTTTACAAACCCACCACCTGCTGTTTTCCATGACCCTCCAAAAGGTGTGTCTTTATTCATAAGAATCACATCCAGAACTCTGTTGTTTATTCAGTATGTAAGACACTATCCGGAGAACATAAAAACTATGACTCTCAGGGAGTAAAATAATTGTATTAGGAAGGTTTTGGGGAAGGTGAGGGAGAAACACCTGGTAGTCTGAACTAGAGAGAACACAATTTAGCCGCAGTTACCTGGGTAACTAAACCACACAGACTAAATGAGTCATAAGAGACTGTAATAAGCTAACAACTTTCTCCCTGCTTTTCCTGTCTCCTAACTCCAAGACCATGAAAGGAAAAACAATTCCACGGTCTCACCCCAATAAAACAAGACAAAAAAAAAAATCAGTACTATAATAAAGCTCACTTCAAGATCCTTGAAGATCTGTGACCCTAGAGATCCAAGTCTTTTTAAGGCTGAGTAAGTCTTTAATTTGAGGAATCGGGGTGAGAGTAGGGGACCCATAACCTCAGTCAAACTAAATGGAACTAAACAGAACTAAAGAGAAAATGCCTAAGACATATAACTATTAATGTAATGCAAATGTCTGGAATTCTTATTTCTCAGTGTAATCACATAAATAAATTCACTAACATCTCTGATGCTGGTTTATTCATTAAATGAAATGTGTAAGTACTGCTTACACTTATAGTGTAAAAACTGGCAGAATAAAACCTAGTCAATACAAATAAAAGCTAGAAAGAGCATTAACAATGACAGGCAAACAGAATCACAACTTTTCTTGAACCCATCACAGAGCTGATGACGGCAGGGCAACCAAGTAGGTCTGAAATCTTCCCACACCCCCCACTCCACATGTGTACAGCCAGGAGGGTCTTGTCTAGAGCAGAGAATGCGAAGAAGGCAGGCAGGTAAGAAGGAAAAAAAAAAAAAAAAACTCAGCTAAACTTTTAGTGCTAGTGTGACAGTATAAACCCGAGTGATCCAGACACAAGGGAAGTTCACACTCACCCATCCTCAGACCTCCACCAGGTCCTCCTAGGAAAGACTGGAGTAGGCCAGGAGAGAGAAAGCCTCCTTCGAGGGTGCAGCATAGAGAACAGCCACTGCTGCCAGAAAGACAAGCAACCCTGAAGCCCTCTAGGGCAGGGGTCCCCAACTTTCTGCAATCTACAGCCTGATGATCTGTGGTGGAGCTGATGTAATAGCAGAAATAAAGTGCACAATAAATGTAATGCACTTGAATCATCCTGAAACCAACATTCCCACCCCAAACGGTCGGTCCATGGAAAAACTGTCTTCCACGAAACCAGTCCCCGGTCCGAAAAGCTGGGGGACCGCCACTCTAGGGCACAGGTAAATGAAAGAAGGGAAATGTGTAGGGAAATGAAAGAAGAAGAATAAAACACTAGAAAGAAGAAAAAATACTAAAACTTCTATCCTTAAGGAAGGGTAGCACACAGTCCTGATCGCCATATCCTCTACCGATGAAGCTCTGGAAGGGCCCAGACACTGTGGCAGAAGACCTTCACTTGGAAGAAATGGACAAATTCTTAGAAAAGTATAACTTTCCAAAACTGAACCAGGAAGAAATAGAAGATCTTAACAGACCCATCACAAGCACGGAAATCGAAACTGTGATCAGAAATCTTTCAGCAAACAAAAGCCCAGGACCAGACGGCTTCACAGTAGAATTCTACCAAAAATTTAGAGAAGAGCTAACACCTATCCTACTCAAACTCTTCCAGAAAATTGCAGAAGATGGTAAACTTCCAAACTCATTCTATGAGGCCACCATTACCCTAATTCCAAAACCAGACAAAGATGCCACAAAAAAAGAAAACTACAGGCCAATATCACTGATGAACATAGATGCAAAAATCCTTAATAAAATTCTAGCAAACAGAATCCAACATCATATTAAAAAGATCATACATCATGACCAAGTGGGCTTTATCCCAGGAATGCAAGGTTTCTTTAACATCCGCAAATCAATCAATGTAATACACCACATTAACAAATTGAAAGATAAAAACCATATGATTATCTCAATAGATGCAGAAAAAGCCTTTGACAAAATTCAACATCCATTTATGATAAAAACTCTCCAGAAAGCAGGAATAGAAGGAACATACCTCAACATAATAAAAGCTATATATGACAAACCCACAGCAAACATTATCCTCAATGGTGAAAAACTGAAAGCATTTCCCCTAAAGTCAGGAACAAGGCAAGGATGCCCACTTTCACCACTACTATTCAACATAGTTTTGGAAGTTTTGGCCACAGCAATCAGAGCGGAAAAAGAAATAAAAGGAGTACAGATAGGAAAAGAAGAAGTAAAACTCTCACTGTTTGAAGATGACATGATCCTCTACATAGAAAACCCTAAAGATTCTACCAGAAAATTACTAGAGCTAATCAATGAATATAGTAAAGTTGCAGGATATAAAATTCACACACAGAAATCCCTTGCATTCCTACACTCCAATAATGAGAAAACAGAAAGAGAAATTAAGGAAACAATACCATTCACCATTGCAACAAAAAGAATAAAATACTTAGGAATATTTCTACCTAAAGAAACAAAAGACTTATATATAGAAAACTATAAAACACTGATGAAAGAAATCAAAGAGGACACAAACAGATGGAGAAATATACCGTGTTCATGGATTGGAAGAATTAATATAGTGAAAATGACTATACTACCCAAAGCAATCTATAGATTCAATGCAATCCCTATCAAGCTACCAACGGTATTTTTCACAGAACTAGAACAAATCATTTCACAATTTGTATGGAAATATAAGAAACCTCGAATAGCCAAAGCAATCCTGAGAAAGAAGAATGGAACTGGAGGAATCAACCTGCCTGACTTCAGGCTCTACCACAAAGGCACAGTCATCAAGACAGTATGGTACTGGCACAAAGATAGAAATATAGATCAATGGAACAAAATAGAAAGCCCAGAGATAAATCCATGCACCTATGGACACCTTATCTTCGACAAAGGAGGCAAGAATATACAATGGAGAAAAGACAATCTCTTTAACAAGTGGTGCTGGGGAAACTGGTCAACCACTTGTAAAAGAATGAAAGCAGAACACTTTCTAACACCATACACAAAAATAAACTCAAAATGGATTAAAGATCTAAACCTAAGACCAGAAACTATAAAACTCCTAGAGGAAAACATAGGCAAAACACTCTCCGACATAAATCACAGAAGGATCCTCCATGACCCACCTCCCAGAATATTGGAAATAAAAGCAAAAATAAACAAATGGGACCTAAGTAAACTTAAAAGCTTTTGCACAACGAAGGAAACTAGGAGCAAGGTGAAAAGACAGCCTTCAGAATGGGAGAAAATAATAGCAAACGAAGCAACAGACAAACAATTAATCTCAAAAATATACAAGCAACTCCTGCAGCTCAATTCCAGAAAAATAAACGACCCAATCAAAAAATGGGCCAAAGAACTAAACAGACATTTCTCCAAAGAAGACATACAGGTGGCTAACAAACACATGAAAAGATGCTCAACATCACTCATTATTAGAGATATGCAAATCAAAACCACAATGAGGTACCATTTCACACCAGTCAGAATGGCTGCTATCCAAAAGTCTACAAGCAATAAATGCTGGAGAGGGTGTAGAGAAAAGGGAACCCTCTTACACTGTTGGTGGGAAAGCAAACTAGTACAGCCACTATGGAGAACAGTGTGGAGATTCCTTAAAAAACTGGGACTAGAACTGCCATATGACCCAGCAATCCCACTGCTGGGCATACACACTGAGGAAACCAGAATTGAAAGAGACGCGTGTACCCCAATGTTCATCGCAGTACTGTTTACAATAGCCAGGACATGGAAGCAACCTAGATGTCCATCAGCAGATGAATGGATAAGGAAGCTGTGGTACATATACACAATGGAATATTACTCAGCCATTAAAAAGAATACATTTGAATCAGTTCTACTGAGATGGATGAAACTGGAGCCCATTATACAGAGTGAAGTAAGCCAGAAAGAAAAACACCAGTACAGTATACTAATGCATATATATGGAATTTGAAAGATGGTAACGATAACCCTATATGCAAGACAGAATAAGAGACACAGATGCATAGAACAGTCTTATGGACTCTGAGGGAGAAGGTGAGGGTGGGACGTTCTGGGAGAATAGCATTGAAACATGTATATTATCATATGTGAAACAGAACACCATTCCAGGTTCAATGCATGAGACAAATGCTTAGGGCTGGGGCAATGGGATGACCCAGAGGGATGGGATAGGAAGGGAGATAGGAGGGGGGTTCAGGATGGGGAACACATGTAAACCCATGGCTTATTCATGTCAATGTATGGCAAAAACCACTACAATATTGTAAAGTAATTAGCCCCCAACTAAAATAAATATATTTATTAATAAAAAAAAAAAAAAAAAAAAGAGATCTTGTGAGGGGATATAGGTTTGGTGATCCTGACGGACCCGTAAGTTTTTCCACATTTAACTGGAAATCAGCTTTGATTGTGTGTTACTAATGTAATTCTTTTGATGTAGTCATGAGCCTTTGTTTGTTTGTTTACATGTAATTAAAATGCCTGCCCTACACTCAAAAAAAAAAAAAAAAAAAAAGAAGACCTTCAATAGATGTAAACCATGGAGGGAGAGGAGAGAAACATGGAGAAAACCATCCCCAAGGACCAACAACACTGGGCCTGCTTAAGACAAAGGCTGGTTTTGGAAACTGAGAATCCCTTCCACACCCATCACCAGCCTAACAAGCACTGAGCAATAAGCAACAGCAGTCTTCTACTAGAACAGGAGCCAGAGTGTGGAGAGCAACCCCCTTCTGAGGCGTAGCTGCACAGCCAAGGCTCAACACTGAGCATGGAACAGGAACACTGAGGGGAAAAACCTCCCAGCAACCCAGCCTTCACCCTAAGCACACGGTAACACTCCAGAAATTTGATGCTGCTGGTGGTAACCACAGCAATAACAAAACCAAACTCCAGCTCAGCTTCCGACGGGATCGACACAACATTTGACAGAAGAGGTATGTCCCTTTCTGGGCATAAATACTAGGTATTTTAGCCTCAACTGTTCTACACGAAGTATCTAGCAGTCAATAAAAAATTCTGAGATGCACGAAGCAAGAAAAAGAATCTAATGTCAAGAGAGAAGCAGAACCAGAGTTAGAGACAGCATTGGCAAACCATGGAGAAGAGAGGAGATTCAGAGTGACAAGACAGAAGAGAGAAGCAAGTTCAAGCCCCAAAAAACTATTTTTTAGTATATTATAAAGCCAATAAATTAAAAACTAAAACCCCAGCTAGGACTTTCCTGGTGGCTTAGTGGACAAGAATTCTTGCCTTCCAATGCAGGAAACATGACTTCAATCCTTGGTCTGAAAAGATTCCACATGCCATGAAGCAACAAAGCCTGTGCACCACAACTGCTGAGCACACGTGCCGCAACTACTGAAGCCTGCATACCTAGAGGCTGTGCTCCACAACAACAGAAGCCCACACAACATAAGGAAGAGTAGTCTCCGCTCACCACAACTAGTGATAGACTACACAAAGCAGCAAAGACTCAGGGCAGCCAAAAATAAATAAAAATTGTTTAAAAATTAAGACCACTATGATTCTCATCAAGCTACTACATAACTTTCATTATTAGACATGGGACAAATTATCTGCTAATAATTTTTCACAGTTTTTTTTTTAACATGCATATTTCTTAGACTATAGTTTTTAGGTGAGGGAAAACTCCTTTTAAAGTTGTACTGAAATAGAATATGGGGAAGCCATAAGATGAAAAATTTCTATAAAAGAAAATAACATTTAAAGAAAAAATATTCTCAAAATAATCGATGTTTCTAACAAGCAAATACTTCCACAAAACAGAAAAAAGACAAACAGCTCAAAAGAAAAATGGGCAAAATGTACACATCAGATATATGAAGAAACACAAATAAAGACTGACAGTCTCCAGAGTTTTAAAAATTAGGGCACTTTCACTCACTACTGGGTGGGGATGTAAATTGGTACAACCAATACTCTTTCAAATTCTCAACCAGAAAGAATCTACGTACTATTCAGACTCAAAGAAGTCTCCTTTCTAGTAACATTTCTGCCTCCTCTTTCTTCATCCTGTATTCATGTCATTTACATGCCTCTGAACCAATGAAATACCTTTCTCACAATTTCCCTGCAAAATCCTATCTATCTTTCAAGACCCAGCTCAAATACTTCCTGCCCTTTTCTCCTCCAGGAAGAATTAAATGACCGTTCATCTGTGAGCACACAGCACCTGGTCCATTCCTCCACCATAACACTTAAAACATATTAAAGTTATAATGCAGATATGTGCTCGGAAAAGGCGACGGCACCCCACTCCAGTACTCTTGCCTGGAAAATCCCATGGACGGAGGAGCCTGGTAGGCCGCAGTCCATGGGGTCGCTAAGAGTCGGACACGACCGAGCGACTTCACTTTCACTTTTCACTTTCACTTTTCATTTTCATGCACTGGAGAAGGCAATGGCAACCCACTCTAGTACTCCTGCCTGGAGAATCCCAGGGACGGGGGAGCCTGGTGGGCTGCCGTCTATGCGGTCGCACCGAGTCAGACATGACTGAAGCAACTGAGCAGTAGCAGCAGATATGTGCTAATTTATAAAGCCCTCCTACTAATCACCAACAAAAAAATGGGAATAGGATACAAACAGAAAATTCACAGTAAAGAAAGCATAAATGGTTCTTAGATAAAAAAGACAAACAACCTCAATAATAATATAAAATATAAATTAAAGCCATGATGTTACTATTTACTACCTATCAAATTGGCAAAGTTCAAAAATTTTGATTACACTGTATACAGGAAAACAGACATTCTAATAATACTTGCTGGTAAGGACATAAATTGGCAAGATCTCTATGAAGGCAATTTGGTATTACCTATGAAAATTATAAATGCACACAACTTTTGATTCAATTCTATTTCTGAGTTCATACTACAAATATTCATAATACTTGACAAGATCTATGTACATGATCCTTCAATGCAGGATCATTTGTAATAGCAAAAGACATGTCTTTTGGAAAGATAAATGTGTATCAATAGGGAATGATTAAATAAAATTATGGAACACAGACCCAATGAAATATTATACCCATGTTCACTGTAGCCATATATACAATAATCAAGACAAGGAAGCAATCTAAGAGTCCACTAATGGAAGGACAGATAGAGAAAATGTCATACACACACATACAGGAATATTATTCAGCCATAAAAAGAAGGAAATCTTGTGACAACGCCAATGGACCTTTCTCTTACATTAAGTGAACTAAGTCAGACAGAAAAACAAATACCATGTGATTTCCCATATATGTATAACCTTAAAAGAAAAAAAAAACGAACTTACAGACGCAGAAAACAGATTTCGGCTGCCAGAGGTGGGGCAGGGAGTGGGCTATAGGTGAAATAGGTGAAGTGGTCAAAAAGTACAAACTTTCAGTTATAAAACAAGTCATGGGGATGTAATGCACAATATGGTGACTATAATTAATAATACTACAATGTAAAATTATATAATGTAATAATGGACTACAATGTAATAATACTATAATGTATATTCAAAAGTCGCTGAGAGTAAATCTTAAAAGTTCTCATCACAAGGAAAAAAATCTGTAACTCTGTATGGTGATGGATGTTAACTAGACTTCTTGTGGTGAGTATCTCCCAATACAGACAAACATCAAATCATTATGTCACAAAGGAACGCATTTGAGTCAGTTTTGATGAGGTGGATGAACCTAGAACTTATTATATAGAGTGAAGTGAGTCAGAAAGATAAAGATAAATATTGTATTCTAATGCATATACATGGAATTTAGAAAAATGGTACTGAAGAATTTATTTACAAGACAGCAGGGGAGAAACAGACATAGAGAACAGACTTATGACATGGGGAGAGGTGAGAAGAGGGTGAGATGTATGGAAACTTACATTACCATATGTAAAATAGATAGCCAACAGGAATTTGCTGTATGGCTCAGAACACTCAAACAGGGGCTCTGTATCAACCTAGAAGGGTGGGATGGGGCCGGAGATGGGAGGGAGGTTCAAAAGGGAGGAGATACGTGTATACCAATGCTGATTCATTTGAGGTTTGACAGAAAACAACAAAATTCTGTAAAGCAATTATCCTTCAATAAAAAAATAAAAGAAAATCATTATGTCGCATACCTGAAACTAACATAATGTTATATGTTGATTTTATATCAATTTTTTAAAAAAATGACTAAAAGTTCCATCTGAAACAATCTCCAAGATACATTGTTAAGTTAGAAACAAAATACACGCAGGGGGTATAGTTAGATATGAAACTGCTTTCCTCTACTCACAACAATTCTGGCACTAAATGGGTGGATATGTCCCCCACAGCCTCCAGTTACCCAATATGAGCTGGACAGCTGGTAATTCAACATGGTTCTGACACTATCTATCTGGATGAAGCACCAGATGCATTAAGCTGGATGAGTTCAGCAACCCAGAAGCTCTCGAAACCCCACAGTTCAGGGATTTTTACAGAGGCTTCATCACGGAGGCATGAGCAATTATGAATTCAATCTCTAGTCCCTCTCTCCTCCCTGGAGGATGGAAGGCAGGGCTGGAAGTTCCAAGCTTCTAATCTTAGCCTGGTCTTTATAGTGACCGGTGCCCTTTCAGGAGGCCACCAAGAGATGCCTCACTAGACAAAGAGACATGCCTATGACCCAGGAAATATTAAGAGTTTTAGGAGCTCTGTATCAGGAACTGGGTCAAAGGCCAGGTATTTTTGAAAACTGCTCTCCTAGCACTCCTATCACTCAGGAGATCACAAGGATTTCAGGACCTGTGAGACAGGAATCGATGGCAGAGACCAATTTAAACACTTCTTATGTCACAAAATTCTAGCTCTGACACTTACTAACTCTGTGACCCTGCTCAAGTTATAATAATCTACTGGTGCCTTGCTCACTGCCTCTAAAAAAGAGCATAATAACAATGGTTTCCACAAAAAGTTGCCATAGAGATTAAATTAGTTATTGAATGTCAGTGTTCAATACATATGAAGTATTATTATAATCAGTCATATCTCTCCTTCAGAACTATCAGGCAAAGAAGCAGAGATGTTAAACTGTTACAACTATATGTCCTTGTATGTCTTTAAGGAACCAAGCATAATGTTTTCTAATCAAAGACTGAAATGGTAGCAGATGAAATAACCAAAATATAAAATACTTACTTCGCAGCAGCTGCAAAATGTCTGTTGGGCACTGGAATATATATGGAACAAGGATAAAGAGACGTCTGAGAAGTCACCTTGGAAAGACTATGCCTTTGATGATGTATCAAGACTTAAAAGAAAAAACATGTAAAATTAATATTCATCATTACATTCACAATTTTTACATTCTCAATGTTTTCCAAAACAAAAATATTCAAGATTTTGTGACTGTTAACCACAATCTTTGAAAAGTGTAAAAATGGAAACTGCACTTCTTGAAATGAAAGCCAAGTAAACACATCTAATTGAAGAACTGTGTCCTCGTTTATTTTTAACTGAATCTAGTTTGGACTCAACAGAATATGTTAGCTCTGTCTTTATGGATTATGTATATGTACCCTGAACTTTTCTTAAATTTTATTTATTTAATTTTGCACAGATAATGCATTCAAGTTGCCCAATAACTTCTGAAGGATAAGAACAAAGTGAAGGGAACTGCCTTACCAGAAGTTAAGACTTGTTATGAAGTAACTTGTAATTAGGGCACTTTGGTATTGGTACAAGTATAGAAAAACAGACTAATGAAACAATAAACCGCCCAGCAACAGACCTACGCACATATGGATATGGAAATATGATAGAGGTGTTATTGCAAATCACTGGGCAAAGAATGCAATAAGTGGTGCTAAGGCAAGTGATTATCAATAGGGAAAAGAGTATATTTAGATCCCTATCTCATACCATACATACACAATCAAATCTAGATGGACTAAGGATTTATATGCGAGTGGCAAAACTTAAAAGACTTTCAGAATATAAGAAAATAATCTTTACAACCTTTGAGAAGGGAACAATTTCACAAACAAAACCCCAAAGCACTAAAAAGTGACTCTGTTAGTGTTAAGAATACTTGTTTATCTGGAGCCTATTATAAAGAGTGAAGTAAGTCAGAAAGAAAAACACCAATACAGTATATTAAAGCAACAGTTAGAACTGGACATGGAACAACAGACTGGTTCCAAATAGGAAAAGGAGTACGTCAAGGCTATATATTGTCACCCTGCTTATTTAACTTATATGCAGAGTACATCATGAGAAATGCTGGGCTGGAAGAAACACAAGCTGGAATCAAGATTGCCAGGAGAAATATCAATAACCTCAGATATGCAGATGACACCACCCTTATGGCAGAAACTGAAGAAGAACTAAAGAGCCTCTTGATGAAAGTGAAAGGGGAGAGTGAAAAAGTTGGCTTAAAGCGCAACGTTCAGAAAACTAAGATCATGGCATCCAGTCCCATCACTTCATGGAAGATAGATGGGGAAACAGTGGAAACAGTGTCAGACTTGATTTTTTGGGCTCCAAAATCACTGCTGATGGTGACTGCATCCATGAAATTAAAAGACGCTTACTCCTTGGAAGGAAGGTTGTGACCAACCTAGAGAGCATATTGAAAAGCAGAGACATTACTCTGTCAACAAAGGTCCGTCTAGTCAAGGCTATGGTTTTTCCAGTGGTCATGTATGGATGTGTGAGTTGGACGGTGAAGAAAGCTGAGCGCCGAAGAATTGATGCTTTTGAACTGTGGTGTTACAGAAGACTCTTGAGTGTCCCTTGGACTGCAAAGAGATCCAACCAGTCCATCCTAAAGGAGATCAGTCCTGGTCGTTCACTGGAAGGACTGATGTTGAAGCTGAAACTCCAATACTTTGGCCACCTCATGCGAAGAGTTGACTCATTGGAAAAGACCCTGATGCTGGGAAGGATCGGGGGCAGGAGGAGAAGGGGATGACAGAGGAGGAGATAGTTGCATGGCATCACCGACTTGATGGACATGGGTTTGGGTAAACACTGGGAGTTGGTGATGGACAGGGAGGCCTGGCGTGCTGCAATTCACGGGGTCGCAAAGAGTCAGACACGACTGAGTGACTAAACTGAACTGATGGAATTTAAAACGAATGTAACGATGACCCTATATACGAGACAGCAGAAGAGACACAGATGTAACAGACTTTTGGACTCTGTGGAAGAAGGCTAGGGTGGGATGATTTGAGAGAATAGCATTGAAACATGTATATTACCATATGAGAAATAGATTGCCAGTTTAGGTTGGATGCATGAGACAGGGTGGTCAGGACTGGTACACTGGGATGCCCCTGAGGGATGGGATGGGGAGGGATGTGGGAGAGGGTTTCAGGACGGGGAACACATGTACACCCATAGCTGATTCATGTCAATGTATGGCAAAACCACTACAATATTGTAAAATAATTAGCCTTCAAATAAAATTTTTTAAAAAAGAACACTTTTTTATCAAAAGATACTTGAAAGTGAAAAGACAAGCCAAAAACTGGGAGAACAGTAATACACACACTGGCCTAAAAATTAACATCCAGAATATGTAAGATCAACCCAATTGAAAAATAAACAAAAGAGATAAATCGATTTCTAACTGAAAAGGAAATACAAACGATGAATTATTACATGGAAAAATGTACGGTCTCATTAGTAAGCAGGTAAATATTAATTTCAACCACAATAAGATATCATTTTACAGCACTACCTAAGGTGTGGTCAGATGGCCTGTCAGAGGTCTGTGTGCATGCATGTGTGTGTGCGTGCTCAGTCATGTCCAACTCTTTGCAGCCCCGTGGACTATAGCTCCCCAGTCTCCTCTGTCCATGGGATTCTCCAGGCAAGAATACTGGAGTGGGTTGCCATTTCCTCCTCCAGGGGATCTTCCCGACCCAAGGATCAAACACATGTCTCCTACACTGGCAGGTGGATTTTTTACCACTGAGCCACCTGTGAAGCCCACTCACTGTTCTACACCTTGCTTTTTTCATGTAAAGGTATTACAGCCCATTTTCACACGCAGATATAGATATACACACCTATTTATAAGAGATGTATATATACATATATACAATCTCATGTATATCTTTCATAATGGTACATTCATATGTAAATATTAAAGCAACAATTTCACATCACTTCATAAAGACTATGTTTTTAGAGCTGCAAAGTACTACACTGTGTGGTTGTATCATGATTTAATCAGTGATGAGGCATTAGGTCATTTATAATATTTTGCTATTATAAACAATCCTGCAGTGAATGACCTTGTACAAACACCATTTTGCATACAAACAAGTATTTCACAGGATAAATTTCAAGATGGGGATGTGCTGGGTCAAAGGATATGAGCATTTGTAATTCTAATAAATACTGCTCTCTTCAATAAGAGTGCCATGCACACAGTCACCAACAATGAAAAGGTTGCCTATTTCCATACACTCATGCCAACAGTCTGTTACCAAATGTTTCAGTCTTTTGTCAGTCTAGTAGAAGAAAGATGGTATACGGAGTTGTATTAATTTGCATTTCCTTAAAAGTTAGGCTGAGTAAGTTATCATGTTTGATCATCTATATCTTCTGCTGAATTCACTTAAACTCCATTTTTTAAATTGGCGCTCCACAACTAAGTTTTCATGTAAAATGACTGTTAAAATCCAGAATCTTAAAATCCATCCAAGAGATAAACTGAGAGCATGTAAACTGTAAGACCCGTCTACACATCAAATGAATTCATTTCGTGAGTTACACATCCAAGTGCAGAGCGCTGTGTGCGCAGAGGCGCGCCCACATCCTCGCTGTTGGTCTACCAGCCCCTATGTGAACTTGCCCCTGCCTATGACTCCAAACCCCTCTCTAACCTCCTCACTCTGATCCTTCTTTCAGATCCCTGAATCCCTCCCGTCCCTCAGGTTAACTCCTGCATTAGGGTCTTTACATTTAATGTGACATTTGACTGGGATGCACCAGCTCCAGACCTTCCCCTGGCCTTCCCTCATTATCAGCTCAAATGGCATCACAGGCCTAACAGCTCAATTTCATCTCTAATATCCCACAACAAAGTGCAAGTACAGGAAAACCACCTAAACTGTGAATTCTAAGAGTGTATGGAAATGACATCTGAGACAGTCTAGGAGACCTGCTTATTACTGGGAATTCTTTGTGGCACAAAGGGCTTCAATGGCTAGGAAAAAAAAGAGAAGTAGACTAACGAGATCCAGTTCCTGCCCTCCAGAATCTCACATTGAGTGGGCTATGCTGGTATGCAACTGTCTAGGAGGAGATCCCCCACATTTTTAAAGCCAGCTATCTTGAAAAATCACATATGGTAAGTGAAGGAAGAGCAATTACCCACTCATGATTTGGCAAACACTTCAAAAAAATAATTTTAACTGTATTAAACAAAAACCCGACAACCTTGACAGGAACCTCAAAATAATAATTCTCTTGCATCAATCGCAACCTGCTATAAAATAATCAACCACTACTTTCAAGAATCCCCAGTCATGACAACCAGAAATTAAAATTTTCAACAGGTATCAAACTGCTACAGACTAAGGAAAAAACCAAACTACAAAAACACCACTACTTAAACAGCACCGTTGATTTCCCTGGTGGCTCTCCTGCCAATTCAGGAGACACGGTTCGATCCCTGGGTCAGGAAGATCCCCTGGAGAAGGAAATGGCAATTCACTCTAGTGTTCTTGCCTGAGAAATCTCATGGACAGAGGGGCCTGGCGGGCTACAGCACATGGGGTTGCAAAAGAGCTGGACAAGACTTAGTGACTGAACAACAGCGAAATAGCACTGTTAGAACATGATATCTGTATTTTCAATTCCTCTGTAATCAGTTTATCTATCTGTAGCATTTTATTATATTCCTTTAATATACTTCTTTTCCTCTCTTAGCAGATAACCTCACTTGCTACTTCAGAGAAAGCAGCAGCTCTCAGAATTCCCTCCACTACTTATGAACCTAACTGAATCTGCATTCATTCTCAAAAGTCATCCCCACCCCTACCTCATAGCAATAAGATGGAAATTAATCCATCACCTTTGCTAGCTGATTCTCTTACACATGATACTGAAAGGTTATAAATCCCCAGGACTTCTCAACCTAACTCTATAATCCTCGTTTCCCCAGGAGATCTCATTCATCTAGTTCTTGCCTTCCTACTATAAGCACCAGTCCAGGCCACAATCATCTACTACATGAAACACTGCAACAGACTCCAAACTATTCTATCTTCTACCTTCGGTCCTCTTCATTTCTCTTCCTCCTCCTCCTAAGAGGGATGATTTAAAAATGAAATCACATATCCTTACAGTTGGATGGTTCTTCGAATAAAGTAAATTCTTAACAAGGTCCTCCGTGAGCTACCTCTAACCTATCTAGTGAGCTGCATCTAACACCACTCTCTTAGGCTTTCTGCACTTCAAATACACTGCCTCCTTTCAGTTACTTGAACACACCATGTTTTCTACAACCTTCAGACTTTCAAACATAATCTTCCCTCCTTCTGTGACATTCTCATCTACTACTTGGCACTCCCCCTTCCCAGAGCTAATTCATAACTATCCAGTGATCTTTCAGGGACTCTACTTAAGCTACTCCTTCAGAAAAGTCTTCCCTAAAGGCTCAGAATTGACTAAGGTTTCTCACATACACTCTTACAACTTGTACTTTTCCTTCACAGCACTTAGGACAACTGCAATTATTGAAATAACAATCCAATTAATGTCTGCTTCTCAATAGATGATAAGCACCATGGCCAAAGAATGTATATAACTTGTTCACAATTGTGTTCCTAACACATAACCCAGTGTTTTTGCAAATACTGCTGCTGCTAAGTCGCTTCAGTCGTGTCCGACTCTGTACGACCCCATAGACGGCAGCCCACCAGGCTCTCCCATCCCTGGGATTCTCCAGGCAAGAACACTGGAGTGGGTTGCCATTTCCTTCTCCAATGCATGAAAGGAAAAGTGAAAGTGAAGTCGCTCAGTCAATGAAGACACAATAAATATCTCTTTAAGGCAAGAAGGAAATGTGAACTAACGAGAGCAAAAACTGGACTCAAATTACTTTAAGTATTATTCATTACAACCTATGAAAGAGGAGTGGCCTTTTGTTGAAGATCCATGTATTTATTGGACAATAATTATGCCAATGAAACAATGTGCTAGCACTGCTTTAAGTATTTCATAAACAAAACGAACAAAATCCCTGTGCTCATGGAGATTACATCATAGCAGAGAGAAGCAATACTAATAAACATAATATGGTAGTGGTAATGGGAAACCCTGAGGCTTCCCTAGTGGCTCAGACAGTAAAGATCTGCCTGCAATACAGGAGACCTGAGTTCAATCGCTGGGTCAGGAAGATCCCCTGAAGAAGGGAATGAATACCCACTCCAGTATTCTTGCCTGGAGAATCCCATGCACAGAGGAGCCTGGTGGGCTACAGTCCATGGGGTCGCAAAGAGTTGGACACAAATGAGCAAGTCTTTCACTTCTGCACTTCAATGGGAAACCCTCTGGATAAAAGGAATTGACAATCAAGGGGAAAGTTGGTTGTAATTTTAAATAAGAAGGTTAAGGTAGGCCCTTTTAAAAAGGTGACATTTGAGCAAAGGCTTGAAACAGATGAGAAATTCAGTAATGCAAATACTTGAAAAACTGTTCCAGGCCCATTCCACTTCAGAGAAAAAGTCCTCCCAACAAAGGGATGTTTTTGGTGTGTTTATGGAACAAAGAAGCTGCTTTGAGTACAGTGAGTAAAGAAGAGAAAAAAGAGCGCAGGGTGGTAAACTGGGTGAGTGGAGGGAGGAGAAGGCAGGCACCAAATGACATGGAAGACGCTAGGTCGGTGCTGTCAAACAGAGGTATAATGTAAGCCACAGGAATAAATTTTCTAATAGCCACAATTTTTAAAAGGGTAAAAAGAAAAGAAACCAATGAAGCTAATTAATACTAAAATTAACATATTTTATTACAACCAGTAGCCAAAATATTATCATTTCAACATGTTTTTAATACAAAAAAATTACTGAGATATTTTACGTCTTTTGGTACCATGTCCTCAAAATCTAATATGTTTAAACACTCAATCACGGATAACAAAATGGACAGCACAGCTATTGGTTATTCTAAAGACTTAAGACTTAGAAAAATGGGGAGGTTTTGAGGAATTCTGAGCATAGAAGCAACGTGATTTGATTTATGTTATTAAAGAACCAATCTGACTACTTGTTGAGGGTAGATTGTAGAGAAATCTAGGTCAGGGGTTATAATGGCCTGGAAGATCGTTTCAGTGAAGTAGTGAGAAGCTAGATTCTGGATTTATTGTGAGGGTAAAACCAAAAGGATCTGCCAACTACTTAATGTTAAGTGTGAGGAAATAGAGGGGGAGTCAAGAATATTCTGAGGTTTTGTGTCTGGGCAACTGAAAGGATGAAGTTATCATCAAATGAGATGGGGAAGACTCCAGGTCACGACAATGAGTTTGATTCTAGTTAGGTGCTGATTAGATACACAATTGGAGATCTAGAATAGAGAGGAGTTCTCCAGTACTTTGGCCAACCGGTGCGAAGAGCTGACTCATTTGAAAAGACCCTGATGCTAGCAAAGGTTGAGGGCAGGAGGAGAAGCGGATGACAGAGGATGAGATGGTTGGATGGCATCACCAACTCAATACACATGAGTTTGGGTAAACTCCGGGGGTTGGTGATGGGACAGGGAGGCCTGGCGTGCTGTGGTTCATTGGGTCGCAGAGTCGGACACGACTGAGTGACTGAACTGAACTGAACTAGGAATCTACAGTTCAAGTCCTTATTGTAGATAATTTTGGGAACCATTAAGATACAGACAACAGTCAAACCACAAAACTTGGATGAGATCACCAAAGGAGTGAATTCAGACACAAAGACATGAGGATGAAGGATGGAGAATCCTGGCTCCTGAGGCATTCCAAGGTATGAGATTGGAAATGGGAAGATGAAGTACCAAAGTAATGTGACAAACGACAGGTGAGACAAAAAGGAAATTAAGAGAGTAAGGCATCCGGAGAGCCATGAGAAGAAAACGTGGCAAGGAGAAAATGATAACCTTTGATTCCAACTCCTTCCCTCCGCCACCACCCCCCACCCCGCAGCAGCCACCTCCCACCCCCCCCCCCCACTCCTCCCGCCCCGCAGCAGCCCACATCCCCAGAATTGGGAGACAAACCATGTCTCTGCCTCTTTCCCTACGGCGGCTGGAAGGATGTCCGTGTACATCCCCCTCCCGCTCCAGTCCTAGGGTGGACAGCTCCAGAAAGGAGTGAAAACCTCTATGAGGTCGCTTTTGAGTAGCAACGACCCTCTGGAGAACTTAGAGCCCAGAAAAAAGTAGAGGCTTATCAAGCCCCCAGTGCAAAACCGCACGTAGGAGTGCCCGTCTTGCACTGCGCAGCCACGAAAACCCCGCGCCAGAACTATTTTTCCCCGCAAGCCCAGCTGACCCTCTGTTTTACCTCTACCGAAGCATCTTACGGCCGCCGCCATGTTAACCACTCCGGATTGCGTTGACGAAATTGGTCCCACGCATCAACGTGAAAGAAATTTACAAAGGGTTCCCATCCGGAAATGGCGGAGGGGGAAGGGATTTGAAAGCGCAAGAGGAAAGGGGCGGGAACCAAAGTAGACTTTCGAGCCGGCAAGGGGCGGGGGGAGGCGGTGGGGGCGTGGAGGGCGCACAGCAGGGTGCCCCGTGGCGGTGTTCCCGTCAGTCCTTCGTGCTGCGTAGGGGCCTGTGTTTCGTGGTTCCGGTTCGACAGTTCAACCTCCTTCAGGGAAAATCTGCCCTTCCTGGAAAATGCGGTCCTGTTGGCGATGCTCCAACTATTTTATTCCTTTTTATTTATTTGATTCTGCAAGCGTACTTAGAACGATCATTTTAATAAACTGTGAGATTACCCACGAGAAGACGAAAAGCAGAAAGTCTGGAGAATCTCACTAGCTCCCACCACCACATTTCCAGCCTTGTAAAGACTTTTTAAAAATTAGCCAGGCTGTGTCCCACTAACTGACAAACTCGTTTTAACTCATCGCAGGATCAGCGTGGTTTTAAGGTAATCTGAACATTAAGCAACTCTCCATGTTCCGCCTGCTGACAAACCATGCCGTTAGGATCAATCGACTAACAGAACGACAAATTTATATAACACTTCTGGCTTTAAATTGGCAGACCCAAGACCTACGCACAGGTTATTCTGACGGGGCGGGGTGGGGGGGGTGGAATCAGCATCCTTTCCATTACGTCACAGCTGACGGTGTGGCTTATCTAAAACAAATCTGATCACGAATTGTAACATTTTCCAGTTTAAATAAAACCCTTTCACGACTACCTAGAGCTCGCTTCTGGCCTCCGCCTACCTCCCTGGCCTTAACGCCCTGCCAACAGCGCCCCCCCCCCGCCCCGCCCCGACTCCGACCCCCACCCCCGTACACATACCCGGTTTCTCACTTCCATGCCTTTGTTCATTCTGTCCCCTCTGGAACGTCCTGTACCATATCACCTAGGTAACTTTTTGTGTTTTTTTTTTAATTAAGATTTCAGCTCAGGCTCTATTCACTGATGAAGCCTCCCTCTTCCCTTCCCAGGCTGAGTTATGGCCATCTCTTCCTGGTTTTGTACAAGGCTCATACCTGTTTCTATCTGTTTAAACAGTTTTATTGAAGTGTAATTCCCATACCATACAATTCACCAATCTAAATTGTGTAACTCAATGGTTTTTAATTTACAGAGTTGTGTGACCATCACCACCATGTATCTGTTTTTCCCAGTAATTGAGCTCTTGTGGCCAGAAATGGTGTCTTACTCATTTTTGTGACCTCAGCACATACTACCTGCCTGGCAGGTAGGAGGCTCTCAATAAATATTTGTTGAATAAGTCATTATACACATGCATGAATTACTGACTTGCGAACTTGCTTCCATGAAGCTGCCCATAGGACTGGATCAAAGTAGAAATTTCACAAATGCTTTATTTCATATTTGTATATTGTAGTCCTCTACATGAAATATGTTTCCTTCTACTTTGTTGTCCTGCCTTGTCAACACCTAAACAGTACTTCAAAGGTTACACACACATTTATGGCTGTTTTACAAAAAAATTCAAAGACATTTAATATATCTTTATAACTTTCTTTTCTCTCTCCCTCCTTCCCCTTCCTCCCTTCCTTTCACGAATACCTGAGTGCCTACCGCATGTCAAGCAGTGCCCTTGACTATGCATACACAGGGTGGATAAAATAGCCATTGCTCTCATGGTGCTTAAAAATGAATTTCATAGGAGGGTAAATGCCAGAATTAGAGCAAGTTCACCTAATTCATCTCAGACAAAATGCAAACATCCAAATTAGAGGTGCTGGTCCTTTGATTCAACATCCCTTCCGTTTCATAGTTGGAATCAGTTGGCCTGCATGTGTGTGACTTTTATGTCTCGTATTATAACAAGAAAATTTAAACATCCAATATGTGGATTTAGAGTAGTATGTAATATGCTTGTGGTAGTAGCCTTATTCAAACAATGTCCTGTACAGGTGTAGCTCACCTGATTGTCAGTCAGAACTTGATAGCATCAGTCAGGTAGGGTCCAGAGTCCAGTCATCTACATATAATAATATATCAAGAGGTTATTTAGCTTGAGGCTTGTAAAAACCACAAAAAAACGCACCCTCTGAAATGGGAACTCCAAGCCTCTGAATATTTATGACTTAATGACGTTCTCATTAAAGAGAAGCAATAGAGAGAGCACTTTTGCTTAAGCTGTGGTGCTCTGGAACAAAACTTCTTAGATTTGAATCCCAGTATCATCACTTTCCAGCTGTGTGACTTGGGGCAAGTTACTATACCTTTCTGGGGCGCAATTTCCTTACCTGTGATATGGGGCTAATAATGAGATATTTACTGAAGTACTTGCTACCATACCTGGCACAGGTATGGTATATTTGTTAAATGTTATCATTATTAAGGAACCAGTGAGAGCTCTTAAACAGAGAGGCAAAATGAATAAGCTGTTCTAGTACCCTTTCTTCCAATATCTGCATAATTCTTAATTGGTACATGTCGTTCTTACTCCTATGTGTGCTAGGATGTCACCTTCTTTAAATGAGAACTTTTATTAGTATTTGCAGAAATACTGCAAGTGCATATACACTTCCTCAAAGTTCACTTTGAAGCAACTCTTAATTGATTTCCAGGAAGGTTTTTACTCTCCAGGAGTCTTGGCATCGTGCCAGGTACTTGCCTGCCTAGCTAATTTCCTTGGGAAAAGTTTCTTAGTATTTGCGCAGCCCTGTAGTTCTCTTAATCTGTGTTCTCTGCCTTCCTCACCTATCTTCCAGTTGAGCTGGAAACTCCTTTGCAAGAAGAGTCACTTCCCATTTGGGGTTCAAGTTGAAAATGGATCCTCTGATTGGACAAAAAAAGGAACTCTACTACATTTCCTACTTCAGGAGTGTGCAACAGAATCACCTGAAGGCTTGTTAAAACTCAGCTCACGGTTCTCTACTCCCCAGAGTTTCTGATCTGCTAGGTCTAAGACAAAGCTCATTAATTTGCATTTACAATAGGTTCTTGAGTGATGCTGATACACTAGTCTAGAGATCACACTTTAAAATCCACTCCCTATATTGTATCATGAAACACTTACATCCATACCTACCATTAACTTGGGGAGGAGTCATTTTGTTTAACAATTTTATATTCAATGTACTACAAGCAATAAATTTCCCCATGTGATATGTCTCCAGGACCAGAATCTACTCACCCTTGTCTTCTCCTCTATTTGGAAACTGCTATTCAATGTCTGGGTTTCAGCTCCAAAGCTGTCCAGCTGTCAGCGAGGAGAATCTTCAGTGTCTGCCTGCCTGCCTATCTAGATTTCGAGTATTACCAACTCCTACATTCCCCTCCCTCCTTGTGCTTATTTCATACTCAGATTTAAAAACAAAAAAAATGTATTTCCGTGGCTGCACCAAGTCTTAGTTGTAACACTCGGAATCTTCAGTCTAATGATTGAAGATATGTGTAATCTGATTCTCTGACAAGGTATCAAACCTGGGCCCTTTGCTTTGGGAGCATGAAGTCTTAGACACTTGAACACCAGGGAAATCCCTCAGATTATTTTTTATAAAGAAATAACTATCTAGAATAATATTGTTGTACAAGGTTCAAAGTTTGCTGAGGAATTGGAACTCATTGTCTTGTCCCTTCCATATATGGGAGATTCTGTGTCCAACAATCCCTAGGAGACTGTTCTAATTCCAGATTGAATTAGATTTAGAACTTTCCAGTGGAATGCTGGTAAATGTTTGACAATAGGCTTTCCAGTACAAAACACACAAATTTATAGTATTTGCCAATTTCCATGGAATAAACATTCCCAGAATAGCTAATTTCAAGCTACCAAACATAAAATCATGCAACTCACAAAATTCTGACGATTTAGCACTGGTTCTCACATGGCTAGAGCACTACTGGGAGTTTCTTTGTAAAATCCTTCGATAACTTTTAGAAGGCCTTTGTTGTTTTCGCTAACCTATGCCCAACTCTTTTGGGACCCCATGGACTGTAGCCTACCAGGCTTCTCTGGCCATAGGATTTCCCAGGAAAGATTACTGGAGTGGGTTACCATTTCCTTCTCCAAGTAATCTTCCTGACCCAGGGATGAAACCTCTATCTCCTGCATTGGCGGGCAGATTCTTTACCACTGAGCCACCAGGGAAGCCACTTTAGAAGGCCTATTCTAAACCAATTCTAGAGCCACATTTCTCAAAATTTAATGTAAATACAAATCATCCAGGAATCGTAATATATATATTCTAATTTAGTAGACCCAAGGTGGAGCCTAGGATTATGATTTCTTGTTGGAAATCTATTGGCTCCTAAGTGATATTGAGACTACTGTTCATGTTGATGTTCAGTCACTCAGTCACGTCAAACTCTCTGCGACCCCGTGGACTGCAACACACCAGACTTCCCTGTCCTTCACTGTATCCCAGAGTTTGCTCAAACTCATGTCCGTTGAGTTGGTGTTGACATCCAGCCATCTCATCTTCTGTTGCCTCCTTCACCTGCCTTCAATCTTTCCCAGCTTCAGGATCTTTTCCGATGAGTTGGCTCATTTGCATCAGGTGGTCAAAGTATTGGAACTTCAGCTTCAGCATCAGTCCTTCCAATGAATATTCAGAACTGACTTTCTTTAGGGTTGACTGGTTTGATCTTGCTGTTCCGGGAACTCTCAAGCGTCTTCTCCAGCACCACAATTCAAAAGCATCAACTGTTATTAGCCTTCTTTATGCTCCAACTCTCACATCTGTACATACCTACTAAAAAAACCATAGCTTTGACTCTATAGACCTTTGTCTGAAAAGTAATGTCTCTGGCTTCTTAATATGCTGTCTAGGTTGGTCATAGCTTTTTTTCCAAAGAGCAAGCGTCTTTTAATTTCATGGCTGCAGTCAACATCCACAGTAATTTTGGCGCCCCCCCCCAAAATTAAATCGTCACTGTTTCCATTTTTTCCATTCTATTTGCCATGAAGTAATGGGATGGGATGCCATAATATTCAGTTTTTGAATGTTGAGTTTTAAGCCAGCTTTTTCACTCTCCTCTTTCACCTTCATCAAGAGGCTCTTTAGTTCCTTTTCACTTTCTGCCATTAAAGTGGTGTCATTTGCATATCTGAGGCAGTTGATATTTCTCCCTGCAGTCTTAATTCCAGCTTGAACTTCATCCAGCCCAGCACTTCATGTGATGTACTCTGCATATAAGCTAAATAATCAGGGTGACAATATACAGCCTTAACATACTCCTTTCCCAATTTTGGGCCAGTTCATTGTTCCATGTCCAGTTCTCACTGTTGCTTCTTGATCTGCATACAGGTTTCTCAGGAGGCAGTTAAGTTGCCCTGGTATTCCCATCTCTTTAAGAATTTTCCACAATTTGTTGTGATCCATACAGCCAAAGGCTTTGGTGTAGTCAATGAAGCAGAAATAGATTTTTCTGCTATTCTCTTGCTTTTTCTATGATCCAGCAGATATTGGCAATTTGATCTCTGGCTACTCTGACTTTTCTAAATCCAGCTTGTACATCTGGAAGTTCTCAGTTCACGTCCTGTTGAAGCCTGGCTTGCAGAATTTTGAGCATTACCTTGTTGAAATGTGCATGTTAGTTACTCAGTCATGTCCGACTGTTTGCAATCCCATGGACTGTAGCCCACCAGGCTCCTCTGTCCATGGGATTTCCCAGGCAAGAATACTGGAGTGGGTTGCCATTCCCTTCTCCAGGGGATCTTCCGGACCTAGGGATCGAACTGGAGTCTCCTGCATTGCAGGCAGATTCTTTAGCATGTAAATGAGTGCAATTTTGTGGTAATTTGAACATTCTTTGACATTGCCCTTCTTTGGGATTGGAATAAAAGCTGGCCTTTTCCAGTCCTGTGGCTGCTGCCGATCTTTCCAAATTTGCTGGCAAATTGAGTACAACACTTTCACAGCATCATCTTTTAGGATTTGAAATAGTTCAGCTGGAATTCTATCACCTCCACTAGCTTTGTTCATAGTAATGCTTCTTAAGGCTAGTCTATGGACCACACTTTGAGTAGAAAGATCCTAAAACAGATCCTGGAGCAAAATTCATGTTTCCATCATTAGTCTCAAGCCAGGACCATTTGAATAAGTCGCTGATGCGAAGAGCTGACTCATTTGAAAAGACCCTGATGCTGGGAAAGATTGAGGGCAGGAGGAGAAGGGGACGACAGAGGATGAGATGGCTGGATGGCATCACCGACTCAATGGACATGAGTTTGGGTAAACTCCAGGAGTTGGTGATGGACAGGGAGGCCTGGCGTGCTGTGGTTCATGGGGTCACAAGGAGTTGGACGCAACTGAGTGACTAAACTGAACTAAACTTCCTAATAGAATAAACTTCAGTGGGACTCTGGAGAAGGCAATGGCAACCCACTCCAGTACTCTTGCCAGGAAAATCCCATGGACAGAGGAGCATAGTAGGCTGCAGTTCATGGGGTCGCTAAGAGTCCGGCAGACTGAGAAGCTTCACTTGCACTTTTCCCTTTCACGCATTGGAGAAGGAAATGGCAACCCACTCCAGTGTTCTTGCCTGGAGAATCCCAGGGATGGGGGAGCCTGGTGGGCTGCCATCTATGGGGTCGCACCGAGTTGGACATGACTGAAGCGACGCAGCAGCAGCAGCAGCAAGTGGGACTCATTCCAATTCCAAAGAAAAGCAATACAAAGAATGCTCAAACTACCACACAATTGTTCTCATCTCACACCCTAGCAAAGAAATTCTCAAAATTCTCCAAGCTAGCCTTCAACAGTACGTGAACCGAGAACTTCCAGATTTAAGCTGGATTTAGAAAAGGCAGAGGAACCAGAGATCAAATTGCCATCATCTGTTGGATTGTAGAAAAAGCAAGAGAATTCCAGGAAAACATCTGCTTTTGCTTCATTGACTATGCTAAAGCCTTTGACTTGTGTGGATCACAACAAACTGTGGAAAATTCTTAAAGAGATGGGAATACCAGACAACCTTACCTACCTCCTGAGAAACCTGTATGCAGGTCAAGAAGCAACAGTTAAAACTACGCATGGAACAATGGACTGTTTCCAAACTGGGAAAGGAGTACGTCACGGTTGTATATTGTCACCCTGATTATTTAACTTATATGCAGAGTACATCATGCGAAATGCTAGGCTGGATGAAGCTCAAGCTGGAATCAAGATTGCTGGGAGAAATATCAATAACTTCAGATATGGTGATGACACCACCCTTATAGCTGAAAGCAAAGAGCAACTAAAGAGCCTCTTAATGAAAGTGAAAGAGGAGAATGAAAAAGCTGGCTTAAAACTCAGCATTTGAAAAACCAAGATCGTGGCATCTGGTCTCATCACTTCATGGCAAATAGATGGGAAAAGAATGGAAACAGTGACAGACTTTGTTTTCTGGGGCTCCAAAATCACTGCAGATGGTGACTGCAGCCATGAAATTAAAAGATGCTTGCTCCTTGGAAGAAAAGCTATGACCAACCTAGATGGCATATTAAAAAGCAGAGACATTACTTTGCTGACAAAGGTGTGTAGAGTTAAAACTATGGTTTTTCCAGTAGTCATGTATGGATGTGAGAGTTGGACCATAAAGAAAGCTGAACACCGAAGAATTGATGCTTTTGAACTGTGGTGTTGAGACGACTTTTGAGAGTCCCTTGGATTGCAAGGAATCAAACCAGTCAATCCTAAAGAAAATCAGTTCTGAATATTCATTGGAAGGACAGATGCTGAAGCTGAAGTTTCAGTACTTTGGCCACCTAATGGAAGAACTGATTTGTTGGAAAAGACCCTAATGGTGGGAAAGACTGAAGGCAGGAGGAGAAGGGGACTACAGAGGATGAGGTAATTGGATGGTATCACCAACTCAATGGACATGAGTTTGAGCAAGCTTTGGGAGTTGGCAATGGATAGGGAAGCCTGGTGTGCTGCAGTACCTGGGGTCACAAAGAGTCGGACATGACTGAGCGACTGAACTGAACGAAACTGAACTGAGACTTAAGTGCATTACCAAATTTCTGAGTATAAACTCCACAACCTCCATTTTCCAATGGAGATACCAGAAACATCACTAACTTCTTGCCCTGCCTACATTTGCTGCTCTTGGAAACCTCCCTCTGCCACATAAATGAAATTCCCCAAACCCCAGCTATTTGGATCAGTGGAAACCATCTGACTCAAGGAAAGTCCATTTATACTGTAGCCAGTGGTCTGGCTTGAAAGGAAAATCTAGGCCACTCATCCTTCTCACAAAACTGGATTTTGGAAAATGAAAGGTTCAAACAGTTAGTTGGGAGAACTCAAGCTGTAAGGTCATGGCATAGATTCAAGGCTAGAGAAGACTTAAAAGGCAAGGTATAATTATTAGCAAGCAGAAATGATTTCTAAATAGAGTCACAAGAAGTCAGTCAGTTTCAAGAACAGAATGGAGTAAGAATGCTGGGAAAAGCTGAAATATCATGAAGAAAAAAGAGATCTACTCGCCTCTGAGAGGAAGACAGATGCTGCTTTAGTTCCTGTTTCTGTCAAACCTGCTCTATCACTGTCCATCTCCCTGTGTTCTGGTGAGATTCTTATCTACCATATATAGCCCTACAATAAATCCTGTTTTTCACCAGTCAATGTCTTTATTTTCTAACAAAGACCTAATTAAAATCATGGATCTCTAGTTATTCTAATCAAGATACATGAATTGGAAGCTGTCTGCCAGAATTAGTAGCAAAGCCTTCATCATGGAATTTCAGTTTGAAAAGGTAAATGTAAAAACACTCTCTATAATTCTCTGCTTAAATTTCTGGTTACGGGAACTTCCCTGGTGGTCCAGTGGTTAAGACTCTGTGCTTCCACTGCAGGGGGCACAGGTTTGATCTCTGGTCAGGGAACTATTGGTACGTATGCCTCACAGACCAAAAAATAAAATTCTGGCTACAAATGAATGAACAGAGACACTGAGAAGTTCAGTAATTAGCACAGTAAGTATGTAGTTGATTTGGGATGTGAACCCAGGATGCCAAAATCCAGGGTCTATGTTTGTAACCAACAGTATACATGTATTACACACATAGTTCATTCTGGGCATTTATGCTAAGCATTTTACATTAAGTAGCTTCCTTAATTCTCATTTTACAGATGAAGAAACTGAGGCTCAACAAAGTTAATGAGTTGCCCAAGGCCACCCAAGTAGTGTTCGAACCTATCATCAAAGTCAGTGCATTTGACCATCACACAGAAGCTTCAAGGCCACCCTGAAACTCTGGTGTCTATACACACAAACATCTATGACTCAATATTTTTCATGCCAATGTTCTACATTAGAAAATGGCCAGATAATATCAGAGTGTGTGGGAGAAAGTAAATAACGTGTAAGCACATACTATTATTTTTTGATCTTCAAAGCCAAGGGTGGAAATCACAAGCAGCAACAAAACACTAATTAGAATTACTTTTTTTTTAATCTCTAATACACTCAGAGGTAAAACGTGTTTGAAATATTTATCTAAAACATGGCAATGCATTTTTAAAATGTGATAAATCTGAGAAAAGTGACAACAGTAACAAAGTGATGCTCAGGAAGATGTTTTCTTTTTGTAGAAGAGTGTGTACAACCCATGAGAGGAGGCAGTAAGTATTGAAAGGATGTGACTCTCTTCCTCCCTCTGTGCTGTGTGGCTAGATTGTTTTGTAGACTTAGAGGTGAACTTGACATTTTGCTGTGGCACTCCTTCAGGGCCTTTTTTAAAATTAGGTCAGACTGAAGCTGAACTCTCCAAACTATGACCTTAGGGTCTACTAAGGGGCTAATAATCATTATTAAGATTAAACAGGTATTTCTTTGTCATTTTTACATGAAAAATATTGAATCAAATACTCCACTATTTGCTCATGTACAGTAGCATCTTATTCTGGTCTAAATTGTTTTATTCTATCTAGCAGCTTTTCTAACGTTGCTACTTTGTGTGTTAGTCACTCAGTCATGTCTGACTCTTTACGACCCCATGGACTGTAGCCCAACAGGCTCCTCTATCCATGAGATTTCCCAGACAAGAATACTGGAGTGGGTTGCCATTTCCTCCTGCAGGGGATCTTCCCGACCCAGGGATTCAACCTGCATCTCCTGCATTGGCAGGTGGGTTCTTTACCACTGAGCCACCGGGGAAGCCCTGGATTAACCTTTTTCTTTTTCTACTATCAAGCAGAAAAAAGTAGAGTAGTGGTGGTGTTGGAGGAAATGGTAACGAATGGGGTGGGAAGAAGAGACTCAGAGTGGAGCAGCCTTTAATAATTAAGAAGTCAGTGATTCAGTTCAGGTTTTTGTGGCATGGCAAACCCCAGCAAGCTGTGTCCCTACCCAGTGCCTCAGTTTTTCCATCTGAAAATAGGAGCCACAACAATGTTGCAATGCATGACTCTTCATTGCAGTTCATCAGTTTCAGTGACACTTTGTTAATGTATGCTAAACAAATACGGATAATTGGTTAAGGGTTAATTTTTAATTTTTTTTGGCCATGCTAGGCTGCATGTGGGATCTTATAAATAGTTACCCAACCAGGTATGGGCTTCCCTGGTGGCTCAGATGGTAAAGAATCTGCCTGCAATGCAGGAGAACCAGGTTCAATCCCTGGGTCAGGAAGATCCCCTGGAGAAGGGAATGGCTATCCACTCCAGTATTCTTGCCTGGAGAATCCCATAGACAGAGGAGCCTAGAGGGCTACAGTCCATGGAGTCGCAAAGAGTCAGACGTGACTGAGTGACTAACACTTCATCAGGTATGGACTCCATGCCCCCTGCAGTGGAAGCATGGAGTCTTAACCACTGGAGCACCAGGGAAGTCCCATTAAGGGTTAATTTTTAATGGATAAATAACAGATGATTTTCTGGCTCCTCTGGGTCAAATGATGGAGTTCTACCTGAGCAAAAAACAAAAGCAAAAACACAACAGGTTAAAGGGATATGCAGGAACCCAAGGAGAGGGAGAAATTAGCATTCTGACCCATCAGGGGAAAAATAGATTGTATTTAGAAAAATAGACTTCTCCAAAAAGCAAAGGAAAAATAATAACGGCTGGGCATAGAGATAAGAATGGAAATTTTTTACTAAAAAAATTTATTTTCAACTTTAATAATTTAGGTTCTAAAACATATACTGGTAATTGCTTCTCTTTCCTTGGTTTGAACCATTTTAACTGGTATATAACACATGATTCTTCAAGAAAACATAAGAATACATCACTTTCCAGAACCCTCTCCAGTGGGGAGGGCTACAGAATATTAGGGAGAGTAAGATACCCTGGTGCTCAAGGCTCCACCATAGGAAGAGGCACAGCCCCTTCTGTGGCCAACGGTGAGGGTGGGGATTTTTGCAGGGTTACCACAACTCACCATGTAGGCAGCACACGGAATGGATTCAGGAAGTAGTGGCTGTGTTGTGGGAGAGCTCTACTTAACACAAATTGTGTGCACCCCGAGATTCAGACACGTGTTGGACAGACAGAGGATCTGCAGTGTGTCTCTGCCTGGCTCGGAGGAGCAGTCATCTGCTCCTTGAAAGGGGAGAGCCTTTCAAGGACACAGGGACGAGTGAAGGGAAGGCAAATCTGGGTGTGTTCTTTAGGCACCTGCTTCTACCCACTGCCTTCCAAGGATGAGTGTTAGATTGGGCAGGGAGGCAAAAGAATATAGAAAAGACATTGCAATAAGTCCTCTGGGGGACCTGTGAGCACAGGACTTCTTGTCTATGGGAACAAGGTAACAGTGAGAACAACACAGAAACCCTCCAACGCCACGTGCTGCAGCCTTTGACACAATTGGGACAGGGATGGGTTCAATGGCTTTGCCCCCTTTCTTACAGATAGTAACCAAAAGTAGTAGGAGAAGAGAAAGAGGACTGATGCCAGGCAGTAGCAAATGTGTTTGGGAACACTCAGTGAGATACTCCTTTGCTACAATCTGTGCATCCATTCAGAGCCTGGGAGAGCTTGCGAGAATTTCAGGGTGAAGTACAGAACCAATTACGATTGGCCGTGTCCTAAAGGCAGAGAAATAGTCAGACTCTAGTCCATCCTCAGTTTGGAAAACACTAGCTGCAAAAAAATCCTCTGAGAGTGAGACAAACAAATATGAGTATATTGTTTTACAATAATGTTGACCGATTATGAAGTTTGCTAGGTCTCATTTAATGTTTAATTTTCCTAATTTTCTTTGGCCAAAGATTACCAAAATTTCCCCCCTTGGAACTTTTTATAAAATATATTAATAGAATTCCAGGCTTACACAATAAAATATGACACACTGGACCCTATATCTTAATTTACTCTTCATTGAATTAATATGAAATCTTGGTGAATTCTACCAAAAATTTAGAGAAGAGCTAACTCGATATGCCAGCGAATCTGGAAAACTCAGCAGTGGCCACAGGACTGGAAAAGGTCAGTTTTCGTTCCAATCCCAAAGAAAGGCAATGCCAAAGAATGCTCAAACTACCGCACAATTGCACTCATCTCACATGCTAGTAAAGTAATGCTCAAAATTCTCCAAGCCAGGCTTCAGCAATACATGAACCATGAACTTCCAGATGTTCAAGCTGGTTTTAGAAAAGGCAGAGGAACCAGAGATCAAATTGCCAACATCTGCTGGATCATCGAAAAAGCATGAAAAGAGAGTTCCAGAATAACATCTATTTCTGCTTCATTGACTATGCCAAAGCCTTTGACTGTGTGGATCACAATAAACTGTGGGAAATTCTGAAAGAGATGGGAATACCAGACCATCTGACCTGTCTCTTGAGAAACCTGTATGCAGGTCAGGAAGCAACAGATAGAACTGGACGTGGAACAACAGACTGGTTCCAAATAGGAAAAGGAGTACGTCAAGGCTGTATATTGTCACCCTGCTTATTTAACTTCTATGCAGAGTCCATCATGAGAAACGCTGGGCTGGAAGAAACACAAGCTGGAATCAAGATTGCTGGGAGAAATATCAATAACCTCAGATATGCAGATGACACCACCCTTATGGCAGAAAGCGAAGAAGAACTAAAGAGTCTCTTGATGAAAGTGAAAGAGGAGAGTTAAAAAGTTGGCTTGAAGCTCAACATTCAAAAAACTACGATCATGGCATCTGGTCCCATCACTTCATGGCAAACAGATGGGGGAACAGTGGAAACAGTGTCAGACTTTATTTTGGGGGGCTCCAAAATCACTGCTGATGGTGACTGCAGCCATGAAATTAAAAGGTGCTTACTCCTTGGAAGGAAGGTTATGACCAACCTAGATAGCATATTTAAAAACAGAGACATTACTTTGCCAACAAAGGTCCGTCTAGTCAATTCTATTGTTTTTCCAGTGGTCCTGTATGGATGTGAGAGTTGGACGGTGAAGAAAGCTGAGCGCCGAAGAATTGATGCTTTTGAACTGTGGTGTTGGAGAAGACTCTTGAGAGTCCCTTGGACTGCAAGGAGATTCAACCAGTCCATCCTAAAGGAGATCAGTCCTGGGTGTTCATTGGAAGGACTGATGTTGAAACTGAAACTCCAATACTTTGGCCACCTGATGTGAAGAGTTGACTCATTGGAAAAGACCCTGATGCTGGGAAGGATTGGGGGCAGGAGGAGAAGGGGACGACAGAGGATAAAATGGTTGGATGGCATCACCGACTCGATGGACATGGGTTTGGATAGACTCCGGGAGTTGTTGATGGACAGGGAGGCCTGGCGTGCTGCGATTCATGGGGTCACAAAGAGTCGGACACGACTGAGCAACTGAACTGAACTGAACACCTATCATACTCAAATTCTTCCAGAAAAGGAAGAGTTTGGGAAGAATTTCAGCGGAAGGTAAACTGCCAAACTTGTTCTATGAGGCCACCATAACCCTAACATGAAAATCAGACAAGGATGCCACACACAAAAAAAAACTGCAGGCCAATATCACTGATGAATATAGATGCAAAAGTCCTCAACAAAATTCTAGCAAACAGAATCCAACAGGATATTAAAAAAATCATACATCATGACCAAGTGGGCTTTATCCCAGGGATGCAAGGGTTCTTCAGTATTCAAGAATCAATCAATGTGATACACCACATTAACAAATTGAAAGATAAAAACCATATGATTATCTCAATAGATGCAGAGAAAGCCTTTGACAAAATTCAACATGCATTTATGAAAAAAACCCTCCAGGAAGCAGGCATAGAAGGAATATACCTCAACATAATAAAAGCTATATGTGATGAACCCACAGCAAACATTATCCCCAATGGTGAAAAATTGAAAGCATTGCCCCTAAAGTCAGGAGCCAGACAAGGGTGCCCACTCTCACCACTACTATTCAACATAGTTTAGGAAGTTTTAGCCACAGCAATCAGACAAGTAAAAGAAATAAAAGGAATCCAGATTGGAAAAGAAGAAGTAAAACTCTCGCTGTTTGCAGATGACATGATCCTCTATATAGGAAACCCTAAAGACACCACCAGAAAATTACTAGAGTTAATCAATGAATATATTAAAGTTGAAGGATATAAAATTAACACACATAAATCCCTTGCATTCCTATGCACTAACAATGAGAAAACAGAAAGAGAAATTAAGAAAACAATTCCATTCACCATTGTGACAAAAAGAATAAAATACTTAGGAAAAAAATCTACCTAAAGGAACAAAAGAATTATATGTAGAAAACTATAAAACACTGATGAAAGAAATCAAGGATGACACAAATAGATGGAGAAATATACCATGTTCATGGATCTGAAGAAACAATATAGTGAAAATGAGTATACTACCCAAAGCAATCTATAGATTCAATGCAATCACTATATCAAGCTACCAATGGTATTTTTCACAGATCTAGAACAAATAATTTCACAGTTTGTGTGGAAATACAAAAAAAACCTCAAATAGCCAAAGCAATCTTGAGAAAGAAGAATGGAACTAGAGGAATCAACCTGACTGACTTCAGACTATACTACAAAGCCACAGTCATCAAGACAGTATGGTACTGGAACAAAGACAGAAATATAGATCAATGGAACAAAATAGAAAGCCCAGAGATAAATCCACACACCTATGGACACCTTATCTTTGACACAGGAGGCAAAAATATACAATGGAGAAAAGACAATCTCTTTAACAAGTGGTTCTGGGAAAACTGGTTAACCACTTGTAAAAGAATGAAACTAGAACACTTTCTAACACCATACACAAAAATAAACTCAAAATGGATTAAAGATCTAAATGTAAGACCAGAAACTATAAAACTCCTAGAGGAAAGTGGGGAAAACCACTAGACCATTCAGGTGTGACCTAAATCAATTCCTTTTTGATTATACAGTGAAAGTGAGAAATAGATTTAAGGGACTAGATCTGATAGACAGAGTGGCTGATAACTATGGACAGAGGTTTGTGACATTTTACAGGAGACAGGGATCAAGACCATCCCAAAGAAAAAGAAATGCAAAAAAGCAAAATGGCTGTCTGAGGAGGCCTTAAAAATAGCTGTGAAAAGACGGGAAGTGAAAAGCAAAGGAGAAAAGGAAAGATATACCCATTTGAATGCGGAGTTCCAAAGAATAGCAAGGAGAGATAAGAAAGCCTTCTTCAGCAATCAATGCAAAGAAATAGAGGAAAACAATAGAGTAGGAAAGACTAGAGATCACTTCAAGAAAATTTGAGATACCAAGGGAACATTTCATGCAAACATAAGCTCAATAAAGAGCAGAAATGGTATGGACCTAACAGAAGCAGAAGATATTAAGAAGACATGGCAAGAATACACAGAAGAACTGTACAAAAAAGATCTTCATGACCCAGAAAATCACAATGTTGTGATCACTCACCTAGAGGCAGACATCCTGGAATGTGAAGTCAAGTGGGCCTTAGGAAGCATCACTACGAACAAAGCTAGTGGAGGTGATGGAATTCCAGTTGAGATATTTCAAATCCTAAAAGATGATGTTGTGAAAGTGCTACACTCAATATGTCAGCAAATTTGGAAAATTCAGCGGTGGCCACAGGACTGGAAAAGGTCAGTTTTCATCCCAATCCCAAAGAAAGGTAATGCCAAATAATGCTCAAACTACCACACAATTGTACTCATATCACACACTAGTAAAGTAATGCTCAAAATTCTCCAAGCCAGGCTTCAGCAATACATGAACTGTGAAATTCCATGTTCAAGTTGGTTTTAGAAAAGGCAGAAGAACCAGAGATCAAGTTGCCAACATCCGCTGGATCATCGAAAAAGCAACCGAGTTCCAGAAAAACATTTATTCCTGCTTTATTGACTATTCCAAAGCCTTTGACTGTGTGGATCACAATAAACTGTGGAAAATTCTGAAAGAGATGGGAATACCAGACCATCTGACCTGTCTCTTGAGAAACCTGTATGCAGATCAGGAAGCAACAGTTAGAACTGGACATGGAACAACAGCCTGGTTCCAAACAGGAAAAGGAGTACGTCAAGGCTGTATACTGTCACCCTGCTTATTTAACTTATATGCAGGATACATCATGAGAAATGCTGGGCTGGAAGAAGCACAAGCTGGAATCAAGATTGCTGGGAGAAATATCAATAACCTCAGATGCGCAGATGACACCACCCTTATGGCAGAAAGTGAAGAAAAACTAAAGAGCCTCTTGATGAAAGTGAAAAAGGAGAGTGAAAAATTTGGCTTAAAGCTCAACGTTCAGAAAACTACGATCATGGCATCTGGTCCCATCACTTCAAGGCAAATAGTTGGGGCAACAGTGGAAACAGTGGCTGATTTTATTTTGGGGGGGGGTCCAAAATCACTGAAAATGGTGATTGCAGCCATGAAATTAAAAGATGTTTACTCCTTGGAAGGAAATTTATGACCAACCCAGACAGCATATTAAAAAGCAGAAACATTACTTTTCCAACAAAGGTCCATCTAGTCAAGGCTATGGTTTTTCTAGTAGTCATCTATGGATGTGAGAGTTGGACTATAAAGGAAGCTGAGCACAGAAGATTTGATGCTTTTGAACTGTGGTGTTGGAGAAGATGAGAGTCCCTTGGACTGCAAAGGGATCCAACCAGTCCATCCTAAAAGAGATCAGTCCTGGGTGTTCATTGGAAGGACTGATGTTGAAGCTGAAACTCCAATACTCTGGCCACCTGATGCAAAGAGCTGACTCATTTGAAAAACCCTGATGCTGGGAAAGATTGAGGCAGGAGGAGATGGGGACGACAGAGGATGAGATGGTTGGATGGCATCACCGACACAATGGACATGGGTTTGGGTAGACTCCGGTAGTTGGTGATGGATAGGGAGGCTTGGAGTGCTGCAGTTCATGAGGTCGCAAAGAGTTGGACATGACTGAGCGACTGAACTGAATTAACCTCCAATCATAATAAATAAATAAATTTTAAAAATATGAAATCCTGGCCTAATTTCCTAAATCTTGCCAAGTTACCTATGACTATATATGATATCCCTTAAGTATTCTCCATAGTCTAGAGTAAGAAGGCATTATTGGGAATTCCCTGGTGGTTCAGTGGTTAAGATCCCTCACTTTGATAGCAGGGACCACAAGTTTGATCCCTGGTCAGGGAACTAAGATCCGACATACCCTGTCGTGCAGCCTCTCAAAAGAAAAAGAAAGAAAGAAAAGTTATAAAAGAAAATATTGAGTCTGTCTGCCCATGAAAAAAAAAAAGAGAGAAGGCTTTATCATAATTCATAGCAAAATCTGAATAAACAATACTCACTGGCTAATCCTCCTTTGTCGTTTATGTTGGCTTTCAAATAACTTAGCAGATTAGAAGGAAGCTTTATTCTTACAGAACTGTTCCGCCCTTATGATGTTGCCAAAAATCCACTAGCTACAAAAATGCTTCATTATCTCTACAAATTTTCTCCTGACATTTTTTATCCTTGTGATAATCAGCTAATTATTGATAATTTCTTATTTTAAAAGAAGACTGTACTGGCTATACTCTATTTGCCACCAACCAGATCCTTTCTTTGGGCTTCGCTGGTGGCTCAGACAGTAAAGAATCTGCCAGCAATGTGGGAGACCTGAGTTGGATCCCTGGGTTGGGAAGATCCGCTAGAGAAGGGAACAGCTGCCCACTCCAGTATTCTTGCCTGGAAAATCCCATGGACAGAGGAGCCTGGTGGGGTACAGTCCTTGAGGTCTCAAAACAGTGGGACATGACTGAGCGACTTACACGTACACACATATCCCTTCTTTATCCTGTCCACTCTGCTAAGTGTAGCCTTGTAGCCCGACTCTTGTAAATAGTATCACTCCTAACTAATACAGGAGTTGCTATCATTCAGTCGCTCAGTTGTGTCCTACTCTCTGTGACCCTATGGACTGCAGTACCCCAGGCTTCCTTATCCTTCACCATCTCCTGGAGCTTACCCAAACTCATGTCCATTGAGTCAGTGATGCCATCCAACCATCTCATCCTCTGTCATCCCCTTCACCTCCTGCCCTCAATCTTTCCCAGCATCAGAGCCTTTTCCAATGAATCGGCTCATTCGACTCAGGTGGCCAAAGTACTGGAGCTTCAGCTTTAGTATCAGTCCTTCCAATGAATATTCAGTACTGATTTCCTTTAGGATTGACTGGTTTGATTCCTTGATGTCCAAGGGGCTCTCAAGAGTCTTCTCCAGCATCACAGTTCAAAAGCATCAATTCTTTTGCACTCAGCCTTCTTTATGGTACAACTGTCATATCCATATATGACTACTGGAAAAACCATAGCTTTGACTACACGATCTTTATAGCACAGTAATGTCTCTGCTTTTTAATACACTGTCTAGGTTTGTCATAGCTTTTCTTTCAAGAATCAAGCATCTTTTAATTTCATGGCTGCAGTCACCATCTGCAGTGATTTTGGAGCCCAAGAAAATAAAATCTGTCACTGTTTCCATTGTTTCCTCATCTATTTACCATGAAGTGATGAGACCAGATGCCATGATCTTTGTTTTTTGAATACTGAGTTTTAAGCCAGGTTTTTCACTCTGCTCTTTCACCTTCATCATTTAATTCCTCTTCACTTTCTGCCACGAGGGTGGTGGCATCTGCATATCTGAAGTTATTGATATTTCTCCCAGCAAACTTGATTTCAGCTTGTGTTTCATCCAGCCTAGAATTTCACATGATGTACTCTGCATATAAGTGAAATAATCAGGGTGACAATATACAGCTTTGATGTACTCCTTTCCCAACTTTGAACCAGTCCATTGTTTCATGTGTGGTTCTAACTGTTGCTTCTTGACCTGCATACAGGTTTCTCAGGAGGTAGGTTAGGTAGTCTGGTATTCCCATCTCTTTAAGAATTTTCCACAGTTTGTTGTGATCCACACAAGTCAAAGGCTTTAGCATAGTCAATGAAGCAGAAGTAGATGTTTTTCTGGAATTTCTTGCTTTCTTTGATCCAATAGATGATGGCAATTTGATTTGTGGTTCCTCTGCCTTTTCTAAATTTACCTTGAACATCTGGAAGTTCTTGGTTCACATACTGTTGAAGCCTAGCTTGGAGAATTTTGAGCATTACTTTGTTAGCGTGTGAAATGAGTGCAGTTGTGCTATACAAAGGAGAAACCTGTTGCTAACTCACTTTGGGAACAAATAGGAGAAAAAGACTAAGGCCCAGTGGGGAGAATCTCAGGTTTGGAATGAAAGTAGAACTTTCATTAGTGGCTTGAAGAATGTGTAGGCGTGGACACTGATAAGGTGGTAAAAAATACTCAAAGGAAGCTGAATTTTAGGTAAATTGGTCATCAACAGCTGTGATCAGTAAGTAAACAAGTTTTGGGGAAATTAGCTGCAGATTCAATTATCTCCATTAACCAATCTTAGGGAACTGTTTTTGTTTTTGTTTCCTTAGAAGGACTGAATTCATATGAACATGTTGTTGAGCACCCACTGTGAAAAAAGGTAGATGGATATTAGTGGATCTCTGCCCTAGGGCTGTGGGTCAGAATCTCAAGAAGTGCTTGTTCAAACACAAACCCCTATCCCCTCTCAAATTCCGAAGGTCTAGCATGTGACCAGGGCTACCCTCATAGCTCGGTATGTAAAGAATTTGCCTGCAATGCAGGAGACCCAGATTCAATTCCTGGGTTGGAAAGAGCCCCTGGAGAAGGAAATGGCAATCCACTCCAATATTCTTGCCTAGAGAATCCCCACGGACGGAAGAGCCTGGCGGGCTACAGTCAATGGGGTTGCAAGATTTGGACATGACTTGGTGACTAAACCACCACCACAGCATGTGACCAGTGAATTTCCTCTGCTCACAGGTTCTCGATGAGGTGCCAGTAGGGGACTGCACTGGAAAACCACTGCCCAAGAGCTATCTCAAACTAACAGAAAGAAGACTGGCATTTGCGAAGATTTCACAACTGAGTTTGTAATGGGAAGGTGACAGGAAGGGGATTCTGGGAGGGGTTCGCATTTCCAAAAGCAGAGACTGTCAGAGAGAATTCTGGGAGAGCAAGTGACAGGAAGCTTAGAAACCAGGGAAGACTTGAAGGAGACTCTCCAGGAAAAGCAGCTCTGACCTGCTAGGCTAAGGAGTTGGTATATCACTCTAATCCTTGGGGATTGAGGATTTTAATAAAGGCAGGGAGAAACTGTAATGATTTCATCACAAAACTCCTTTGACGCCCATGAAAGTTAGTGATATCTGCCACATTCTATTAAAAATGAGAATAAAACTTAATAATGCAAGAGTACTAAAAAGCAATTATTTCTAAATGCATCTTTTCCCAAACAAAAGTCTACAAGTGAGCTGCATCTTTTGTACAGAGGTATTTCTATTAGACTTGCTACATTAGAAACGCAAGATAAATTTATTTAATGCTGTGATGATATTTAAATAAAAGTATTTCAATTTTTTTCTTCATTTCTGGTTCTAACTGATTACCTGGGAGGGGAATATAGTTGATCTTTCTTGGCAGTTTTTGACATTTAAAATATGCATAAGCCCAAAGGGTAGAGATTTTCATTACTAAAGTTTACTTTCAATAAATCAAGTTGCTGTTTTGTACAATGTTATCCAGCAGGATTCATTCCATATAAAGAATCAAAAGAACATTGTAAATGACTGTTAGTAATATCTCAAATATATTTAAACTTTAGTAAGGAATTAAAGCCTCCACAATAATAATGTACATTTACCAGGGATTATACTGAGACATAACACTGGAAAATATTTCAGAGGCAGATAAAGTTAAGAAAAAGAATTTGGAATAGAAAAAAATCATTTAAAGAACATTTGTATTTTCAAATAGAATTATGAAATGACAAGGATTTGTGTCTATTAGTCAAAAGCTGTAATTCAACATTGGTGTCAGCCAACCTGTGCTGGTACTTAGACTGGGATAGATACTTGGCATAGTTGGCTCCTACCAGGAATGGATTGTGTTCTAAGAGTTGCAAACCACAGAGAAAAACTTTTAATTTCCACAACAGTTTGTAAATGCAACTGTGAAAGCTTAATTCACATGAACAATAGTTGGAAGGGAAAATGCTGTTCAGAACACAAAAGATCAAGAGAGGTAAATCTCCAAAGCCAAAGAAATTTAATAAAAATTCATATGAACATCAAAGGAAGTAAGGGAAAAAACTGATTTGTGCATGCAAACAAGTTTCCCTCTATAGCAACTAGCTTAATTCCAAAAAACTACAGGAAAAGACTCAATAGAAATGTAATAAGGGGAAAAAAAAGAAAGGAAGATAGATTTAGTAAAATCTAAGCTACTACTGCCAAAACCTTAATTTCCTCTTTCTTTTTTTCAGAGTGTATTTATCGATACCAATTTTTTTTTATTAAGCACCATTCCAACTCAATTTTAAAATGTGAAATTAAATAAAATATAGCAAAGAAATCTCAGTAATTCAGATCCATTTTAACTTTGTTCATTCTCTCTCTCTTTCTCTTTCCAGGCATAGAATAGAGGGAAATTAACTTTTGGCATTGGAACAGAAATGTGAGTTTGTATATTTAAAGACTCCAAAGACTTGCTAATGGTGAGCATAACATTTCTTATAGATAAGTTATAAACCAAGATGTTAATCCATAACTTCAGTAAGCAGACATTGTTCATTTGGCTTAGTCTTTCATCTTTTCCTGTCAAACATTTACTGAATCAAATAACCCATTTACATACAGCCATGGAAAAATGGCATTGTAGTACTACCTCTTTTTTCTGGGGAGACAACAGGGGTCAAGGAGCCAAACAGTAGTCTGGGGAGACAGGGTCAGTGAACACTAACCTGTCTTGGCCATTTGTTGCCTTTGAGATCTTAAGCAAAGCACTTATCCATCCATGCATTCATTCATTTAATCACTTTTTTAAAACTCAGATTAAAGCACCAGAAGAGTAGTCAAGAAGTAAAGATAAATAATATGAAAGAATTTTGTTAACATAAAATGCTTATTTAATAATTCCTCTAGACATTGAAATATTAGATGCAAACAATTATGTATAGAATGGATAAATAACGAGGTCCTACTGGATAGCACAGGGAATATTCAATATTCAATATCCTGTGATAAACCATAATGGAAAAGAATTTTAAGGAGAATGTATATATCGGGTTGGCTAAAAATTTGGGTTTTTCCATAAGATCTTACAGAAAAACCCTAATGAACTTTTTGGTCAACCCAATATGTGTATAACTGAATCACTTTGCTGTACAACAGAAGTTAACACAACAGTGGAAATCAACTATACTACAATTAAAAAAAGAAATTTAAATATTATATATAACTTATTTGTTAAATCAGGGTTTGGATTATATAAACTATTCCCTAAAAATAAGTAGGGAATTTTTAAAGATAACTTTTGGAGATTATTGTAAAATCTTTTAGATTCCCAGGAAAAAATAGTTTCAGGGCCCAAACTGGTATCCTTCTATTTTTAAAGTTATTCTGATTTCAAAATAGAGTACAGTTAAGATTTATTTAATGTATTCACTCAACAAACACTTATTGAGCACCTATTATGTACCAAAAATATATTCTATTCCTTGAAAAATTTAGGCACACAAAAATCTCTGAGTACAGTCAAATAACGAAATACTTGTGAAGGGAGAAAAGTGATAAAAATGATTTTTTTCTAAGTGCTCATAAATACAAGCTATCTTGGTGAAATCTACTTTAGAAAGTTGAGAATTTTTTTTTTCACCCTGAGAATCATATCCATTGCATGAAATGTCTGGAAGACAAGTCTTTTTTCAGTTTTGGGTTGTTAATAGATTACATTATAGTTCTTTATTTTTTATAACAAAAGTAATATAGCAATTTAAAAGCATGTAAAGTAAAACTGGAAGTGTCCCTGAAGTAATTCCTCTCCCTAAGAATAGCCACTATTACTAAGTTTATTCATCTAGACATTTTCTTCTATGCATTAAATTATAGTAGACGATCCAAGACAGTATAAATTTTCAAAGTACTAGGAAATTTGACAGTTAAACCTCTTTTATAATTGGTGAGTGCCAAAGAGAAATCTTTTTTCAAAAAAATACTTTTTTATTTTTTAATAATTTTATTGACTTATTTATTTATGGCTGTGCTGGGTCTTGGAGAAGGAAATGGCAACCCACTCCAGTATTCTTGCCCTGAGAATCCCATGGACAGAGGAGCCTGGCAGGCCACGGTCCATAGGGTCGCAGAGAGTTGGACACAACAGAAGCGACTAAGGACACACGCCGGTGCTGGGTCTTCCTTGCTACTCAGGCTTTGCACTAGTTGCGGGCAGCAGGGGCTTATTCCGGTGGTTTCTCATGTTGCGGGGCGTGGCCTCTAGGGTGAGTGGGCTTCAGTACTTGTGACATGTGGGCTCAGTAGTTGGGACTCCCGGGCTTTAGAACACAGGCTCAGTAGTTGTGGTGAATGGGCTTAGTTGCTCCACAGAGTGTGGGATCTTCCTGGATCAGGGATCCAACATGTGTCTCCTGCATTGGCAGGCAAACTCTACTACGGAGCCACCAGAGAAGGCACAAGGAGAATCTTAAGTTACCCAAAGATCGCCAAAACTGTGTGCCTCTCCCAGCTGATCAGTGGTGTGTTCAACATCCTTCCCATGCTAGTGTATAAGTGTGTGTGTGTGTTAGTCACTCAGTCATGTTCAACTCTTTGAGACCCCAGAGACTGTAGCCTGCCAGGTTCCTCTGTCCCTGGGCATTCTCCAGGCAAGAATACTGGAGTAGGTTGCCATTCCTTTCTCCAGAGGATCTTCCCAAGGCAGGTATTGAACCCACATTCCCCACATTGCTGGCAGATTCTTTACCGTCTGAGCCACGAGGGAAGCCCAGTATATAAGTAGCAGGTTGCAAGAGAGGATATTTCTCCAACTCCTTCCCAGTCCTGTTGATGTCCATCAAAATAAAAACTTCAAAACAATCACATATCAAAATCTGGGCTTCAGTCTTCACAGGGCTTTAGCTCATCCCGTTGTTGATTGCCAGACTTGAGCTTCATGAGACCACATGTTGGGTATTTCCAACAAGGAGGCCTTTAGCACATCTCCTTTCCCAGCTAGTACTCTCATTCGGATCTGAGAGACCGTCATAATACTGGCCAAACATGCATGTGAAAAACAGGCTAATATTTATTCTTTCAATTAATTTTTTTCAACACCTGCTTCAGTTCAATGAGTATTTAAGAAGGAAGACCCTGAGAAGACATCAAGGCCAAGTGAAAAGACTCTTCCAAAATTACGTGGTTGGCTGGTTAAGTAGTCACCTCAGGACCTGGGTCTGTACTCAGGTTAGGGTACTACAGCAAGGAAAGAAACTTGCAGAAGACATTAACGCAGCAAGTGAGAATGAAAGTGAAGTCGCTCAGTCGTGTCCGACTCTTTGCGACCCCATGGACTGTAGCCTACCACGCTCCTCCATCCGTGGGATTTTCCAGGCAAGAGTAAGAAAACAAAGCAAAATTTGGAAAAAAAGAAAAAAAGACAACATTTTAAGATAGGTAGGGACTTCCCTGGTGGTCCAGTGGTTAAGACTCCACACTCTCAACACAGGGGTCCTGGGTTCGAACCATGGTCAGAGAACTCAATCCCACACATATCAACTAAAGATCCTGCATGCTGCCACTAAGACCTGGTGCAGACAAAAACAAAACAAAACAAAACAAAACAAAACAAAAAACAAAGTGCACAAAATACACCATGCTTAGTTTAAAATTCCTTTATGACTTCTAGAAATTACTACCGAGAGCAGAAAAGCAAAACAATGCATGAGACATCACACACAAGATTAACAATTTAGTCTTTTTTCTGGGTAAAACATTCTAAATGCCCAATATAAACTGCTCATAAGATGTTTTAGATCAAAAGACTTTCTGACAGCTAGGACAAAACCCGGAACTAAATTCTAGGAGTACGTGAATGAAGAGCCTATTGCATTTTTTACTATTATGGAGCAGGCTCTAGTCTCAATTATATGATAGATTAAGTTGATACCAACATATTTCTGTTCTAATGCTTTCTTTGCTTTATGTCACATCTTAGTCTGCAAATGTATAATCACAGGAATAAAAATATAATAGAAACAAGAGCTGTTAAAGATTTTAGTCTACATCTTAAGTGACCTTACTGAATTTTCTTACCTGATTTTGCCATTGTTGTAGTCCTTGAATGACAAACATCCAATTCGCAAAGACCAGGATGTAAAAATAGGCTGTTAGACAACTGCCTTAAAAATTCATTTGTGGAAAGAACTTTTTTGCTTGTTGGAATTTGGTCTTATGTGAAAAGTATGGGAAAGAAAAGAGTTTTTTAAAAACATGTTTTTGATCAGCTGATTCCCAGTTTGTCCTTCAATATGGCAAGCAACCAAGGGGAAGAGACTTATGACACTTAAAAGATTTAGTCTTATGTGACTTAGACATATACAAGACTTCTGAAGACTGCTGAAGGTAATACATTATAAGGTCTTTCACATTTACTTCAGTTTTTTAGCTTGTCATTTCCATTGAATCCTTCTTTCAGAAAACTCTGTCTCTTAAGAGGTTAATGTCTAAAATATTTCCAGAACTCCTACAACTCAACAGAAAAACAAACAACCCCCAATTAAAAAATGGGATGGGATCTTAACAGACATTTTTCCAAAGGAGACATATAGATTGACCAACAGGTATATGAGATGGTCCTCAGCACCACTAATCATCAGGGAAATGCAAATCAAAACTACTCTCATACTTGTTAGAATGGCTACTATCAAAAGGCAAGAAATGGCAGGTGTTGGTGAGGATGTGTAGAAAAAGGAACCCTTATGTTTTACTGATGGGAATGTAAATTGGTGCAGTCACTATGGAAAACAATTTGGAGGTTCCCAAAAAAATTAAAAATAGAACTACCAATTGATTCAGCAATTCCAAATCTGGGCATTTATTTGAAGGAAATGAAAACACAGACTCAAAAACATAGCTGTACACATGTTCACTGCCATATTATTTATAGTAGTTGGGATGTGGAAACAATATAAGTGTCCACCAATGGATGAATGGTTAAGGAACATGTGAGAATATACATCTCTCTCCAGCTCCTATGCTACAAGAAGCACCATCTACATTAGTAGTTGCTAAAGCCTGGATTCTGAATAATGAGATGCTTTGTTGTACTTGGTAACCACATTATCTATCTATCTATCTATAAAACTGCTTCTCATGTGGTGCAGTTAGCAAAGAATTTGCCTGCCAATACAGAAGACACAAGAGACACAGTTTTGATCCCTGGGTTGGAAAGATCCCCTGGAGAAGGAAATGGCAACTCATTCCAGTATTCTTGCCTGGAAAATTCCATGGACAGAAGAACTTGGCGGGCTACAGTCCATGGGGTTGCAAAGAGTTGGACACGACTGAGCAAGCACATGCACACACACATATATATACATAAAGTGAAATACTATTAGCTATAAAAAGGAAATCCAGCCATTTAGAACAACATTATGTTAAGCAAAATGAGTTAGAAAAAAGACAAATATCATATGATCTCACCTATATGGGGAATTAAAAAAAATAAAAACTCCCAAACTCATAGACACTGAGAACATGTTGGTGGTTTCCAGAGGTGAGGAGTAGGGGTGAGGTGAAATGGGTGAAGGTGGTCAAAATGTACAAACTTCAATTATAAAATAAATACTCCTGAGTTTGTAATGTATAGCACAGTGACTATAATCAATAATACTCTATGGTATATTTAAAAGTAGCTAAAAGAGGAGATCTTAAAAGTTCTCATCACAAGAAAAAGAAAAATTTGTAACTGTGTGTGGTGATGGATGCTAACTGGATTTATCATGGTGATCATCTAGCAATATATATATATATGTATATATATATATATACTTTATATATATAATCACTACATTGTACACCTGAAACGTATAATGTTTTAAGTCAATTATGTCCTTTAAAAAGTCCCCAATAATTTCTATTCAATTTCGAGAAATTGTAGCTGCCCCATGTTGTTTCACTGATATAAATCTGACTCCTCAAAACTTCACTTGAATGAAAAGTCAAATCACTGTTTTTTCATTTAATACTATAATAGGTCCCTAACTCTCTAATATTTTTGAGCATTGGTGTTAATTCATTGACCTAGACAATTGGGTAAGTGTTCTCACTCTAAAGCAGTCTTCAAACTGTAGCTCATTAGAGAGCTCTCTTTGGATTAAATGCAATTATTTACAGCTATAGAATTTCTCCAGCTCCTGTGTTTCAAGAAGCACCATCTGCATTAGTAGTTGCTAAAGTCTGGATTCTAAATGATGAAATGTTTTGTCCTACTTGGTAACCACATAATCTGTACTAATTTTCTACACACATGTCTAGTGAAATACATTTCCAGAATAAAGGTTGTGATTCAGAAATTTCAACATAATTAAAATCATATTTAAATATAAATAATAGATAACTAATAAGGGCACGCTGTAATAAGGAAATCTACTCAGTACTCTGTAATGGCCTATATGAGAAAAGAATCTACAAAAGAGCTGATATATGTATTTGTATAACAGATTCACTTTGCTGGACACCTGAAACTAACAAAACATTGCAAATCAGCTATACCCCAATAAAATTTTTTTTAAAATGTAAATCTAAATAGCTTTATGAAATAATGTATAACATGAAGAGGTAGAATAATCATGTTCTAAAGGTAGGAATGCCTGTATTTGAGATCTGGGTCTGCCACATAAAAGCAGATGTTATGAATTTAAAGATGTCATTTGGCATCTCTGAGTTTTCTTATCTGCTAAAAATGACAGTTGTGACATAACTCTGATTTTTTCAAAACAATATTATTGTAAAGATCAAATGAGCTGATTGCACATCAAAAAGTTTTCTAAAGTGCTGTAAGAAATCAAAACTATAGTGATAAAATATTTGTTTAAAAATGCAAAGTAGTATCTCATTTCTCTTTCACTAAAATCAGAAAAAATCTAGAGAGGTTTACAGTGGCATTACATTTTTTGGCCCTGAATCCACTTTACTGGATCTTTGCTACACAAGTCAGATAACAATTTTTATTGTCTCATCTGATTTTAATGAGGCAATACTGTTTATAACAGATAGCATGCATATGTTTGCCATTAAGAATTTCAACCAGTTTCTCTAATATATTATGTGTTAAGGGGTGAAGGATGGAGAGAAGCATACTAGGCATAGATTTTTTACTTAACTAACAAAACTTTTACTAAGTACCTTCTGGAGAAAATATAGAGAAGGCTTCCCAGGTGACCCAGTAGTGAAGAATCCGCCTGTCAATGCAGGAGTCGCAGGTTTGATCTTTGGGTCAGGAAGATCCCCTGGAGAAGGAAATGGCAACCCATGCCAGTATTCTTGCCTGGAAAATCCCATGGACAGAAGAACTTGGTGGGCTACAGTCCATGGGGTCTCAAAGAGTTGGACACAACAGCACATGCACTTCTACTTCTACTATTCTACCAAAAGTTACAAATGGCCAACTTGAAGTGCAGAAAATTTTTTTTTAAAAAAAGGAAAGACATCAAACTTGAAAGATAAAGAAAAGCCTTCAGGTAAGTCTTTTCCCCAGTCAAGAAGGATGTGCTCAAAGCTTGTTTAAATAAAGAGAGGAAGGAGCCATTAGAACAATAAGAATTGTTGATATGAAAGAACATAAGAATGGTGTCAAGGGAATAAAAAAGGCAAGGAAGATAAAGCACAAAAGTACAGGTGTTCTTAAGGGAAACAGAAGTTGAAAAATGCTTGCAGAAAGAGAGAAAGGTAATAAGTTGGGGAACTTGAGACATCCCTGAGGTTTTATGTTCAAGAAGCAGTTATTTATGTCTGTGTCTATCTCCATCATTAGATTTTTAGCTTCTTAAAGAAAGATACATACCTTGGGTTTCCCTGGTGGCTCAGTGGTAGAGAATCTGCTTGCCAATGCAGGAGATGCAGGTTCAATCCCTGGCCCGGGAAGATCCTACATGCTGTGGAGCAACTAAGTGCATGCGCCACAACTATTGAGCCTGTGCTCTAGACCCCAGGAGCTGCAACTACTGCACCCATATGCACAGACGAAAATAAATAAATAAAACATATACATAACCTAGCTTATTCATATTATGCTTGTGTCTCCCATAGCAACTAGTTCAGTTTCTTGTTCATAGAAGGTACTCAATGGGTATTGAGTTGAACCTGAATAAAAGTGCCTGTACTGAAGTTTAGATTCTGGTTATGAAATACAGTGATAGAGACATAGCAAGACAAGGCTTAGTAAGTATATACAGGCTCACTTATTTATTATAGACATTCTTAGTGAGCACCATGTACTAGGAAGTCTCTGAGGATAGGACAATGAATCATATGTGTTAGGATTCTGCTTTTCTTTGCCAAAATATAACCCAGATCTTCCAAGTTTAGCATTAGAACAATTTCCAGATGATCAGGTGACACTTGTGCCACACGGCCCTGTCTGTTTTCCCTGGCTTTCCTTAGCTATTGGCATCTTCAAACTGATTGCCATTGGGATGTCCCTGGTGGTCCACTGGCTAGGACTCCATGCTCCCACTTCAGGGGACCTGAGTTCAATCCCTGGCGAGGGAACTAGATTCCATGTGCCCCAAGTAAAGATCCTGCATGCCTCCACTAAGATACAGCACAGCCAAAATAAACAAATAAATGTTCCTTAAAATATTAGAGTAAAATAAACTGATTGCCACTGAGATAACCATGCTGAGGGTAGGGGATGGAGTGAAGAGCCTCCTTTAGGTAGTTTGGACCAAGCGTGGACAAATGACCCTGTCTTCATTTCCTGTAATCCAGCTAGAATAGTTTATTAAAGATTGGTGGATAACAAAAGGTAAATAAACCTAAATAATAGCATGAATTTGGAAGATCTAAATTGAAGCTATACCTTGCCTTCAAAGCTCATGTACTACCCTAGGGGGGGAAAAAGACAAAAAACAAACAGATCTTATCTGTGTCCTTCCTTCCTGGCTCCCACATGGAGGGTATGGGGAACCACCTTTAATAGTAATTACAAAAAGTACATTTCCAAACATTCCAACCCAATCTTTGGAGATCAAACTTCATTTCATACCAATTATGGGCCCACCCACTCAGTCATACTTTCCTGTCTGAAGACTAGTTTCTCTCCTTGGCATGTATCAACAAGAAAAACCTACTCCTTCAGACTGCATCACAACACAATAGGCTGAACATTTTCTCAAGAGATACATACAGTTCAGTGTAAGTGAGAAAGTTAGTCCATGCAATGTGGGTAAGATATGCTCTAGTTTCAGCTTTGACTCCTAATTAGGGAAATGGGTTCTGTATCTTTTAAAATAATAATATAAAGCTAAAATTTGTTGACTATGTCCATATATCCCAGCAAATTCCATATGCATGTCATGCAGGAAGAAAAAAAAAAACACATGTACACAAGCCCAAAATTTGAATCCTGAACATTTTGGCTCAAAGCATTCTATGAAGGAAAAGAGATTGCAGGGAGAAAAATAGAGGAAGAAAAGCTACTCTTCAAATTTCCCCTAGTACTAGTATAGTTCTAGCAACACACTAATATCTCCTGTGTCCTTGTAACAATTCTAGGAATTCAGCTCATCTTATAGGTATGGAAAACAGAAGAGTAAGGATGAAGTGAGTAAATCTGTTTATGTTTAGCTTGTAATTACTGTGAAAACTTTAGCTTCACATCTTCACTCAGTAGATACGTACTGTGAATTAATTGCATACAAGCATTACAATATAATATAGCAGAGACACAGTGACATACATTCTCTGTCCTCAAATTATGTCCACGCTAGTAATGAAAGAAAAAAAATACTTCACTAATGAGAAGGTCACTCATAAGTACTGAAATAATATTTTAGATGTCAATGTCAGGGAGTGAAAGTAACCCTCTAGTCATTTAAAAAATGAGTGGCTGGTGAGCAAAAAGAGGCAATGAACATGTAATTGAATACTCCCTGGGCGTGTTAGTTCAGGTTAAAAATTCTCAAGCTACTTTAAAAATTGAATTTGTTCAGTTATATTAAGTCATTTATTCAGAGAAAGCCTGAGGGTAGGGACATTAATTAGAACCAATTGTGGCAGATCCAAATCTAACACAGCTCTCCACTTTAAAAGGCAGAGGGAGGAAGGAGTAGGGGAGCAACCTCATGTTTCCAGAAAAGAATTGTTCCAGAAAGATCAAAAAAAGAAAGGCAATTATGAAGGGAAGCTGAATCAGAAGGTAAGAAAAGAACTGAACAGAAAGAGAATGGCTGCTCTAAGAAGCAACACAAACTACATCTGGCAGCATATGGTTATGGCTAAGAACATGGACTTAAACATCAAAAGGACCTGAATTTAGATTCTGGCTTCCCTGAAAAATGTTTTATCTGGGTATCTTTGAGCCTCAGGTTTCTCATCTGTAAAATGGGGAAAATAATAATACCTCTTTTGCTTACATGGCAGCTTAAAGGTTAAGTAACCAAATACAAATAAAATGCCTGGGACATTGTGTGCTCTCAGTTGGTGGTTCCTATTTATGATGATTCAGTAATTTAAGGAGACTGTGTCCTTGAACTTAGTGAACATTTGGTAATCACTGGTGCCTATTAATTCAATGGAATGCTAAGCAATGTTTAAAATACATTCTACAGCAGCAATCCTTAATTAGTATGTACCTACTCATGGGTGGGGGCATTTTGAGAGTTTGAAGGGAAAGTTTTAGGACACTGCAAACAGTATCAGACTTTATTTTTTTGGGCTCCAAAATCACTGCTGATGGTGATTGCAGCCATGAAATTAAAAGACGCTTACTCCTTGGAAGGAAGTTATGACCAACCTAGATAGCATATTGAAAAGCAGAGACATTACTCTTCCAACAAAGATCCGTCTAGTCAAGGCTATGGTTTTTCCAGTGGTCATGTATGGATGTGAGAGTTGGACTGTGAAGAAAGCTGAGCTCCGAAGAATTGATGCTTTCGAACTGTGCTGTTGGAGAAGACTCTTGAGAGTCCCTTGGACTGCAAGGAGATCCAACCAGTCCATCCTAGGGGAGATCAGTCCTGGATGTTCATTGGAAGGACTGATGTTGAAGCTGAAACTCCAATACTTTGGCCACCTCATGCAAAGAGTTGACTCATTGGAAAAGACCCTAATGCTGAGAAGGACTGGGGGCAGGAGGAGAAGGGGACGACAGAGGATGAGATGGCTGGATGGCATCACTGACTCGATGGACATGGGTTTGGGTAGACTCCAGGAGTTGGTGATGGACAGGGAGGCCTGGCGTGCTGCGATTCATGGGGTCACAAAGAGTCGGACACGACTGAGCGACTGAACTGAACCAAATCACAGGAATAGCAGTGGAAAGTGATACTCTGGATTAATGGACAGGGATTGGAGATGCTAGATGTTCTGGAATTCTCAGGAAAGTTCTACACATAAAGGATGCATGCCCTTGCATCCTATGTGATTTTCAAATGTCCTTCTGGACATTCATGGAGGTATATGATCTGAATCTAGAGCTCAACTCTATTATACATGAACATAAGTTGTTTTTTTCATGATTTTAATGTAAATTTTCTAGGAAAGCCATTATTATGTAAATGAAGGAAAGAATGTATTTTGTTTTGTTTGGAATTTTACCAAGGGTAGTTCACTATCTTGGTACAATCGTGTGACTCATGACAGTGTCACCCCTATGACAAATCAACACAACTGTGTATCAGTCTGCTTTTGTAGTCATGACATTAGAGTTAAAGCTACAAGAGAAAGATAAACACCATATGATTTCACTCTTATGTAAAATATAACAAAGAAACAAAACCAAAAATGAACGAGTTAAACCAAACAAGAACAAACATATAGATATGGAGAATAGAGCAATGGTTTCAAGAGGAGAAATGGTGGGGATGTTGGGGAGGCCAAGTGGGTCAAAGAGATCAACTGTATAGTGACAGAAATGAAATTTTTAGTAGTGAGTACGCTTCAGTGTATACAGAAGTAGTAATACAATGTTGTACACATGAACTTATATAGTGTTATAAACCATTGTTACCTAAATAAATAATAAATTAAAAAAAGAGAAAGCTCCTTAAAGGTATACAAAACCTGACTTGTTCACTCTGCCTTCCAGTGAAGTCATGCCTCAGCACTTCATATATTATTTCACTGTAGATTGCTTCACTTTTAATTATCCTATGTATTATAGCTAAGGCATTTTTTAAATAAACTGTTTGGTCATGGTGGTTCAGTCACTAAATCGTGTTCAACTCTTATGACCCCATGAACTGTAGCCCACCAGGCTCCTCTATCCATGAGATTTCCCAGGCAAGAACATTGGAGTAGGTTGCCATTTCCTTCTTTAAAATAAATTGTTTATATATATTTCATCTAAGGATAATGAAGAAGGTATTACGAAATATTTGCTATGAACCAGGAGTGTTGGGCCTGATAGGTTGAGAACCATTTTCTAGAATTATATTTAATGTCATGAAAATATATTAACAACATAAGATTAAGGGAAAAAAGTAGATTCAAAGCATTACCTATGGACTGATCCCAGTTTTATAAACAAACAAAATTTACAAAACTCATAATCCTTTCCCTGTTAAATGGGATCACAGTAACCCAGCTGAAGAGATCTCTTATGTGCTCCACAGTTCTGTAAAACTATGACAGAATATTTTGCTTTACTTCAATTAAATTATAGCAGTGAATTATAGAAGTGTGTTGTTTGTGTTTCCAGGGATTAGATGGGAATGAAATATGGATTTTAACCTTGGCTTTATTATTTAAGTCAAGTCCTTTAACTTTTACAGGTCTATTTTGCAATTTGAAAAACTAGAAGATATATCATCAATAACACAAGATTTCCAGCTTTCTGTTTCTTTGATTCTAAAGCAAATGTCTGCTGATTATGGGTTTAAGTAATATTTCCCCAACAATGCTCTACCTGGGGATTTATGGATATTATGTAAATAGAGTTCTATGGTTAGTATATCTTAGAAAACACTGGGCTAAATGAAGTAAAACATGTTTTTGTAGGTACGAATTTTCAGTTTTCTTGTTAAGCTTAAGAATATTGTGAGATTTCAAGAGAAGTACAATGTGTAGCATTTCCTGTATATATTTGACCACAGAATCTCCTTGGTTCATATACCCTGAGACTTCCATGGAAATAATGTTCTGCATAGCAAGTGCTGGGACACACTAATTTAAGATGGTGTATGTTTTAATATATTTTACAAGATTTTCTTTTATTTTCAAAAGACTGACTCACCATGGTTAATTTTCAGGCATTATAACAAGCAACAGAGAAAAGAGTTGTGTATAGTGATTCTCTTAAATCATATCATTTGAAATCAAAACCTGTAAGTTCAGGATTTCTTCTCCTTGGATGAAAAGTTATGACCAATCTAGACAGCATATTAAAAAGCAGAGACGTTACTTTGCCAACAAAGGTCTGTTTAGTCAAAGCTATGGTTTTTCCCAGAGAAGGCAATGGCACCCCACTCCAGTACTCTTGCCTGGAAAATCCCATGGATGGAGGAGCCTGGTAGGCTACAGTCCATGGGGTCGCTAAGAGTCGGACACGACTGAGTGACTTCACTTTCACTTTTCCCTTTCATGCACTGGAGAAGGAAATGGCAACCCACTCCAGTGTTCTTGCCTGGAGAACCCCAGGGACGGCGGAGCCTGGTGGGCTATGGGGTCGCGCAGAGTCGGACATGACTGAAGCGACTTAACAGCAGCAGAAGCAGCAGCATGGTTTTTCCAGTAGTCATGTATGGATGTGAGAGTTGGACTATAAAGAAAGCTGAGCACTGAAGAATTGATGCTTTCAAACTGTGGTGTTGAAGAAGACTCTTGAGAGCCCCTTGGACAGCAAGGAGATCCAACCAGTCCATCCTAAAGGAAATCAGTCCTGAATAGTCATTGGAAGGACTGATATTGAAGCTGAAACTCCAATACTTTGGCCACCTAATGCAAAAAACTGACTCACTGGAAAAGACCCTGATGCTGGGAAAGATTGAAGGCGGGAGGAGAAGGGGACAACAGAGGATGAGATGGTTGGATGGCATCACAGACTCAATGGACACGAGTTTGAGCAAGCTCCAGGAGTTGGTGAGGGACAGGGAAGCCTGGCATTCTGCAGTCTATGGGGTGGCAAAGAGTTGGACATGATTGAGCAGCTGAACTGAACTGAGTAGAAAGAAGGAACCAAGAAGGTTAACAAAAGAACACAAATTGTAATGTGTGATGAGCACGAGTCATTTTAGAGCTAAAAAGTGACACAGAGCTCTCTTCACATCAAAAGACTGATCTATTTCAAAAATTTGTCCAAACAAAACCAAGTTTGATGTATCCATTAAGTCAAAATATTGGACTTATATGGACTTATATGGACTTATTCGTATGGCATCACCGACTCGATGGACATGGGTTTGGGTAGACTCCAGGAGTTGGTGATGGACAGAGAGGCCTGGCGTGCTGCAATTCATGGGGTCACAAAGAGTGGGACACGACTGAACGACTGAACTGAACTGAACCGGACTGAGCTAAAAGCTGTTTATAGAAAAACTACACAGTGCAGTTATATAAGGAATGTAATATTATATATGGAGAAAGGAAGAAATTAGGTGATTTGAAATATTAGAAACATTGTGCTTTCTTGGTTATTTTAGGAAGATTAGGCCACCAATACAGACAACCTAAATTAAAAACTGGAGTATAATTCTAGAAGGAACATAAATAACAAGATTATCCCAGCTGCAGAAAAGAGTATAATTCCTTTAACTGATGATTATTTTAAAGGTCAGCTGGTGGAAATTCACTGAATTTGTTTTGTGTAGGTGTATCAGCAGTTGGTATTAGTTTAAAAACTCCCAAATATTTGACATTTAAAGAATTATTTTAGATTGTATAAATTTCAAATTTCAGAATGCAAATTATTTAATGAGTGGAATATCTGTTGAAAAATTTAAACGTCTACGTTCATTTGCCCTGCTGTATGGTGTGCTTCTGGGTCACCGTTTACTGCACAAGATGGTTTATGAAAACTAATCTTAATAGCATACCAAGTAAAATTTAATCATGGAGGTAAGTCTACCATCAAAATAAAAATAAAACAAAACACTCAGGTAATAGATTCTAAAACCAACTTAAGGCTTAATTAACATATAAAATCTTTAAGGGCAAAAGCACTACTGAAGTCTATATTTTGAAAGTTAATCACTTAGTCGTGTCCGACTCTTTGTGACCTCGTGGACTCTATCCACCAGGCTCCTCTGTCCATGGGATTCTCCAGGCAAGAATACTGGAATGGGTTGCCATGCCCTCTTCCAGGGAATCTTCCCAACCCAGGAATCAAACCAGCGTCTCTTATGTCTCCTGCATTGGCAGGCAGTTTGTTTACCACTAGTGCCAACTGGGAAGCACCTATATGCAGAGAAACTCAATCATATTAACTAGATGCAAAGGGCTACCGGGTCTAAAACGCAGCTCTGCACTCTTTCTCACATCAATGGAGTAGACTGTGTTTCTGGCTCCGAAATCTTAGCTGGACATCTGGGCAGAGCCTCCTCAGTGCCTCCCACCATGGGAACGTGGCCTGCCATCCTCTCTCTGTCCCACCTGTTGCTGCCTGTCCACCAGTTTCCTTCTTGCTTATCCTGCTTCTCACGTGCCGCTGGGTAACTCAGCCAACCAGCCATTTTTCATTTCTGTGGGAAAGAATGCCTCCCTTGGGCCTCAGCCCAAAAAGTGTAGCTAGTTCAACAGTCTCTTTTAGCACAATATGGGACATAGATTTAGAGGCTTTATGATAAATGTCCTTTGTTGACAGGGAAAAATCTCAGAAATATGTACTTGGTTTCTGGAAGAAATATAAAAATGCTTCAGGGAATTCGCCTGCAGTCCAGTGGTTAAAACTCTGAGCTTTCATTGTGTAGGGTGTGGGTTCAATCCCTGGTCAGGGAACTATGATCCCACAAGGCTAGTGGTGTAGCACAAAAAACAAAACAAACAGACAAAAAAAAAATGCTTCAGGTAGAATGTTCACAGAACACAAAATGTCAATTCCTTACAATTCTTCAGGAGAATTATCGTACTAATGCATATGTATGGAATCTAGGAAAATGGTACTGATGAACTTATTTGCAGGGCAGGAATAGAGACCCGGAGGTGGGTAATGGACTTGTGGACACAGTAGAAGGAGAGGGGGTGATGAATTGAGAGAGCAGCATTGAGATATGTATATATATATACTCTATCATATATAAAATAGATAGTGGGAAGCTGTTGTATAGCACAGAGAGCTCATTTCAGTGCTCTGTGAAGACCTAGATGGTGTGTGGGGGGGGTAGGAAGGAGGCTCAAGAGAGAGGGGATATATGTATATTTATGGCTGATTCATGTTGTGGTAGGACAGAAACCAACATAACACAACAAAGCAATTATCCTCCAATGAAAAGTAGATTAAGAAATAATAAAATGGATAACAACAACAACAAAAAATTATGGTACTATGCTTGCTTTCAGAGTAATGTGGGAGACAGTGAAATCTTGATAAATGTAAATACACTGTCTTTTCTTCAGGCACTTCAACTTCTCTATTGAATGTGCTGATATTTTAACTTAAAAGTAGGCAATACAAATAAAAACAACAATAAATTCAAAGTTCGGACATCTGCATTTTTTTGGAAATTTGCGATTTCATGGAAATTTCTCGTGTGAAAGATCATCCTTATAGCAACTGACTATAACTTTATCTACAGATTTACATATCAATGTGAAGCCTGGGGTGATGTCATATAATCTTTCTCGGATTTTCAAGCCCTAGCTCATGCTTGCCACACAGAACTCCTTGTTACCCTGAAAAACAAGAACAGGAACAGAAAAGCACATCCTTTCTCGATGCTTTCAGCAAGAGAATGCGATGACATTTGGTATTTTTGGTAAAGTAGTTATGTGGGTCAACCCAAGCATTAGCATGTAATCTCCTTCCATCCACAAAAAGGGTTGGTTAGGTAAAAATATTAATTTATCTGACAATTGTAAATCCTGTGCTATTAAAGGAAGAAAGGAAGGAAGAAAAAAAGTAAGGTAAGTGAGTAGGTTGGTTCTAGGGAATGGCTTAGTGGGTGCTATCAGGAAACAAGTCATTTTAGCTGATAATAAAGCGATTCATTGCAGGAAGAGAGCCAAAAGAGACATACTTTCTTAAACCATTTATTTGCCTTATTATAATAACATAATTACAAGAGTTAATATATAGCATTTTTTGTTATTTTTATTTCTCAAAATATTTTCACTCAGTTATCTTCATCTTCAAGTTGTTTAGGGTATGTAATATCCTGTTTTTATTCCCCTATTTTTGATAGATAAAGAAACTTTGAAATGAAAATCCTGGCAAACTGCCAAAGGTAACAAAACTATTTAATGACAGAATTGGAAGCAGAACACATCACTTCTGCCTCTATTCCAGTGCAAACAGATACGTGTATTTCCACAAGTTTTCAGGCTATGGTTACCTAGAGATTATTTGCAAAGAGATTTCTTGAATTTAACACATACTCTGAATTTTTCTACTTGTGGTTTCATCTTTCAATTGTGTCAGTGTGTTTTGTTTTCATGGTTCCGCACCACCCCCCCTCCCCTGGCTTTGGATAAAATCTTATGGAAGAAAGCACAGTAGCTATTCCTTGAAAGTGTCTTTGAAAAATTCACAGTGTTAATACAAGTCAGCACAAGCCTGTATACTATGTTTACTAATTTAGTCAAGAAACGCTGTTTGCTCTTGTCGAGCTTAACATTTATTATTTTACTTGTTTTCATGCCAACCCTGCAAGTACATATTATTCTTACATTTCATATGAAGTTGAGCAATTTGCCGGGGATCATAGAGTAAGTGGCAGAGCCAGAATTTGTACCCAGATTGGTGGTACTCTAAAAGCCATAGGATTTCTACTCCACCAAGTTAACATGCCAGAGTCTCTTCTCTCAAAGTGCTGTGGGTGTTCAGATGGGGATAAAGGTATACCTGGCTGGGCGGGGATGAGGATGGTGTGGGATCCAGAAGGCTTTGTGAATGAAGGAGCATTGGACCTAGTGTTTGGAAGATGTGATTCTTTTGATCATGTACAAATGCAAGGTTGAGAAGTGTAAGCCAAGAACAGTGTGAACAAAGGTACAGAGTGGGAAATTCAGAGCATTTGTAGAGAACAAGTTTGGATAGAACCTAAAGTGAATGGAGAAATGCACTAAGTTTGGAAGCGTGTTTGAGGTTATGAAGATCCTTGAACAGTCTTTACTACCAGTGGCTTACACAGATGGCTATAAATATAAAACACACAGTCTTCAAATTTCAATGAATCTGGGTTAGGAGAATGACCTATTAAGAGGAGGTTTTGTTAGTTTGTTTGATTTGCAAAGAGTAATGGAACCCTTCTAATTGACAACTGAAGACTTAAGGATAGGTGGTGTTTGGGATACCAAAAACAAACTCTACTGACCTTCAGTTGAGAGAGAGAGAGAAAAAAAAAAGAGGGAGAGAGGGACAGAGAGAGAAAGATTATTGGTTTCTGAAAACAGAGCATGAAAGTTTTGGTGAAAGTATCTAGCTTTGATTTAGATAAACATAATTAAAAGTTTGCTAGAGTAAAAACTTTTAGTTATGAAACTCAATGCAATGCTTTGATTCTATTTCTTTAAATACAGCAACCATCCAATCACCACTGAGGTGATGGATTATATATATGCTACACCTATACCTAGGCTTCCTTTTGGGAAGCTGGGAAATAGTATTTCAGTTAAACATGCTGCCTCCAGAAATAAATCGAGGATTATTTTGCCCTGCCAGGAAAATGAATGAGATAGGTGGGATCCCAATGGCCATGATATCTCTGACAGAAAGAAGCATCCGTCCTTGTAGATGAATTAGAGAAAGTTCCACCACTGGGTAGATGCTCCACTTGGTGAATCTCACTTCTTGGCAGGGTGCCTTTGCAGTAAACAAACTGCACAACCATATGAGATGGTCCTGGCAGCCATCTTGGACTATGAGGAAGGAAAGAAAGGTATGTTCTAAAGATGGCAAAGCCAAAGAGAGAAAGGGGCGTGTCCTACTGACCATGGATGGGCCATATCAGCCCTGAATCAACTATTTTCAGACTTCTTTTATGTGAGAGAAAAATAATGTATTTTGTTTGTGACTGTTATTTCTGATTTCTTTTACTAGCAGCTAATTACTAGTAAATTGACATATGGTGTGATTTGAGAAGTACTATTCTTAATTAATGAATTAAACAAATGTTCCTTGAGCATCATGTGTCAGACACTCTGTGAAGCTGTGATGTACTAGGGATAAAGACAGAGCTTACAGTCTAGGAAGCGAATGATGGATATGTACTTACATAGATAATTGCAGTATACGGTGATAGGGTGGTTCAGTTTGCATACTGCATAAAAACATCTGGTTGAGAGGTGAGTGCAAGCTGTGTTCTGACAGATTGCGTTCACCCAGAGGGAGAAGTTTTTTAGTTTATTTCCACAAATGGGACATTTTTTTGAAAAAAGACTATAATTCAACTAATAATAATGCCTTATTGTCATTTCATTCAGTGATTTCCAAATTTATTGTAGCAGCAGTTAGCCTTCTTTGAAAGAATCTTCATGCAGGAACAAGATGTATTAGTTCAGATGTTTTGGTTGTAGAGGTCTAACTCAAATTAGTTTGGATGTAGAAGAAAATTACTAGTTAATTTAATCATACTTACTGTAGTAGAGGTGAGCACAGTGTGCTAAGAAAATACACACTAGGGCTTCCAGAGGCGGCTTTGCAAAGGAAGTGATGCTTGAGTTAAGTCGTGAAGGATGATTTCAAGAGGAGGACAAACTAGGAAAGAGCACACCATGCTGAGGGAATATCATCAGCAAAAATACCTAAGAGAGCATGTCTTGTTTCAGAAACAGCAATAGTTCAGTAAAGGCAAGGAGTGACAGAGATGGTGATAGTAAGAGATCATTAAGGAATAGTTATGCTTGTGAAATTAGCTTTTAGTTTACAAATTATGGAGAAGTCACTGAAAGATTTTAAAAAGCAGAGTAATATGAATAAAATACATTCTAGGAAGATGTTGTGTTTCTGCTCATGTTTAGTTGCTCAGTTGTGTCTGAGTCTTTGTGATCCCCATGGACTGTAGCCCGCCAAGTTACTCTGTCCATGGGATTCTCCAGGCAAGAATACTGGAGTGGGTAGCCACTCCCTTCTTCAGGGCATCTTTCCAATCCAGGGATCGAACCTACATCTCCTGTATTGGCAGGTGGATGCTTTACATAGCACCACCTGCAAAGCCTGATTAACTAGGGGTACAGTAATGGACAGAAGGCAAAAAAACCTCAGGCATTAGGTGATACTACATTATGGTGCATTGAGATGGAGGGACTATAGTAACACAAATATTTAGTACGTCAATTGGTAGATGCTGAGTATGGGAAGAAAAGTTAAAGATGATTCATAGGACGAATTGGGTGACCATTCATATGGTTACAGAATCATTAGCATGGTGGTTCCATTTTAATGGGAAAGGTCAGGAATAGATTTTGGAGGAAAGACAACAAGCTCTGTTTTAAACATACCGATCTTGAAATATGCAGACTGTCCCAATGGAAATACCCAGGAGGAAATTGACAATATAGATGTGAATGTGTGGTGAGAACTCTAAATTGGAGACGTAGATTTGGGAGTTATAAGCATAAAGATGGTAGTTAAAACTTGGAGACACGGCTATCTAAGACTCGAAGAGTGTGTTTGAGTCCAATTTTAAAAATATATGGAAGTCTCAAAGAGGAAAAGGGGGTCTATTATGGTCACATGCCACCAAATATCTTCTCACTAAGCAGTGTCTTGAATTGCCATTGTTGTGATTTATATTTTTAAGTTACAGTTGTATCTCTACGTAACCACCTCTTAAAAAATACCACTGGGGAGAATTAAACAAATGACAGGGTAGAAGAATGAAAAGAGTAGCTGAACTAGGTATCTAGAAATCAGTTTCTAAAACTGACTCATCATTGACTGCCTGGGTGATATTCAGCAAGTCACTTTGCTTTAGGTTCCTCATGTGGAAAATGAGGAAGTAAGACCAGGTGACCTTCAACGTTTGGTAAACTATGATTCAACCAGTAAGACTGTCCTGTTGTAGTGTAGACCAGTAATTTTCAAATTTATTTAGCAAAATTTAACCTTCTTTGAAAGACTTTTCATGCAGAAACACAACATATTGGTTAGGATGTTTGGTTGCAGAGGTCTAAGTCAAGTTACTTCAGACATACAAGAGAATTTACTAGTTAATATAACTGCACTGTAAGTAGTTGGATCCCCAGGCTGACTGGAACCTGACACTGGTGTATCACCGGGACTTACTATCCACACTTCTCATCTCTGTGTGATGGATTCATTCTACACAAAGCAGAGGTAGCCATTGGCCACTCTCAAAACTTCCTTGTTCTTTCCTGCCTTCTCGTCTCAGATTACTACTATGGTGGACTAGCCCTTCTTCCCTTAGTTCTGCCTGAAAACATTCTGAGGAAGAACTCTGCTTGATTTGACTTGAGTCATATGCCTAGAAGGGCATGGCATCCCACTCCACTATTCTTGGCTGGAGAATCCCATGGGCAGAAGAGCCTGGAGGGCTACAGTCCATAGGATCGCAAAGAGGCAGACAGGACTGAAGTGACTTAACATGTATGCACGTAGTCAGGAAGTTGGGGGACACTCTTGAGATGCAACTGTCACTAGAATCACCTGTTTGTAGTATGAGGAATAGTTTCTCCAAAGGGAAGGAGCATTGTTCACAGAAAAAGGAAAATTCAGAAGTAGTCAAATAGATGGTCTATATGTAAAACAGAGGCTTTCTAGTTGTGATCCCACCTATCTGTTCCCCTCTGCATGCCCTAAGTGGTTTCTAAAGTATATTTCTGAAGACTCCATGAAGATCATTGAAGTACAACATCAAAATAATTGATTTTATTGATTGACTAGCACACCAGGTACCTCCAAATACTTAAAAAATTGAAGCACTGGATATTTATTGGTGGTGATCGTGGTTCTGACATTCCAGAACATTTCTAGAATGCAGGCAAATACTAGAAAGAATGGTGCTGATGATGATGGGGTTGGAGTGGAGATTCTGAATATTCGGGGTTCAAGGGACTTGAAACGCGATCCTGGGAGTATAGAGAGAAGAGGCAGGAGGACATCGAAATGAATGTGGTCTACTTCATTATTTTATCTAGGACTAGCATACTATATGAGGCTTCCCTGATGGCTTAGCGGGTAAAGAAGCTGCCTGCAATGCAGGAGACACAGGAGATGTGGGTTCGATCCCTGGGTCTGGAAGATCCCCTGGAGGAGGAAATGGCAACCCACTCCAGTATTTTTGCCTGAAAATCCCATGGAAGAGGATCCTGGTCGGCTACAGTCCAAAGGGTTGCAAAGAGTTGGACACGACTGAGTGATTGAGCACACAGCGTATCATACAGCACACTATTAAAAATGGTGGAAAATGTTTATCTTTGGCCAAAAGAGTGGAATGGTCCTCAGTGTCGTCCATAATCATACTAGAGAAAGGAACAAATAGGAGGTTGATGAAGAGAGTTGATGGACTGGAAGAGGTGTGGAGGCAATGAATGAAGCCATTTTTTTCTTGGATGAACATACCCATGGTATATGGCATCTCAAAAAATATTAGACATGGGGGTAAAAAGGGAGGGAGGAAGAGGAATAAGATGAGTAAAGGTGGGAAGATGGAGAGGAATATAGTTAGGAATATAGTTTGGAGGCACTGTCAGGAGGTCTGGGAATTAAAAATTTAAGATCACCTTGATTAATACCTATTTAAATGTTGTACTAATGAATATCAGGTAAATTACATTTAATTATTTTATTAATTATAGTTTACTAAATAATTTAAATGTAACACTTGAAAAGGTTTACAGCTATTAGTATAGAAATGTGTACTAACATCAATAAAGTAATATTTGATTCTTTATAAAGTAGTAATAACATTTTTAAGTTACAAAATTTAAATCTTTGCCTTTTGAGCAAGCTGCTCAATAGAATTTCAGAAAACAAAGGAATATAGTTATAAGGGATTTTATAGATCTGGCTACCCATGCTACCAACAGAAGAAACATGGAGAGATAAGATTTACGCAGATAAACATTAATTGCTAATTTGGAAAAGATGCAGGTGGTCACTAGAACATAGCCTTTTTTGTTTTTGTTTTTTTTTTTGAGAAGTAATGAACCAATTCTGTTATAATGCAAATAAACATAAGTGTTTTCAGAACAAGTTGTACCCTACACAGTTCTACTATTAAACCATTTTGGTCAAAAAGGTCTTACTTAACCCAGAAGTTTTTACTTGGATAAATCACTTCTTTAAAGAGATATTTTCTTATTGTGTTGTTATTTTAAAAATGTTTTTTTCAATATATATATACCTCCTTCTCTTTCACTTCCCTAAAAACTCAGTTTTCAAAATCAGCTCTCTTACTTTTTTCTGTACTTTCTCTTTCATAGAATTGTTCTCTTTTTTTAATCTTCATGTAAAAATTGCAACATCTGTCAAACATGGAAAATTCTCATGAAATAAATTATCAAAATCAGATTACTATTCTGTTGTGAACATTGAACTACTATAAAACTGCTTTTTAAAAATGGCTTAGGTGCTACTCTTTTGTTGTTGGAATGTCTTTTGGAGACTTATGAGGGAATTTTAAAAATATCAGTGAAGATTAAGATTTCTCAGCTTTTGTACAGGGCCAGGTATTCGAATATTATTTCTTTAATTTCAATCTTCTTGCAAATGAGAAAAACAACCTATTTTTTGGAGATATGGTTATACTCATTAATATATGAAAATATGGCTTTCCTGTTTTTAGAGCGAGCCAATCTATTTCCTACAGTGTAAAGAGAACAGCCCTGACAATAGAGATTATTTAAGCTTAACTTGCATTCAATTGCCCTTTTTTAATAATAAAATTCACTATTCTTAACTCTGAATATCACAATTCTAATTACTCAGTGGATGGTGATGCATTTAGTATTTAAATTTAAAGGCCAACAATGAACATGGCCTATATAAATCTGAACTTCAGGACCAGCAAACCCAAACATTTATCAGTGCTTCTTTACCATCCACAGAGGTTCTCTCCTCCTTCCTCACTCCAGTCACTACTGACAGTCTGCCCGTGAGACTGGCAGGTATCACACGGCTCCAGTGAAACTGCTAGTGCCATCAGCTTTATCCTTCTGGGCCTCATTGTGACTATTAATTTTTTGTTACCTTTCACACTTTCGTTTCTGGTGTGTTCTATGTGTTTCCTGTTTATGGGTTGGCTTCCCCTACAAAGGCTATAAGCTACTTAAAACCAGGGACCATATATGTTTATTTTTGTATCTCTGATGAGAAATACAATATCTGGAATATAACACACCCTCCAGAGATGTTTACTCTATATGAGTGAATAGCTAGGAATCTATTGAATATATATTTACAGGTATTTGAAAAAGTTTAAATCTGTGAGAATATCCCATCGTCTGATTTATGTTTTTCAGCTGTTTATTTTCCTCTTTTCTTCACCATTTGGTAGTATTTCTTCTTGGGGCAAATGTTTCTATGCCAAGGAGAAATGCTGTGGCAAGATGCCACTGAGGCGGGTTTACTATTCTGGGCTCCTGAAGTGACTTGTTTGGCTTTGTCCACTACAAAGCCTTAAGAATCAAGATCGTTAGGAGTGAGTGGAACTTCTTTTACGATTAGGCCATTTTCAGACCTATTACAAAAGCTGGTTTGGTGGTGATGTTGCTAGGCAGGGAAATGGAAACAACGCAGATGGAAAACAAAGTAGCCTGCGGTCGTCTACGTCTTGAGGGGCTTCTCTAATTACTCACTCACACTTCCTGGTGACAAAGCTGAAAATAATGCAACTCTTCTTCTGGTGGACTCTTTCAATAACTGCTCCGTTGTGGCTAAATGATGATTTGCATCTTTACGGCAACTTTTACCCCAAGAGATGAAGGCTTTTTACATTCAATAATAGGGCCTAACATTAATTGCAACCAACACCACGTGTTCAGTGTGCTAAACACCGCCCCTGTGGGTGGGTGGGTGCGTGGGGAATCCTGAACACTGCCAATACACCCTTGACACTGGTAAGTACGCAAGCCCGGAGCATGCATTGAGAAACAGATTATGCAAAACTCTATAACAGCTGTATTTTGCCTCTAGAGCTGGCTTGTTTTTGGACTGCTCGTGGTAAAAGCTGACCCACAAAAACAAAATTAAACCTCATAAACTTAAAATGTCAAGGCCATATACGCCAAGCAAGCATTCATATTCTAGTTTACACTTTGACGTTTTCACTCTGTTGCTGGCACGGCCAAGCAAATGTATTTCTACCGTGAGAGGGGAGCCTCAGAAAATAAATAGGACAGGGTTAACGTAGAGCGTCTTTTATTTACCTCTCGCAATGCAGCTTACAGATGTTACAAGTTAAAAAAAAAAAATTAAACCACAGATGTCAGGAAACATTTTCTTCGCTCACTTCCTTCATCTCACCTGGCGTCCCAATAGCCGCCTTGAGCAGCGCTGGCTGGGCTTCGCGGTCAGGCCGAGTCAGGCGAGCGCAGTAAACAGCGCCGAGTCCTGGCGCGAGCACCGGGTGAGGCGGGATCGCTAGTGTCTTCCCGCCACCCCCCCCCCCCCCCCCGTGGCTTTGCGGCTGTGTCTTTCTGATAACCGATCAGCCTCCCCGGCTTGGCTCTTCACTCATGCCAAGAGAAACGAGTAAGAAAACAGCAAGGGTAAAGGAGAAAATGGGCAAGAGAACTGGCAGCCCCGAGCGCACGCGCACTACGGCCAAACGCGGCGCCCCGGGGGCGGGGCCAAGGCGCAGCGCTGAAGCTCCGCCTCCTTCCCCTCACCCCACCCCTCCGCGCGGGGGAGTGACTGACTCTCGCCAGCCCCTCCACGTCAATCAACCCTCCTCCTTCTCGCACTCTCCGCACCTTGTTATTAATCTCAATACCGATATCGCGCGGACGCCTCTCCCCCGACTCTCGGGGGGTGTGAACGTTGTGAGCGAGAGCGGAGGCATCGAAAGCTGGCGTCTCGGTGCAGCACTCTCGGCCCCGGCAGCAGCAGGCGCGGCAGCAACCCCCGCAGCAGCGGCGGCAGCCCCAGCGCCAGGAGGCCAAGGCCAAGGCCAGGCTCTGCGCGGCTCTCGGAGTAATAGCCGCGGCTCGGGCGGCTGCAGGGGCGCAGCTTCCTCGGGCAGGGGCCTTCGCGTCGGCGGCCGCGGCCGCGGGGCCTCTCCTGCGCGTCCAGGGTCACCGTTCCCGAAGCCCGGCGGCGCGGCCCTCGGTCCCTTCCCCGCACCCCATCCGTCTCCTTCTCGCTCCCCTCAGCCGCCCTCCTCGCCGCCGCCTTTGCGGTTCCTCAGGCGGCCCGGCCCGGCCCGCCCGCCCCGCGTCCCCTCCGGCCGGTGCCTCTCCCCCCGGCGGGCTGCCTGCATGTCTTTGCTGCCCTCAGCCCCGCCGCCACCGCCGCCGCCGCCTCCCCCGCCGCCGCAGCACCAGCAGCAGCCGCCCCGCCGCCGCCGCCCGCCGCCGCCGCCCGGACCCCGGCGCGCTGAATGCAGGTGAGGAGGGGGGCGCAGGCCCTCGGGGGACCCCAGGCCCAGGCGCTCTGCGCGCCCGTCCCGCGCGAGCCGGGATCCGGGCCCGGCCCGCCGCCGCCTCGGCTTCCCTTCGGGGCGGGCTGTCGGGAGCGAGGCCCGCCCGTGGGTGTTTGTGTTTGCGTCTGCGGCCGCGGCTCTGAAGGGGAAGCATCTGTGGGGACCGGGTGCGCGCGCGCGCGCGCGTGTTTGTATGTGTGTTTCCCCTGCCGCGGGGAAATGGCTGCTGTTGCTCCTTCTGGGCCGGAGGAAGAGAATGAGGTAGAGTGTTTTCGTGCCTTCGAGTAGCATCGAGAGCGTTGTGCAGAGGAGCGCGACTCCCGGGGAAATGTGAGGTGGGAGAGGGCCGAATGTGCGTGGGGGTGTTGTGCGAGTTGGGACTCCAGCGGGCGGCGAGGCGGCCCGAGGACCCACAGCGAGTGGGTGTGTGTCGGGTGCGGGACTGACCCGCGTCTCTTTCGGAGGCGGCCAAGGTTCCGGGGTGTGTGTGTGTGTGTGTGTGCCCGCGCGCGTGCGGTGTATGTGTGTGTGTGTGCTTGTGTGTGTTGGGGGGTGGCCCGCGCCCAGGGCCCGGGACTCTGGGGGCCGATTCAGAGTGTCCGGGACCCCCGAGTGGCGCGTCCCTCCCCACTTTGTGGCCGAGGCTCCGGAGAGCCTCTCAGGTGAGAGCCGCCCCGCGGGGACCGGGGAGGGTGAGTGTGTGCGCGGCTCACGCACAGCAACCGGGCCCGGGAGCCGCGGGTCGGGGGCCGCGCCGCTGTTCCCGGGGCCGCGGCAGGAAGCGCTCCGGCCTGCAGCGCGGCCTAACCGCCTTGGCTCCGGCCGACTGGCCTCCCGGCCTCCCGCCGGCCTTCCCGGACGCCTCGCGGGGCGCGAGGCCCTGCCTCAGGCCTGGGCAGGTGAGGGTCGGAGGCGGGACGCGCGGATCACCGCCGCCTCGGCCGCCCCCGCGTCTCCTGAGGAGCGGCGAAGGCAGATTTTGGCGTTCCAACTGCGAGCTCTGCCCCTGGCCGGCGGTGGGGCCCGAGGGAAAGTGAATCTAAGCAGTAAATCTCGCGAAGACGCGGTGTCGAGGTCCCTTCTTTTCATCCTTTCCTTAAGGCTGTATGTGGAGGGACGAAGTACATATTTACTTTTTTCTTTTTTTCGTTGCAAATACTTTCCCGTTGATAATACTTACGCTTTTTTTTTTTTAAGATAAAATTTTTCTCAGAGGGGCGGGGGAAGAAGTGGAAGCTGGCTTCCCTGTCCTGTGGTGGTGGTAGGATTGGATGGACTCGCTGCGTTTGAAATTGTTTTATCCTGCCTCCTAGGGGGAAAGGCGTGTACGCGCCGAGCCGAGGAGGTCGGCGAGGAAGAGGAAGTTACTGGAGCTGTCATCCTCCTCAGCGCGGCCAACTCTCGAGCTTAGGCTGTTCAGATGCTTTGTGTTGAGGGAGTTTAGTACACAGGGGAAGCGCAGGACTGCATTTCAGGGGATACTGTCTTACTGGCTCTAGTTCCCTTAATTATCAATCAAGATAGTCGCGTATTGAATACAAACAAGTTTTCCCTCACAGTCTCCAAAACCTAGAGCAAGCCTCCTCTTTTGTCTGCTCTAAGCGTGTGCTCTTAGAAAGCTATTTTGAGAGTAGTTTAAGCAGAACGCAGCTGTAAAGGTAGATCTGCTGCCAGTAGGCGTACGCTGCATCTCAGAACCAAGTATCGATGGTGTTTGGATGCTTATGTGCTATTTATCTTTCCCACTCGCTAATTGCGTCTAGTTAGCTCATCTAGCTGAAAGCTCAATGGATGAAATCTTTATACAGATTCGATCCTTGTCGGCCACGCTCTGTGTCATGGCCAGAGGTTGCACCTTTCTGAACCTGCTCTCACAAAGAAATGTTTCCTGCTGTTCGTGGGGAAGTGAGGGGAAGAGGAGGAAGGGTGGCGAGCTGTTTTCTGTGACCACTACTAGAAAAACAACACACGTAGTTCAGTGGGCAGAGGACTTGCTTCACGGACCTCAGAACTCTGGCCGTGCCATTTCTCTTAGTTCTTTCACTTTAGGCAAGGTACCTAATGTCTCTTAAGTCTGTTTTCTTCATCAGTAACAAGGAGATAAGACATTTATAGTAAGGTCCTGAGGATAAATTGAAAAAAACATCTTTGGTACATAGTAGCTGCTTAGTTAATTATTAGTGTTTTTTCCTTCTGCAGCCCTGACTGTGGGCACTGAGAAACATGTGTAAGTACAAATACTCATTGGATTACTGAGAGCAATATTATCTCACCGTATGTTAAAAATCAAGGCAATAGAACATTTCAGAGTCCTTTGATATACTTAAGGTATTGAATATATCTAAACAACGTTAAATGTTGTGTTCTAGAAGTCTTTTTCTTAGAACGAAGACTGTCAGTAAAATAGCCTAGTGTCCTAATTTATAGAGAGTATCTGGTCAGACTTGATTTGTTTTCATATTTTTGAATAGGGCATCTTTCAGTTTCATTTACTTTTTTTTGAGTTCTTGCTATGTAGTCCTGGAAAAAATTTTTAGGCGATATACAGCACATATATGTTAAGATACAATCAAGTGTGAAAAAGGATCAAGGGCCTAGAGTTTATTTATAAATAGAAGTGCCACACAATTCCCATGCAATTGTTTCATTTCAAAACCAAAAACTTTTGGAATATTTTCCTGAATAGAAGCAAAAATTTTCTGTCAGTAATTTCAAAAATCTTCTTTCAAAATTCAGCTTTCTGTAATTTTCCATTTTTTTAAAATTCTGTGAGGAGTGGTAAATGTGTTGTTCATGTAATTTTAATTGTATTGTGGTGGGAAAAAATAGTGATACGGAGTTTAAGGTAAAAGCAACAGAAAGGTTAAATAGTTTTTTTCTTTTTATTTGCTGAAGGCAGGGTGAAGATGATGTGGGAGGAGTTTCATTAGTTTAAATTTGTAATGTCTCTGTTTACTAACACCAGGTTTCCTTAGGCCTTGTATCATTACTATTTATATCAGCAATATTAAGCTTAAAAAAAACCCAAGTAAAGCATTAAAATTTCAACACATTTGTGAAGTGTGTTTGTGAAGGATAGGGGGCAGAACTTTATTAGAATGGGAAATGTTATGGTTTTGTTAAAGTGTATATGTTATGGGTGTGTGTCATTTACAGTAGACAGAATTATCTGCCATATGGTTATATTTAAAGGAAAAATTCTTTAAAATTAGGGATAATTTTTAATACTTTAAAAACAATAAAATGAATTTTGCCCTTAACTCAGGCAAAATTTGGTAATTTTCATTAGACATTATGGATTATTATTAGACATGAATATTGCTATAATAAAATACTTTGTGATTTTTTTTAATTGGGAGAATTGAGGAAGACATTTTTCTATAATCATGAAAATAAATGTTAATGAAATAATATGTTAAGATAAGTGAACAGTGAACTTTATTATTTACAGTGGGACTCCTCTTGCTATCATTTAAAGTAGTTACTTTACAAGAAAATTAAGGTGGAAAATTGTTTAGGTTTTAAAATTTAATGTTCCTTAAATGGGCTTTTAGATAATCTTACCAAAATAGCCCTTATAAATGTCTTTAATTAGGGGGAATTGAAATATTTAAGATTCATGCATATTTTACTTTGGGTAATGCTAATTAGGGTAATAAATACATTCCAGAATTTCAGTGGCTTAACACATGGAAGTTTGTATTTTGCCCACGCTAACAGACTAGTGCAGGTGCTCCTTGTTAGCAGGCTTGTGGCTTTTCTCCATGTGGTAATTGAGGGACATAGACGCCTTACATCTTATGTCTCCCCTGTTCCCTGGAGCCTTGGAGCCCTGCCTGTAACCTACAGCACATTTAAGAACCCCCAAAGACAAACATCTGTCCACATTTCATTGGTAATAATTTGTCACAGAGCCTTATTTGAATGCAAGGGAGATGGGATTGTAGTCCCTGAGTGGTGAACAGCTTGGGGCATTTCATGAAGTTATTTCAGATGGTAGCATATATTTGTGAAATTATGTCTAAAAGGTGATGATAATACTTAAAATTGCTTTCCATCTTCAAAAAGTAAAGTTGTGTGAAGAGGTTGGGGAGCAGCTGGAAGAGAAGGGAAGGGGTAAGAGCCAGAGGAGGAGGAGGAGGAGAGAAGGACCTCTTTTCTAAGGTGGGTTTGAATGACAAGTAAATGTCAGTAGCTATTTAAAGATACAGATTTTACAAAGAACATTACAATTGGATTTTATAACCTTTAGTGGGTCTCTCCTGTACTCTCCAGTTATTGATTGCCATTGTGGTCTACTGGGTTCTGGCTGCTTTAGTTATTTCTCTTTGTACTTTGAAAGCTGTTAACTTTGAATTTCAGTTTCTGAAGTATAGTTTCATGGGAAACATATTCTTTGAATTTTCTTTTTCTGTTGGGATAGAGCATTATTATCATTATTACTTTAAAGAAATATCATTTAGATGGACCTTACTGTTTTTTAATGTTTTCTGTTGCTGTTTTTATAATTCTAAAGTCATTGTATTTAATATTTTGTGAGCCTTAACCCAGAAAGAGCAATAAAATCATCAAGTAAACAACAAAAACTTAATTATTAACTTGTGCTCATGTTTCATGATGAAAATACTACAACTTTCTTTGACCACCTGCACTAACACTGAACCTTTAAATTAACTTTATTTCTGGACAGCTTTAATTTTAATTGAATTGCAGTTTATTCTTTTATTGTCTAGGGATTTAATGTGAAAACTTGCTCTAGGTATACTTTTATTTATCTTTATTCTAAAGAATTTGGTTAGGAATCTGGGGAGTTTTGTGTATTTCTGTATTCCCCAGAAGGAAGATTTTAGAGTAAGTCTGACTAACTTCTATATATGTTAAGTAATTTCTAATGTTTTGCGTTTAGAAAATTAGAAGCCTTATTTGAGGGCCTATTCTGTACTCATTATTATGTTGTTTAGTCGCTAAGTTGTATCTGACTCTTGCAGTCCCATGGCCTGTAGCCTTACAGACTCCTCTGTCCATGGGATTTCCTAGGCAAGAATACTGATGTGAGTTGCCAGGGAGATCTTCTCTACCCAGATCGAACCCACATCTCCTGCATTGGCAGGCAGGTTCTTTACCACTGAGCCACCAGGGAAGCCCACCCATTATTGTACTTGGTTCTAAAAAGAAAGAAATGGAAGAGACTGTTGTGAAGCTCATGAATAAGTGAAGTAAGGCATATAATTTAGTTATTTCAATACAATAAGTGAACAAGTGGGAGTTACTACAATATAAACTCTTCACAGGCATTCTGAGAGAGAGTAACTAAATGGATTGGTGGGTGGGGCAGGGACTATTCAAAGTTGAGAATTTTTTTGGTTAGCAGCTTTTTTTGAGATATAATTCACTTATAGAAGTAGCTCATTTAAAATATATAACTCAGTAGTGTTTAGTATATTCACATTTGTGCAGCCATCCCCAAATTTATAGAACATTGTAGTCACCTGAAATATAAATCCTGTATTCTTTGAGTTATCTTTCATTTTCCCATGTCTTGAATTCTAGGCAAACACTGATCTACTTGTATTTCCATATAAATTTTAGGATTAGCTTATCAATTTCTGCAAAGAAGCCAGCTGGGATTTTGATAGGAATTGTGTAAGTCTGTAGCTCGATTTGGGGAGCATTGCCATCTTGACAAATTTAAATAAGTCTTCCTGTTTATGAAAATGCTTTATGAAAAAATTTTCCATTTATTTAGACCTTTAATTTGAATTGACAGTGTTCTGTAGTTTTCAGAGTATAAGTTTTATGCTGCTTTTGTTGTATTATTCCTAAATATTTTATTCTTTCAGATGTTATTGTAAAAAGAATATTTCAATTTTGGGCTGCTCACTGCAAATATATAAAAATACAATTGACTATTGTGTGTTGATCTTGTATTTTGCAGCTTTGCTGAACTTGTTTATTAGTTCTAATAGTTGCTTTTTAAATGGATTCCCTCTGGTTTTTTGTATACCAAGGATCATGTCATTTGTAAATAAGTTTTACTTCTTTTCCAGTCTGGATGCATTTTATTTTGTTTTCTTGCTTAACTGCCCTGGCTATAAAGCCTTCAGTCCTTTGTTGAAAAGAAGTGTCAAGAGCAGATATTCTTGTCTTGTTTCTGGTCTTGGGAGGAAAGCATTCTTTCTTCCATTATTAACTATGATACTGGCTATGGGGTTTTCATAGATGCTGTTTATCAGATTGACGAAGTTTCCTTCTGTTCTAGTTTGCTGAGTGTTTTTATCATGAAGAGGTGTTGAGGTTGAGTTTTGAGGGAAGTATGAAATAAGTAAAAAAAAAAAAAGATTCTAAGTCCAGCAAAAAGTGGCAGAAAACGATGCTTAACTTGTTTGAGAAAGAGGGGCTAAGCTTTTACCCCTGCTTTTTCCCCCTCTCCTTTCTTTACTCTTCTCCCTATCCCTTTCATGCTCTTTGTCTCCCTATTAATCCGTATACACATTTGGAGGGTCTTTAATCCTTTAGTGAAAATTTTTTGAATAATTCATATTTCTTGATCAGTGGAGAATATTGCTTCTTTTGAAAACATTCATTAAAAACTGTGTGGAGAATTTTTTAAATTAGTTTGATGGCTAAATTGGAGGGGGACACAGGAAGCAGAGAGAAACTAAATCATAAATGAACTACTAAAGCATAGAACCTTGAGTATTCTTTGAAAGGACTGATGAAGCTCCAATACTTTGGCCACCTGATGCAGAGAACTGACTCATTGGAAAAGACCCTGATGCTGGGAGAGATTGAGGGCAGGAGAAGGGGGCAACAGAGGATGAGATGGTTGGATGGCATTACTGACTCAGTGGACATGAGTTTAAGCAAACTCTGGGAGATGGTGAAGGACAGGGAAGCCTGGTGTGCTGCAGCCCATGGGGTGGCAAAGAGTCGGACATGACTTAGTGACTGAACAACAACAAAACAATTAAAAAGAAGGGAACAAACCTTTATGATATCAAGCATATATTTAATTAAGAATTCCATGTTTACTTTGAACCTGGTTGTCACCTGACTTTTTTCCCAAAACATTTCGGCATCAGTTGTTTTGCTTCTGTAAGTTTTCTGCATAGTTTTCTATGAAATTTGATAGATTTTTAAAGGAAATTTTGCTCTGCAAGGTAAGGTTATATTTCACTTGATGTGGTGATTATCCTTCATTTACTTTTTGAAATTTTAATTGTTTCCATGCAGCAATGTCCTGATTAAATAATGTTTCTTTAAAAAATTTCTGTCCTTCATGTTGTAAGTCTCAGAAATCAAGTAACTTTGGGTCTAGCTAGGAATTCTTCAGTTTACAAGGCAAAAGCTGTGTTAAGTAGTAATAGAATTTTTGTTTTGTATTCTCTTTTGTAGCAGGATTATTACTTTTCATTAGTTTTTTAGTCACCTTAAAATGTCTCTACAGGTAAAATTTTATTTCTAATTTTTTGAAAAATAAGTAGTTCACTTTGCTGTGAGGCTCAATATTTCATACTGAATGGACATCTGGTAATTGGGGCTTTTAGATTGTTTCCATTTATTAACAGTAGAAATTGGTGACCCAGATTCGTGATACAAAATAGAAATTACAACACTTTATCTTTCTTAATATTCATCTTTTGCAGAGAGAACCTCTCTCTGTAATCTTACACAGTTTAGAATTTTTTATTTTCCTTTTCCTAAATTACTTAGATTCCCTAAGTGAATAAAATAGATCAGTTGTATAATACCAGTTACAAATATTGCTAAGAGAATAGAATAAATTTAGGATACACCAACCTTAATTTCTTTCTATACAAAGACTTTTTTGGGATCTTTACATGTGTATCCATTGCTTTCTGAACATAATGTTTATATTTAAGTAAAACTGACAGCATATGTTGTGCTATAGATTCCTATGTAGAGTAGTCTCCTGCAAAATCGACATTTCATTTCATACAAATTTATGAAATAATATATTGCGATTATGTACAGAATGATAACCTTGAAATAATGAGAATGTGAATCACTAAGGTATATCGAACCTATTAATAAATATTTATTAAGCGTCTACTGGCTACGTACTGTTATATTCAGGATTCTGGGGAATAAGTTTAGAATATAATCTTTCATACTAGGGAGTGGAACTTGTATTTATTTGACTACTGAATACTAAGGACTGTGAAAGCCATCCCCTTCCCTTTTAAATATAATCTAAATTAGTATTCATAAAAATCCTGTGAATTAGACGGTATGATTCTCATTCTCTTGCTGCTTAAGAACACGCGCCTTCGATCCTTCACTTTTCTAGTTCTTGGGAAACTTATTTAACTTCTCCATGCTTCAGTTTCCTCATCTGTAATAGGGAGACAGTAATTGATAGTCCTTATCTTACAGGGTTGTTGTGAGGGTTAAATGAAATAGAGCCCATAAAGTGCTTAGAACAGTGTGGCACATCCGAAGTAAAACAGCAAAGCAAAACTAGAAAACTCTTATGTGGTAGCTATGACTGTTTCTTATTGTTAGGAGCCATACAAGTTAAATAACAAACCTTAAACATTGAAAAACCAGTATTTAAAACAAGGTCTGTTTGACTCCAAAGTATTTACTCTTAATACTGCTTTCATTTATGGTGGATGTAAGCCTGAATAAGTAGCAAGCAAGTGAAGGCAGAGTATGCTAAGTAACAAAGAACATTAAGTGCTGTATCATATACCAGAGTGCTTATGGGTGTGTGGCCTACAGGGATACAGAGAGGAGGTAGAAGTTGATCTCACCTGTATAGTTAGAAGGAAGGAAAGGAAAAGTTAATGGATTACTGCAGCATTCTTGCTTGTTTCCCAACATCCGTTATTGCTGTTTTAACTTCTGTTTCTTTGTATGTGTTATCACCAGAGAAATCCTTCTAAGATTTATTCAGTATTTAAAATTCTTAATAATGTTACTATTTTGGGGTTGTCTATTTTGTGCTAAGGATAGGAATTGGCAAAATTTGTATGTGAAGGGCCATAAGGTAAACATTTTGACTCTGTGGGTCTCAAGATCTCTGTTCTGTATTCTTTGTATTTTTGTTAAATAAACAATCCTTTAAAAATGTAAAACCATTCATTGCTGGCAGACCAAGCCGTAGTTTATTGACTCCTGTGCTAGGAGATTTACATGAATTAACTTCTTGTTAGAATTTTGACAAAACTGATATTATCAATTTCTATTTTGTATTTGAGGAAACTGAAGCTTAAAAAGGCAAATTTGATGAAAGTCACATAGCAAATAAATGACACAAGAGGTCGAATTCAGATTTAGGTCATGGGAATTCCTCAGCTTGTCTGCTTTCCAGCATATCCTGCTGCTACTTACTGCTTTGGGGATAAAATGGAGCTTTCATAGCATTATATGTGAGGCTCATCATGATTTTGTCCCCTTGTACCTTTCCAGTTTTATCGTTTATTACTCCTCTCTCTTCAAACATATTCTCGAGCCTAGCCGAAATGAATGACTTTTATATAGTCTGGTTTGTGCTTTAGATGTGCCTACAGTACCTTATAGTTTATGACCTCACAGGCTTCTTTAATAATTCACGTTAGGTGTTCCAACTCCAGGAAACCTTGCCTCCCCCTTCTAGTCTTTGCTTTATGCTCTTTCTCTGTGCTCCCTTAGCATCTGTACATCCCTCTTTTGTGACATTTACCACACTGTCTTGTATTTACGTGGTTTATGTCTCTGCTTTTTCATTAGACAGATTTTTAAAGAATATTTATTTGACTGCACCAGGTCTTAGTTGTGGCATGCAAGATCTTTAATTGTGGCATTTGGGATCTAGTTCCCTGACCAGGGATTGAACCCCGGCCTCCAGCATTGTGAACATGGGGTCTTAGCCAGTGGACCACCAAGGAAGTCTGTGTGCTAAGTCACTTCAGTTGTATCTGACTCTTTGCAACCCTATGGACGATAGCCCACCAGGCTCCTTTGTCTATAGAATCCTCCAGACAAGAATACTGGAGTGGGTTGCCATTCCTTCCTCCAGAGGATCTTCCCAACCCAGGGATCTCTTATATCTGCAGACAGGTTCTTTACCACTAGCGCCACCTGGGAAGCCAAGAGGAGTCTCCTAGACTGAGATTAAGTGTTTGTTACAAAGTAGGAGCTTGACCTCTACAATGTACTAAGTGTTTAGTATGTTTTAGGGGCCTAGTAACTGTTTATTGAATGAATGAATGAATCAAATGGCATTGCAGATCATAGAAGTTATATCAGCAAATATGTAGTAGCAGAAAGTCATGCATCCAGATTTGAGGAGGAAAGGGACATTGAGTTAATATCTGGTTGAATTCTGGAATTTCAGTGCGAACAAGGGAGGTGATAAGGCATGATTATTATGGAGGGGTTTGAATGAGGAATTTCAGTTTTATCCTAGGTTTAACTGTTGAGCACCAGGTGGCTTTTTACATCTATAAATTGGATTTTTCTTATTAATATGTGAATTTTATGTCATAATATTGTTTGAATGATATAGGACATGGCTATAGAATTGTTTTGATTAATAACTATTAATAGTTATTGTAGATATGGCTCTGGAATCATGTCATTTTCAATACTATTAAAGACATTGGGAGCATTGAGTGTTTGAAAATAATTATTTAAGAAGATTAATCTGGTTGAGGTATGCAGAATCAGTTGAGATCAGAATGAGAGAAGGGAGGCTCTTTTTTAAGGAATTAAAATAACATAGTGATATGTCAGGAGAGACATCTGTGTCAATTGGGATAGAAAAGAAAGCTTTTAAGTGACATCAGTGATTGAAAATGAAGAAGTCAGAGGCAACTGAAAAAACTGGAGGAGAATATGATTTGGGGAAGAAAATTTTGAATTTTGTATTAGACAAACTGATTAAAATTGGAATTTATCTATTTTTGTCTGAATTTAGGCCGTACTTACTTTATGCCTGAATAATTAGAATACCCTATGATTGGTTTTCCCTTCCTCTGTCTAATGTGTGGGTGTTATGCTTGAATATGAGTGGATGTTTGGTTGTATGGACTCTTCTCCAGTCTGGAGAAGACTGGAGCCTTTTTAGAATAATGATTTTAACTGAATGAAGTAAGATTAAAAAGGAATGTGTTATATTGAAATACATAAAAATAAATATGTGATATGTATGTGCCCTTTTATCAATGCAGTTAAAAAACGAGATCTAGCAGTGAGTCTAATAACTACCATAATTTTAAAGTAGTGATATATATGTAGATGATATTTTGAGGTGATATGAAATGTGATATGAAAATACAACTTGTATTAGTGATAAAAATCACAGGTACTGCTCATATTACTATGGTAGATTGTCTAGGTCTGGTTGAAAGAGGTACTAAACTTTAATTAGAGGTTAGTGAACCTAGGGATACAATTCTTTTTCTTTTACAAATTTACATTCTCTGAGGCTTATGGATCCCAGGTTGATAATCTTTGCTGTATTGTCTCCTGGTTTCAATCTGCTGTGTGTATTTTTGTCATATTATTCTCTTTTTCTTTGCAGATGGTAATATTTTTTCATGTTTACTTTTGCAAATAATTATGTGCTCTTTGTGTAAAAAAAAAAAAAGATGCTAAAGAGCATAATTTTCTGGATATCCTGTCTCATGGAAATCAAGACTGTTAGTAGTATGATATGTATAGGAACATTATCTATTTCTGGGTAATATGACCATATTAACCTAATAAACTTTGTTGTTGTTCAGTCACTCAGTTGTGTCTGACTCTTTGCGACCCCCTGGACTGCACACGCCAGGCCTTCCTGTCCTTCACCATCTCCTGGAGCTTGCTCAATCTCATGTCCATTGAGTCGTTTAAGTCATTCCATTCTCTTCCTGCCTTCAACCTTTCCCAGCGTCAGAATCTTTTCTAATGAGTCAGTTCTTCACATCAGGTAGCCAAACTATTGGAGCTTCAGCTTCAGCATCAAACCTTCCAATGAAAATTCAGACTTGATTTCCTTTAGGATGGACTGGTTTGATCTCCCTACAGTCCAAGGGACTCTCAAGAGTCTTCTCCAGCATCACAGTTCAAAAGGATTGCTTTGACTATAGAGACCTTTGTTGGCAAAGTAATGTCTCTGCTTCTTAATATGCTGTCTAGGTTGTTCATAGCTTTTTCTTCCAAGGAGCAAGTGTCTTAATTTCATGCTGCAGTCACCGTCTGCAGTGATTTTGGAGCCCAAGAAAATCAAGTCGGTCACTGTTTGCATTGTTTCCCCATCTATTTGCCCTGAAGTGATGGTACTGGATGGCATGATCTTCGTTTTTTGAATGTTGAGTTTGAAGCCAGCTTTTTTCACTCTCATCTTTCACTTTAATAATAAATAGAATCTTATATACTGTTTTTAAAACTTGCTTTTTGATTTAACACCATATTATTGACAATTTTTCTATCAGTAGATATGCATTAAAAATTTATAGCTTATAAAAATTGAGATACATCTCACAAACACAAAATCCACCATTTTCAAGTGTATACATCACTGGTTTAAGTGTTTTCACTGTGTTGTGAGCCACCACGATTAATTTCAGAACATTTCCATCACCCTCAAAGAATTCTCATACCTATTAGCAGTTTAAGTTTTCCCATTCGTTCATTTGCTGGCAACTACCAATGTACTTTCTGTCCCTGTAAATTGACCTATTCAAGGCATTTAATGTAAATGGAATCATATAATGTGTGACCTTTTGTGTCTGGCTTGTTTAACTTAGCATAGTGTTTTCAAGATTATGCCATGTTGAAGCAAGAAATACTATTTCATTCCTTTTTATGCCATTGTATGGATATGGGCTTCCCTGGTAGCTAAAACAGTAATGAATCTACCTGGAATTCAGGAGACCCGAGTTTGATCCTTGGTGGGGAAGATATCCTGGAGAAGGGAATGGCTACCCGCTCCAGTTTTCTTGCCTGGAGAATTCCATGGACAGAGGACCCTGACAGGCTACAGTCCATGTGGTCACAAAGAGTTGGATAGACCATATTTTACCTGTTCATAGCTGATAAATATTTGGATTGGTGCCAGTTTTTTGGCTGTTATAAATAATTCTCCTATAAATATTCATGAAAAGTTTTTTTTGGACATAAATTTTCTTTTCTTGAGTATATCCCTGCTGCTGCTGCTGCTAAGTCGCTACAGTCGTGTCCGACTCTGTGCGACCCCATAGACGGCAGCCCACCAGGCTCCGCCGGCCCTGGGATTCTCCAGGCAAGAATACTGGAGTGGGTTGCCATTTCCTTCTCCAGTGCATGAAAGGGAAAAGTGAAAGTGAAGTCGCTCAGTCGTGCCCAACTCTTAGCGACCCCATGGACTGTAGCCCACCAGGCTCCTCCATCCATGGGATTTTCCAGGCAAGAGTACTGGAGTGGGGGAGTGGAATTACTGGATCATCTGTATTTCTGGGTTTAACATTTTGAGGAACTGACAGACTTGTCCACAGCAGCTGCATCATTTTGCATTTCCATGTATCATATTTTTTTTTAATTAAAAAAATTTAAAATTTATTTTTAATTGAAAGATAATTGCTTTACAACAATGTTGTGTTGGTTATGCTTTTTAATGACTGGATTGTACTCAATATTATTGATGTGCTGTATAATTCAGTCTCTTATTGATTGATAATTAATTGATTTTCTTATTTTCTGCAGTTATCAACAAAACACCTTTGCCTACTGTTTTAAAGGGTAAATTTCTAAAAGTGAACTTGCTAGATTAAAATGAATGCACATTCAAAATTTTGATACCTTGTCAGATTGCACTTTTATACTCCTACCAGTTGTGTCTATTTCCCCACACTTTGACATTATTAATCTTTGCCATTTTGATAATAAAGTCACATGTTTAGAAAAGTCTTCAACTGATGATTAGTGGAGTTATATTTTTTTCACTTTTTTTGGTCATCATATTCTTTTGTGATTTGCGTGGTCATGACCTTTAACCTTACTTTTTCCTTTGAGAGGTTCACATTTTTTTCTTATCGATTTGCAAAAGCTGTTTGTATTTTAGAAATATTACCTCATTGCCCATAAAAAATATTAGGGACCTTTTGCTCCACTTTCTTGAGTTTATGACTTTGCTCTTTGTCTTATGGACATTGAAATTTTTTTATGATGTTTAATTTGTCATTGTTTTTCTTTACAGTCTTTACCTTGCTTCGAAAAGTCTTTTTTACTCCAAAATTACAAGATTATTATTTTTCATTTTCTTCTAGAAATGTCTAAATTAAACTTGTCATGGTTTAGTAGAAGCAGTGTAGATTTTGCAGTTGGAATAGCCGTGTTTAAATTCTGATCCAGTCACTCACTAGCTGTGAGGTGTTGGATGTTTCACAACTTCTCTGTATTTCAGTTTTCCCATTGGTAAAATGGCGATTAACAAGTAATTTATAGTTTTAGCAAAATTAAATGTATGATGCATGCAAATCATTTAGCACAGTATCTGGAGATATACTGGGCTTTTGATACATGTTTTCTTCTGTCACATTTATAAACTCTTATCTTTCATCAGCCTACTTAAAATCTAATTCTGAAGATAAGACGGGAAAGTTTCAAGAAGAGAATGGTCCTCAGTTTTTAAAACCAGAGAACCACACAGAATGAATATTGACTGAAAAAGGGATTGAAAATCAGTTTAGTGATATGAGTCCATATATGTTTAATAAGAATATTTTTTATTAGAGTGGTAAGAGAGACAGACATATTTTAGTAGGTTGAGGACTAAATAAAGCCATACAGTGTACATGAAGGATAAGTTCAGTCGCTCAGTCATGTGTGACTCTTTGCAGTCCCATGGACTGCAGCACGCCAGGCTTTCCTGTCCATTGTCAACTCCTGGAGCTTGCTCAAACCCATGTCCATTGAGTCGGTGATGCCATCCAAGCGTCTCATCCTCTGTCGTCCCCTTCTCCTCCTGCCTCCAATCTTTCCCAGCATCAGGGTCTTTTCCAATGAGTCAATCCTTCATATCAGGTGGCCAAACTATTGGAGCTTCAGTTTCAGCGTCAGTCCTTCCAATGAATACTCAGGACTGATTTCCTTTAGGATTGACTGGTTTGATTGCCTTGCAGTTCAAGGGACTCTTTCAAGAGTCTTTGCCAGCACCATAATTCAAAAGCATCAGTTCTTCCGACTCAGCTTTCTTTATGATCCAACTCTCACATCCATACATGACTACTGGAAAAACCATAGCTTTGACTGTACAGACCTTTGTTGGCAAAGTAATGTCTCTGCTTTTTAATATGCTCTCTAGGTTTGTCATGGCTTTTCTTCCAAGGAGCAAGTGTCTTTTAATTTCATGGCTGCAGTCCCCGTCTGCAGTGATTTCGGAGCCCCCCAAAATAAAGTCTCTCACTGTTTCCATTATTTCCCTATCTATTTTCCATGAAGTGATGGGACCAGATGCCATTATCTTTGTTTTTTTGAATGAGTTTTAAGCCAGCTTTTTCACTCTCACTTTTCTCTTTCATCAAGAGGCTCTTTAGTTCCTCTATGCTTTCTGCCATAAGGATGGTGTCATCTGCATATCTGAGGTTATTGATATTTCTCCGGCAATCTTGATTCCCGCTTGTGCTTCATCCAGCCTGGCATTTCGCATGATATACTCTGCATATAAATTAAATAAGCAGGCTGACAATATACAGCCTTGACGTACTCCTTCCCAATTTGAAACCAGTCCGTTGTTCCATGTCTGGTTCTAACTGTTGCTTCTTGGCCTGCATACAGATTTCTCAGGAGGCGGGTAAGTTGGTCTGGTATTCCCATCTCTTGAAGAATTTTCCACAGTTTGTTGTAATCCACACAGTCAAAGGCTCTAGTGTAGTCAATGAAGCAGAAGTAGATACTTTAGTCAAAGAAGTAGAAATAGATCACATGAAAGATGATTTTCACAAATGCAGCATGTATCCATCATTAGTATATCTCTGAGGAATAGTTGTAACTATTTCCTTTTTCTCTCATTGGTAGAATGTTGGTTAGAGGATAGGATTAGCAGTACAACATATATTGTGTGTATAAATTGTACACAATCTTAGGTCATTTTTACTGCTATTAGTTACAAATTACAATGCTGGTAGCACATTTCACAATCATCAACCCCTGAAGACTATTGCTCCATTCAAATTTTATTCTTCTTAGTAGCTTATTGTTGAACTTACATTTCTTCGTTAAACTACAGTTTTTTGTAAACAGTTAAATATTCTTTGTAGTAAGCAACTTTAAGTACATTTTAGAAAGAGATGGGAAAGATGTAAACGTTTCCAATGTGGTAATCATTGTTTACCTTTTTCCTCGACTATAAGGTTTTTGGGTCAAGGAACACAGTTCTAATAATTAAAGATATAATGGATTTTTGATGTGTTTTTAAAGCATTGAATTTTGTTTCAGTCTTTTTTAAAATAACCTGAGAGTTTTAAAAAAATTGTTAATAAAACTCTTAGCTTTCATCATATGAAGAAATAAAAGACATGGATTATGTGCAAATGGGTTTTAGAAAATGATACCAAATTTTATTCCTTGATCCTGGATAACTGTCTGTTGTTCCTAGTATGTTGGAAGTATGCTGTCCTCATTTTGTCAGCCTCAAAACAAGAAAGAGGAAATTCTGTATTGGGTAGCTCAGGAGGAAGGTAATGAGTTTAAGTAACAAAACAGGAAATTTGTTCCTCTGTGACCTTTGACGCATTTGTGAATTTGGCATTTTGACTGTAGGGTTGAAATTTAGAAGAGTTTCATATTTAGTTTGCTTTGTTGCTTTTGCAGAGTATCTACCTGCCAGGAAAAAACAGGAGTCCAAGTTAAAGGCTCCGCTGCCTTTGTGGGAAATAATGGACAATACTCTTCGTTTTGCTGACAAAATCTGGGTATCTGTGTTTTACAATGGCTGGGTTTTGATTTCACATAGAGCCAGAGTATCCTTTTCCTGGAACCAAGCGTGACTCAAAGCCTTTGTAAGTTCTCTTTTTCTTTATCCTTTTAAGCATCTATTTTAGGAACTGTTTTAAAGCTGACACCCCTCCCGTTCAAATCTTTTCCTCTCAGCACAAAGCACCACCTTCTTGGCAGTCTTTTGTATGAGTGGAGTGGGTACTCTCCTTAGGCATTTATTTGTGTCAAAAAGTGGATTAGCTGCCTTGTTTAATGCTATCTCGTTTGGATCAGTGTGAGTCAGCATTGGCCTTGCCTTTTAAATTCTTTCATAATTAAGATGCTGGCACCTTGGAACCCTTTCCTGGATGGAGAAAAGGGTCTTTCTTTGTGTCTTTTATCGAGTCTGATCCTAGAGTTTAGTTCCTAAGGTTTTTTGGTTTTATTTCACTGTTTTAAATGGGATTTGTAGATTTAGATGTAGCTTTAGATAAGATACAGCTTCTCCAAATTCTAAACTCTCGTTCTCAGATAAGTAAGACTTTTTAACACCTCTCTATGCATATTTTGTTATATGTATCTAAGGCAGGTTGCTGTTGTTCAGTTGATAAATTTTGTCCAACTCTTGTGACCCTATGAACTGCAGCACTCCAGGCTTCCCTGTCCTTCACTATCTCCTGGAGTTTGCTCACACTCAGGTCCATTGAATTGATAATGCCATCCAACCATCTCATCCTCTGTTGCCCCCTTTCCTCTTGCCCTCAATCTTTTCCAGTATCAGAGTCTTTTCCAATGAATCGGCTTGGCTCTTCGCATCAGCATTGTGTAGTTTGGTTTAGGTCAAAAAGTATGGGACAGCAATTATGATTACTCTCAGACTGATGTTAGTCAACAAAACTTCGTATTCAAGATTTAATTAAATTATTTCCCCCAAAGAAATAGAAAAGCTATTATGAAAAAGGTTCATTAGTTAAATCCTTAGTTTTTGATTCAGCTATCATGTTCAGTTTTCTAGTAATGGAAACCAGATGTTTTCTTGAACTAGTTGTTTAAATTTTCTCAATGTAATACAACTTTCATAGTTAATACACAGACGATTTTTTTGCTTCTATAAACCAACTTAAGATTCATTAGAGAAATGGGAAAATATTTTCCCTTGTGTTATCTCAAAGTTTGTTGAATAGTAAGCCGCACTGTAATGGACGTTAACATTTGTTGTGCCTGTGCCTGTTTCTGAGTTACTGTGTACTCCAGGTTATTTGGATTTGGAATGTTAGGAATATGATTTCATGTTAGGAATATGATTTCAATAGGATTTGGGTAGCCCTGGATCTCTGACTGTACTCTCTCATTTGCCTGTCTATCCAGCTAGTTAGAGTTGTACTTGTCTCTTTGGGGTTTCTTTTTTCTTTTTATTTTATTGGAGTATAGTTGATTTGCTGTGTTGTATTAGTTTTAGGTGTACAGGTACAGTACAGTTCCGTCGCTCAGTCATGTCCGAAGTGATTCAGTTATACATATGTTCATTCTTTTTAAGATTCCTTTTTTATGTAGGTTATCATGGAATATTGAGTAGAGTTGTTTGTGCTGTACAGTAGGTCCCTATTGGTCATCTGTCATAGGCATAATAGTGTGTGTGTGTGTTCATCCCAAGCTCCTGATTTATCCCTCCCCACACATTTCCCCTTTGATAACTATAAGCTTGTTCTTGATATCTTTGAATCTGTTTTTGTTTTATAAATATGTTTATCTGTGTCTTTATTTTTGTAATTAGCTTCCACATAAGAGTGATATCATGTGGTATTTTATCTTTCTCTTTCTGACTTACTTCATGTGGTATGATAGTCTCTAGGTCCATCCATGTTGCTGCAAATGGCATTATTTCATTCTTTTCTTATGGTTGAGTAATATTTCAGCCGTAAATCTTTATCCCTTTCTCCCTCTGTGGGGAAGTCTTCTTTATTCATTCCTCTGTCCTTGAGGTTTCTGAGGGGACTATATACATGAAGAAAAATGACAATTGAATTAGCAATTTATTATTTTTTTTATACAGGCCTTGTGCTGAGCTGTTTTAAAGTCAAGACCTGTATGGACCTCCTACTCCTCAACTCTTTTGTTTCTAGATGAACTTCTTGAAAAATCAATTTTCCTAAGAATCAGTTTGCTGAAATGACCAAAATTAATTCCATTCACTCAGCAAAATTATTTTGAAATTTATTCATGTTGTTGGGTATATCAGTTGGTTGATCTTTTTTTTCCCATTTTCCATAAATGTCTTTTATTTTTGTTTTTATTCTTTTAACCTTTTTAAAAAATTGTAGTTAATTTACAGTATTGTGTATGTTTCAGGTGTACAGAAAAGTTATTCAGGTATATATATATGTAATATATATGTTCAAATTATGTTCCATTATAGCTTATTACAAGATGTTAAATATAGTTCTTTCACTATATATATATATAGTAGGACTTTGTTGTTCACCATTATATATATAGTGGTGTGTGTATGTGTATTTTAATCCAAAACACCTAATTTATCTTCCCTCTCCCTCTGATGTCCCCCTTGGTACCATAAGTTTGTTTTCTGTGTCTGTTTTGTAAATAAGTTCACGTGTGTCATTTGTTGATTTCACATTTAAGTGATATCACATAATATTTTGGAGATGGGAATGGCAGTCCACTCCAGTATTCTTGCCTGGAGAATCCCATAGACAGAGGGGCCTGGCAGGCTACAGCCCAAGGGGTTGCAAAAAGTCAGACACGACTGAACAGCTAACTCTCTCCCTGACTTTGCGCTTCCCTAAAAGCTCAGTTGGTAAAGAATCTGCCTGCAACACGGGAGACCCGGGTTTGATCCCTGGGTTGGGAAGATCCTCTGGAGAAGGGAAAGGCTACCCACTCCAGTATTCTGGCCTGGAGAATTCCATGGACTATGGTCTGTGGGGTCACAAAGAGTCGGACACGACTGAGCGATCAGAACACACATGATATTTCTCTTTCTCTGTCTAACTTGACTTTGCTTAGTATGATAATCCCTAGTTCCATCTGTGTTGCTCTGCAAATGGCATTATTTCTTGGGCTTCCCTGATAGCTTAGTTGGTAAAGAATCTGCCTGCAATGCAAGAGATCCCGGTTTGATTCCTGGATCGGGAAGATCCCTGGAGAAGGGATAGGCTACCCACTCCAGTATTGTTGGGCTTCACTGTTTATTTCATTATTTCATTCTTTTTATGGCTTAATAATATTCCATTGTATATATGTACCACATCTTTGTCTGTTCCTCTGTAGATGGACATTTAGTTTGCTTCTATATATTGGCTATTCCTATAGTTTTGTATGAGTGTGAGTTGGACCGTAAAGAAAGCTAAGCATCAAAGAAGAATTGATGCTTGCAAACTCAGGTGCTGGAGAAGACTCTGCAAGTCTCTTGGACAGCAAGTAGATCAAACCAGTCAGTCCTAAAGGAAATCAACTCTGGATATTCATTGGAAGGACTCATGCTGAAGCTCCCATATTTTGGCCACCTGATGCAAAGAGCTGACTCACTGGAAAAGACCTTGATGCTGGGAAAGATTGATGGCAGGAGGAGAAAGAGGTGACAGAGGATAAGATGGTTGGATGGCATCACCGATCAATGGACATAAGTTTGAGCAAACTCAAGGAGAAAGTGAAGAGCAGGGAAGCCTGGTGTGCTGTAGTCCATAGGGTCACAAAGAGTGGGACACAACTGAGGAACTGAGCAACTGAGCAACAACAACAAATGGTGCTGCAGTGAATATTGAGATGCACATATTGTTTCAAATTAGGGTTTTCTTCAGATATATGCCCAGGAATGAGATTGCACGATCATGTGGTAATTCTGTTTTTAGTTTTTTTAAGGAACCTCTGTACTGTTCTCCAATAGTAGTTGTACCAATTTACATTCCCACCAAGGGTGTAGAGGGGTTCCTTTTTTTCCACACTGTCTCCAGCATTTATTATTTGTAGACTTTTGGGTGATGGCCATTCTGTTTCATGGTGATAAATCATTGTAGTTTTGTTTTCCATTTCTCTGATAGTTAGAAATGTTGAGAATCTTTTCATGTGCTCGTCATTTATATGTCTTCTTTGCAAAAATGTCTATTAGGTCTTCTGCCCCCCCCCCCCCCCCCCCCCCCAACCTCTTTTCGGATATTAAGCTGTATGAACTGTTTGTGTATTTTGAAAATTAAGCTCTGGTCGGTTACATTGTTTGCAAATGTTTTCTTCCAGTTTGTAGGTTGTCTCTTGGTTTTGTTTATGGTTTCCTTTGCTGTGCAAAATCTTTTTGAGTTCAATTTTGTTTTTATTTTGTTGTTATTCTCATTACTTTCGGAAGCAGATCCAAAAAACTATTGCTGTGATTTATGTCAGAGTGTTCTGCCTATATTTTCTTCGAGTTTTGTAGCATCTGGTCTTAGATTTAGGTTTTTAATACATATTGAGTTTTTTTGTGTATGGCGTTGGAGAATTTCTGATTGCATTCTTTCACATAGCTGTCCAGTTTTCCCAATACCACTTATTGAAGAGACTGTCTTTTCTCCATTGTTTATTGTGTCTCTTTTGTTGTAGATTAATTGACCATAGGTGCTTAAGTTTATTTCTGAGCTTTCTGTCCTGTTTCATTGATCTATATTTCTGTGTGTGTGTCTCAGTACCTTAGTGTTTTGATGACTGTATTTTTATAGTATATTTTGAAGTCAGGAAGCCTGTTTCCTCCAGCTCCAGTTTTCTTTCTCAAGATTTCTTTGCCTTTTGGGGTCTTTTGTGTTTCCATACAAATTGTAAAATTTTTTGTTCTAATTCTGTGAAAAATGCCCTTGGTAATTTGATAGAGATTGCATTGAATCTGTAGATTGGTTTGAGTATTATAGTCATTTTTGCAGTATTGATTCTTCTAGTCTAAGAACATGGTATCTCTTATCCATCTGTTTGTTTCATCTCTGATTTCTCTGATCAGTATCATATAGTTTTCTTAATACAGTTCTTTTGCCTCCTTAGATATATTTATTCCTAGGTGTTTTATCCTTTCTGATGTGATGGTAAATGAGATTGTTTCCTTAATTTCTCTTTCTGGTATTTCATTGTTAGTAGAAATGCAACATATTTTTGTATATTTTGTATCCAGTGGTGAAAGTGGGCATCCTTGCTTGTTTCTGACCTTAGAGGAAATGATTTCAGCTTTTCACCCTTGAGTATGATGTTAGCTGTGAGTTTGTTATATGTGGCATTTCTTACGTTGAGGTATGCCTTTTTATGTCCCCTTTCTGAAGAATTTTTATCATAAATGGATGTTGAAATTTATCAAAGGGTTTTTTCTGCATCTATTGAGATGATCAGTTGGTTTTTGTTGTTCTATTTGTTAATGTGGTATAGCACACTGGTTGATTTGTAGATATTTAAATATCCTTGCATCCCTGGAATAAACCCCACTTAAAGCATCACTACGAACAAAGCTCGTGGAGGTGATGGAATTTCAGTTGAGCTATTTCAAATCCTCAAAGATCATGCTGTGAAAGTACTGCACTCAATATGCCAGCAAATTTGGAAAACTCAGCAGCGGCCACAGGACTGGAAAAGGTCAGTTTTCATTCCAGTCCCAAAGAAAGGCAATGCCAAAGAATGCTCAAACTACCTCACAATTGCACTCATCTCACATGCTAGTAAAGTAATGCTCAAAATTCTCCAATCCAGGCTTCAGCAATATGTGAACCGTGAACTTCCAGATGTTCAAGCTGGTTTTAGGAAAGGCAAAGGAACCAGAGATCAAATTGCCAATATCCGCTGGATCATCGAAAAAGCAAGAGAGTTCCAGAAAAACATCTATTTCTGCTTTATTGACTATGCCAAAGCCTTTGACTGTGTGGATCACAATAAACTGTGGCAAATTCTGAAAGAGTTGGGAATACCAGACCATTTGACCTGTCTCTTGAGAATCCTGTATGAAGATCAGGAAGCAACAGTTAGAACTGGACATGGAGCAACAGACTGGTTCCAAACAGGAAAAGGAGTACGTCAAGGCTGTATATTGTCACCCTGCTTATTTAACTTATATGCAGAGTCCATCATGAGGAACACTGGGCTGGAAGAAACACAAGCTGGAATCAAGACTGCCGGGAGAAATATCAATAACCTCAGATATGCGGATGACACCACCCTTATGGCAGAAAGTGAAGAAGAACTAAAGAGCCTCTTGATGAAAGTGAAAGAGGAGAGTGAAAAAGTTGGCTTGAAGCTCAACATTCAGAAAACTAAGATCATGGCATCTGGTCCCATCACTTCATGGAAGGTAGATGGGGAAACAGTGGCTGACTTTATTTTTTTGGGCTCCAAAATCACTGCTGATGGTGATTGCAGCCATGAAATTAAAAGACGCTTACTCCTTGGAAGGAAGGTTGTGGCCAACCTAGATAGCATATTTAAAAGCAGAGACATTACTTTGCCAACAAAAGTCCGTCTAGTCAAGGCTATGGTTTTTCCAGTGGTCATGTATGGATGTGAGAGTTGGATGGTGAAGAAAGCTGAGCGCCGAAGAATTGATGCTTTTGAACTGTGGTGTTGGAGAAGACTCTTGAGAGTCCCTTGGACTGCAAGGAGATCCAATCAATCCATCCTAAAGGAGATCAATCCTGGGTGTTCATTGGAAGGACTGATGTTGAAGCTGAAACTCCAATACTTTGGCCACCTCATGTGAAGAGTTGACTCATTGGAAAAGACCCTAATGCTGGGTAGGATTGGGGGCAGGAGGAGAAGGGGACGACAGAGGATGAGATGGTTGGATGGCATCACCGACTCGATGGACATGGGTTTGGGTAGACTCTGGGAGTTGATGATAGACAGAGAGGCCTGGCGTGCTGCAATTCATGGGGTCGCAAAGAGTCGGACACGACTGAGCGACTGAACTGAACTGAACTGAGTCATGGTATGATTCTTTTAATGTATTGTTGGATTTGGCTTGGTAATTGACACATTTTTCATATATGTTCATCAGTGGTATTGGTCTGTGATTGTGTGTTTTTGTGTGTGTGTGATTTCTTTGGTTTCAGTATCAGGGTGATAGTGTCCTCATAGAATGAGTTCAAAAGTGTTCCTTCCTCTGTAGGTTTTTTTTTCTTTAAATGGCAGTTTCAGAGGGATAGGTGTTACCTCTTCTCTCTAAATGTTTGCTGGAATTCACCTGTGCAGCCATCTGGTCTTGGACTTTTGTTTATTGAGAGTTTTAAAATTGCTAATTCGATTTCAGTACTGGCAGTTGGTCTGGTCATATTTTATATTTCTTCCTAGTTCATTCTTGGCAGATAGTACCTTTCTAATAATTTGTCCATTTCTATCTTTTCTGTTAATTTTTTAAATCTCTTTTTCATTTATTTCCTTCTACTAACTTTAGGTTTTGTTTATTCTTCTTTCTCTAGTTGCTGTAGGTGTAAGATTAGGTTGTTCATTTGATGTTATTCTTTTTTCCTGTGGTAAGCTTGTATCACTATAAACTACCCTTTTAGAACTGCTTTTGCTGTGTCCAGTAGATTTTGGATCATCATATTTTTGTTTTCATTTGTCTCTAGGTATATTTTTAAAATTTCCTGTTTGATTTCTTCAGTGATCCATTGGTTGTTTCATAGCATATTATTTAGCCTCCACATGTTTGTAGGGTTTTTTTTGTTTGTTTTGTTTTTACTGTGTATGTGTAGTTGATTTCTAGCCTTATAGCATTATCGTTGAAAAAGGTGCTTGGTAAGACTTCAGTTTTCTTAATTAACCAAGGCTTGCTTTGTGACCAGTCATGTGATCTATCCTGGAGAATATTCCCATGTGTACTTAAATGTATTCTGCTTCTCTTGGATGGAATGTTCTGTAAGTGTGAATTAAGTCTATCTGGTCTAATGTGTCATTTGAAGTCTGTGTTTCCTTATTGAGTTTCCGTCCATTGATGTAAGTGGGGTGTTAAATTTCTCCTATTGTGTTTTTGTCAATTTCTCCTTATATATCTGTTCACATTTGCCTTATATATTGAGGTGCTCCTTTGTTGGGTGCATATATGTTTAGGATTGTTATATGCTCTTTTTGGATTGATCTTTTGACCATTATGTAGTGTAGATAACTTCACTTTATTGCTGAATAGTACTTCATCATGTGTGTGTAGTTACCAATTCTATTTATCTGTTAAGCTGTTGATAGTCATTTTTCCCTCCCAGTTTTTGATTCTTACAGATAAAGGTACGAAGGATATTTGGGTTCAGTTGAGTCTTTGCATGTGTTGTTATTGCTGTTCAGTCACCAAGTCGTGTCTGACTCTTCACAACCCCATGGACTGTAGCACGTCAGGCTTCTCTGTTCTCTGCTGTCTCCTGGAATTTGCCCAAGTTCATGTCCACTGAGTTGATGATGCTATCTAACCATCTTATCCTGGACCACCCCCTTCTCCCTTGGCTTTCAGTTTTTCCCAGTGTCAAAGTCTTTTCCAGTGAGTCAGCTCTTCGCATCAGGTGGCCAAAGTATTGGAACTTCAGCTTCAGCAACAGTCCTTCCAATGAATATTCAGGGTTGATTTCCTTTAGGATTGACTGGTTTTATTTCCTTGCTATCTAGGGGACTCTTTAAAGAGTCTTCTCTAGCACCACAATTCGAAAGTATCAATTTTTCAGTGCTCAGCCTTCTTTATGGTCCAACTCTCACATCTGTACACGACTACTGGAAAAACCATAGTTTTGGCTATATGGACCTTTGTTGGCAAAGTGACGTCTCTGCTTTTCTATACAGTGTCTAGGTTTGTCATAGCTTTCCTTCCAAGGAGCAAGTGTCTTTTAATTTCATGACTGCAGTTACCATCTCCAGTGATTTTGGAGATTTTTTTTTTTTTTTTTTTTTTTTTTTACCTATTTGAGATTTCTTTATTTTAACAGATTTTTAAAAACCTTTTAAAATACAACTAGAAGGGTTAGGACTGTCTTAGTCTTCTGTTAGTGTGGATTTATAAGATTCTCTTCTTCTGTACACCTAGCCAAGGCTAATAGTTTTAGAACCAATAGAAAGTGAAGGTAGCTGCTACTGCTGCTGCTAAATCACTTCAGTCATGTGCGACTCTGTGTGACCCCATAGACGGCAGCCCACCAGGCTCCCCTGTCCCCGGGATTCTCCAGGCAAAAACCCTGGAGTGGGTTGCCATTTCCTTCTCCAATGCATGCAAGGGAAAAGTGAAAGTAAAGTCGCTCAGTCGTGTCCGACTCTCAGCGACCCCATGGACTGCAGCCTACCAGGCTCCTCCGTCCATGGGATTTTCCAGGCAAGAGTACTGGAGTGGGATGCCATTGCCTTCTCCGGATTTTGGAGATTTTTGTATCTTTGTCTGTCTTTGTTGTCTGGGCTAGAATCATCAGTACAAAGTTGAATAGAAGTGAGATCAGGTATCCTTGCCTTGTTCGTGGTCTTAGTATGAAAGCATTCAAAGTTTCACTGTTTAAGTATGATGTTTTTCATAGATTTCTTTTATCAGTTCCTGTAGTTTGTTATATTGGCTTTGTCTTCCTCAGCTTCCCTGCCCAACACTCAGCAATTGATGGCTTCTGCTTAGTACTCAAGAGAAGACCCAGAGTTCTTGGTGATGTTTCTTTCTTTTATGTTGCTCTGTCCTCAGACTTTCCCATTTCCAGTATATGACACATTATTGGTGCATTGGATAAGACTGACACTGTAGGCCCAGACTGCTTGGGTTAAATCCTAGCTCTGCTACCCACTAGCCATGTGACCAGAAGCAAGTTCCCTTTCCTCTCCAAAATAGAGGTAATTGAAACACATACAACATAGAGTATTTATAATTACCAAGTGGACATATGTAAAACAATATAGATAATGTTTTCACACGGTTGGTGCTCATTGAATACTAGCTGTAACCTGATATTTGTCTCTAGGTGGAAATTCCTGAGATGCTCAGCCTTTGGTGGGATTGCTGTCTCCTATTAGCACCTAGAGACAACATTAATTGGCCAGAATGTTTTTAGTCAAGAACTTATGAATAAATATAACTCCTGACCTTTAAGTTTTCCCTTTCTATCATGTGATTTTTTTTTGTAATAGTACTTGATTTCTCCCAACACTTTAATGTATGTTTAACATACATTATACTCTGGTCTCATTTTTGTGCAGGATTCTCCACCTTGGCACAACTGACATTTTTGAGTGAGATATTTCTTGTTTTGAGGGCCTGTCCTGAGTACTGTAGGATGTTTAGCAGTATCAGTGAACTCTGCTTACTAGATACTGTTAGTGGCATACCCCCCAGATCATGACAACCAAAGATAATGTTCAGACATTGCCATATGTCCCCCAAGGAGAAGATCACACCTGGTTTGAAAACTCCTTTTTTAGAGCAGACTTCTGTTATATGCTGTAATATGAGACTGTGAGTAGTTATTGTAGTATTTCTGGGAGATAGCTGAGATGGTTTTATTAATCAGCATTTATTTTTTAGGTTGCCACTAGTTTTATTCAATAAATCTTTCTCATATTTTCACTTCTGCATAGCTGCTTGATTATTTGTTGCAACTGGGATTGATCAGTATGTTCTCTCTCTTTTTTTCATGACTGTTCAATCTGATAGCTTGGGAAAAAATCTTTTCTTCTGCATATAGATGCAGTGGATTTAGGCATCTGGGGGATTTTTCTTTCTGTTTTTTTAAATTAATTTTTATTGGAATATAGTTGCTTTACAGAGTTGTGTTAGGGAATTTTTCAGTGGATAACAGCACCCAGCCTTAACCTTTTTTATATGTCATTGTACTTTGGTTTCAAAAAGAAGAGACAGGAAATCACTTATCTATTTGAAGATTTGACTTCTTATTTTATTCTCACAGGTGGCTGGGAAAACAAGTATTTCCTGCTGTAAGAAAGGAAATTTTTGCTTGAAGGTAGTCTGTTGTCTTTAGGTATTCATAAGTGACCTTTAAAAAGGATCTTAAAAAAAAGGAATAGTAATGCAAGGTAATTTATTTGAATTAAAATTATTGAACAACTCGAGAATAAATCATTGTAAAGTGTTACTAGCAGTAAGGTTTTAAACATACATTTGAATGTGATCTTTATGCCTCAGGCATGTGTTCTTTTCTGGGAAGAATATGGTTTTGAATCTATAAATTAAAAAACAACTAGCATTTCTTTTAGATGTGGTTTGACTTAGAACATTTTTCTTAATGTCAAATCGTTTTTAAAATATTAGTATTATGTTGTGTATATGCGTGATTGATAGAAGAAAAATATCTTACATTTACAGTTTAAATAATACCAAGCAAAATCAGATTAATTTCCTTAACCAAAAAATAGAAAAAAATTCAGAAAAATATGGGTGCAAAGGATGAATAAACTTTAGATAAATTATGTGCCATAGTATGCATCTGTAGTCTTAGGCTTACAATAAAAAAAAAAAAACTGTTAAGCATAGAAATGGCTTGCATATACTGCTGGACAGTGATCTCTTTACATGACTCATTAATTTTGTGAACCTAGGTGGTATTAAATGACCTTTCTTATTTGGCAGAATTTTATTTCTTGTTTTGTTAATCTTTGTATTTTACAGTAGGAGCTTATTATCTTGATATTTTTGCAGATATCTTCAGGTAAGATACAACTTTATAAGTATTGATAATGTGCTAGGTAAGTTATTATCAGGATTATGAAAAATACTGTTTTATAAAATGTGAAAGTTTTACATATACCTTCAAATATATCCCAGGTGCCTTTGAAATTTGTAATTAAAAGAACTCTTTGTAGGACTTCCCTGATGGTCCAGTTCTTGAGACTCCACCTTCCAATGCAGGGAACATGGGTTCAATCCCTAGTTGGGGAACTAAGATCTTCTGTTGCTGTTGGGAATGCAGATTGGTACAGCCACTTTGGAAAGAAGACTATTTGGCAGTTTCTTATATGCATGCATGCTAAGTCGCTTCAGTCATGTCTGACTCTTTGTGACCCCATGGACTGTAGCCTGCCAGGCTCCTATGTTCATGGGATTCTCCAGGCAAGAATACTAGAGTGGGTTGCCATGTCTTCCTCCAGGCGATCTTCCCAGGTCTCTTATGTCTCTTGCATTTTCAGGTAGGTTCTTTACCACTAGTGCCACTTGGGAAGCCCGGTTTCTTATAGAAGTATATATATTATCATATGATCCAGCTAGGAATCATGCTGTTCAGTATTTACCCAAATGAATTAAAAACTTAACAGCTACCCAAAAACTGGTACATGGATACTTACAACAGTCTTTATTCAAGACTGCCAAAACTTGAAAGCAACCAGGATATCCTTCAGTAGGTGAGTGGATAAGTAAACTGTGGCACATCCAGACAATGGAAATATTATTCAGCGCTAAAAAGCAATGAGCCTATCAAGCCATGAAAGACATGGAGGAACCTTAGATGCATATTACTGAGTGAAAGAAGCCAGTCTGTAAAGGCTGTATACTATATGACTCCAACTGTATTGTTGTTCAGTCACTAAGTCGTGTCTGACTCTGCGACCCCATGGACTGCAGCACACCAGACTTCCCTGTCCTTCACTGTCTCCCAGAGTTTGTGCAAACTCATGTCCATTGAGTCTAATGCCATCCAACTATCTCATCCTCTGCCACCCCCTTCTCCTCCTGCCTTCAGTCTTCCCCAGCTTCAGGATCTTTTCCAGTGAGTCAGCTCTTCACATTAGGTGGCCAAAGTATTGGAGGTTCAGCATCAGTCCTTGCAGTGAATATTCAGGATTGGTTTCTTTTAGTTTGCATTGACTGGTTTGCTCTCCTTGCTATATGATATTCTGGAAAAGACAAAACCATGGAGACAGTTAAAAAGATCAGTGGTTGCCAGAGGAAGAGATGAATAAGCAGAGCATAGAGAATTGTTCAGACAGCGAAACTATTCTTCATGGAGCTACACTGGTAGGTTCTTGTCATCATATACATGTCAAACAGCAAGAATGTCAGAATGTGAAATAGCAAGAGTGAACCCTGTTGTAACCTATAAACTTTGACAATGTGTCAGTGTAGGTTCATTGATTACAGCAAATGTTTTGGACGGTTGTGCTATGTGGGGACAGGAATATATGGGAGCTCAATACTTTCTGCTCAATTTTGCTATAAACCTAGCTATGTGTGTGCTAAGTTGTGTCCAATTCTTTGCGACCCATGGACCATAGCATGCCAGGATTCTCTCTGTCCATGGGGTTTCCCAGGCAAGAATGCTGGAGTGGGTTGCCGTTTCCTTCTCTGGGGGAATCTTTTGACCTAGGGATTGAACTTGTTTCTGCTGTATTGCCAGGGAGATTCTTTACTACTGAGCCACCAGGGAAACTCAATTATGAACGTAAATTTTCCCTAAAAATAAAGTTTATTAATAATAAAAAAGTCCTTTTGTCATAGAAAATGTGTTAGTTGCTTAGTTGTGTCAACTCTTTTGCTACCTCATGGACTGTAGCTCACCAGGCCATTCCCTTCCCCATGGGATCTTCCTGATCCAGGGATCAAACCTGGATCTCCCACATTGCAGGCAGATTCCTTACTGTCAGAGCCACCAGGGAAGCCCTTTGTTACATATTTTATATTTGTTAGAGAATATAACTAAATAAGAAAAATTAAATTACTTATATTCCTGTTATTGTTTTAGATATTTTTTTACACATTGGTACAGATTATATACACATTGTTTTGTTACCAAGATAGGATTATGCCATATGCAGTCAGTTTTTGTTTTCAGTTAGCAGTACATCTTGATGTTTTCCCAAAGATTTAAATGTTCAAAAGTTTTTTAAAACTTGATTTAGTGCTCTTCCACAGTTGGAGAGTGGACTGTTCTGATTTTTAGAGGTGCTCTTTGCTAAATATAGATTACCAACTTTCTGGTTAGGCTACAAAAAATAAGCATCCACTCTATACTGATTATAACAATGTTATTCTTTAGGATTATTTATTAATAGAATTATAGATTGGCACTAATGTTAGGTGTTAGGACCAAATGATAGAATTCTGGGTAGACCAATTTCTGTAGTATTTATACTTTGTGCATTTTGCCGTTATTTGAATAGTATGTGTTTTTTAAAGTAAGTGATGGGATTTTAAGGCATTTATTTATTAAAGGAAACTTATAACAGGCTGTTATCAATGTAAAAGAGCTACTAGTTTTACTGGAGACTAGGTTTTAAAAGCAAGGATAACAAACAATGAAAGTTGGTTAAAGTTAATTTTACCAAGATTGTATAGAATATATGATCTTTTGGTTACTATTGTACGTATTTTTGGTCACCATTTTGGGATGACTAGCATCACTTCCTAACCATCATTGAAGAGTCCATTTTCATTTTGAAATTATTCACTTTGGAATTGACTCCTGAGAACATGGGATAGTTACATTTAATAGTTACATTTAACATTTACATTAATGTTACATTGCATTTAACATTTAGTAGTTACATTTCTTGCACTCTTGACTTTCCCTCCTCAAAGAGAATCATGAAGAAACTGAATTGTAGAGAAAACCTCCCCTGAGGCAGTTCATGTGCCTAGCTCAGTCCTGTGGACTTGCACTGCTGTAGCTCTTTTTCATCCTGTATTTCATATGTCTCTGTAGACAATTAAATTACGGTGTTTTCATTAAATAAGTATTAATTTAGAAACCATATGGTATTTTTAATGCAGCAGTTTATGTATACATTAGATTATAGTGTTTTTCATTAAGTCTGTGTTAATTTTGAAGTTTTTGAATAGAAATTTGCTGGGACAGCCAGTAATGAAGCATTTCTAAAATTACAGTCAACTGTCACTAAGTGGGAATTTTAAATTAACCCTTGGGGACATAAGCTTGAGATTTTGTTGCATTTCTTCTGTGGCGTAAAATCATTCTTTTAGATGGAATAATCTAAATCTGGATTTCTACATTACATTTATTTTCAAAACCTGAAAAAAGGATTTATTTTAGAACTAGAATATAGGTTAGTTGCTGACCCTAAAGAATTCTGAGTTTTGAGATAGTCTCATTTAAGTGTATTCTCTCAATTTCAAAGACAAATACAAATGCACGTTTTAGGGTTGGGTCTTTATTCAGTTGGTACAAAAGTGATCTCGATTTTGTATTGTTCAACTTTGCCATTTGATATTGGAATGCATTCTGAAGTAAATATGGTTATATTATTAAAAAAATAATTGAGTCTTAGACTAACTGAATCTGTTTACTACACTAGTGATTATAATTGTGCATTCTGAAACATTTGGTTTAAATGTGATAACAGTCAAATATTGTTCTGTAGTCTGCTTTTTCAGGCGGTAAAGCATCTGCCTACAATGCGGGAGACCTGAGTTCAATCCCTGGGTCGGGAAGATCCCCTGGAGAAGGAAATGGCAACCCACTCCAGTATTCTTGCCTGGAGAATCCCATGGACAGAGGAGCCTGGTAGGCTACAGTCTATGGGGTCGCAAACAATCGGACACGACTGAGCGACTTCACTTTCATTTTATGATGGGAAGGAATAAGAATATTTTATGTTTCATATGGGTCATGTAAGGATGTAGACTATGAGACAAGTTTTACAGATTGAGCATTCTTACTACAGACAAGAGGTAAATAAGGAACATCTTTGGCAGTAAGTCTCTAAAGTACATTCAGAGATAACTCTCCTTGAGTTATAAGAACAACAAACTCTAGGGAGATTGAAGTCTCTGGAAGTTCTTAACAAGACAGCTAAAACAGGAAAACTGGCTATCTGAAGAAAATATCAAGATTATAGAAAACTATTTTGCAACATATGTAGTTGCTGTGATATAGATTAAAGAGGTTTTGAAGTTTGTGACTTTTATGTAAGGTTTTTTGTTGGCCAAACTAAATTCTGTGTAAAGTGAACTTTTTCCTGTGTAAAGTTCTTAATGAAGTTAAGCAAGTGTTCTAATGTTATGAACTGCATCCTGTTCTTTTTATGCTCATTTTTGAGAAAAACTAGATAGGTGTTGGGTAGATGACATTTCATTACTTGTTAATTTTCCAAATTTAAAGTAAAAATGTAGTGAATAAGTAATATGATTAAGTCATAAAATGAGAGAACACAGATACGGTAAACAAGAGCCCAGAATAGAAGTCAGGTTGAGGAATCAAATCAGTCCTTGTTCTGCCATTGAAATGTGTCTTGGACAGGTTACTTATTAAAATTGAGTCTCAGTCTCTAATTTGTAAAAGGAGGGCACTTAATTAGATCTCTAACATAGACCATTTCTATATAGTTTCTTCCTTTTCTAGAAGATACTTTAAATGGAAGTTTTCTGTCTGGTAATTTTATACTTACACAAAAGTAGATGCTGGCTAGAATTTTATATTATTAACTGTTGGATTCGTCTCAATATATATTAAATTCTGTGTTGCTTGACCTTTGGGCTATAACTTTTTTTTGTTACACGGCTTCCCTGGTGGTTCAGATGGTAAAGAATCCACCTGCTATGCAGGAGACCCAGCTTTGATCCGTGGGGTGGGAAGATGCCCTGGAGAAGGGAATGGCAGCTCTCTCCAGTATTCCTGGCTGGAGAATCCCATGGACAGAGGAGCCTGGAGGGCTACAGTCCATGGGGTTGCAAAGAGGTCTGACATGACTGAGTGACTATTACTATAAACGGTTTTTAAGGCCTTTATAATTTTTTCAGATAATTTATGCATTTTATTATTCATTCTGTTTTTCTAAAACAAGTTTATGGTTTAAGACTATGGCAGCTGAATCAGTAGAGGATATAGGTCCTCTTGGAAGTGTGACTAGAATAAATGCTGTTGAGCAGAAGAAAGTAAAACGAAATGCATGAAGGAGGGATTGATAGTGTCATATTTATTATTAGAGTCTCTCATGACTGGCAGTTTTTCATGTTAGGAAAATGATCTATAGAAAAGCATAAACAGATTTTTGAACTTACTGTGATCTTTCCTCCGCCTACCTGTGTAGCACCATCTCTCCATTCCTACAGGGATATTTTTAGCAACCCTGAACTGCTTATAATCCCCCTGTACTGTGTGTGCGCACGTGTGTTAGAAGATTTGGTGGGGGAGTGGTGGGGGAGGGATTTCCTTTTCAAATGGCCTAGGTCACATAAGCTCTGATAGCATTTATTACTTAATAATGAAGTTGACTTATTATAACTCTTTGACATTGTCACTAAGAGTTCGCAAAATGCTGTGGACTTAACTTTCCTGATTTGACTTACTGAAGTCCATTTATACTATTTTTAGGCTAACATATTTATAAATGCCTTGAGGTGAAGCTAGAGATAGGGAATCATATATTCTGTTTATTTTTGGTTTATACCCACTTAAGTGGCGTTTTGAATGGGAAAACAGTTTTCCCCAGATTGTTTTGCTTTACCAAGAGACAAGAAGGCTTAAATTGTTTTGTTTCCTGAGTGTATTTCTGATGATGATATTATGAGTAATTATAGATTAACCAGTATGTCTAGTTCACATAATAACATGAAAAAATTCCCTTATCCTCATTATAGTCCATCTGTCCCTCCACCCTTAACCCTTGGCAACCATTTACCAGTTTTCTGTTCCCATAGGTTCAGTTATTCTGGAATATCATATAAATTGATTTGTATACTGCATAGCTTTTTAAAAATTGAGATGTAATTGACACATAATATTGTAAGTTTTAGGTATACAACATAATGATTTGATATATATACACACACACACACACACACACACACTGTGAAATAATTGCAGTGAGAAAGGTCTAGTTAATATCCATCACCTCCACACACATTTTTTTGTGTGTACATGATAACTTTTAAGATCTCTCTTAGCAACATTCAAATATACCATACAGTATTGTTAACTGTAGTTACCATGTTATACATTATATCCCCAGGACTTGTTTTTTAACTGGAAGTTTCTACCTTTTGATTCCCCTCGCTCATTTCACCTATTCCCCCACCCCCCGCATCACCACCTCTGACAGCCACCAATCTGTTCTCTATCGTATGCCTGTATTTGTCTGTTTTGGCTTCCATGTATGAGTGCGATCATACAATGTTTTTCTTTCTCTGACTTACTTCGTTTAGCATAATGTCTTCAGATCTGTTTGCAAATGACAAGATATCCTTATTTTTTATGGCTGAATAATATTTTATTGTGTGTTTATATCACATATTCTTTATTCATTTGTCTGTTGATGGACATATAGGTTGTTTATACTATGTCTTGGCTGTTGTAAATAATGCTGAAGTGAACCTTGGGGTGCAGATGTCATTTCTAGATAGTGATGTTGTTTTCTTGGGATAAATACCCAGAAGTGGAGTTGCTAGTTCATATGGTAGTTATGTTTTTAAGTTTTTGAGGAGCCTCCTTACTGTTTTCCATAGCAGCTGCACCAGTTTACATTCTCACTAACAGTACACACAGGTTCATCCTTTTCCTCCACTTTTCTCACCATTTATCTGGTCTTTTTAATAACAGCCATTTTAACAGGTGTAAGTTGATATTCCGTTGTAGTTTTGATTTGCATTTCCCTGATGGTTAGTGGTGTTGAGCCCCTAATCATCAGGGAAATGCAAATCAGTGTACCTATTGGCCATCTGTATATTTTCTTTGGAAAAATGTCTATTCAGATACTTTGTTCATTTTGAGGAGGAGGGCTTCCCATTTTTTAATTGGACTTTTTTTTGCCATTGAGTGGTGAGTTCTTTACATATTTTGGATATGAACCCCTTATTAGATATATGGTTTGCAAATACTTTCTCCCATTCTGTAGGTTGTCTTTTCATTTTGTTGATGGTTTTCTTCACTGAGCAGAAGTTTTTTAGTTTGATGTAGTCCAATATGTTTATTTTTGCTTTTGTAGCCTTTGCTTTTGGGTCAAATTCAAAAAGTCATTATTGAGACCAATGTTAAGGAATTTATTACCCCCTGTGTATTATTCTAGTTTTATGTTTTCAAGTCTACATTCAAGTCTTTGATTTTGAGTTGACTTCTATGTATGGCATAAGATAAGGATTCAGTTCAGTTTCTTTTCTTTTCTTTTTTTTTTTTTTGCATGTGGCTCTTCAATTTTTGCACCACTGTTTATTGAAGAGACTATCCTTTCCCATTGTATATTCTTGGCTCCTTTGTTGTAAATTAATTGATCATATGTTTGTGGGTTTATTTCTGGGCTCTTTTTTGTGTCCCACTGATCTCTGTTTTTATGCCACAATCCTGCCATTTTGACTACTGTAGCTTTGTAATATGGAGAAGGAAATGGCAACCCACTCCAGTATACTTGTCTGGAGAATCCTATGGACAGAGGAGCCTGGTGGACTACAGTCCATGGGGTTGCAAAGAGTTGGACACAACTGAGCGACTAAACCACCACCACCACTACCAGCTTTGTAATATAGTATAAAATCAGGAAGCATCATGCCTCCAGCTTTGTTCTCTCTAAATTTTTTTGGCTTCTCTGGTCTTTTGTGGTTTCATGTACATTTAAGGATTGTTTGTTCTATTTCTGTCAAAAATGTCACTGGAATTTTGATAGGGTTTACATTGAATGTGCAGATTGCTTTGGGTAGTATGGACATTTTAACAGTATTCTTCCAATCCATAAGCATAGAGTATTTCTTCATCTCTTTATGTCTTCTTTAATTTCCTTCATCAGTGTCTCACAGTTTTAAGTTTCAGTTCAGTTCAGTCGCTCAGTCGTATCCAACTCTTTGCGACCCCATGAATTGCAGCACGCCAGGCCTCTCTGTCCATCACCAACTCCTGGAATCTACCCAAACCCATGTCCATCGAGTCGGTGATGCCATCCAACCATCTCATCCTCTGTTGTCCCCTTCTCCTGCCTCCAATCCTACCCAGCATTAGGGTCTTTTCCAATGAGTCAACTCTTCGCATGAGGTGGCCAAAGTATTGGAGTTTTAGCTTCAACATCAGTCCTTCCAATGAACACCCAGGATTGATCTCCTTTAGGATGGATTGATTGGATCTCCTTGCAGTCTAAAGGACTCTGAAAAGTCTTCTCCAACACCACAGTTCAAAAGCATCAATTCTTCGGCGCTCAGCTTTCTTCACTGTCCAACTCTCACATCCATACATGACCACTGGAAAAACCATAGCCTTGCTAGACGGACTTTTGTTGGCAAAGTAATGTCTCTGCTTTTAAATATGCTGTCTAGGTTGGCCATAACCTTTCTTCCAAGGTGTAAGTGTCTTTTAATTTCATGGCTGCAATCACCATCAGCAGTGATTTTGGAGCCCCCAAAAATAAAGTCTGACACTGTTTCCACTGTTTGCCCATCTATTTCCCATGAAGTGATGTCTTTTTTTTTACCGTGGTGAAAGTATTCCTAAGTATTTTTTCCTTCTTGATGCAAGTATTAATGGGGTTTTTCCCTAATTTCTCTGCTAGCTTTTTATTAGTGTATAGAAATACAACAGATTTTTATGTATTGGTTTTGCATCCTATCCCTGTACTGATTTCATTTAACATCCTTTTGAGTTCTTAATGTGTCATATCATGTTATCTGCAAACAGTTTTACTTCCTTTCTGACTCTTGAGAGTCCCTTGGACTGCAAGAAGATCCAACCAGTCCGTCTTAAGGGAGATCAGTCCTGGGTGTTCATTGGAAGGACTGATGTTGAAGCTGAAACTCTAATACTTTGGCCACCTCATGCAAAGAGTTGACTCATTGGAAAAGACCCTAATGCTGGGAAGGATTGGGGGCAGGAGGAGAAGGGGACGACAGAGGATGAGATGGTTGGATGGCATCACCGACTCGATGGACATGGGTTTGGGTAAACTCCGGGAGTTGGTGATGGACAGGGAGGCCTGGTGTGCTGCGATTCATGGGGTCACAAAGAGTCGAACACGACTGAGCAACTGAACTGAACTGAACTGATTTTATTTATTTTTCTTATGTAATTGTACTGGCTACGACTTCCAGTACCACGTTGAATGAAAGTGACAAGAGTGTGGGCATCCTTGTCTTTTTGCTGATCTTTGAGGAAAAGTTTTTAGGTTTTTACCATTGAGTATGATATTTCTTGTGGGTTTGTCATATATGGCCTCTTTTATGTTGAAATTTATTGAATGTTGCATTTTAAGTTTGGCATCTTTAATTTAGCGTAATGCATTTGACATTCATCCATGTTGTGTCTGTTAGTAATTCAGTCATTTTTATTGCTGAGTAGTATTACCGCAGTTTTATTCATCATTTGAAGGGCATTTGTATTGTTTCCAGTTTTGGGTAATTATAAATAAACTTTTGTTGAAAACATTTATATGCAGGTTTTTTGTGAACGTAAGTTTTAATTTTACTTGGGCACATGCCTAGAGATGAGATTGCTGGGTTCTATAAATGTATGTTTACCTTTATGAGAAACTACCAAACTGTGTTCTGAAGTGACAGTACCATTGTGTTTTCCCATCAGTAAAATATGAGGGTGTAAGTATGTGTCTGTATTTATATACTAATACATATATATTTAGAAGCATACACACAAGGATGTGGGGTATGTATGTATGTGTAGGGGTGTGTGTGTCTTCCTTGTCAGTCCTAACTATTAAATTTTCAATGTAATTGTTCTAATAGGCATGTAGTGATATCTCATTGTAGTTTTAGGTTGCATTTCCCTAATGCCTAATGTTGAGCATCTTTTCATGTGTTTATTTTATATCTGTATATCTTCTTTGGTGAAGTATCTGTTAAAATCTTTTGCCACTTTTTAAAAATCGGAGTTTTTTACGATTTTGTTTTGAGAATCCTTTATATATTCAGAAGTACTTTTTCAAATAAGTATTTTGCAAAAATTCTCAATCACTGGGCATATCTTTTTAGTTATCTTTCAAAGAGCACATGTTTTAAATTTTTAAGAAATCTAGTTTATCAGTATTTTACTTTTATGGGTCATGCTTTTGTGGTTTATATAAGAAATATTTGCTCAATCCAGGGTCACAAAGATTTTTCTCTTACGTTTTCTTTTGTAAGCTTTATAGATTTTGCTTTTACACTTAAACTTATGATCTTGCAAGTTAATTTTGTGTATGGTGCAAGGTGTGGATTGATGCTTCTTTATTTTTGCATATGGATATCCAGTTGTTCCAGTACCACTATCCTTTCTCTGTTGAATTACCTTTGTACCCTAATGGAAAATCCATTGACTGTATGTGCGTGGGCTTATTTCTGGTTTCTCAGTTCTGTTTCTTTAAACTATATGTGTCTATCTTTCCCTTAGTACCAAATGGTCTGGATTATCATTGCTCTCTAGTGAGGCTTGATACCAGTTAGTGGGTGCACCCAAGTTTATATTGCTTTTTCAAAAGTGTTTTTGCTCTTCTAGGCCCTTCCACATAAATTTTAGAATCAACTTAGTGATTTTTAGATGGGGAAATATTCTGAAGAAAAGAGAAAAGATGATTTAAGCCATAAAGAATGGATAGGAATTTGACATCACTGAAAAAGATGAGAATGTACATACTAAAGGAAGTAGAAAATGCAGGCTACATGAAGAAAAAAAAGCTGGGGAAAGATAGGGTTTTGGAGAAGAAGTCTTAGTCCTGGGAAAATTGGTGTTGAAATTTTTGATCTAGTCTAATTACCTCCCATTTTCTGGGATAGTTAATTGTATAGTTAATTGTAACCACATCTTTAGATTGAATGGGAGGCATTAAATACAAGAAGCATTAAAGACATTGATTGATGGAGACCAAGACCTAATTTGGAATGATAGGGCAAGAGTCATAAGCTTTGGTTGTCTGAATTGATTACTAGTGAAATAAAATGAAACTTGTCTAATAACAGCATTATTTTGGAATTTTGAAGTGCTTAGTAGATTTGTAATTCCAGGTCTTTATTTTTCCTCTTAGAAATTATATTTTATGTTGCTGCCACTGTTTTCTGGCATGCCACATGTGGGAGAAAATTTCTAGCTATGTAGAAAAGGAGTTACATTTTTATTTCTGCTTTTCCCCCACCTTGTGATAGTACTTTAGTAGACTAACCCTAACACTTAGCTTTTACAGAGTAATAAATTATCTTTCTGGAACCCTAAAGTTTTCTTTGTATTACCGTTTAAAAAATAAGTATAGCAATCATTATGGCTATCTCATTTTCATCCAGGGGCTTTATCGTTACATATACTGATGCATTTGGGGGGGTAGATAACTGGTTATGAAGGAGATCCATAAGGATAAACTGACTAGAAATAAAACATGTTGAGTACTGGTATTTTTAAAGACCAGAAAAATCCTTGGTACTACTGTTACGTCATTATCATTATTCAGTTTGTCAGTAAGGGTCATAGAAAAAATATGATCATTGGATTAGGAAACCATCTGCTATCATCACCTTAAGTTAAATGTACTGATGTGTATTATCCTTTTATCTTCAATCTTATTCCCCAATCTTAAGCCATTTAAAATTTGCCATTTTTGTCCTGGGTATGCTACTCTTTAATTCTATCCTTGTCCACTCTACAGGTTATCTATTATTCATTACTCTCATCTTCTGTGATAAAGATCTTTTATTCTCCCTTTAGCTGTATGTTTCAGCGTAGTTGCAATAGGGAGAAATGCAATTACCTGATGAGGGGGGAAAAAGTACTAACAAGAAGAAATGAAAACTTTTTTGTGAAATTATTTGAAATTAGAATATTTTATAACTTGATTTTTCACATAATACCATGAAAATGATGTAAGCTACACGAGAGCAAGGATGCCCTTCGTCTTGTTCACTGATGAAGTCCTAGTGCTTGATATAATACATGATGATAGCAGGCCTGCAGTAAATGTTTGTTGAATAAATGTTAAACTGGTCCGAAACAGGAAATTCCAGAAGTCGGAAGGTAATTTTTTCCTTAATGATGGGGGGCTTTACCACTGTAAAACTTGAGTTTTGTTTTGTTTTTGTTTAGAGTGATGACAGATTGGGAGATATGAAGATTTTGAATGGCTCTTTTTGAATGTTTCATTATTGTCATCTACAGACTGGAGTTGAATATGTCATTGAAGACAGATGTCACCTGGAGGCCCTTGGTATAGAAGAGGAGTAGGAATGTGGATGAAATTGTTATTTATCTCAAGGTGTCTTCTAAGCGCTTGTGATTGCCACCAATCTTTATTTTTATCAGTATGATTCTGCTTTATGCAGTGTGATTTGCTGGGAGCTGTTTTTTAAGTATCAGCTGTGAGCTCCTGAGTTCACAGGCAAGGTATAAATTTTGTATGACAGTTGTAATGATTAATACTTATGTATAGTTAAAAATAGATATTGATGAGGAAATAGAAATTTCCAATGCTGCAATGCAGTGGTTATTTTTCTTTATTAAAAATGGTAAACTTAGCCATATCTTCTTAGAAAGGAAAGTGATCTTAATGATTAAGGCCAGATGGCAAGGACAGATGTTAGTCAAGGTGGGTATTCAATAAGTAACAAATAATGTGTTCCATAACCTTTGGAAATAAATGCTGACAGAAGACAGATTTATCTGAGAATATGTAAAATATAATAAGTCACTGACATCTTAGTCTAAAATGTAAGCAGCGTAGGCTTAATTTTATCTTCTTTTAACTTGGAGAACTCTACATCTCTGAGATTGCTTTGCAAACTGCTGTTGAGATGATGACTTAATATGTTTGTGGCTGCAAGTGCCTGTCTACTGGTCTATACTTTAGGGTTGGATTCATTGAGTTAGAAGTCTGGTTCACTATGAAGCACTCTTTGGTGGTTGGAGCATTCTTTCTTATTCTGAACTCGAAATGAAGTAGGATTAATTTCTGAAACTATGCTGAACTATAGACTGAGATAAAATGACCTTAAATTTAGAGAAGGTGGTGTGAGGGAATCTGTGGTTTAACACCATAATGACTTATATCTTTATATGCACTATAGAGCCTGCTATTTTTTTTTTTTTTAATAAGCTTCTCCAGATAACCAAAATTAGCAGAAGTTTAGTTCTGGCCTTTAATACTTTGCTGTGATTTGGCTCAGATTATTATTTGGAGGAGAGGAGAATGGGGCAGGGAGGAGTCATGCTGCATTATTTTCCTAGCCCAAGATACAAAACCTGAGACTTGGGGTTCCTTGGCAATAGTGTATTTGGTGGTAATTCATGTATATTTTGCAACAACCTATTCATTGAACAGCATGTTATATAGGAATCTTGTATTTTATTTACAGTTTTGGAAATGTAAATATTTTAGGGCAAAGTAGCCCTAGTGTTACATACAGTGTTACTTTCAGCCAGAAAAGGACTGAAATACATTTCCCATGAAGTTAGTATTTTACAAGTTTACTTGAAGTTTTTATGTAATTTTACAGAAGACTCTGAGAAATAAACTAATGAAAATCTTCATTGTATGTAGTAATTAATTATCCTTCAGCGATGATTTTCTCTCAGGATAGTTCATGTAGGAACTAAGAAGTAATCAGGTTCTTTGTTCAGGACTGACAGTTGCTCTCAGAAATTTTGCACTAGATTCTGAGAAGCCTGCTTTGGTGATACACTAAGATTCAAGGAATGGAGGAGAGAGGATGGCAGGTTCAAAGAAGCTTACGTAGTCAGTATTTGGGGAGCTGTGTGGAGTATTTTTCATAGTATTGAAATGGGATTAAAGAGTGCAAGTTAAAAAGTCTGTATTGTGAAGGGGCTTTTAGTTTACTTGGTTACATAATCAGGAGCCCCTCCCCAGTGTAAATTAGGTTGATGTAATGGGATGATCCTTTGGGAACTGATGTAAGATATTGGAGAAATTAGAAATTCTTGGAAAAACCAGTTGAAAAACCTGCCTTTTCATCAATTTAATAAAGTTAGAGAAAGGAATTAGCTGTTAGACTTTACAAAATAAAACATTTCTCTTCTTTGGATGAAGTGTGTCCATCCAGTATTTAAGCCTTGGACTGACCTATATCTTAGACTGTTGAGAAAGCAGATTATCGGTGTCTTAAGTTATACTTGAATTATTATTTTATACATTAAGTTATTTTGAAATAGATTTTTGTGATATGTCTCCAAAATAGAAGATTGATGCTGAGAAACTGAGCGGGAAGATAAAGCTGAATAATAGGAGGATTCAGTAATGCCAATTTCCTAAATTTGAACTAAGTTTTTAAGGAGCATGTTTGAAAACCTGATGCTTCGGACAGTAGTGATCACCAAAATTATAGACTCTACTAAATTAGTTAATGCAAATAACTGTTTTAACTTCAGTCAGACTATCCAAATTTACTTTCATTTTGAAGGATTAAATGACTTGTATTTTTATTGACTTCCTAATCAAATCCAAAAGAGACCTTTGACGCATAATATAACAGTATTAATTGTACTTTGGTTTTTACATATTACAGACATTGGTAAGCATTTTATGGATATGATAAACAGATTTTGTAAATTTTAGTAGACTTACAAAGATGGAGACGTATAAAAAATTTTTTAAAAAGAGATATAGTTCTCATATGGTAGCAATTTCAGAGATTAGCATTTGTGGGCCAGAAGAGATGGTGACTATTAATCTCCTCTCTAGATTTTTAAATTATTTAGGGAAATTGATTAATAACCATTTCATGAGATTAATTTTTAGAAGAACATTGACTGTTGATTGAAATAGGTGGGAGAAAGCTGGTAGTTTTTAGGATTATAAAGCACATGGTCATTCCACAAGTACTTATTAGGTGCCCACTGTGTGATAGGAGTGCTTTGCAGGGAGTGCTTTGCAGGTGCCTCTGTGGTAAAGAATTTGTCTGCCAATGCTGGAGATGCGGGTTTGATCCCTAGGTCAGGAAGATCCCCTGGTGTAGGAAAATTGCAACCCACTCCAGTATTCTTGCCTGGGAAATCCCATGGAGAGAGGAGGCTGGCGGGCTACAGTCCATGGATTGCAAAGAGTCAGATCAACTGAGCACACACACGTGATAGAAACTGTATAGAGACAAAGAGGATATGCCTCCATACTCATTATCCCCTTAAGTAACACACTGTCCAGTGGTAGCCGTGATTAAAACTGCCAAATTAAGTTGACCTAGGCACTGCTTTTTTTTTTTTAATTGGAGTATAATTGCTTTACAGTGTTGTGTTAGTTTCTGCTATACAACAAAGAGAATCAACTATATGCATATATCCCCTCCCTCTTGAACCTCCATCCCATTTCCCCCATCCCACCCCTCTAGGTCATCACAGAGTGCTGAGCTGAGCTCCCTGTGCTGTATATATAGCAGGTTCCTACCAGCTATCTATTTTACGCATGGTAGTATATGTATGTCAGTTCTAATCTCCTAATTTCTCCCACTCTCCTCTTTTCCCCATTGTATCCACCTGTCTGTTCTTTATGATTACATCGCTTTTCCTCCCCTGCTGTAGGTGCATCTGTACCATTTTTTGCACTATGTTTTATGAAAATGATTTAAAATTAATGAAAGATAATTTGCAAATTTCATAGTCTTAGTTTTACCCATTGTTATTGTTGATGATGAATTTGTAGCATGTCTTTGGACCTGAATCCATTTGATTTGGTTTTGCTTATTAATATTGTGTTTTTGTAGAATCTTACATTAGTATGTAGGAGTACCCACAGAGATACATGTGCCTTATGGTGCATAGTAGAAATTCTAAAAACTTTATTACCTAAAAATGTTATATTCATAAATATTTTACATAGGCCTTATAGGGTAAAAATCAAGTTTTTCTCCTGTGAAAAATGATCATACTTTTTGTGCTGTATGAAGATCTGGGACATTTATGGAAAATAAGACATGTTTCAGTATCACACAGTTATGTGATAAGATTAGAGCTGAAGAGCTTAACCAGGTTTGGAAGATAATTACTGTTAAGAGATGAAAAAAATCTGGAAAACTTCCTCTTTGCTCCTTTTAGTAAATGGGAAGAAATGACTGTTTTTCCTTCAGAAATACTAGGGCAAATTATGGGATGGGAAATTTTGATTGTACTCTTATAAGCTAGCTTTGATTTCTTGATACATAATAGAATTCTTCCTGTTTTTCTTTGTTCTCTGTATGTAACAAATTTCAGGCCATCTGAAAGTAACTCTTCCATTGAGATGGAGTTTCTAAACTACTTGGAAACAGTCCCAGTTTTAGACACTTGGTTTTGGTGTGTGTATCTTTGTGTGTTAAAGTGTGAGCAAAAAAACCAACTATAAGTAGTATGCAGATGCTGATAGATACATTTGAACTGTGGTGTTGAGAAGACTCTTGAGAGTCCCTTGGACTGCAAGGAGATCCAACCAGTTCATCCTAAAGGAGATCAGTCCTGGGTGTTCATTGGAAGGACTGATGTTGAAGCTGAAGCTCCAATACTTTGGCCACCTCATGTGAAGAGCTGACTCATTGGGAAAGACCCTGATGCTGGGAAAGATTGAAGGCAGGAAGAGAAGGGGACGACAGAGGATGAGATAGCTAGATGGCATCACCAACTCAATGGACATGAGTTTGGATGGGCTCCGGGAGTTGGTGATGGACAGGGAGGCCTGGTGTGCTGCGGTTCATGGGGTTGCAAAGAGTCAGACACGACCGAGCGACTGAACTGAACTAACAGCATGCAGGAGTTTAAGGCCTCTTGAATGGTTACTTTTATGGCCATTTGTCATCCGATTCATACATTGCACACTTGAAGAGTTTTATGTCTAGTTGTCACTGATGATTGTTCAGTTATTTTTGCAGTTATATAAAGAAAACTGTATAATACTACTTTCAATTAGGGTGGCCATGTAACTCATCATCCAAATTGGACGCTTTTGAGAATTATATTAATAGTTACCTAAGAATAACATAATAAACCAAGACTGGCCCATGTAAACCAAGATATATGATCTTAATTAAGATGCTTTTGATTACAAGTAACAGAAAACACAAACTCATAGTTTAAACAAGAAGCAAATAGACTGGCTTGTATATTCAAAAAACCCAGTGCTGAAGAGTGCTTCAGGCGTGGTTTGGTGAGGACTCCGGCTTTGTTTCTCCGTTTCCTAGCGTCTGACTGCTATGTCTGGCTTCCCTTCTTGTTGTTGAATGATTGCCAAGAGTAGTTGAGGTTATCTTCTTTTTCATGTATGACCAATAGGAGAAAGAAGCTTTCTCTTCCCATAAGTGTAAAATTAGTCTTAAGCCTAGTGATTATTAAATATTTCTGAACTGATCTCTGTGGCGGGGAGAATGTCATGTGCTTATTGTCTTAGACATGGAATATCTGAATAGCACTAGGCAAGGAGGATAGAATTACCTTGGTGTTCTTAGACCAATCATAGTCCATCGAGGAAGCTCTCAAAGGATCAGTCTTGTCTTGGAAAGCACAGCAGCTAAATGAAGAGGAAGGGGTGTGGTGAATGTTTGGGAAGCAACAACCATGTTTTATTGTGAAGTCCAGTGTCCCTGGTTCTTTGCATTTTCCTTGAGGCCTCTGTTACTAAATTCCTGCAGTAGCCTAGCATACTTTGCTTGTGTTTTCCTTCTAGTGAGAATTTAGGGGTAGCCTGGTAAAGGGGAAGCAAAAGAAAACTTACCATCCCATTTTTCTTCCTCTGTTTTATGTATAAGACTATAATTGGTCATCTTTTTTCTTTTTTCTCACAGACTAATAGGGATGCCAAAGGAAAAATATGATCCTCCAGATCCTCGCAGAATTTATACCATCATGTCAGCAGAGGAGGTAGCCAATGGGAAAAAATCTCACTGGGCAGAATTAGAAATCTCGGGTGAGTGAAATCTGAAGCATTTAATCTGGGATATGATCGCAATAATGAACAAAAGTTGAGTATTACATTTTTGTCATTGCTATACATTTTGAATTAGAGGAATTAATTGAAAAAATACAAGATGCTGAGGTACTTAACTAGTGTTCAACTTACTGTTTTATCTGTGACTAAATGTCTTTGTTCCCATTCTTTCTTTTGAGATTAATACCATGGGCCACAGGTGGCATCTAGAACTGAAGGCATTGGGAGTGCAGTTTCTAAGTAAAACCTGGTTCTTTGATATAATAGATTTTGTTTTGGCTATTGCAGAGTAATCATTTTTGCAAGTTGATATCTTATCATCCCATTGTTGGCAGAGTAGGAATCCTAGAAGCTATTGGTTTATTCTATAAAATGATAACTGTGTTACATGACTTTACATGTTTAGGATTTGTTAGAATAGAATCTGATTTCTGAAAACTCATAACCCCAGTCTAGTAGTGAGAAAAACATCAGACAAACTGAAGGACGTTCCACAGAGTTCTTAACTATTAATCTTCAAGATTGTCAGGGTCCTGAAAACAAGGAAAGAATGAGAAACTGTCATAGATGAGAGAAGACTAAAGAGACATGGCAACTAAATGCAAAATGGTATCTTGGATCAAATCTTCTAACAAAAAGGTGTAAAAACTGGTGAAATTCAATTAAAGTCTGTAAATTAGTTAATACTAAAGTACCAATCTCGGAGAAGACACTGGCAGCCCACTCCAGTACTCTTGCCTGGAAAATCCCACGGATGGAGGAGCCTGGTAGGCTGCGGTTCATGGGGTGGCAAAGAGTCGGACACGACTGAGTGACTTCACTTTCACTTTTCACTTTCATGCTTTGGAGAAGGAAATGGCAACTCACTCCAGTGTTCTTGCCTGGAGAATCCCAGGGATGGGGGAGCCTGGTGGGCTGCCGTCTATGGGGTCTCACGGAGTCGGACACGACTGAAGCGTCCTAGCAGCAGCAGCAGCAGCAACAAAGTACCAATCTTAGTTTCCTAGTTTCGACAAATGTTGTTTGGGCTTCCCTGGTGGTTCAGATGGTAAACAATCTACCTGCAATCCAGGAACCCAGGTTCGATCCCTGGGTCAAGAAGATCTCCTGGAGAAGGGAACTGACTCCAGTGTTCTGGCCTGGAGAATTCCATGGACAGAGGAGCCTGGCAGGCTACAGTCAATGGGGTCACAAAGAGGTGGACATGACTGAATAACTAATTCTTTCACTTAACGGGCTTCCCTGGTGGCTCAGATTGTAAAAAATCTGCCTGCAATGCAGGAGACCCAGGTTCTGTCCCTTTAGTCGCTAAGTTGTTTGACTCTTTGTGACCCCATGGACTGTAGCCTGCCAGGCTTTCCCCAGGTAGGGATTTCCCAGGCAAGAATACTGGAATGGGTTGCCGTTTCCTCCTTCAGGGGATCTTCTCCACCCAGGGATTGAACCCGGTCTCCTACATGGGCAGGTGTGTTCTTTACTACTGAGCCACTGGGAAACCTTTTACAAATGTACAGTGGTAATATAATATGCTAGTAGTAGGGAAAACTGGCTGAGGGGTATATAGGAACTGCATTGTCTTGGTAACTTTTCTGTAAATCTAAAATGATTACAAAGTTAAAAATTTATTAAAACTAAAAGTATAAGTACAGTTTTTCTTTTATGAATCGATATAATACAGACTATATATAGAATGCAATTTTTTTCCCCAGTAAGCTTTCATTGGAAGAGTTAAACCCACATTAGAGTATAGCAGGAATTATGTATATCTTCTATAAAAGGTAACTGGGTGGATAGGTGATTGGTAATTTTAAAATAATGAATATGAGCAAATCCTACTAGGTTAACCCAGGATTTCTCAACTTGGCACTGTTGAACTTTCGGCTAGACAGTTCTTTGTGGTTGGAAGTAGTTGTGTACATGTCAATGTTCAGCAGCATTCCTGGCCTCTACCCACTAGATAGTGGTAGCACTCCTCTGGTTTTGCAACCTAAAATGTTTCCAGATTGCCAGAGTCCCAGTGTTGTCTCTGGTTGATAATCCCTTGGTTACCCCTAGGTAAAAACTTAAGTGTTTTATTTACTAGAACCTCTTTTCACTAGAAAATTTTGTTTCCTATTAAAATGAAAAATCTTAGTTAATACTTTAAGCCTGATTATAGACAAGGTCAAGGAACCTGTGATAGAAAGAACCCTGGACAGAAGATCTAAATTCGAGTCTACTGCTTGATAGCCGTATGAAAAGCAGCACTTCCCTATTAAGAATTTTTTGCCCTCTGTATCTTCCACTGCTCTTTTAATCAAAATCTTTTACCATTTTAATTTGGTAAAAAGTTTTAAAAGTCTGTTCATATAAGTTTATTGTTAAGATAATATCATGTTTTATAGAAGTTGAAACTCTGTGATTTGCTTAGGCTTAATATGGCTAACAAATGGTAGAAATTAGGACTCTGAACCAAGTCTTCCGACTTTTTCCAGTATGTGTTCTACCATAGCTGTCAGATGCTGACTCATTGGTAAAGCTTAATGTGTGACCATTCCTGGAGTGTGTTGCACTTAATGCAGAATCTTAAACCAGATTTATTAATGTATAATTGAAATATGAGAAAGCTGGGGAAGATATCCCCTTTGGGAGTAAAATGATTTTCCTGGTGGCTAATCTAAGATTGGTTCTAAATCGTAGCAATTACTCTTGTCTATTTAAAGTTTGTAGACTAATTCAGGCCCTAGGTATAGATAAGCCTTGTACTGTTAATTTTCATGAAGTATGTGAGAAGTACTTTGTTAGTACCATGACTTAAAGAAAAAAAATTCACGACCATTCTACTGCAAAAGTTCAGGGCAGCCCCATGCTTTCTCCTTGAGACATGTAATCACTCTGAATTCAAGGGTCTCCTCGTTTTGTTGCATCTTATTTTAATACATGGTAGATTTCATGAGAAAGAATGGCTGTCAGACAAAAGTTACATGGAATTAAAGAAGGACCAGTTGTGTTTGGAAGCAGTCAAAAGCATTTAATGCAAAATTAAAATGTCACGGTCAGAGTATCTGTATGCATTTGTGGGCTTTTCTCCCACTTTTTGGTGCTTGTAGCTCAGTCTTTGTCTTGGACCTAGAGTTTAATGAATCAATATTTTGCCTTTTAGGTAGAGTGCGGAGCTTAAGTACATCACTTTGGTCATTGACACACTTGACAGCGCTGCACCTAAATGACAATTACCTTAGTCGCATTCCACCTGATATTGCCAAGCTTCATAATCTGGTTTACCTGGATCTGTCATCCAATAAACTCAGAAGTTTACCAGCAGAACTAGGAAACATGGTGTCTCTCAGGTGAGAAAATGTAAATGTGACTCACTGTATAAAATTGTAAATTTACCAAATACAAATATTATGGGAGGTTACCCATCTTATAATAGGCTTTCCATATGTATGTGAAGATTAAATGATATAAGTTGTCTAAGCATAGTACTTGAGTTGGCCTCTATGGAATGTTTCTTTTCCTTCCTTCCTTCAAATTTGGAGTTTTCTAGCTGGAAATGTGCATGTATTATCAATTTATTTTGACAGACTTGAGGTGGGATAGGACTAAAATACTTTATTCTTGCTTTACACTCAAGTGACAAATCTCATCAGAATTATTTGGGGCTAGACTAGTCTAGACTAATCAGAAATAACTGGGAAAATATGATTTGCTTATTAGTAAAGCTTTTAGGAACATGTTTTACAAGCAAGGTATACTTACACATTGCAACTCCTTAAGGAAACCTTAAAAACCTGATAATAAGTGGATTTATTTTTCAGGATTCTTTAAGAAACCCTGGTGGGTCAGATGGAATCTGCCTGCAATGTGTGAGACCCGGATTTGATCCTTGGGTCAGGAAGATCCCTTGGAGAAGGGAATGGCAACCCACTCCAGTATTCTTGCCTGGAGAATTCCACGGCCGAGGAGTCTGGTGGGCTACAGTCCATGGGGTCTCAAAGAATTGGACACGAATGAATGATTAACACAAACAAAAACAGGATTCTTCAAGAATTTCTTCATAGGTGAAAAGTTTATAGGCATCTTGAGACCTTGTATGTGATGTGCTTAGTCACTCAGTTGTGCCTGACTCTGTGACTCCGTGGACTGTAACCTGCCAGGTTCCTCTGTCCATAGAATTCTCTGGGCAAGAAGACTGGAATGGGTTGCTATTTCCTCCTCCAGGGGATCTTTCCGACCCAAGAATTGAACCCATGTTTCCTAGGTCTCCTCCAATGCAGATGGATTCTTTACCCATTGAGCCATGGGGGAACCAATGAAAACAAGGATTGCTTTTCTACCTTTTTACTGCTGAGTAGTAATGTTAAAAAATTGCTATCATATGTTTAAACTTAAACATTTAATATTTAAAAATCTTGTTCACCATCCCTTTACTATATGTTTTTGTTATTTTTTTATACTTCTTAGGTGTTTGATTTTATACCTTTTAGTCATTAATTAATAACACTTATTTTCTCTATAATCTGCCCCACATTTCACAGTCATAAATTCAGATCTTCATGTGTGCTGTCCTGTTTATACTATCCTGTGCTTTATTTTTAATGTTTATATTCTGTCAGTGATTGTTGTATCTTGAAGTGATTATAGTTGTAATGCTATAAAAATTGAATGGGTTACTGGCTACTGTAGTAAATTCTGAAGTTTATTTAAAAAAAATTATTTTTTTCTACGATTGAGGCTAGGTTCGAGAATATCTGCTGTCTTTGTATACATAAAATATCTCTCTCTCCTGATCTGTATCTGAGAGGAATTTTGGGAGAGCGAGAAAAAGGAGTGGATTTGAGAGTGATATACAATTCCTATACCTTTAATTTGTGTTAGAGAATGAGTAAATTCATAGAAACTGTTAGTAAATGTGGTAGTTAAAATATTTTTGGATAAATATAGAGAAATATGCCTTGATTGTAGATATCACTCATGGTATCTTAAAAGGCAGGTTAAGAATAGCAACTGTGGGTGTGTTAATAAAGTTTGATACATTAAAATAGTTTGTTTCTTTTTTCTTTAAAACAGGGAATTGCTTTTAAATAACAATCTGTTACGGGTTTTGCCTTATGAACTTGGTCGGCTCTTCCAGCTACAAACTCTAGGTTTGAAAGGTGAGTGGTTTTTCTTTTTTAAATGATGGCATTGACATTCAGTATTGAAGCTTTCTTAGCCTCTTAAAGGCCATTTTGGTTACAGTTAGGTCAGGTTTTAGTATAATTTTGAGAATATAACCATATGTTCCTCTTAAGAGAAAAGTGATTCTTCTGTATCAAATTGAGCTTCAGGATTTCAACAAGCTCCCATCATTTTAACAAACTTGTATGGAGGAAAATTTTTTTAATTTTATTTTTAATTTTCTGTAAACCTTTGAATTTTGAGGAGATATTTTAAGTTAACACTTAGCACTGTAGTTTTTTTTTCCTGTTTAAAAAAAATTTAAAAACAATGATGTAACATAATAAATTTTAACCTCAGTCAGAATGTCTGATTTTGATAGAGTAGATAGCATTAACATACAAGGGAAAAGCATAACAGTAAAAATGAGATATACATAGTAAGTGTAGTTGTTTGTATATAGGCATGTTAATCCAAAATACATGTTCCTCTGATGGTATCATCTCAGTTTGAGATGAAAGTCATATTCAAATCACAAAAATACTTGTTTTGTGTATTTTTCTCTTACAGCATAACATAGGAAGAAGGGCTTATTTTGAATGCAGAGGACTAAATGCAGATTTACTGTATTGGTTAAACATTTTTTGTGATAATAAGGAATGAACATTAATCAAAGCCTTTTAAAATATACACTTTGTATGTTTTGTTTTCCTTCTTCAAAGACTAAGTCTCATGAACATGTTCTGTTTGTGTTTGCTTAAGTCATACAATGGAGCATTAAGACAGAAGCTTGAATAAGAGTGAGGACTGCTGACGTTATTTGTTGAATGAAATGACAAAAGTGGTATTAGGCTTCCTTATACAATTAATCCTTTGTAAATTGGGTCATTATATGAATGGTCTAACTTGTGATTTTAGTTTCTTTGTAGGATTTTACTGCCTTTTTTTTTTTTTTAAATCATGTATGAAGTAGACAGGGGGATACTTATCATCTAAAATATTTTCTTGAGGATTCACCCAAGGTGTTTGAAATTTAACTGTTTGGACAGTTAAATTTCACCTTATTCTGTATATGTTAAATCTTAGTCTTATAGTTGAAACAATTATCCAGCTAGAGTTGGAGTGGGGGCTTCTGTTCCTTTCTTTTAATAAGTGTGAATGGTTATCATTTTGTATAATCTTAGATTTCACGAAATATGGAACTTACAATTTCATACTGATTATAATAATTGTATATTTTTTGTCTCCAAGGATAACCATTGTTTCTTACTTTCAAGATCAATCAGAAGAGCTGTTTTCCTCCTTCTAATATTGATGGAGAGCATGTTAATGACAAATGAATAATTTGCTATTGAACCCAGTTGGACTTACCCTTTATCCTGTGTAACATTCCTGAAAAAGCAAATACTGTATATCTTCTGTTTCACAACTCTATTCCATGTTATCTCATGTAGAGACATGTTCTCAGAAAATTTATACTATGTATCAACTGAATGAATCATCTGGAATATCTATTGTCTCCTTTGTCCTTCATTCTTTTTTACGGGTTAAAATGTTAGTCTTCCAAACTATAATCTTTGGCCTATGATTTTAGAGTTTTGTCTGCTGATGGTTCACATTTGTTAAAATCTCCCTTTAGACTTTCAACTCAGGTACCAGTTCTGCTTTACTAGATGCAACTTAGTTTTCTCTGTGCTCTCGAATAAATTCCTTTTTGGTAAACTTCAGTTTGTTCTATGGTAAATGCCTGTATGCAGCCCTTTCCTTTTCTATGAAGATTTGTTTTTCTGGCAGTGCTATTTATGTTCAGGTAATCAGTATGGAAGAGTAAGGACCTTTTAGAAATGAAAGAAAACCAGAGCCCTTCCTACCTTCTTTCATAACTTGATTTTTTTTTAATTAGTTTATTTTCTATTTTTTAACTTTACAATATTGTATTTGTTTTGCCATACATTGCCATGAATCCACCATGGGTGTACATGTTTTCCCCTTCCAGAACCCCCCTTCCACCTCCCTCCCCATCCCATGCCTCCGAATCATCCCGGTGCACCAGCCCTGAGCACCCTCTATCATGCATTGAACCTGGACTGGCAATTCGTAACTTTAAAATGGTAAAAACAGGGTTGGTTTTATGAAGGAATTGAAGGAAGAAAGTGTCCCTGATGAATGGTAGCTGTATATTCTTAGGGAGGTAAAACTTGAAATAATTCATCATCAATTTTAATAACCACATAGTGGTATTTTGTGTCTAAAAAAGGGGGAGGGAGTAGAAGGGAGCATTTAATAGTGTTGTGATATATTTAAAAGAAACAATGAAAACAGATTGCCTCTGAGATCCCATTTTGTCTTCAAACGAGAAAAAGGAGTGCCTTTCCTCCATTTCCTGTCTTCCTCTGAAACATAGATACTGACATTTTGATAATGATTTTGATCATCCTGGCTCACCAAGTTAATTTTTAGAAATTCTATTTTGAGACTTGAGTATGAGTGGCGGGTTGAGTATTTCAGGAGTTAGGATACAAAGAAGGCCGATTTAAAAACTACATACATGGCCAGTCAAGTAAGCTGGAAATGTTCTGTTAAGTCACTTAAAAGACAAATTCAAACTCTATTAGTTTTATGAAAAAAAAGATGTAAGTTTTAAATAATTCAAAATTCATGTCCTAAAGTAAAGCAATACTTTCTCTGACATATGGGCCAAAGAGTTCCTCAAGCGTTAAACATTCATGTCCCTAAATAATAAAAAGTTTATGACTTCAATAACTGTGAAAATTTCCACCTTTCTCCCACGAATTGCTCATCTCCCTTAAAATAAAAAGGAGTGTGACAGGTGAAGATTTTTTACTATGTGAACTTTTAAATTCACTAAATATATCATAATATAAAAAGTAACATTTTAAAGAAAATAATAAAATGAATAACTACATACCCGTTTATCTAACATTCTCAGTACCTTTTTAAAAGTAGCATTTTAAAAATCCAGTTGTCACTCATATAGGAGGCAAGTACTTCTGTATTATCTAATGAGCATCTGTAAATCAATAAGTGAAAGATAGTCTATCAGAGAGCATTGTTGTTCAGTCACTAAGTAGTGTCTGACTCTTTCTGACTCCATGGACTGCAGCACACCTGGTTTCCCTTTCCTTCACTATCTCCCAGAGTTTGCTCATACTCATGTCCATTGAGTCAGAGATGCCATCCAACCATTTCATCCCCTGTCACTCCCTTCACCTCTTGTCCTGAATCTCTCCCAGCATAAGAGTCTTTTCCAATGAGTCAGCTCTTCACAACAGATGGCCAAAGTTTTGGAGCTTCAACATCAGTCCTTCCAATGTGTATTCAGGGTTGATTTCCTTTAGAATTGACTGGTTTGATCTCCTTGTAGTCCAAGGGACTCTCAAGAGTCTTCTCCAACACCACAGTTCAAAAGCATCAGTTCTTTGGTGCTCAGCCTTCTTTATGGTCAAGCTCTCACAACCATACATGACTATTGGAAAAATCATAGCTTTGACTATTGGGACCTTTGTTGACAAAGTATGTCTCTGGCTTTTTAATACACTAAATTTGTCATAACTTTCTTCCAGGGAACGTCTTTTAATTTCATGGTTGCAGTCACTGTCGGCAGTGATTTTGGAGCCCAAGAAAATAAAATTTGTCACTGTTCTTACTTTTTCCCCATCTATTTGCCAGGAAGTGATGAGACCAAATGCCATGATCTTAGTTTTGTGAATGTTGAGTTTTAAGCCAACTTTGTCACTGTCCTCTTTCACTTTCGTCAAGAGGCTCTTTAGTTCCTCTTCACTTTGTGCCATTGGAATGGTATTGTCCGCATATCTGAGATTGTTGATATTTCTCCCGGCAATCTTGCTTCCAGCTTGTGAATGTTCTAGCCTGACATTTCCCATGAAGTACTCTGCATATAAGTTAAATAAGCAGGATGACAATATACAACCTTGACATACTCCTCCCTTACAAGTTTCTCAGGAGACAGGTAAGGTGGTCTGATATTCCCATGTATTGACGAATTTTCCACAGTTTTTTGTGATCCACACAGTCAAAGACTTTACTAGATTTTTGTTTGGAATTCCCTTGCATTTGTCTAGGAATGTTTTTTCTGCACACATTGTGTACACACAGTTTGCATTGCAGTTGAGTAATCCAAGTCCAAAGGTCCAGCACTTTGCAAGCAAGCAACAAATATTATGGCTAACTACAAAAAACTAGTCCTTCTTCCCCAGAGGTGCAAAGAGTTACATGAAACTAGTGCTCTGGCTGCCTTGACCTATTGCAGTTGTAATGTCCAAAGGTCCAGTTGCCTATTTAGCTACAGAAGTCCCTGCTGCATATCATGAGACAGATACAAACCCTCAGAATCAGTTACACTCTCAAAGAATGAGGAAGGGAACACAGGGACACTGATGGACTGCCTTTCCCAACAATTTTTTAAAGAGGTTTTTCATGTATGTTCACGAATAAGATAGACCTGTATTTTACTGTTCTTATGTAATTTTCTCAAAGAGTTTGTATAGTATGCAATTAATCCATTTCTTGAAATTTTTGTGGAACAAGGCTATAAAACTTATCATTGCCTGGTGAAACTATCACCTCAATGTATTTGTAGTTATAAGAACCATCAAGTCCTTCTAATTGTTCGTGAGTCAATGGCACCCCACTCCAGTACTCTTGCCTGGAAAATCCTATGGACAGAGGAGCCTGGTAGGCTGCAGTCCATGGGGTCGCTAAGAGTCGGACATGACTGAGCGACTTATCTTTCACTTTTCACTTTCATGCATTGGAGAAGGAAATGGCAACCCACTCCAGTATTCTTGCCTTGAGAATCCCAGGGACGGCGGAGCCTGGTGGGCTGCCGTCTATGGGGTCGCACAGAGTCGGACACGACTGACATGACTCAGCAGCAGCAGCAATTTTGCTGGACCATATCTGTAATATTGAAATTTTTTAGCTTTTTAACGTTTTCAGATTTGTTTGCGTAAAAGTGTTCATGATATTCTCTAGATATATTTTTAAGCTCTGTTTATATTACCCCTTTCTTCATTAGTAAGATTATTTGTGCCTTCTGTTTTTCTAATTTATTTCCCCAGAGGTTTGTCAGTTATGTTCTTTTCAGTGAGTCAGTGTTGCCTTTTATTTTTTAAAAACTGGTTTGTTTCTGTTTTTCTTTATTCTGTTGCTCCATTTATCAATATTACATTTTTTTTTCCTTTTTGAGTTGGATATATGGCTTATTCATACTTAGATTTCCTTATTTGAAAATAAAAGTATTTAAGATCATATTTTTTTTGTCAAGACTATAAATTTACTTGGCAGTATTTTGGCATCCCATGATTTTGGTATGAAACATTCTCATTGTTTTGGCCTAAGTATTATTATTATGCATGTGTGCCCGCTAAGTCTCTTCAGTTGCGTCCAACTCTTTGTGACCCTATAGACTGTAGCCCACCAGGCTCCTCTGTTCCTGAGATTCTCCAGGCAAGAATACTGGAGTGAGTAGCTATGCCCTCCTCCAGGGGATCTTTCCAACCCAGGTATTGAACCTGTGTCTCTCATGTCTCCTGCATTGGCAGGCAGGTTCTTTACCATTTGCACTGCCTGGGAAGCTTTGTTATTAATATAGGTTATCATATCTTCTTTGACTCATCAGTTATTTAAAATTTCCATGCATGTGTGACATTAGATTAGCTTTCTTTTATTGTTAGCTTTAAACTTAATTGCATTATAGGCAGTTAACATAGCCTGTATGAATCAGTTCTTTTACATCTGTTGATTCTTGCTTTATAGCCTTGTATGTGATCAATTTTTATAAATGTTTTACTGCATCTGAAAAGAGTATTGTTTCTCTAATTGTTAGGTACACGTCTATATATATTTCTCTATTATGTCAAATTTGTTGGTGTTCCTCAGATGTTCTGTATCTTTATAAACTTTTGGCTGTTTGCTTTTTGAATAATTAAGTTGTATATGGTAACATTTCCATTTAAATGCTGGATTTGTTCATTTCCCCATGTCGTTTTGTCAGCTTTTGCTTTATAGCCTTTGAGATTATTTTGTTAGGTATACCATCTATGCCTGTATATTTCTCTTGCTGTTGCTCAGTTGTTAAGTCGTGTCTGATTTTTTGCAACCCCATGGACTGTAGCATGCCAGCTTTCCCTGTCCCTAACTATTTCCCGGAGTTTGCTCAAATTCTTATCCATTGAATCAGTGATGCTATCCAACCATCTCATCCTCTATCTGCATCTTCTCCTTTTGCCTTCAGTCTTTCTCAGCATCAGGGTCTTTTCCAGTGAGTTGGTCGTTCACATCAGGTGGCCAGAGTATTGCTCTACCTTCAGGTAAATTGAACCTGATATTAGGTCGTGAGCCTTTTGTTAGTGTTTTCATCGTATAGTCTTTGTTACCTAACATAATAGCTATACAAGTTTTCTTTTGGAAATTGTTTGAATGTATCTTTTTTCATTTGTTTACTTCAGCCTTTCTGTGTACTTACGCTTAGATGTCTCTTACAAATAGTATATAATTGGTCTTGGTTCTTAATCTAGTCTGACATTTTTTGGTTTTAATGTGTAGGTTCAGACCAGTTGCCTTAACTCTATTCCAGTTGTTGATATCCTTGTATTGTTGCCATCCTACATTTTGATTCCATTCTTTGTGTGATTTTTCTCTTTTTGCCTTTCTAAAAACAGATTTTTTTTTTCCCCCTTGTTCATTGCTCAACCTGTATACTTCTGTTGGTTTGGTATTGGTACATTTTATTTCTGGATTCTTAGTGGTCACTCTTGAAATTGTATTTTGAATATATTTTTGAAAAAACTAAATTTTTATCAACTTTTTTACTAAACTATTTGCATGGAGTGAAAATGACCTCTTTGTTGACAGACATTCACATTTGGTAAATGTTGACAGATGTATGCAGTTGCATAGCCACCAGTACAGTTGAGAGATAAGATTGTTCTGTTATCCTCAATAATTCATTTGTGTTCGTTGAAGTCAACACCTTCTCCTACTATCAGCCCTCAGCAAGTACTTTTCCAGAAATGTCATATATGGAAACATAGTATGTAAACTTTTGAGTCAGGATTGTTTCATTTAGCTTAATGTATTTGAGGTTTATCAGTGTTGTGTATTTCGATAGTGCATTTCTGTTGCTGAGTAGTATCTGACTGTGTGGATATACTACCAAATTTTATCTGTTCACAAGTTGAAGGACATTAGGGTTGTTTCCAGTTATGGTTGATTAGGGATAAAGGCACTGTAAACATTTGAATAGATTTCTATGTGAAGTAAGTTTCTCTTTTCCTTGGGTAAATAGATAGGAATGAAACTGCCAGGTGGTATGGTAAATGTATGTTAAACCTCATAAGAAACTGCCAGACTGTTTATCTGGCTGTAATGGAGCATAGTGGATTTTTCATTTTGTATCCCTGCCAAATATATGAGAGGGTTTTATTTGGCCGTGCCTTCTTGTCAGCACTTTTTGGTATTATCAGTATGTTCTATTTTTTTTCATCCTGGTGGGATATAGTAATATCTCATTGTGGTTTAAATTTGTCATTTCTCTGATGAGTAATTATGGCAACTTTTGCCTAATTGATATTTTCTAATTACTGAGATTTTGAGAGTTCATTAAATGTTCTGGATTCAAGTCCTTTTTAAAGTATGTTTTAAAAACGTTTTCTCCAGTCTATGGCTTGTATGTTTATTTTCTCGATTAGAACCTTTTAAGAAGCAATTTTCCATTTTATGGCAGTCCCATTTATCACTTGTTTTCGTCTATGAATTGTCTTTGGTGCCATACCTAAGATGTATTATTTGCCTTATCCAAGTACATGAAGATTTTCTTGTAGAAATGTTATAGTTGGGTTTTACATATGGGTCTGTGGTCTGTTTTGAGTTAATTTTTGTGTATATGGTGCAAAGTTTATTCATTTACATAGGCACACGCAGTCATTCCAGCTGTTTATTGAAAAGGTTATATTTTCTGCATGAGTTTTCTTGCAACTTTGACAAAGCTTATTAGACCCAAAGATGTGTGGGTCTACTGTTAGATATATCATCCTGTCCACTGATCTATGCAAATACCAAAATGTTTGATAACTGTCACTTTATGATAAACTCTGGGATTATATAGTATGAGTTCTCCAACTCTGTAGTAATTTTTCAAAATTACATTGACACATCTAAAAGCTTTGCATTTCCATATAAGTTTTAGAATCAGCTTGTAATTTTTGTAAAATATCCTGCTGGAATTTTTATTGGAATTGTATTGAATATGTAGATCAGTTTAGAGGAAGAATAAATATCTTAATCTTGACACTTAATATTGAGTCTTCCAATCTATGAGTCTTCCAGTCTCTGTGTACCTCTTCATTTATGCAAGTTTTCTTTAGTTTGTCAATGTTTTGTAGTTTTCAGCATGCAGATCTTGCAAATATTTTGCTAGGTTTATATATTTTTGCTGGATTTACTATTTATTTGATGTTATTGTAAATGATGTTGCCTTTTAAATGTCCAATTATTCACTGATATTTTATAGAATTAAAATGCAGTTTATGTAAAAGTATATTAACCTTGTCCCTTGAAACATTTGTAAGCGTATTACTTCTAGGAACTTTTACAGCCTTTAAATCTGTGAATATAGATCTTTTCATTTCTTTCTTTCTGTGTTTTTTTTTTTTGCTTTATCACACTGCCAAGGACAATATTAAATAGAAATGGTGACACTGCACATTCTTGCCACATTCTCAACTTTAGGTAGAAAAGTGTTCAGTCTTTCATTGTGAATTATATTATTAATAGCTGCAAGCTTTCTGGTAGATGCTTTTTCAGGTTAAGTAAATTTCCCTTCTGTTACTTTGGGCTTTCCTTGTGACTCAACTGGTAAAGAATCCACTTGCAGTGTGGGAGGCCTGGGTTTGATCCTTGGGTTGGAAAGATCCTCTGGAGAAGGGAAAGGCTACTCACTCCAGTATTCTGGCCTGGAGAATTCCACGGACTGTAGAGTCCATGGGGTGGCAAAGAGCTGGACGTGACTTTCACTTTTCACTTTTCTATTACTTCACTTGCTGAGGATTTTTGTCATTAGTACAAGTTGAATTTAGTCAAATACTTTCTCTGCAACTGTTGAGATGATCATGACTTTTCTTCTTTACTTTATTTGCTGAATTACATTGGTGGCTTTTCAGTAATAATCAGCCTTCTATCAATAGATAGAACTCACCTTCTTCTCCCATTTTAAATACCACTTGACCATAATGTGTTCTGTTTTTAATATATTGTTGAAATACTGTGTTGCTAGTATTTTGTTGAAGATTTATACATTTATGATAGTAAGACATTCTGTAGTATATTTTTTGCAATGCTTTTGTCTGGCTTGATACCAGGATACTGCTGACTTTGTAAATTGAATTGAAATGTGTTACTGAAACATCTTGAATAGTTTCCATTTGTATTATTGCTTTCTTACATTATGGGGTGAATTTTCCAGTAAAAATATATGGGCCTGAAATTTTTTTTGTTGAAAAGTTTTTAACAACTAATTCAGTTTTTCATTAATACAAGACATTGAGGTTATCCTTATCTCAGTGTAGCCACTTCTGCTCTCTTTTGGTTACTGTTTGTAGGGTGTATCTCTTTCTGTAAAAGATTACTTTCAGTCTATTTTTGTCTTTATAGTGTACCTTTTCTAGACAGCATATAAGTCTTGTTTTATTGGTCGTTCTGCAGTTCTCTGCTTTTTAATCTGAGTTTAATCCACTTACATCTAATGTGTTTGCTGATAAAGTGGAATTCATGTTAGTTATTTTGCTATTTGTTTTCTGTATGTGTTATGTTCTTTTTGTTCCACTGTTCCTCAATTAATGCCTTCTTTTGTGCTAGATGGATATTTTCCAGTGTACCAATTTAATTCCCTTGTTTCTTTTGCTGTATTATTTTATTTTCTTAGTGATTACCTTAAGGATTACAGTTAACATCTTAGTGTACAGTAATTTAATTTGGATTAGTAGCAATTTAATTTCAGTAATATAAAAGAACTTTGCATATGTATCTCCAGTCACTTCGCTTTTATGCTGCTATCATTACAAATATCATCTTGTTACATTGTGTGCCTGTCAATGTAGATTTGTAATTATTGCTGTGTGCAGTTATCTCTTATATTAGATAGGAGGAAAAAAGTTAGAAAATTAAATTTACACTGTCTTTTATATATGTTACTGTGTGGAATACCTTTACTGGTACTCTGAGTTTTCATATGAATTCAAGTTACTGTTCTGTTTTCTTTCAGTTCAGCTAACAGAATCTGTTTAGCATTTCCTGAGGGGTTAGTATGCTAGTGAGAAACCCAGGTTTTGTTCATTTGGGAATATCTTACTGTCCCCTTTATTTTTGAAGGCTGTTTTTGCTGGATATAGAATTCCTAGTTGATAGTTCTTTTTATTTTTCCTATAGTACTTGGAATGTGTTATTCTACTTCCTTTTGGCTTCTATAGTTTCTGATGAGAAATCAGCTGTTAATCTTATTTTGAGGCTCTGTACACAATGTGTCACTTCTATCTTAGATTCTTTGACTTTGCACAGTTTTATTATAATTTGTCCAGGGTCTCTCTTACATTTTATTTTACTTGGAGTTTATTTGGCTTCTTCTATTAATGTTTTTCATTAAATTTGGGATGCTTTTGACCATTATTTCTTTAAATTTTTCTCCTGTTCTCTCTCCTCCTCTTCTGGGACTCTCATTATGTATAAGTTGGTATTCTTGTTGTCTGATAGATCTCTGAGCTCTGTTAATTTTTCTTCATTCTTTTTTTTTTCTTTTCCTCAGACTGTAATTTCAGATAACTTCTCTTCAAGGTCACAGATCTTTTCTTCTACCTGTCCAATACTGCTCTTGAGCCCTTCCAGTGGGCTTTTTTTTTTTTTAATTTTATAATTTCTATTTTGTTCCTTTTATAATTTCTGTTTATTTTTTGATATTCTTTATTTAGTGAGATGTCATTCTCATACTTGAATTCTTTAGGCATGGTTTTCTTCAGCTCTTTAAGCATATTAAAATAGTAGATTTCAAAGTCTTTTCTAGTAAATCCTTGGGTACAGTTTTTATTCTTAGGGACAGTTTTTATTGATGGATCTCTTCCCTGTGTTTGGGACATACTCTCTTGTTTCTTTGTGTGTTTCGTAGGTTTTTTTGTTAAGAATTGGACTTTTAAAATAATGTGGCAACTTTGAAATTAAACTCTTTCCCCTTCCTGGGGTTGTCTGTTGTTGCTGCTTGTTTTTTGTGTTGTTTCTTGCTTTAGTGATTTCTCAGGACTAATTTTGTATGCTTTATCATGTGTGGCCATTGAAGTCTTTATTCAGTTTGTGGTCAGCTAATGCGTGGCCAGAAATTTTGATAAATGCCTGTAACCAGTAAGTCTCCCACTCTTGGCCAAGTGGCTCAGTGTATGTTTGGGGGCAAATAATCAGTAATCAGCCAGGAAGTTTACAATTCTGCCTTGTCCTTCACTTCTTTCATTGCATAACCTCAAGGTCAGACAGAGATGAGAGCTTAGGCTGTTTTTAGGTTTTTTTCCTAAACATGTGCATAGGTCTCCATATATATATATTACCTTCTGGAGTCCCAGGAATTTGTCAGAGCTTTTCAGAGCCCATATTTACATCTCATTTCCAAGCTTTTTCTTTTAAACCTTTTGGTTAGTCTGCTATTTGCTCCAGATATTTCCTTGATCTCGGGCACCTACAAATTTAAGACATTTGCCAATGGTAACTTCCTCCCTCTCCTCCAGGAAGAAATCTCTTAACTCTCGGCAAGAGTCAGCTTCCAATCTCTTTACATATTGGAGCAGAAAACAAAGTACTGATCTCTCTAGAGCTCCAATTTATCATACATTAAGATTTCTTGTTCTAAGTCCCATATTTTTGTTGTCTCATGTTTTACATCTTTTTGATGCTCAGTGGTGCATTCGGGGTAATTTCTTTGGATATAGTTTTCCTATTCATTTGTTTTATTTTCGGCTGGTGTAATCTACTACCTAAATCATTCATGGTTTCTTGTTTTGTTTCATTTTGTTTTTGTTGTTTTTTGGTCTTCCCTGGTGGCTCAGACGGTAAAGAACCAGCCTGCAGTGCAGGAGACCTGGGTTCAATCCCTGGGTCAGAAAGATCCCCTGGAGAAGGAAATGACAACCCACTCCAGTGTTACTGCCTGGAGAATTCCATGGACAGAGCAGCCTGGCATGCCACAGTCTCTGGGGTTGCAAAGAGTTGGGCACGACTGAGCAACTAACATACTTGGGCAGCACCACACAGCATGTGGGCTCTTAGTTCCCCAGCCAGGGATCTAACCTGCTCCCCTGCAGTGGAAGTGTGGATTCTTAACTACTGGACTCCCAGGAAAGCCCCTCATTCATGGTCCCCACCCCCGATACTGTATTAGTTATGATTACATACAGTGCGTGCTTGTGTGCGCACTCAGTTGCTTCAGTTGTGTCCAACTCTGTGACCCTGTGGACCATAGCCAGCCAGGCTCTTCTGTCCATGGGATACTCCAGGCAAGAATACTGGAATGGGTAGCTATACCCTCCTCCAGAGGATCTTCCCAAACTAGGGATTGAACTTGCGTCTCCTGCGTTGCAGGTGAATTCTTTAGCACTGAGCCACCAGGGAAGCCCAATTACGTACAGTAAAATACCTAAATACTTAAGGATGCTGCTTGGCTAATTTTGACAAAAACACACATCTGTGTAACCACTACCTAGCTCAAGATGTAGAACATTTCCATCAACCTAGGAAGTTTCCTTTTCCACTTTCAAGTCAGTTGGAAACTGCTAACCAGGTTTTCACCATGGTTGTATTATTTTACACTTCCACCAGCATCCTGCAACTTCTGAGAGTTCCAGGTTCTCCACGTTCTTTCTAACCACTTCATTGGTCAGTGTCATTTAATTTTAGATATTTGTGTTGGTGTGTGTTGTATTGAAGATTTCGTTTGTTTTAATAGTTAGAACCTTCATTTCTGGAAGTTCTACACTTTGTTTTTTCAAATCTGTTTACTATTTTTGCATCCTTGTCTTAACAAATACTGTCTGTATTTCTTAAGAAAACATTTAGGCTGTTAACAGTAGCTAGTTTTGTTTTTAGTATTCAGGTATCCCTAATCACTGTCATTAAAAAAATTCTTATTTCCTTCTATATTTCACTAACTTGTCTTGGTAATGATAAGTTTTCTTTTCACTTGAAGGATCTTCCTTTTCTCCATGTGTAATATGAATATTCTAACTAGGAAGACCCTCCTTTTTAATAATATCACTCATTCTTTCACACGCAAAGGCTGTTTTTCTTTCATTTAGAATATTGTCTTCAAACATATATATATATATGTGGAAAGATATATATATATATGTGTAACTTACGGGGTTACTTCAAAGTGGCAATTTGTGATATTACTTCAGAATTGACCAAGATTATGTTTGTATGTTTATGTATGTATATATGTGATTTTGACACACCCAAATTATAGATATGCAGTATCAACAGTGAAATCTGAAAGAAATAGATCTTTTGAAGTTTTTCTTTATGACTATCTCACCAGCGTATTTAATTCATATGACTTCTTTCAATTTATTTAACAGACTGAGTAAAGTAAAATTCACTTTAGAAAATTAGTGTTTTGTTTTATTGTATATGTTTTTTTTGTCTTCCAATTGTAACTCTTAACAGATTTTATTTTTCTCTTCTTTAGGCAATCCTTTATCACAGGATATTCTCAATTTATACCAGGACCCAGATGGAACCCGAAAGCTACTGAACTTCATGCTTGACAATCTTGCAGGTAAATGTTAATTACAAAGCAGTAAACTCTACAGATATTACTGTTAGCTAAGTATCTCATGTTGCTTAAAAGCATCTGATCAGTTTTTAAAACTGCTTATAGGATGGAAGTTCCTGGCATTAGTATATCCCATGGTAGTGGGACATTCTTCTTTGCACACACTCAGTACTTTGTATTTACCAAGCAATATATTAGGAGCATTAGTTATGTTTGTTTTTTTTTTTTTTTTTTTTTTTTTTTACTTTTATTTATTTATTTATTTTTTAATAAATTTATTTATTTTAGTTGGGGGCTAATTACTTTAAAATATTGTAGTAGTTTTTGCCATACATTGACATGAATCAGCCGTGGGTTCACATGTGCTCCCCCTCCCGAACCCTCCTCCCACCTCCCTCCCCATCCCATCCCTCTGGGTTATCCCAATGCTCCATCCCTGAGCATCCGTCCCATGCATAGAACATGGAATGGTGTTCCGCCTCACATATGACAATATACATGTTTCAATGTTATTGTCCCAGAACGTCCCACCCTCACCTTCTTCCTCAGGGTCCACAGGACTGTCCTATGCATCTGTGTCTCTTATTCTGTCTCGCATATAGGGTTATCATTATCATCTTTCAAATTCCATATATATGCATTAGTATACTGTATTGGTGCTTTTCTTTCTGGCTCACTTCACTCTGTATAATGGGCTCCAGTTTCATCTATCTCAATAGAACCAATTCAAATGTATTTTTTTTAATGGCTGAGTAATATTCCATTGTGTATATGTACCACAGCTTCCTTATCCATTCGTCTGCCGATGGACATCTAGGTTGCTTCCATGTCCTGGCTATTGTAAACAGTACTGCGATGAACATTGGGGTACATGCGTCTCTTTCGATTCTGGTTTCCTCGGTGTGTATGCCCAGCAGTGGGATTGCTGGGTCATATGGCAGTTCTATTCCCAGTTTTTTAAGGAATCTCCACACTGTTCTCCATAGTGGCTGTACTAGTTTGCATTCCCACCAACAGTGTAAGAGGGTTCCCTTTTCTCCACACCCTCTCCAGCATTTATTGCTTGTAGACTTTTGGATAGCAGCCATTCTGACTGGTGTGTAATGGTACCTCATTGTGGTTTTGATTTGCATTTCTCTAATGAGTGATGTTGAGCATCTTTTCATGTGTTTGTTATCCATCTGTGTGTCTTCTTTGGAGAAATGTCTGTTTAGTTCTTTGGCCCATTTTTTGATTGGGTCGTTTATTTTTCTGGAATTCAGCTGCAGGAGTTGCTTGTATATTTTTGAGATTAATGGTTTGTCTGTTGCTTCGTTTGATATTATTTTCTCCCATTCTGAAGGCTGTCTTTTCACCTTGCTCATAGTTTCCTTTGTTGTGCAAAAGCTTTTAATTTTAGTTAGGTCCCATTTGTTTATTTTTGCTTTTATTTCCAATATTCTGGGGGGTGGGTCATGGAGGATCCTGCTGTGATTTATGTCGGAGAGTGTTTTGCCTATGTTTTCCTCTAGGAGTTTTATAGTTTCTGGTCTTACGTTTAGATCTTTAATCCATTTTGAGTTTATTTTTGTGTATGGTGTTAGGAAGTGTTCTAGTTTCATTCTTTTACAAGTGGTTGACCAGTTTTCCCAGCACCACTTGTTAAAGAGATTGTCTTTTCTCCATTGTATACTCTTGCCTCCTTTGTCGAAGATAAGGTGTCCATAGGTGCGTGGGTTTATCTCTGGGCTTTCTATTTTGTTCCATTGATCTATATTTCTGTCTTTGTGCCAGTACCACACTGTCTTGATGACTGTGGCTTTGTAGTAGAGCTTGAAGTCAGGCAGGTTGATTCCTCCAGTTCCATTCTTCTTTCTCAAGATTGCTTTGGCTATTCGAGGTTTCTTATATTTCCATATGAATTGTGAAATGATTTGTTCTAGTTCTGTGAAAAATACCGTTGGTAGCTTGATAGGGATTGCATTGAATCTATAGATTGCTTTGGGTAGTATACTCATTTTCACTATATTAATTCTTCCAATCCATGAACACGGTATATTTCTCCATCTGTTTGTGTCCTCTTTGATTTCTTTCATCAGTGTTTTATAGTTTTCTATATATAAGTCTTTTGTTTCTTTAGGTAGAAATATTCCTAAGTATTTTATTCTTTTTGTTGCAATGGTGAATGGTATTGTTTCCTTAATTTCTCTTTCTGTTTTCTCATTATTGGTGTATAGGAATGCAAGGGATTTCTGTGTGTTAATTTTGTATCCTGCAACTTTACTATATTCATTGATTAGCTCTAGTAGTTTTCTGGTAGAATCTTTAGGGTTTTCTATGTAGAGGATCATGTCATCTGCAAACAGTGAGAGTTTTACTTCTTCTTTTCCTATCTGTATTCCTTTTATTTCTTTTTCCGCTCTGATTGCTATGGCCAAAACTTCCAAAACTATGTTGAATAGTAGTGGTGAAAGTGGGCACCCTTGCCTTGTTCCTGACTTTAGGGGAAATGCTTTCAATTTTTCACCATTGAGGATAATGTTTGCTGTGGGTTTGTCATATATAGCTTTTATTATGTTGAGGTATGTTCCTTCTATTCCTGCTTTCTGGAGAGTTTTTATCATAAATGGATGTTGAATTTTGTCAAAGGCTTTTTCTGCATCTATTGAGATAATCATATGGTTTTTATCTTTCAATTTGTTAATGTGGTGAATTACATTGATTGATGTGCGGATGTTAAAGAAACCTTGCATTCTTGGGATAAAGCCCACTTGGTCATGATGTATGATCTTTTTAATATGATGTTGGATTCTGGTTGCTAGAATTTTATTAAGGATTTTTGCATCTATGTTCATCAGTGATATTGGCCTGTAGTTTTCTTTTTTTGTGACATCTTTGTCTGGTTTTAGTTATGTTATCTTGTCAAATCTTTTAAGGACTCTAGGAGATAGGAATTTTTACTGGCAATCTGAGATCGAGAGAATAAAATAATTGACTTAAATACGTGGCTGACTGATGTCAAAGCTGTGAACCCAAGATGGTCTTGCTCTTAACCACAAAGATACATAGGTATCAGTTGTTTGAATTTAATGCAGATTACTTGGAACCCACACAGTGGTGCACATTTTTCATGAATGAAATGACTTGTTTGATTGACTCACCTTTGTGGAAATTATGCCAGCAAGATTTTAATTAAGCACATCACATTATCTGATTAATATAGTTTTATTCCAAATGAAAAATCTTTAATATAAGAAAGCTTTTAAGTATTTTGACTAATTTTTTTTTTTTTTTTTTTTTTGCTTAAACACTCAAAATACAGGCAAAATAAGGGAAATGCTGCTAAATTCAGGTGTTTTTCTTGGAATAATGCCTTTCTAAAATACGGAATCCTGAAACAGTGCTAGAGAAATCTAGATTCAAGCATAGAGGCCGTCATCACAATAGTTTTGCAGTACTCTTTTTAATTCTGTCATACAAGACACCCATGTACATATAAAATTTTTTTTTAAATAGTAAGATTTACAATAAGGGGAAATCAAATTAATGTTATTTAAAACTTTTAGCTAAAAAGACAAAGTTGACTGATGGAGACATCAAATTTATTAAAGAAGTCCTTTTAGTAAGAAGAATATGTGGCCATTTAAGTTGTATACAAAGCATGTCTTTGTTATTTTCTTCTTGTTTTGAAATAGTATCTGTCTTGTGTGTATGAATATAGCCTGTTGACCCAGCCATATGGCATATGTAGTGTGTGTGTATGTGTGATTTTTAAGGAGTTTTCGTTGTGTTTTAGATATAAGCTGTTTGTTGCTACATATGTTGCAAATATCTTTTCCATGCTCTTATTGCTTTTTCATTCTCTTAATTGTCTGTTGAGGAACAGCAAAAGTTTAACATACTCTGCTTTATTGATCTTTTTAGTATGATTGTGTCCTCTTTAAGAATTTTTCCCTACCTCAAGCTCATGGATATATTCTCCTGTGTTACTATCTAAAAGCTCTGTTTTTCACTTGCAACATTTAGAGCTATAATCTTCTTGGAATTGATGTTTGTGTAACACAGGATTCAATTTTTATAACTTTTCCATTTGTATATTAAATTAACCCATAGCCGTTTATTGAAAAGACTGTCCTTTCATTACTGTTTTTTGTGCCCTTTTGTCATGAACTGTCAATGTTTTGTATGGATCTATTTCTAGAACCTCTGTTTTTTGTTATCTTCTGTTAATCTTTATGTCAATATAAAGTTGTTATTTATGTTAGCTTTGTAAAATGTTTTGAGATGCAGTAGAGTAAGTCTTCCCTCTTGATTTGATTATAAAGTCTTTGCTTATTTTGGCCCCATTCTTACTTTGCCTTACATTTTCATTAGAATTGCTAGAAACAGCCTTTCAAATTTCTCCACTCTCCCAAGTGTAAGTGTAGGGATTTTTATTGGGGATGCAGTGGACTGTTGAGCAACACAGGTTTGAATTGCACAGGTCCACTTAGATGCAGATTTCTTTTCAATAAATAGTACTATAGGATCTAAATTTGGTTGAATCTGTGATGTGGAACAGAGGGTACGAAGGGCTGTAAGGTTATATGTGAACGTTTGACTATGCAGGGGTAAGGGTCACTACCCTTGTTTTGTTCAAGAATCTACTGTAGGTTGCTTTGGAAAGAATCAGTATATTTGCAATACTGCATTTTCTTCTTCTTCTTCTTTTTTTTTTTTTAACTTTTCAGTTCAGTTCAGTCGCTCAGTTGTGTCTGACTCTTCGCGACCCATGGACTGCAGCAAACTAGACCTCCCTGTCCATCACCAACTCCTGGAGTTTACTCAAACTCATGTCCATTGAGTCGGTGATGCCATCTAACCATCTCATTCTCTGTCGTCTCCTTCTCCTCCCTCCTTCAGTCTTTCTCAGCATCAGGGTCTTTTCAAATGAGTCAGCTCTTCACATCAGGTGGCCAAAGTATTGGAGCTTCAGCTTCAACATCAGTCCTTCCAATGAATATTCAGGACTGATTTCCTTTAGGATGGACTGGTTGGATCTCCTTGCTGTCCAAGGGACTCTCAAGAGTCTTCTCCAACACCACAGTTCAAAAGCATCAATTCCTTGGCAGTCAGCTTTCTTTATAGTCCAACTCCCACATCCATACATGACTACTGGAAAAACCATAGCCTTGACTAGACAGACCCTTGTTGGTAAAGTAATGTCTCTGGTTTTTATTTTGCTGTCTAGATTGGTCATAACTTTCCTTCCAAGGAGTAAGCGTCCTTTAATTTCATGGCTGCAGTCCACCATCTGCAGTGATTTTGAAACCCCCCAAAATAAAGTCTGTCACTGTTTCCTCATCTGTTTGACATGATGTGATGTGCCCAGATGCCATGATCTTAGTTTTCTGAATGTTGAGTTTTAAGCCAACATTTTCACTCTCCTCTTTCACTTTCATCAAGAGGCTCTTTAGTTCTTCACTTTCTGCCATAAGGGTGGTGTTATCTGCATATCTGAGGTTATTGATATTTCTTCTGGCAATCTTGATTCCAGCTTGTGTTTCTTCCAGCCCACCGTTTCTCATGATGTACTCTGCGTATAAGTTAAATAAGCAGGGTGACAATATACAGCCTTGACGTACTCCTTTTCCTATTTGGAACCAGTCTGTTGTTCCATGTCCAGTTCTAACTGTTGCTTCCTGACCTGCATATACGTTTCTCAAGAGGCAGGTCAGGTGGTCTGGTATTTCCATCTTTTTCAGAATTTTCCACAGTTTGTTGTGATCCACACAGTCAAAGGCTTTGGCATAGTCGATAAAGCAGAAGTAGATTTTTTCTGGAACTCTCTTGCTTTTTCGATCATCCAACAGATGTTGGCAATTTGATCTCTGGTTCCTCTGCCTTTTCTAAAACCAGCTTGAACATCTGGAAGTTCACGGTTCACGTACTGTTCAAGCCTGCCTTGGAGAATTTTGAGGATTACTTTACTAGTGTGTGAGATGAGTGCAGTTGTGCGGTAGTTTGAGCCTTCTTTGGCATTGCCTTTCTTAGTGATTGAAATGAAAACTGACCGTTTCCAGTCCTGTAGCCACTGCTGAATTTTCCAAATTTGCTGGCATATTGAGTTTCATAGCATCATCTTTTAGGATTTGAAATAGCTCCGCTGGAATTCCATCACCTCCACTAGCTTTGTTCATAGTGATGCTTCCTAAGGTCCACTTGACTTCACATTCCAGGATGTGTGTCTCTAGGTGAGTGATCACATCATCGTGGTTATTTGGGTTGTGAAGATCTTTTTTGTATAGTTCTTCTGTGTATTCTTGCCATCTCTTCTTAATATCTTCTGCTTCTGTTAGGTCCATACCATTTCTGTCCTTTGTTGAGCCCATCTTTGCATGAAATGTTCCCTTGGTATCTCTAATTTTCTTGAAGAGATCTCTAGTCTTTCCCATTCTATTGTTTTCCTCTGTTTCGTTGCACTGATCACTGAGGAAGGCTTTCTTATCTCTCCTTGCTGTTCTTTGGAACTTAGCATTCAAATGGGTATATCTTTCCTTTTCTCCTTTGCTTTTTGCTTCTTTTCTTTTCACAGCTATTTTGTAAGGCCTCCTCAGACAGCCATTTTGCTTTTTTGCCTTTCTTTTTCTTGGGTATCGTCTTGATCCCTGTCTCTTGTACAGTGTCACGAATCTCTGTCCATAGTTCATCAGGCACTCTATCAGATCTAATCCCTTGAATCTGTTTCTCACTTCCACTGTATAATCATAAGGGATTTGATTTAGGTCATACCTGAATGGTCTAGTGGTTTTCCCTACTTTCTTCAATTTAAATCTGAGTTTGGCAATAAGGAGTTCATGATCTGAGCCACAGTCAGCTCCTGGTCTTGTTTTTGCTGACTGTATAGAGCTTCTCCAAAGATATAGAGCTTCTGTATCTTTGGCTGCAAAGAATACAATCAGTCTGATTTCAGTGCTGACCATCTGGTGATGTCCATGTGTAGAGTTCTCTTGTGTTGTTGGAAGAGGGTGTTTGCTATGACCAGTGTGTTCTCTTGGTAAAACTCGATTAGCCTTTGCCGTGCTTCATTCTGTACTCCAAGGCCAAATTTTCCTGTTACTCCAGATGTTTCTTGACTTCCTACTTTCCAGTCCCCTATAATGAAAAGGACATCGTTTTGGGGTGTTAGTTCTAGAAGGGCTTCTAGTTCTTCATAGAACCATTCAACTTCAGCTTCTTCAGCGTTACTGGTTGGGGCATAGACTTGGATTACCGTAATGAATGGTTTGCCTTGGAAACGAACAGAGATCGTTCTGTTGTTTTTGAGATTGCATCCAAGTACTCCTTTTCAGACTCTTGTTGACTATGATGGCTACTCCATTTCTTCTAAGGGATTCTTGCCCACAGTAGTAGATATAGTGGTCATCTGAGTTAAATTCACCCATTCCAGTCCATTTTAGTTCGCTGATTCCTAAAATGTCAGTGTTTACTCTTGCCATTTCCTGTTTGACCACTTCCAATTTGCCTTGATTTTTACCTTTATTTGAATTTATTTTTTGCTGCCTCCCCCTGCCCTTGACCATAAGTTTTTGTTTCTTCACTTTCTTTTAGGATATATTTTTTCTTTTGTGCAGCCTCCTCTTTTGGTTTAGGAACAATGTTCCTTTTCAGTTCAGTTCAGTTGCTCAGTCGTGTCTGACTCTTTGCGACCCCGCGGACCCCAGCACGCCAGGCCTCCCTGTCCATCACCAACTCCCGGAGTCCTGCATTGCATCTTGTGGGCTTTGTTCACCTGATTGTGCCTAATGACCAGAGAATCTGTTTTGAAGGCCTTCCGTTCTGCATTACTCTCTGAAGTTTTGAGCATGTGCAGTAAAAATTCAGCACTCCTGGGCCACTGACCCTCTGTCTGTCCCCACTCTTTGGCCTGTGCACACCTACCACCTCCACCATTGTGATGATGAAATGGCACACATTACTTCTTTAAAGTGACATTCTTCAGATAGATACTTGGTGGCTTTTTGAAAATATTTATTTGTCCTAATGGATACTACTGATTTGTGGAGTAAAGTTCAGGTTGTATATGTATTGATACTCAGCCATCTTGCTGAACACTTGCTAAATACTTATTCAACCACTTTGCTCAACTCTTTTTAATTTTACCGCATTTTAGTGTCAATTTATGCAATCGTATCATCTGCAAACAGTACTTTATTTTTTCTCATTGTTATATCTTTTGTTCTTTTTCTTGCTTTATTACACTTGCTAAGACCAGTAAAATGCTAACTAAGAGTAATAATAATGGACATTATTGTCTAATTTCATAATTTATTAGCTTTTAATAATTTAGAATTAAGTATGTTCACTGTGGTTTTTATATAGATAACTTTAATGAATAAGGAAATTTTTTTCTGGTCCTAGTTTGCTAGAAGAGTCTCTTATTTTTTAATATGAATAAATATTGAGTTTAATCAAATGCTTTTTTCTATTGAGGTGAATGTGTAATTTTTATCCTATATCTGGGATAAACCCAAGTAGGTTGTAATATATTATTATCCTTTTTATATATTCCTGTTTCCATTTGCTAATATTTTACTTAGGACTTCTTGTGTGTTTGAGTGAGACTGGCCAATGATTTTTCTTGTCAAGTTTTGATATAAAGGTTATACTGGCCTCATGAAAGTTTATTGGGGATTATTTCCTCATTTCTGTTATTTGGAAGAGTTTATTTAAGGTCGATTTTCTTTCTTAAATATTTGGTAGAATACATCTGAGCCTGAGGTTTCTTTGTAGGAAGTTTGAATTACTGATTTAATTTCTTTAATAACTATAATGCTCTTCTGATTTTCCATTTCTCTTTCTGTCATTCTGAAAGTTTTGTTTTTTGGTAATTTGCATGTTTTATCTGAATCTACAAATTTGTTGACATACAGTTGTTCAGATATCAATATCTTTTTATGATGTTTTAATGGTTTGAGTGGACTCCAGGAGTTGGTGATGGACAGGGAGGCCTGGCGTGCTGCGATTCGTGGGGTTGCAGAGTCAGACACGACTGAGCAACTGAACTGAACTGAACGTCCATTCAATGTATAGTGATATCTCTTTTCCATTCCAGATATAGTTGTTTGTGTTGCCTCCGTTTATTTCATGAATAGTCTTGTCCAGGGATGTATCAATATTTTCTTTAACAAAAGAACCAATGTTTAGCTTTGTTAATTTTTTTCACTATCAGTAATTTTTTATCTTCACTTTTTCCTTTCTTTTGCTTTCTTTGGGTTTCATTTGCTGCTTTTTTCCCTAACTTTTTGTAACACCTGACTCATTCACTGATAGACTTTTTCCCCCTCTGATGTATTCGTTAATGAATCTCTCTCTAACCATGACTGTTAGCTGCATCCTGCAAAGTTTAATTTGAGTAATTTTTGTTATTGTTCAGTTCAGCATATTTTCTAAAAGCTCTCATTTCTTCTTTGATGAGTCATCTAGATGTTTGTTTTTTATTTTTAGGGTTTTTTTCCTAGTTTTTTTTGTCATTGATTCCTAGCATAATTCCATTGTATTCAAAGAACATACTCTGATTCATTTAAATTCTTAAAATGTGTTATGTATAATATTACCCAGCACTTACTTAATTACTTTTTGTAAATGTTAAAGATGTACTTAAAAGGAATGTGCACTCTATAGTTGTTTGGCACAGCATTCTGTGTATATTAAAGCTTTATTGTTTGACTGTGTTATATATCCTGAACGATTACTTTGTTTTTATTTACTACTGATAGAACTGTATTAAAAATCTCCCACTTTGTAGATTTATTTCTTCTTGTAGTTCTTACAACTTCTAATTACATATATTAGGGGTATCTTTTCCTGGATTTCACCTCTCTGGTTATTTGAAACTTTTGGCATTATGCTGTTTTTATTACTTTCATATTAATATAGCTATAAGAAAAAAATATAGCTTCATGAGTTCTATTTTGGTTAGAATTTCCATTGTGTATCTTTTCCTGTTTTTTCTTTGTTAAACCTTTCTGTATCTTAGTAGTTTCTTCTGTCATCTTACTTTGGATTTGTTTCATTCTTCTTCCTGTTGGAAGTAAAAATTTATATTGTCAGTTTGAAATCCTTCCTCTTTTTCAGTGTAAATATATAGTGCTACAGTATATACTTTCCCTCTCAGAATTATTTTAGCTGCATTCCATAGATTTTGATATATTGCACTTTCATTTTCATTCTGTTCAATGTATCTTTAAAAATTTCTTTTGAGTCTTCCTCTTTGACTCATGGATTATTTAGAAATATGTTATTTAATTTCCTGTTGTCTGTTACTGACTTTTGGTTTCATTCCAGTTTGGGATCAGTTGGGTAACACTATTAGTTCACATCTTTTAAATTTTTTGAGGTTTGTTTTATTTCTGTCTTGGTGAATGATCCATGAGTGCTTGAAAAAAGTATATATTCTGCAGTTTGTTGAGTGGAATATATTACACAAGTCAAGTAGACCATTGGCTGCTGCTGGTGATTAGTTCTTCTTTTTCGTTTGTTCAGTCTTACCAGATGTTGACATTATAGTGCTGAAATTGCCAGCCACAGCTGTGGGTTTGTCTATTCTTTCAGCTTTGTCCGTTTTTGCTTCATGTATTTTGAAGTTGTGTTGTTTGTTGTAGACATACTTAGGGTTGCTGCATCTTCTTGGTGATCTTTTTATCATTGTGTAATGACCTTCTTTGGAGAAGGAAATGGCAACCCACTCCAGTAGTCTTGCTTGAAGAATCCCAAGGATAGAGGAGCCTGGCAGGCTACAGTCTAGGGGGTCGCAAGAGTCGGACACGACTTACCGACTAAAGAGAGAGAGTGACTTTCTTTGTTCCTAGTATCTTCCTTACTCTCAAGTCTACTTTACCTCATATTAATGTAATCACTCTGCCTTTTTTGTTTAATATTTACATCCTGTTAGTTTCAACTTCACTATGTAGTTTGAAGTGAGTTTCCTGTATTGTGTATATTTGAGTTATATGTTATTTTTTTTAATCTGTTTGACCAAGGTTCCACTCATTTAATTTGTGTATTTATTAGACCATTTACATTTAAAGTAAGAATTGATATGTAGAACTCGAAGTCAGCCATTTTGTTTTTTTGTAGTCTGTTTGTTTCCTTTGTTTCCCCTTTATTTATCATCTCTTTGTTTCTTACGGGCTACTGAAACATTTTTTAGGATACCATCTTGTTTTATTTATGCTGTTTTAGTGGATATTGTCTTGTATAGTTTTCTTAATGATCACTTTTTAGCTATCACAATATACATACTTAGAATGGTCTATTGATAATAGTGTCTTCTCATTTTAAGCCAATTATTGATGCCCTGCTTCCGTTTGTGTCCCTTTGCCTTCTCCACTTTTAAACTAGAACCGTCTCTAGTATGTCCTCTCCTTACACTGAGTACCACATAGATGTTACAATTTTTGCTTCAGCCGTCAGATACTGTATAAGAAGCTCATGCAGAGGTTAATCCGTTACGTTTATCCTTTCACTCATTCCTTGTTCCTTCCGTTATGATGTTCCATTTCTTCTACTGTTAACATTTTCTTTCTGTCTTAAGAGCTTCCTTTAGCCATTCTTTAAGGGCCAGTCTGCTAGCAATGTAGTCTTTTAGTTTTCCTTTGACAGCATCTTTATTTTTCCTTGATTTATGAAGGAAAGGTCTGTTGGCCACAGAATTTGAGGTTGACAGTTGTTTTCTTTTAGCACTTAAAAAAATATTGTATCACTTCCTCTGGAGCCATGGTTTTAGAAAGAAACCTATTGTTCTCTTTTAGGTAGTGTGTCATTTTTCTGGTGTTTTTGAGATTCTTTGTCTTTAGTTTTTAGCAGTTTCGTTATGGTGTGATTGGTGTGGGTATCTTTGGGTTTATTTTACTTGAAGTTTGTACATCTTCTTGAATGTGTAGATTTATGTTGTTTGTTAAATTTAGGGATTTTTAGTCATTATCTCTTTGAATACTTTTTAAGTCTACATTCTGTCTCTTCTCTTTCTCAATTTTGATTTTATGAATCTTAGATCTTTTGAGGAACCCACAGGTTCCTCAAGCTTTGTTCATTTTTTTTTTTTTCAGTTTTCTTTTTATTGTTCATACTCAGTAAATTCTCTTGATTTGTCCTCAAATTCAATAATGTTATGTTTGGTTATCTGTATTATTGTGCCCTTCCACTTCTATTGTGGGCTTCCCTTGTGGCTCAGCTGGTAAAGAATCTGCCTGCAATGCGGGAGACCTGAGTTTGATCCCTGGGTTGGGAAGATACCCTGGAGAAGGGAACGGCTACCCACTCCAGTGTTCTGGCCTGGAGAATTCCATGGACTGTATAGTCCATGGGGTCACAAAGAGTCGACACAACTGAGCTACTTTCACTTTCCATTTTTTTGCTGGGGTTTTCTATTTTTTCATCTGTTTCAAGAGAATTGGTGATGACTTTATGAAGCAGTTTTGTGTTGACTGCTTTAAAATTTCTGTCAGATAATTTCAACAGCTGAATCACCTCTGTGTTATTGTCTGTTGGTAGTCTTTTCTCAAGTAAATTGTGATTTTCCTGGTCTTTGGTATAACCAGTGATTTGCACTTGTGCCCTGGATATTTTTAATAGTATGTTAGGAAACTCATGACCTTTTAAAAACCTCAGTAGCAGGTAACTGCCCAGTTTAGATTTAGCATGTGGGTTTTGCTGGCTCTTCAGGCTCAGCTGGCACCCTCTGTGGGAGACCAGGCCCAGTGCTGTTGATCACTGTGAGGTGTGGGAAATCACACTTCTCTTACCCTTCTCCCAGTCCCCTTCCAGGTCTATTCCTCATGGCTTCAGGACTGTCTAGCACTTAGTGTGGCATATATGGAGGATAAAAAGTGGGAGAATTGTTTTAGATCACATTTTTAGGTATGGTGTTGAAAGATGTTAACTGGTGTCTCTTCTGTTCATAGTGAGAGTAGTCTTCAATTTTGATCCACATTCTGGTACTGTGCTGACCATACAGATTTAGCTATTAAACAGTCTTTATTTGATGGTTGGCTTATATAAATATAGTCCTATCCTTTGGAGTTTTAGTAAGCTCCAGGAGTTGGTGATGGACAGGGAAGCCTGGCATGCTGCAGTCCTTGGGGTCGCAAAGAGTCGGACACGACTGAGCAACTAAACTGGCTGATCCTTTGTCAAATCATTGGCCATGCAATTTTATCTTTGAAAAAAGTCAATGTTAAGTAAATGTATGTCACACATGAATATATTATTCTCTTTGAAAGAAATATTAAAATTCTGGTTAAGACTAGAATTTCCTTTGACCACTACCTTTAATTCTAGTCTCTTCTCTGTAAGTAAGCACACTTATAAGTTGGGTGTGTATCCTTATAGACATTTCTAGACATTTATATATAAAAATTAAACCAGTAGAAATTTTCTTGCATTGTATTACTTTGCATATATGTTTTAAATTTTTTCTAATAAAATATATCCTACTATAATATATTATTATCTAATTATTAATAAAATGTATCTTATTATCATATATTTTCTACTTTTTCCTCACCCAGCAGAATTTCTTACATACCTTTCCACTTGAGCATGCATGTATCTTTTTTCTTTTAAACTATGGCATAGACTTCTGTGAAATGGATAAACATTTACCATTGCTTATGCTATTATAAACATTGGCATAATGAATATGTTTGCTGCTTTAAGCAGATAGGGCTGATCCCAAGAAATAGAATTGCTGGGTCACAGGGACATGAATGTTCTAAGTTTTAAAAAAATGATACCCATTTGTCCATCCAGATAGCTGTACCAGTTTGTATTCCCACCAGTTGTATGTACAAGTATCTATTTCTTATCACCTTCACCAACCCTGGATATTATTAAACTTAAATTTTTTTTTGTCAACCTAGATAAAGACATGCTATCTCATTTTTAAGTCTTTCCTGGTTACTGGTGAGATACAGTATCTTTTTTCCTCTGTTTTTGTTCTCCAATTATTTTGGGGGAATAGTATATTTTTACTTACACTGTTAAATTGTGCTGTATTAAGATATGGGAAGCGTTAGAATGTTGACATCACTTTGTTTTATTTTGATAATTTTCATGCTTTCTGAATTTTTAACTATTTGCTATTAAGGATCCCAGCAGCTGAGGAGTTCTTTGTTTACTCTCCATTATGCTTATATAATGAGCTTCTGTTTTAGAGAGAGTTGCCATAGTTCTGGCACGGCACTCCTAGGAGGCATGGTTATTTTCCAGGATTCAGTGTGTTGAACCAGCTGGATAGTTTGTTATCTTATGATGACCTTCATTACTTTCCTGGCAAGATATGGACTATGCAAAATAACATTCATTTTACTTTGTGAACAGTATGGCTGCTAAAAGAGGCATCCTTTAGCTAGACTTTTGAAACACCAAAATGGTTAGTAAAATGAAACTTTTTTAAAGATCTTGGATACTTGGTTCACAGTTTCTGTGTCTGGGTGATGATGGAGTGTTTTTGCTCAAATGGAGTACATTTCTTAGCCACTAATTCGCTGGGTAAATCTGCAAACTTGAATCAAACTGTCCTGTAGTTGCAATTGTGTTTAAAAGGGAGAAGAAAAAAGAGGTAGTTAAATCTTAACTTAGTGCATTTTCTTTCATCTGATAGTTTGGGAGAATTTAGTTCCATAGTATTGACAGTCATATCTGAGCAATTAATGTTTAACCAGTGCCTTCCTTTTTTTCTGTGTGTGCAGTGTCATTCTATTCTCTGGCTTTGTATCAACATTATAAAAGAAAGATTAAAATTAGGAAATGAAAATCCTATTAGAAAATTCAGTGGTTTTTATTATACATGCATGTTTGTTTTTTTCTGTTGTAAAAATATTTGAGTAATTTTGTTCATCAGTGTGTTGAAACTTCACGTAGCTTTCATTTTCCCGCTGGGAACAAGACTGAGTCAGTACAGTTTACGTGTATGATTAAGACATAAGCCTCTCACTTAAGGATTTAAATAGGTACTTTTTTTTTTTATAAATACTGTGTAAGTATAAATGCCATTAATGAATTTCTTCGTGTTCTTTTCAGATGTTAGTTTTGTGTTTTCTGCATAACTCTTCATCAACTTCCTTCAGCTTTTAAATCTTCATTATATTTCAGTACTAGATTTTTAAGACCATATGGATTTCCCAGGTGGCGCAGCAGCAGCAGTGCAGGAGACATAAGAGACAACTGTTCAGTCCCTGGGTCGGGAAGGTCCCCTGGAGGAGGGCATGGCAGCCCACTCCAGTATTCTTGCCTGGAGAATCCCATGGACAGAGGAGCCTGGTGGGCTACAGTCCATAGGGTCACAAATAATTGGGAGGACTGAAGTGACTTAGCACGTACACACATGGGCTGTTATAGCTGAAGAGAAAACAGAAGCTGATTTGACATTATAAATTAGTAAATAATACTGATTTTAGAAATACAGGAAATTACATTTAAAAAAAAATTTTTTTTTCCAGTTCATCCAGAGCAGCTTCCTCCGAGGCCATGGATTACATTAAAAGAACGAGACCAAATTCTGCCATCAGGTAAACTAGTTTTTCTTATTCTTTCTTGACTTTTTTCAGGTACACTTGAAATGCCATTTGGGCTTTGTGATGAAATTAACCTTCAAATTAGGCCTCATTTTACCTCCCCTGAGTAGATGAGTTTAGAAATACTGATGGGTAGAGTTAAAGTCCACCCTAAGGCTTATGTACAAGAATCTCATATCTTTCACAATGATGGGGCTCTTGGTTTGAAAATTACTTCTTGTAATAGAGCTTTCCAAATGGCATCTTCACATAAGGTTTGGTGATTTAAGAAAAATGAGGAGTAATGAATTTTCTTGTGAAAAATTTTGAACTACTTAGATTTATCTTTCTTGAGTGGGTAGAATGATGACTCTTGTAGAGGGATAATTTAGACTGAGTCAAATTTACTATATGGGAAACAGAATATGATACCAGGCCAGGGGTATAGAAATGGTGTAGGGTGAAGATATGAGCAGTTTAATGATATGATTCAGCATTTCTTGAACTGCAGTAAATGTAAAAAATATAAACCTTTATCTTTTTGTGCAGGCCAATGATAATTTGACATTTATAGGGCTTCTTACTGTTTATTAGACATTTTATAGTTGCGAATTCTGCTTAAAATAAGTTGTTATTAATATTCCTCTTACAAGTCATAGTTTTTATGATACCTAATTTTATTTTGAAAATGAAAATTTTACTGTTTTAATATGAAGTAACCAAATGCTGATACTTAATTTTAGGGACATTCAATTGTTATAGGTGATTTATAGCCCCCAAACTATAATGGTAATTAAACTATGTAAGAATTAATCCTAGATGGTGAAAGAGGTACCGGTATACATAATGACCACCAGTCGGATCCCCAGGAGACCTCTGAACTAAGTTTCTCATAATATCTTCCCATCATCTGACTCTGACTTCAGTTGAGCATTACTTCATTTCTTGTATTCCTTACCGTTTATTAAGTGTTTGATTCTCACCCATGTCTGCCCATTGTAATTACCTGGGACGCTTTTTAAAAATATTAATGCCCATATCTTAACATGCTAAATTAGTCTGGAGTGATCAACATTTTTTTTTTTTTAAGTTCTATAACGTGATTCTTCTAATGGATAGCCAGGATAGAGAATTAGTGATAAAAATCAGGGATTTTCAAACTGGTGTGCTCGTGCATAGAATCACCTGAGGATTTTGTTAAATTGCAGATTCCAATTCAGTAAGTCTTTGTGAAGCCAGAAATCTCTCCATTTCTAAGTTCCAAGGTGATAACTGATACTGCTGATTCCTAGAGCATACTTTTGAGTAGCAGGGGATACAAGCTGCGTTTTCCTGTTAGTTTACTTGTAGTCCTTTTACTGGCTTCCTTGGTGGCTCAGTGGTAAAGAATCCACCTGCCAATGCAGGAGATGCGAGTTCGATCCATGAGTCAGGACGATCCTCTGGAGTAGGAAATGGCAACCCACTGCAGTATTCTTGCCTGGGAAATCCCACGGACAGAGGAGCCTGGCGGGTTCCAGTCCATGAGGTTGCAAAGAGTTGGACATGACTTAGCAACTGAGCATGCACACAGTCCTTTTACAGTTCAAGGGAATTTTAAAATGAGAATTTAATTTTTAAAATGAGCATTTGATTTGGTTAAAAAGGTTTCTCTTATAACCAAACTTTGTTAGTCTGTGTTCTTCTGGCTCAGAGCAGTGAGAAAAATAAGAGAGTCAAAAAAATACTAAGTATGGATATTTTGTTAATTCAAGGTAATGAAAGCCTTTTAAAGAGAAGAAAATTAAAATTTACTTTTGTAATTTACTTTTATTCCATTTATAGAGAAAAGTTTTGCTCAGCAAATTATGTGTAAAAAAGTTAGTATTGATTTAAAATCAGATTTTTTTTGGCCACACCGCATAACTAATTACCTGCCTAGTTACCTGCCCGGGGATTGAACCTGTGCTCCCAGCAGTGAAAGGAAGTGCAGAGTTCTAACCACCGAGCCACAGGGAATTCCCTAAAAGTTGAATTTTTATTTATTAAAATATCCTTTTAAAAAATCTCAAATATGAGCTATAAGTCTGATTCTGGTAAAAGAACTATGGTATGGTAGATGGACTCTGGTGAAGTTTTTATATAGTTTAACAGAATCTTGCCCAAGGCGTTTCACAGTGGTGATATTTGAGTTATGTTTGTGTGGCATGTATGATCGTGTAGGTGTACATGTGATACTGCTTTAGAAAAAGTTGCCTAATTTTCTCCTTTTTGTCTTGTTTTTCTCTCCCACTTCTTAGCATCATTCACGGTTATGTGTTACAATGTGTTATGTGATAAATATGCCACCCGGCAGCTATATGGCTATTGCCCATCCTGGGCATTAAACTGGGAATACAGGAAAAAGGGAATTATGGAAGAAATTGTTAACTGTGACGCAGATATCATTAGTCTTCAGGTAACACTATAGAGATTGAATTGTCTGTAACTTAAAGGTGAATCTAAAAATTACAAAAGATCTTACTTTTGGGAGACATTCTGTGTTGAAGAAAAACGCGAAGTAATTATTTTCTCTCTTCTTAAGAAAAAAGGATTATTTTAATAAGCACTTAAAATATTTCCACAGTGAAACGGTTTTGTATAAGCCATAAACTTATACTCACTTACTGTTTTCTTAAGTGAAAATAATTTCACCATGTTATTCATGTTAATTCGTGTTATGAACAAATCACTGGTATTGCCAAAAGAGAAAACTACTGAAGATTGAATCTTTAAGAAATATGAATTTAACTTATAATGGGATCTGTAAAACAAAATTACTTGTCTACCATTGTTCCTCAATGATAAACATATAAAAATATTGTATTATAAGTCATGCATTTTTGCCTTATTTTTAAAGGCAACCTCAGAAATTTAGATACTTTATTATAATGAATTTAACTGACAAAGCACCTTTCAATTGAAATATGTGTTTTACTGCTTTTCAATGCTCAGCTAATGAATGGCCAAGAAGGTTTACAGATAGTTTTTAGTATCTTTTTTCTTAGCATATTAAATGCTTTAAGGTATTTTAAAATTTTAAGTGTTATAATTTCACACCTCCTTTTCTGCATAGCTTAAGAATAAAATCATTACTTTTATAATAAATTTTTTGTGTTAGAGTAGCTTTATTATTTACTTATATTTGTGTTATTATCCATGATTCATTTAACTCTGGAAAATAAGGAAGTCGTAGAAGTCTTCACAAGTTAAATTTTCTTTTAAACACTGAGAACTGACACAAAATGAAGGGAGGAGAAGGCAAATACAGGCTTACCAGGTGGTGCTAGTGGTAAAGAACCCAAATGCCAGTGCAGGGGACGTGAGACACGGGTTCGGTCTGTGGGTCAGGAAGGTCCCCTGGAGGAGGGACGGCAACCCACTCCAGTATTCTTGCCTGGAGAATGCTATGGACAGAGGAGCCTGGTGGGCTACAGTCCATAGGGTTGCAAAGAGTCTGACACAACTGAAGCGACCTAGCACACATGGAGACAAATAAGCATAGGCTTATGTTATTTAATTTTCCTCCTTTTGATTCAGTATTTATAGTAATAACAGCCTCACACTCTTCCTTAGTAAGTAAAGTATAGTATGAAGCATAGAAGCATCATAATTTTTTAAATGTTATTATAAAAGTAATACTGTGTTATAAAGTGTTCATTCCAGAGAAGTTGGAAATATGGAAAGAATATAAATAATAATAGAGTAAAACATCTAATCCTGCGCCCAAAAGAAAGTTGCTTTAACTCCAGGGTTAAAACTTCTGGAGTATTTCTTATATCCTTTTTAAAAAATTCACTTGCATATTTACAGATACGTTTTCAAAATAGAGATCACATTATTAATGTATTTTGTTTCTTGCTTATTGCATTTACATTTTCTGGATTACTAAAATTTCTCAAAGCCAATTGTATGAATACATACTAATTGATTTAGCATTTTCCCTGCTGTTGGACATTCAGGCTGTTTGTTTTCATTGTTACAATATCATGTTGTTATAAACATTAGCACACGTAAATCATGATCTTCACACTTGATTATTTCATTTGGAAAGATTTCTTAAAAGTATGTTAGGGTCAAAGAATAAATTAGTCTAACTTAATAATTGCCAAATTAACACAGACCATTGGATTATTGGTATTCAGGTAACTAAAAATTCCTTTAAGGAGGATTTTTGGTTGATCTTAAACTTCTCAGTTTTGACTATCATTCCTTTCCACCACAGTTGAGAAATACAAAATATTTTTTTAAATTACCTCCTAATATAAAATTTTCAATTCCCTACTGCTTAATCTGTAATATGACCAACTTTCATATTTTGTTGTATTTCAATTTCGTTCAATTACCAGTTGAGGAAGTGAAGTACAGTAGTTGTTTAGTCACTAAGTCGTACCCCACTCTTTGTGACTGCATGGACTGCAGCACGTCAGGCTTCCCTGATGAACTCTAAGTTGGAAGTCAAGAGATTTGGGACCAACTAACTGCCTGTATAAACCTGAGAAAATCATGTTTTTTTTTATTCTTTTAGGCTTTACAAAGCTGCCATTGTCAAATGGTAGCTGCTATCAATAAGGTAAGGTAGTTAGATAATGTTTGTTAAATGAAGTATTTTAACTTAGTCACACTTACTCACAGTGTTGCACGGTTTTACATCTTAGTTTTCCTCTGTCATGTCGGTGATAATGTATCTTCCATCTCAGGAAGTGGAAACAGAGCAATACTTCACTCTCTTTCTGCCAGCATTGAAGGAGCGTGGATATGATGGATTTTTTTCTCCAAAGTCACGTGCCAAAATCATGTCTGAGCAGGAGAGAAAGCATGTGGACGGTTGTGCAATATTCTTCAAAACAGAAAAGTGAGTTAGGAAACAAAGCATAATTTCTTTAATTACCACACATTTGAAATTGTCATTGGTTTGACCCTAAAATACACAAAAAGCTGAAAAACAGGTGATACAAAAGTTAAAACTATTGGTAAGCTTTTATTTCTTAGGCTGTGTATTGGAAATTAGAATATTTATCATGTTATTCTTTATACTTTTTTGCCAAATTGCACTAAAAATATTAAAAGGAGTATATACTTAAATATGATATCATAATTTTATATATATTTCCATGAAGTAAAATATTAGTTGTGGTGTAAAAAAGAAAGTAGTACCCTTTAAGATTAGAACTAAGTGATCTGAAGTTTCTTTGAGTGATTTTTTTTCATTTGTTGTTATCATGTCGGACTCTTTGCGACCGCATGGACTACAGGCTTCCCTGTCCTTCACTATCTTCTGGAGTTTGCTCAAACTCATGTCCATTGAGTCAATGATGCTATACAACCATCTCATCTGTCACCCACTTCTCCTCCTGCCCTCAGTCTTTCCCAGCATCAGGGTCTTTTCCAGTGAGTCAACTCTCTGCATCAGGTGGCCAAGTATTGGAGCTTCAGCTTCAGCATCAGTCCTTCCAATGAACATTCAGGGGTGATTTCCTTTAGGATTGACTGGTTTGATCTCCTTGCAGTCCAAGGGACTCTCAAAGAATCTTCTCCAGCACCACAATTCAGAAGCATAAATTCTCTAGCGCTCAGCGCTCTTTATGCTTCAACTCTCACATCCGTACATGACTACTGGAAAAACCATAACTTTGACTAGACGGACTTTTGTCAGCAAAGTGATGTCTCTGCCTTTTAATGTGCTAAGTTTATTATAGCTTTTTTCCTAGGAGCCAAGTGTCTTAATTTCATGGCTGCAGTCACCATCCTCAGTGATTTTGGAGCCCGGTAAAATAAAATCTGTCACTTCTTCCACTTTTTCCCCTTCTCTTTGCCATGAGTTATGGGACCGCATGCCATGATCTTAGTTTTTTGAACGTTGAGTTTTAAGCCAGCTTTTAGTTGGCCCTTTTCAGAATCATTCATTTTTTATCAACTTTTCACCTTTTCCAGTTAATATTGTGTATGTTTATTTCTTGTCTTATGAAAAGTTGCTCAGTTGTGTCCAACTCTATGGACCTCGTGGACTGCACCCTGCCAGGCTCCTCTGTCCATGGAGTTCTCCAGGCAAGAATACTGTAGTGGGTAGCTGTTCCCTTCTCCAGGGGATCTTCCCAACCCAGGGATTGAACCTGGGTCTCCCGCATTGCGGGTGGATTCTCTACTGTCTGAGCCAGCAGGGAGGCTTAGTCGCTTATTCACTAAATGTTTACTGAGCATTTGCTTTATGATGAATGCTGTGCTAGTCACTATAGACCCAAAAGTACGTGGTTTCTGATCCCACTCAGAGCTCCAGTAGGAGAAGGAAGGAGTAAATATCACAGTACAGTATGGTATATATGTGTTAGTGATATGCCTGGATAGATAAGGGAAGGCCAAGAGAAGCACAGAGCTTATAGAGGTAGGGAGTTAAAGGATTGATTGAGACAAAACAATGGAAAGTGGTCATGACCTGAAATGGAAAACAGAAAACATGACCTTTTTGTTTTTTCAGGGCTATAATGTAGTTGATGAAAGTACGGTCAAAGATAAACCTATTATGACTGCTTATTAAAATATATGAACAATCTTGTAGAGGCCTCTGTGCTTTAATATTCTTGAGTTTAAAATGGAAAAAAATATATATTCAGAGGTAGTTACACGAATTAAATGAGATAGTGAATGGAGAGGTACTTTTTAAATCATTAAGTGTCACAGAAATATTTTTATTATTGTCATATTTCTCTTCCTGTAATCCTTTGCAATTTTAGTGTTTTTCTCTTACTAGGTTTATGATGCTGTGTGCATTGAATTTAGGAATTGCATTTCTGATTTGAGGGTTCAGAACCATAACAAGCTTAGAAGGCTATGTCTGTCTCTTTCTCATTTTTTTGTTTAGAATTATGAAGAGTTATTATTTTACTCTATGTTTCATTCTTTTATTTATTATTTTATTGAAGTATAGTTGATTTACAATGTGTTAATTTCTGCTATACAGTAAAGTGATTCCATTATACATATATACATTCCTTTTTAATATTCTTGTCCATTGTGGTTTATTACAAGATACTGAATATAGTTCCCTGTCCATTAGTTTGCATCTGCCAACCCCAAACTCCCAATCCATCCATCCTCCACCTCCCCTCCCTTTTCCCCTTGGCAACCACAGATCTGTTCCCTGTGTCTATAGGTCTGTTTCTGTTTCATAGATAGGTTTGTATTTGTCATATTTTAGATTCCACATATAAGTGATATCATATGGTATTTTTCATTCTCTTTTTGACTGATTTAGTGTGATGAGGTCTGAGTCCATCCATGTTGCTGCAAATGGCCTTATTTCATAGAAGGCTAACTTTTGAATAGCTGACTGAGTGACTAGATGGTTAGAGGCAGATTCTTTTGGTTATCATGTTGAGGAAAAGAGAGAAGTATATTTTGCCTCATAAAGGCTGCCAGTTTTACAGTGGAAAATTTGAAGGCACCTCCTGCCTTCAGAAGACTGAAATGTATGGAGTTAGATAGAGGTGGTATTATATAGTTAATAACTTAGGTTTGATACATTAGATAGGAAATCGTCTACTAATAGAATAGGCACATAAACACTTGTGACTTTTTCCTGTTATAACAAATCATTTCAATGTTTTTATTAATATAGGCCTATTTATTACCAGCATGACTTGTTATTTTGAGTAAATGAGTTAAGTGAATTTGAAAGCTGTTTGAGTCACTCTTCTCATTTATTTGTCCCTACTTTCATATCTTTTCTGTGAATTTTTAATAGAGATTTTTCATTTGTTTAATAATTAGTACACAGCCCTGTAGTATTTGAGGTCAGAATATGCTATATATGCTGGTATATATATGCTGGTCAGAATATGCTATATACTCTGGGTTGATGTGATGTCTCTCTCTCTCTCTCTCTCTCTTTTTTTTTTTTTTACAAATTTTAGCATAACAATAGCCATTACTTGATAGTATTTGCATGTCAGCCTTTTTCTTTTATTCACACTGGTTATCTTAATTTTTAAAGCAGTCCCAGAGTTAGGAATAAACTATTTCCTCATTCTTACAGATGAGGAAACCAAGACATGGAGAGTACCTGGCTTCACAGTCAGTGCTTTTAACCAGTGTACTGAACTGAATCTTTAGACTTCTTTTATATATATACAATTTGTATATATATTTTTTTATTGAAATATAGTTGATTTACAGTGTTGTTAGTTTTAGCTATGTAGCAGAGTGATTCTGTTTTACATATATATATATATATATATATATATATTCTTTTTCAAATTCTTTTCTCACATAGACTGTTAGAAAATATTGAGTACAGTTCCCTGTGCTATACACTAGGTCCTTGTTGTTTAGACTTCTTATTTCAGCTTCTGATATCACTTGTACCTCCTAAAAGGTTATTGGAAAAATTACCTTGAATTGCATATTTGTTTCCTGTATTCACACACAAATTTCCTTGAAACATAATTTTAAAAAATTACAGATAACACTGATGAGATGTGATGAGATGTGACATCAGCTCATTTTTCCATTTGCCATTGTTTCTTTCTGAAGGATGATATTATCATTTTTTTTCATTCCTTTCACAGTTTTGAGAGGGAAATATAAAATGCCTTGATAGTTTATTAGCGGTAATTAAGATTTTTGAACTAACAGTTATAACCATTATTTAGGAAACTTTAGACAACTGACTATTTGAAAACTGAGACTTGAATTATTTAAAATGCTGTGAATATTTTTCACTTTGAAATATTTTGTAAAACACACATATGCATATAGGTATGTATTTTGTCTCTCTCTGTGTGTTTGGAAAACTTATTATAGGTAAATTTTTTAAAGTCGAAAAGTTTCTCTTTGCCATATTTTGTCCTATAGACTAAGCAGTTAGTAGAAATGGAGTCTTGGAGCCCAGTGCACGATTTGAGGAAATCAAAAATGTCGAAAAATGGAGCTGAAACCAGACCTAGATACTAGACATACTTGCTGTTCCTGAGGTTAGCATTTCTGATCTAATCATACTTTGCTTCAAATCAGTGAGAAAGGGAAAGATGAAAACAGCAGTTTTAGAACAATGTGACCATTACACTGTGAAGAGGTCTCTTCCAATAGGGTTGGCAACGAGGTTGTCATGGTGCTTAGTCCTTGTTATATTGCCTCTGCTCTCTGTCTCAGAGATACCAGGTAAGGCCAGGTCCTTGTTTTGCCTTCCATTTTATGACAGGTTGTTTTGTGGTTGAGAAGAGGGTATTCATTTATAGATTATATAGTATTGTCCCCAAATGACCTATTCTGATAATCCTGTCTTACTAGTTTCTCAGTTACTAATTTTGTCTGTCATAGGTGGTGGTTGCATTTAGAACTTTAAAATCAGAGGTTGTGATTTCTAGTTTCCAGTGTTAGCTTTCCCATTTATTTAATCTGGAACATTGCTTTATGCCAGCTTCGTTACCTTTCCAGTGTGGATGTTAATAATAGCTGTTCTGTCTGACTTAAAAGGTTTTTTATGGGGCTAAAATGACCAAAAAGGTGAAAATGCTTTCAGTGGTTAAAAGAGTTGTACAAATATATCTAGAATGGTGAATATCCACTTTTCTTCCCTATTTATCTCACTCTCTAAGCTTACCTTTTCTAGCAGATGATTGTTTGGAACTCCCATGATTACTTGACCCAAGAACACATTTTATAGCATCTTATACTGCATATACAATAAAAATTTCTATTTGGTTTAGGTTTAAGAGTGAGTTTAATGTGATTAGAAGGGGTCATGGTTCACTGAAAGGAGAAGCAGAGTAGAGATTATTTGCTTGAGGTGAGAGGGGAGAAAGTAAGAAGTACTGTTGTAAAGTAGTGTGGAATAGAATATGGGCAAACTGTTTCTTACTATATTATAGATGTATTATAATTATAAATATAGTATAAAATAAACACAGAAACAAGATGAGTTGTAGGAGATTAGCTAGCTATACTGGTGCTGGAAATCTTATTTTCTAAAAGCAGAGTCCCTGAAAAGTTCTTATGGCCCAAGAAGCTTATCTGTGCCCTTATTTAATTCTCACTGGAAAAAAGGAATTTTCTGTGGCTCCTCAGTTCTCAACTATCTCTTTGATTCTTCAACTGTTGGTGAAACTGAGATAATAAGATTGAGAGTATCACTCTGACCGTTTCCGCATCTCTAAGCACTAAAAAGGGGAGTGTTTGGTTATAATGATATGTGCTCTGTTTAGGAAAACTGATATTATTTTTCTGAACTTCTTGAAACCAAAGACATTAGAAAGTAGATACCTCAAGAAGATTGGGATGTTTAAGTCAGAAATAGGGCAATACAGTAATAAATTATACCAATGAGGAAGAAAGCTGAAGGAGTAATTTGAGGCAGTTAATGAACCAGGTAATTGTTCAGGATTCATTTTAAAAGAAGTATTTTTTTCCCCTAATTAAAAACTCAATAACCAAGCATGTGTTAAAGAAAAAAAAAAAAGAGCTTATGAACCTGTCTTCTTTGCCATGAAAATTAAGAAAAAAGGGAAAATTGGATGAAAGTGCTAAGGCAACAAGGAGAATATTTTAAATAACATCTGCACTATACCCATGTGCATTGTGAAGTCACTAATTAATGATCAAGGAGAAAAACTAGAGTCTTGCAAGTTCTATTTTGCTTTCATGGTCTCTGTTGAGGAGAATTGTTTTCAAACTGAAAAGACTTAAGATGAGGTAAGGAGGAAATTGGGAAACCAAGAAGAGGAGCTTGGGAAGCCAAGCAAATCACTAAATTGCCTTAACTAGTTAGGTTTCCAAATCAATATAATTATATCCCATGGTATTACAGTATCTTGCCAAAGGGTGATTAGAGAAGTAGATGGCATGAGTCATCCATAGTGAGCATTGGAGTATAGGAGCAGTTCTAGTATATTGGAGACAAATAAACCACTTCATTTTTCAAAAAGAATTTGCAAGCCTCAGTTTTCCTCATCTTTTTAGTGGTAATGAGCATTGGTTTGGCCAAAAAGTTTGGCATTTTCCACAAGATATTACTCGAATGAACTTTTTGGCCAACTCAGTAGTAGTGTCTGTCACAATTTGAGTTCTCCAGAAGCAAGACTCCCAAGTTAGTTTGGTGTTCAGGAGTTTACTAGGGATCAACAGCTGTGGCAAGGAAGCGGGGAAAGCAGAATTGAGCATAGAGAGTAGAACTGTGTTGCACATTAAACAGCCTCAGTTGACCCCACCTGTAGCTTTGGAGCTGAAATGGCCTGTGAGAGTTAATCCAGGCGGAACCAAAATCCCCAGACCTTTATCTTTTGCTTTTGATCTGTAATGTGCCACTCCCAGAAGTACTCGGACTTTGGTGAGGCAGCTCTCCGAAACTGGAGCAATTCCTGAAGGACTGATGAGGCATCCAGGCATCTCTTCATGTCCACCCTTTGCAAGTTTTAACAAAGTTTTAGCACTAGTAATATGAAGTAATTTCACAGGTCTTGATACAGAGTAGATCCTCAATAACAGACAGCTTGTTATTGTTTTAAATTTGTTCTGCACTGTTGAGAATTTTGATTATATAAGAGAAGACATACGCATACATACAAGATTTATAAAAAACCAAAAAGCTGGCAAGGATATTTTAATCCTTTGGAAAAATAGAATGTTGTTTCAAATTTCCCTTAATATCTGAATAGGTGAACTAATGAGCAGAAATAGAATTGATACTCAACAGAAATAAAGTCTAAAATTCTTCAATTATTAAAAGAAACAGGGAGAGAGAAAATTATTTGAGATCACAGAAAAATGTTTATATGCAAAACAACTTACTACTAAGCTAATGAATCTATAACTAATGTCATTAATTATAATAGCTCACATCAGAAGTACCTTAAATGCCTAACAGAATAGTTCAATCATGGTGAATTGATTTAGTGGGCTATAATGCAACCATAAAAATTGATTGTTGAAGCATATATATATATATATATATATATATTTTTTTTTTTTTTAATTGTAGGATAATTGCTTTACAAAATTTTGTGGTTTTCTGTCATACATCAACAGGAGTCAGCCATAGATACACCCAGGTCCCCTCCCTCCTGGACCTTCCTTCCATCTCTTTCCCATCCCACCCTTCAGCCTGTCACAGAGCCCCTGTTTGAGTTCCCTGAGTCATACAGCAAATTCCCATTGGCTATCTGTTTTATATATGGTATTGTAAATTTCCATGTTACTCTCTCCATACATCTCATCTTCTCCCTCCTCCCCTGCCCCCATGTCCATAGGTCTGTTTTCTATGTCTGTTTCTCCATTGCTGCCCCGAAAATAAATTCATCAGTGCCATCTTTTTAGATTCCATATATATGTGTCAGTGTGCAATATTTATATTTCTCTTTCTGACTTACTTCACTCTGTATAATAGGGTCTGGGTTCATCCACCTCATTAGAATTGACTCAAATGCTTTCCTTTTTATGGTTGAGTAGTATTCCATTGTATATATGTACCACAGCTTCTTTATCCATTCATCTGTTGATGGACATCTAGGTTGCTTCCATGTCCTAGCTATTATAAATAGTGATGCAATGAACATTGGGGTACATGTGTCTTTTTCAGTTTTGGTTTCCTCAGGATATATGCCAAGGAGTGGGTTTCCTGGGTCATATGGTGATTTTATTCCTAGCTTTTTAAGGAATCTCCATACCATCTTCCATAGTGGCTATATCAGTTTGCATTCCCACCAGCAATGGAACACTCTTGCATTATGTCTTCTTTGGAGAAATGTCTGTTTAGATCTTTTCCCTATTTTTTGATTGGGTTGTTTGTGTTTTTGGCATTGAGTTGTATGAGCTACTTGTATATTTTGGAAATTAATCCTTTGTCATTGTTGCATTTGCTATTATTTTCTCCCATTCTGAGGGCTGTCTTTTCTTCCTTTGCTGTGCAAAAGCTTGTAAGTTTAATCGGGTCCCACTTATTTACTTTTGTTTTTCTTTCCGTTACTCTAGGAGGTGGGTTATAGAGGATCTTGCTTTGATTTATGTCATCGAGTGTTCTGCCTATGTTTTCCTCTAAGAGTTTTATAGTTTCTGGTCTTACATTTAGGTCTTTAATCCACTTTGAGTTTATCTTTGTGTATGGTGTTAGGAAGTGTTCTAATTTCATTCTTTTACATGTAGCTGTCCAGTTTTCCCAGCACCCCTTATTGAAGAGGCTATCTTTGCCCTGTTGTATAGTCTTGCTGCCTTTGTCAAAAGTAAGGTACCCATAGGTGTGTGGGTTTATCTTTTGGTTTTCTGTCTTGTTCCATTGGTCTGTATTTCTGTTTTTTGCCAGTACCATACTGTCTTGATGACTGTAGCTTTGTAGTATGGTCTGAAGTCAGGAAGCTTGATTCCTCCACCTCCATTCTTCTTTCTCAAGACTGCTTTGGCTATTCAGGGTCTTTTTGTTTTTCCATATGAATTGTGAAATTTTTGTTGTAGTTCTGTGAAAAATACCATTGGTAATTTGATAAGGATCACATTGAATCTGTAGATTACCTTTGGTAGTATAGTCATTTTCACAATATTGATTCTTCCTACCTAGGAACATGGAATATCTCTCCATCTGTTTATGTCGTCTTTGATTTCTTTCATCAGTGTCTTATAATTTTCCATGTACAGGTCTTTTGTCTCCTTAAGTAGGTTTATTCCTAGATATTTTATTCTTTTTGTTGCAGTGGTGAATGGGATTGATTCCTTAATTTCTCTTTCTGATTTTTCATTGTTAGTATTTAGAAATGCAAGTTCTTTCTGTGTGTTGACCTTATATCCCACGACTTTGCTGAATTTACTGATTAGCTCTAGTAATTTTCTAATAGTTTCTTTTGGGTTTTCTATGTATAGTATCATGTCATCTGCAAACAGTGAGAGTTTTACTTCTTTTTCGATCTGTATTCCTTTTAGTTCTTTTTATTCTTTAATTGCCATAGCTAGGACTTTCAAAACTATGTTGAGTAATAGTGGTAAGAGTGGACACCCTTTTCTTGTTCCTGATCTTAGAGGGAATGAAGCATATGGTATTTGATAGGGAAATGTCCCTGTCTATATTAGAGTATTACTTAGAGTATTATTACTAAGTATAACTTCGAGTATTAATTCTAATTGTATTAAAAAATGCACACACATGCAAAAGAGAAAAGTCTGGGGAAATACGTTGAGATGTTGATGGGGGTGTTAGGTTGTAAGTGACTTGACTTTTTCTTTATTTTTTTTCTCATTTCCAGATCTCTGTATGTTACTTAATAAAATAATTTTTTTCACCTTTTTGTCTTTAAGCGTCTATAAATACGGAACTGAAGAGACCTGGTTTAAGAACTCAAATACCAAAAAGTTGTGGAGATATATTATTACTTACTTAGCTTACAATTAATATGGCTTTCCTCAAAGTACATTTTCAGTTTTTATTAACAAAATATAGTCCAAAATGAAGAAGACAGTAGTTCATTTATCTCCAATTCTAGGTACTGCATCTTTGAGTTTAAACTTGAGTTTTTCAAAACAACTGTTTTACACCATATATCATGCAAAGAATTGATTTATTTTCTGGAGAAGACTTGGGAATTATATTTAAAGCAGTGTCAAATGGAAAAGAAATTCTGTGTTCCTTTAAAGAAATGATCTAGATTTAGTTTTGATGGAAGAAAGATACAGGGAAACAAATTTTAGTAAAGACAGTTCTATAATTAGATAGTCTCACTCCACCACCCTACCAAATAATATCCTGACTCTGGTGGAAGAAAAATATTACAGCATTAAGCTGTTAAACAGCAATTTCAGACTTTCCTACAGGACCCTAGATTCCTATAAATAAGCCTTAAGAACTCTGTAAATATTTACAAGTTGTTTCAAAAGTTAAATCCAAATAATTAAACTAAGTAATTTTAAAATAACACTCAAATGTTCCAAATACCAAATTTTAACACTTTGGAAATCAATAACATGTTCCTGATACACTGCTTAGTTGACTTGTTGCAGACCTCTGAATTTCTTTTTTTTAAGTTGCTTGCTTTTTTCTGAGTTCAAAGCCAGTTATTTAACCACTTGTATCTGTGTGTCTGTGTGAATTAGGGTTTTTATTAATACTGTGTAACCAAAACAGAATAGAGAAATAAACTGGATACTGAAACTGATAGAAGACTATGATTATCATCTATACCCTCTGATTTCAAATTTTTATAAACATCAGAACAGATTCATCATTTTCAATGATTGATTTATTCAGACATAATACTGCTTTTATCTGTTTTATATATGATAATCTTACCAACAGTTGTTTGAGAAAGAAATTCTACGGCTTAAAGACATTTTTAAAAGTCCTGATATTGAGTATGACCCATTGTATCTGTAGAACTTATTTGTATCTGCCTGCTTCTCTTTATTTCTCTTGCCTTACCCTAAGCCACCATCATCAGTCATCCAAACAATGAGAAACTTTCTAATTCGTCTCACAGTTCCCAAACTTTGGCTCCTGTAATTCATTGTCTACAGTGGAGCTACAGTGATCTTAAAAAATATAAATCAACTAATATCATATCCTTGCTTAGAATCTACTTTAATCCCTTCTCTTCCTCTTAATCTCCAACATCATTTCATACCCTTCCATTCTTTTCTAACCCATAAACATACAAAGTTTTTGCTAGCCCAGAACCTCTCACTTCTTCCTCTGTCTGGAATGGTCTTATTTCCATTCTTCGCTCTGGTCATTTCTCATCATTCATATTCCAGTTTAAATATCACCTCTTTAGAGGGTGGAAACTCCACTCCTTTAATCACTCTGGCATGGGAGTAGGCACGACTCGACCTTTTATTCTTCTCAGCCCATCTGAGGCATTCAGACTTGGAGTCGGGAGAGGAGTATTATTTCATCTAGCACAGTGTCCTGCAACACAGTACAGGCTTAGTATTTTTGAAGGAATGTGTGCAGGCTTCACTTTCAGAGCTAGGAGGAAGATGGGGTAGGGCCCTTTTATAAAAGTAAAGATGTCTTTTTTCCTCTTAAAACCTAGTAAAAGGTAGACAGTGTATTTAGTAGGTTTTGGCTGTTTATAAATGCTTTACAAACTTTGTAAAACTAGACTAACAGAGGTTAAATGGCTTGACCAAAGTCCTTATGCTATTAAATGGCAGTGCTGGACTCAATTCTGTTAAATCCTATGATACCTACTTTAGCACTAAGGAAAGGAAATACTGTTAGTACAGAGGCACAAGCTGTAATCCCAGGGAGAGCCATTCCTCATCTTATAGAATCATTCCTTCTGTTCACTTATATTTACCCAATGCCAACTTTCTAGTAGAAGCCAGATGGAAAAATTGGCTTCGCCTTAGCTAGGATAAGGGTGTGTCCCTGCATTTTGTTGACAGATTTCTTGATGTGGTGAGAATAAAACTGCCAACAGGGTAGGTAGATTTTTTTTCTCTTCTGTCTTATTAACTTGCTGACTCAGTTAAGGTTGTGTTTGCCTTTGAATACCAGAAAATCCCAACTGGACTTAAAGAAATAGGAGAAGAGTAATTTTCTCACACAGGAAGTCCAAAAATGGCAATCCAGAACTAGTTCAGCTGCTTCTCCATTCATAGTGGGCTGTCTTTTGCCTTCCTGTCTCTTACCACATGGGTAGAGATGGAAAAGGGTAAAGGAGTACACACATACACACACACACACCATCTTTGCTAGGTGGCACTTCCAAGAAGGTTTCTACAGTAATCAGACTTTTTTCCTCTCATTGGCCAGAACCGTATCACAAGACCCCTTGCAGCTAGAAAATGCCTAAGGAGACAGTGAGTAGTGTCTATATCTTGTGCTCTTCTCATACCTGATACCATAATATTAATACATTGTGACCTTTTAGATTTACATTGGTGCAGAAGCATACGGTGGAATTTAACCAAGTGGCAATGGCTAATTCAGATGGATCCGAAGCTATGCTGAACAGAGTGATGACAAAAGATAATATCGGTGTTGCTGTGGTATTAGAGGTCCACAAAGAACTATTTGGAGCAGGTGAGTGTGGTTTAAAATTTCACTAAAAATAAACACCATCTCAAGTGCAGTGTGTCGTGCTGGTATTTATTGCATAGTTATTTTCTCATCTTTTAAGGGAAGTTAAAGGAGATGGGTAGGAAAATAGTCCTAATTTGTCACTTATGTCTTGGGATATTACTTGCCAGGTACTCTGTAAAAAGGAAAGTCTTTAATATGCCATTAATTCCAAAAGGTTATTTGAAATGAGAATTGTTTTAAGCTGAATCTAGAAATTATGATGACTTTTTAGCCGTATTTTTAGCTTCTTGACTGTGAAATCTTTTGTCTTTAAGGTTAAGTACTTGGCACGTTTTCTTTTAATTTCTTTGTTATATCTCAGTCATTGTCAGGGTAAGAGCGGGATCTTTTATCTACCTGGTACTTTTCTTTTCCATTTTAGATATTTATAGCTTCCTTCAAAGTCAGAAGCTCATTATGTACTTTGCATATCCAGACCTTTTTCCCCTGCTTCCTACTGCCTGCCTTTGAGCATTTCATTGCTTATCTAACTGTATTTCAGGTAAAAGCAGGGAGAACGTGTTAAGACCCCATCAGGGCTTTTATTTAAGATATTTTTCTTTACTTACTTCCTGTAGAAGAGAAGATTTTTGCCTTAAGTATTGATTTGAATTATTCAGACCATGCATATTTGTCATACCTCCTTTTCTCACTGTTCTTCAGTTTATCCTTCATCAAAGATGATCAGTCTTTGATATGAGATTTTAAATTCCTTCCTTTTTAGCCTCTTATTTGTACTTACTTTTATGTCCTTTCCAGTCTCATTCTTCTCAAAAGTTTGCTGCCTTTTTTCTGATAATGCGAACACTGAATTTCTTTTGGAGTTTTACTCTCCTTTTAATCTGTAGAAGAGTAATTGTAAATTATACAGTTGACACTTTTATATTCTGAAATATCTCTAGTACTCCTAGAGGAGGAATTTAATATTATAGAAGGTGCTTATGGCCTCTTTGAAGGGGCAAGTTTTTAATATTTAATATAGTGAACATTTAATCTATAGTCAAAAGTGACACTATAAAACTTCTAGGAAAAGAAGATAGCTTAGAGAATTTGGGCTGCAAGTGTTTTGTCTTATGATCAAATTGCTTTAAAATGACTATTTCTATCACATACAAAAGATACTTCAGTTACTTGTTTACTCAACATTAAAGATAATTATAGCTTGGTAGGATGGAAACTTAACTTTACCAAAATAATAGACTGAGAAAATCCGGTCTTTATGCAGAGTTGATATTTTCAACAGAAAAATTTTTAAGAAATCTGTTATAAAAATTTCAATAGAAAAGTTAATTTTGTATGTATCTAGTATTCCAACCGTACCAAAGTATATAGAGTAAAACATGAGAGTCCCTTCATCTTATTCATACCCTCTAGGAATAACTCCTACTCATTATTTACACATTACTAATGAATATGTGTATACTTTTATTCAAATGGCATTATACCATGCATATTGGTTTCCCTAGTGGCTCAGCTGGTAATGAATCTACGTGTCGATGCAGGAAACACAAGAGACATGGGTTCAATCTCTGGGTTGGAAAGATCCCCTGGAGAAGGAAATGGCAACTTGCTCCACTATTCTTGACTGGAAAATTCCATGGACAGAGGAGCCTGGCGGGTGACAGTTCATGGGGTTGCAAAGAGTCAGACATAACTGAGTGCTCATACACACAACACACCATGCATATTGAGTTTTGTGCCTTAAAAATTTTATGGATATCTTTCTCTGTCAGTATATCTTAACTGAGTTCAATTTTCAGTTTTTCCCTCCAAACATGCTTATAGCCTCTTTCAAGGGGCAAATTTTTAATGTGTTATCCTCGCCCACCATGTTAATATTTATTTTGGCAGAATTATAAAACTATTTTAGGGGAAGAAATAACCTTAGAAATTTTGTAGTTGAATACCTCATTGTCCAAATGAGCCTGAATACCAGAATGGTTAAGTTATTAGTAATAAAGTTTAGTAATTAGTAACAAAGCCACATCTGAAAGCCATGCCAGACTTTGAGAGCATACTTCCTAATTCTCATTTTTAAAATTAACTTCTTCTGAGTGTGTGGTATGAAGATTTTGGTAGCAGATTCATAGCAAATTCACTTCCTTTATTTTATATAGATTAATATCATGTTCTTGGGTTTAACTACTGACCTTGTCACTGATGTGCTCAGAAAATGCAAAGTGAAAGAATACTGGGCAGTGAGAAGGATTTAAATTAAGGTTTATGTGACTCGAATAACTAAAGTCCTACTTCACTAGGTTATTGTGATATTTATGTGACAGATATTTAAACTACGTGTTGACACTAAACTCAACAAATCAAGGTACGATAATCAAATATTTTGTTATATCATGGGATAGATCCTAACTTGGATAGAGAACAGGAGTTGGCAAACTTTTTCTATAAAGGACCAGGTAGTTAATTAATAGTTTAGGTTCTGTGGGACACATACGGTCTCTATCACAGTCTTCTTTTGTAGAACCCTTTAAAAATGTAAAACCTGCTTCAGCTCACACAGGCTGTACAAACACAGGTGATGGGCCATGGGCTACAGATTGTCAACCCCCATATTGGGATTATCAGAATCTCAGCACTTTAGCTTCTAAGAAAGGGGGAAAATAGAAATTAATGGAGAAGAGTAAAGAAGTGATTATGGGTTTGGGGGAAAAGCTCTTTTAAGATACTGCTTTTTTGATAATAAAGTATAATCTTAACCTTTGTTTCCCTAATGCTTAAATTTAGGTATGAAGCCTATTCATGCTGCAGATAAACAGCTGCTTATAGTGGCAAACGCCCACATGCATTGGGACCCAGAGTATTCTGATGTGAAACTCATTCAGACCATGATGTTTGTCTCAGAGGTTAAAAACATTCTGGAGAAAGCCTCAAGTAGGCCTGGCAGCCCAACTGCAGATCCTAATTCCATCCCGCTGGTGCTATGTGCAGATCTTAACTCATTGCCAGATTCAGGTATTGATAACATGATTTACTCTTTGGGTTCAACTTTGCTTTTACTTCTAGTTGAAAGGTCAGCTGGCTGTTAACTTTTGAGCAGAGAATTTCTCTTCTAAATTCAAGAGTATATCTGTAAAAATCCCAGGGATAGGACATGGGGTAATTGAGAAGAGTTTATTCAGCTAAGCTGTTTCCAAAGGTTAAGGGACACAAAACAATGAATGACACAGGACCCTGCTCCTGGGGGAATTAGGGAAAGTGGTGGGAGCTGCTATCAGAACTTGGAAACAGTAATTATGAGGAGAGGGCCATGTAATAGGAGCTGCGGATTTGAACTGGGATGCAATCAGTCCCTGGCAAACCAACAAGGGAGCCAGGGGAGTATATATACTAGCCTCTGTCTGCTTCTGTCCTCTGTTCTCTCACCACTGCTGTCCACTGACCAAATCCAACAGAGTGGGGAGGGGTTTGCAGTTGATGTAAGTCAAGGTCAGCCTCCTGTGTCAGAGAGTGCAGTGGAGAAGAGGCAACTAGAAAATGTTCAGCACATATGGCTATCTAGTTGAATAATGTTGGTAACCTTTAAGTGAGTTCATTAAAATCCTATATTTCTGATATTAGGTGGCAGAAGAATGATCAGAATTATCTTAGGATTTCACATTACATCTTGAGCTCCTTTTAACCTCTTTATGTCCTAACTTATTTTAGATCTTTGTTAAAAAGAAAAAAATCAGTTCTGCACTTAAATATTAAAATTCAAATGTAAATCATTATTGTTTTGCTGTTACCAAAGCATATTTTAAATTTTGTATATTTTCAGTAAGCTACTTTAAATTGTTTAAAACAACCACTCAATAATAAATGTAAAATAACCCAAACACTAACACCTGTAATATAAATAAAAGTCTCACATGTAGAAAACACCTTTGCTTTCTCTCCTTAGCAAATAAATGCCCAAATCATCCTTTCACAAAGGTTTGTTTTCAGCTCCTGGCCCCTTTGACACCTTAACCATGTCCTCCTGTTTGAGTGCATTGCCCTCTAGCACAAGTTTCTCCCATCTCATTAGGCTATCATTCGGCATCACAGCATAGTGAGTTGGCTCAAGCCAGACTCTCAGGACTGGATCCTGGTTCTCCCTCTTAGGAGGTATGCAATCTGTGACTTAAGTTCCTCGTTTTTAAATAAAGGGATAATCATTTTATCCACTTCATGAAGTTGTTTGTGAGGTTTGAATGTGTAGGACTCTTACAACAGTGCCTGGCATGTAATAACTGCTAGATAACTGATAGCTCCTTTTCAGCTATTCACAGTACTGATGTTGTGCTCATCATTTTTTCTTTATGTATGTTACTGTCTTTCCCGACTCACAAATAAGAAAGAGATGTGTGACAGCGTTAGCTAATCATCATCATCAGAAAGGTTGTGGTATTTTTTTTCCCATGTTTACCTACTCAGTGGAAGTGGTATACTTTTTTTGAATGCTTCTACTCTCTTTAGCTTTTTAGACATGTCCAATATTTTTGACCAAGTGATCTACCTCCAGCATATAATGTCTTATTTAGTGTGACTGAAAAGTCTCACTGTAGCCTGAAACAAAAATTAATGTTGCCTTCCTGAAGCTAGACATTGCAGTGTTGAAGATGCAAAGTCTATTTTTGTTGTGAATGATTTAAAAATTTTTATAATGTAGTCCAGAAATTGTTAACTGACTGGATAGAATGGTGAAATACTAAAGGGAGGTTGTTTTGGAATAATATTCTACAAACATATAGGGTTAAGACCTTCCTAGTGAATGCCACCCTAGACCCTGGGAATCATCTTCATGTGGAAGAGCCATTAAGAAAACTGAAGGTGTTCGAGGGTGATACAGATATTTTGCTCTGAAATAGGCAAATACTCTTCAGTTTGATTGAACCATATGAAATTGCTGATATTTGATTTCTTAACATCAACCTGAAAAAGGCAATTTCGTAAGTAAAAATAAATATTCGGTATAATAAATCCACTCTGAACTTCGCTACATGTACTTGGCAGCAGATTTTGGCCATGAAGTCTTCTGTAAGGTCTAAATGCTAAATGGTAGTATTTCTTCCTTCTTTATTCTACCAGGTGTTGTGGAATATTTAAGCAATGGAGGAGTAGCTGACAACCACAAAGACTTCAAGGAACTAAGGTACAATGAGTGTCTTATGAACTTCAGCTGCAATGGGAAGAATGGAAGCTCAGAAGGGAGAATCACACATGGCTTCCAACTGAAGAGCGCCTATGAAAATAACTTGATGCCTTATACCAATTACACCTTTGATTTCAAAGTGAGTGAAGCCTCTGGGCTGGCATAGAAATTATGTCAGATACAAACATGTGACAAGAAAGAGCCAGAGATATGTTACTTATGTTTAGTAGTATAATCTTCAGGAGTTTTTACATTCTCTAAATGTCTTGGCTAAGTGTGCACCTAAATATGTAAGGAAGTTTGTTAGGTTTTGTGGTTGTTATTGTGGAACTGAGAATTCTCTTTGAAAACTCATTTCTTCAAATTTCAAATAACCATGATAATAGCAGAAATTTCCAAAATACTGTGTATGTGCCAGGTACTGTTCTAAAGCACTTTATGTTTATTAACATAAACATAGTTAATCCTCACTTGTCCATACCATCCCTGACTTTCAGTAAGGATCCAAATAATAAGCAACTTGATAAAGCTAAACTCATCTTGAATGAATTGTAGAGTATTCCCTCAAATTTTTCTTAGTTCTTTCCATTGATATTTATCTTAAAATTTTCCAGGTTTTTTGGGGGGGAAATGTGGTTAGAAAGGTTGTACTTAGGGTTTATTTTATATCCATGTTGTCATACTAATAAATTACCAGGCAGTGGACCACCACTCTAGCTTAGTAAAAGAACAAGAAAGATTTTTTTTGCAAAATAAAAAAAATTAAGAGGATCATCTTTATAGGGTCAGTTGTTCTTTTGAAGCATTGATTGGTAGTGGTTTTTCTGTAGTTAATCCCTTTCCCTTTGCAAATTTTCTGATCATTCTGTCTGCTTGTAGCTCTTCTTTTGTACCTTTGTTTGACTTTCTGGCATTTCAGGAATCTATCCTAAAGTCTTATACTATCCTGAAAATGCAGATGTTGGAAAGTAATTAGGAGTAAGAAGCCTAAAGGGAATTTAATAAAACACCAAAGGAAATTTATGAATAGGGCTCTGGCACATCTCCAGTAACCTTTTTCCATTTTCAGTGCTTGTTAGCCTGTTTCCAAGAAACAGATAGTAGGAAGAAAACAGGAAATTTATGTGCTGATGTTATTCATCAGTTTTTGTAATCAAGAAATGGAAACATTGTTTATAGGTTTAATCTAATTTTAGTATTTTAACTGTTAGAGTAGGTAATACTATGCAGAGATAATTGATTTTGTTCAGATCATTCATATGCAATAATATGCTGAATAACCAGCTTTCTGAGAAAAAAGAAACCCAAATTTGTAGTGTTTTCAGATTTCTGTGGTATAGGTACTCTCATTGTAGTACATTTCAAGCTCCCAACATCATACCACTGAACACTTGAGTTCGGATGAAGTGTCCAGCTGATTCTATCATGCCACTGCTCCTGTGTAAGCTTAAAGGAAAACCTCTGAACTTAATGATATACAGTTAAATATACAGGTTAAATACTATACAGTGGTATATAATAGATCTCTGCCAGCACAACCCAGAAAACCTACAAAAAGGCTCCCTAAAGTAAATGTTCAGTGGTTCTACAACTCTTACTGTTGTTTTGATATGTATGTACGCAGAAAGACTTAAATCATTTCTCCCTTAACTAAGCTTTTATAAAGGTTACTTTTTCCTTGTCCATTAAGTAAAAATTAGGGAAATAAAATTTAGAATATTAATCTAAGCCATCTTCCTCAATCATCTGAGTAGTTTTAAAATCTTTTCTTGATATTTCTTCAAAAGATCTAAGGTGTTAGTATTGAATTAAAAAATCTTGTTGAACCATTTATGCTATTTATAGAAGTACAGTTAAAGAATCAAAAGTGCATGGCTCAGAGAGTGATGTTTGCATATATATGATAGGATGAGAAAGGACAGAACTATAAGTACATGTGAGAGAGGCGTGAATGGGAAGATAAATATGATCTCTGACTGGTAGATAGACGGGAGGGTGGGATAGGGTGGAAAAGAAGAATGATCAGAGAAAAAACTAAGGGCATACCTGACTAGAGAGAATTAATTTTGGTGTAAGTAGCAGACAATAAACTTCAGTTTCATACAAAGCATTTTATGTAACTGGTGATGCACCGCTTTTGAAGGCAGTTGGTAGAAAAGGATAGGTAATGTCAAACATAAAAATGTCGTGTGCTTAGCGTTAAATACAGATCCAAGTCTAGTATCCTGCCATTGCATCAGTGGAGAACTGTTAAGTTTTGTTCATTTTGACCTAGCATTTGTCTACTTTCTTGGTTCTTGAATAAATTAGAAATACAGAAAAGTGGTACTTGGAACTGAGTCATTTAATCTGGAACTAGTTTGGAGTCACTTGAAGCAGTTAGGAGAATTACTAGTAGACCAGGTATCTTAGTGAGTTTAGGTTGCCATGACAGAATACCATATACTGTGTGGCTTATAAAACAACAAAACTTTACTTCCCACAGTTCTGAAGGCTGGAAGTTTAGGATCAGGTGCCAACATGGTCAAGTTCTAGTGAGGCTTGTCCTCTGGGTTGCAGGTAGCTGTTTTCTCATTGCATCCTCACTTGGAGAGAGAGCTCTCTGGGGCTCCTTTTTATAGAGCACTAATCCCATTCATGAGAATTTCATCTTTATGACCTAGTCATCTGCCAAATGCTCCACCTCCTTATACTATCACCTTAGGGATTAGAATTTTAACATGAATTTGGAGGAATACAAACGTTCAGTCCATGACACCCGATCAGTTGAATAAACTGCTGATGAAACTGGCTGCTGCTTTTACCACCCACCCCTCCTTGCATCAGTGCAAGGGTGTGTCTGAACCATTTAATGAAAAGAAGAAGGACTTTTTTCCTGTTATGTCAAATAGTAAATCTTTCTATTACATTATGAAATTTATAGTGTATAATTTTCTCACATTCATTATAAAACAAAGCTTAACATATTGCTAGCTCATAAACTATTTTTGCTGTTTTTACTTTTTTCTCATACACCATTCTAGATTTACCTGTAGTCTTTACTAATACAAAGACTATTTTCCCACATTAGTGTCTTTTAAAAAAGAAACAGTTTGAATCAGAAAGGGTTGAGAATTTTTAGTCTGAAACCTTCTTTGTGAATAAGATACAGTGTACAAATGTACCTACATATGTATAAATATTCAGGCCAGTTCAGAAATGATCTTTCTAAGGCTTAGGATAAGAGCTTTTATTGTGGATGTTTCAGAGCAAGAAAATAGTTACAAGTGATGTCTCCAGTTAAATACATCTACTTTCTAGAATGCTTAACATCTTTATTGGGGTCTGTATTTACAAAGGATTCTCTAGTCCTAGTAACTAATGTGCATAATGACACTTTATAATAAAATGATAAGATATAGGAGGTTTTATTCAACAGAAGTAGTTGAAAATCTTTTATTTGTGTAAAACATAAATGTTTTAAATGTGTTTGCTGGAGCAAAAGGTGGTCTCATAAAGAAAAGGAAAGTCACTGTGACTCTTGTTGAACTTTTCCTAAAATGGTGCTGCAAAACTAGGCATTAGCCAAAAGGAAGGGATAAAAATACATTGTACTAATGTCATTTCTTTACTGTTTGGACTTGGAACATTAATGGCAGAGCGTACTCCCCTGAATTCAAGTAGGTTCCTTAATTTGTGGTAAAGTAGGGTTAAGGTATACCTATTGTTGAATAAAGCCCTCTCCCTCAAAAGAACTATTTGGTTGTTTTGGTCTTGGTTGTGTCCAAATTAGCAAACTAAGGTAATTGTTTACAAAATTTCACAGTATAGATTTTTTTTCATCGAGTTCTATTTTTTTTTTTTTGGTAGCCCATGTCACTGTGATACTCTTTAAACTATTAGCTGGAACTCACTATATATAGTATTTATAAATAGAACAAGCACTTCCAAGTGTGGAAGTCTTTCTCCATGCTTGGGTTCAGGCTCTCTTGATGTGGGAAGGAAGAAAGTTGACTTTACTCTCTTGCATATACACAACCCAGGGCAAAACAAAGCACACTTGTTTTGAAACTTACAGTTCAGATAAAGCAAATCATCTAGCTCTGAGAGATACAACTGAATATGTACATAGGTCTCTGCTGAATGTTTTTTGTTGAGTTATTTTTATGCATCAAGGAATCCAGAATTTACAGTACACCAGGATTTGTAAAAATGAATATTCTAAACTAAAGAACAGTTTAGAATGATTAAATGTATGCAATATTTTGTATACATGTATAAAGTCTGGGAAAGCTGAGCTAGGATTAGCAGTCTGGAAACATGTTTTACAATGGCTTCATTCAGATGTGTTGGGTTGATGTACAAATAACTGAAAGTAATGCTAGTTTTCATTAAAAGAATTATTTTTGTCATAACTTTGCATTAACTATGTACATGTATAAATATTTTTATTTTCTGCATATTGGAACAGGAAGAGTCAGTGCAGTTTCCATAATGTTTATACTGATAAATGAGATTTCACTGGCCCAAGCAAGCCAATTCTGGAGAGGCTTAGACATGATTTGGTAGGCTTATTTAGCTTCTCAATTTGCTTACCACTGTGCACATGTTAGGTCTTCCCTGTAGCTCAGTTGGTAAAGAATCTGCCTGCAGTGCAGGAGACCTGGGTTCGATCCCTGGATTGGGAAGATCTCCTGGAGAAAGAAATGGCAAACTACTCCAGGATTCTTGCCCAGAAAATCTCATGACAGAGGAGCCTAGCATGCTACAGTCCATGAGATTGCAAGAGTCAGACATGACTTATTTCATTAATCTGCTTTATATGAGCACATGTGCAAGGTGTTATGGTTCTACTAGGTACTGTGTTTCCCACTTCAGCCACCTTTATTTCATGTAATTCCCATTCAAGATTTGAGCTTTATTTGACCCATTGCGAAGACAGCAGGTACCAGAAATTCAGGTTACTCAGGTATTTGTCTTTTACAAATTATGAATTGTTCTTTTATATATCTTGGGTTTTTCTTTTTATCTAAGCATATATTTTTCTCTCTTTTTCCAACCCCCAATCTCTTTTCAGGGCGTGATTGACTACATTTTCTATTCCAAGACTCATATGAACGTGCTTGGTGTCCTGGGGCCTTTAGATCCTCAATGGCTGGTTGAGAACAACATCACTGGGTGTCCACACCCTCACATCCCTTCAGACCACTTCTCACTGTTAACACAACTTGAACTCCACCCTCCACTCCTGCCTCTTGTCAATGGTGTTCACTTGCCTAACCGGAGGTAGTGGAGTACTACCCCGCCAAGACGGGGATCTGTTGCTATGGACCTGTACAGTTGTAAATCAAAGTATGTAGGAGTGAAGTATGGCCATCCTTAAGCTGCTTCTTCAGGTTCCTTTCATTATGTGTTTGCTATAAGATTTTGTACAATTTTGTGCATATTGGTATCATTTGGCACTAGGGCTGGAACCAAAGTATTACTCTTTCCAAATTTTTGATTTAACATGTTTTTAAGTTAGACTGTCTTCATATTATATTAGGAGTCAGCATCCGTAATTGATAAATCACCAATTCAAGGCCCAACAACAAATGTATTTGTTTTTCCAAAACACAAATACTTTGTTTTGAATGTTTTCAAGTGAGCCAACCATTTTTCATCTTTGTGAAAGGCAGTTTTTAAAGACTGTAAATGTGAGATTTTAAAATGAATGATGGTATGCCTTGCAGGAAACTTTCTTGAATTTGTTTTCCATAACAAACTGATTTTTGGCTCCCCAGTTATTTGCACATTAACAAAGCACTTATGTTTGCTAGATCTGTACATAAACTAGCTATAATGAGAAAAATTGAGAAATTACAGATGATTGCACAGTATACTTTAAAAATCAAGCATTTAACAGCACACAATTTGTTGGGCAAGCACTGGTCGGTTTTTTTGTTTTGTTTTGATTTTTGAGGAATCATTTTGTATTTTGTTCCCCTATTAGTTATAACCTTACTAGAAATACTAATTCTAAGCCTGTCTCTCCAGTTTATTTATAGGAAGACAACGGGTAATTTCTACTGCCACACATTGAAAACAGAATTTGGCTTATCTAGGATGCCCCTAAAATTAGTGTCCAGTATTTTTTTTTTTATTATTTCCACCCACTCTTTTCTGCCTGGTTGCTGGAAAAACAGATATTATATGATCTGTTTCATTTTTGCTGTTATGGGCATATGTTAAAAGAAATAACTACTGAATGAAAAAGCCCTGATCAAAGTTTTAGAGGTGGAAAGCTATACAGATATTTCACGTTTCCCAAAGTAGGTCAAATGGCTGTTGGTTTTGGCTTTTTGAGGTGACAATGGAAAGGATTTGGGGAGAGAGAGAACAGGGAGTAGTTGAAAACCTTGAATCATTTTTCCTGACTCTAGTTGCCAAATGGCCGTTATATGCTTTTAATCTTTGTTTCTGTTGTCTGTCAGGGTTGAATTAAGAAGCTACTGGTTTATTCCCAACTATTGATATGCTCTTTAGATACGTTGCAATCCTTTTTTTCACCCAGGAGGGGCCAGTTGAAAATCTGTGACTCAAGAGGCAGTGAACGCAATACCGTTTTCTGGGGGAAAAATTGGTTGGCTACTTGATGTTAATTATGGCACAGTAACAGGAAAAGGTTGTGTCTGTGTTTTTAAGTTTTTCTTTATTCTGCTTTTTTGCTGCTATAAGAGTTTTCTGAAATTTATATTTTAAACTTTTCATGCACTTTACTGTTTCTAGTCTCAAAATGTGATATTTTTAATAAACAAGAAATTTTCCATTATGTGAATGAAATTTTAAAAGAAAATAGCCTATATTTGTGTCTCACTAATATATAAAGTACAGGTCAAATTTATTTAATTAGTTTTAAATATATACAATTTGTCTCCTCTTTGAAACCTGACATCTTAGGCTGTTTTATTAGTCTTAAATGATGCATTTCCTTTGGTCATTTTATACTAATTTCTTCTAGTAAATTAATCAGGCTACATAAGATAATATTTCCCCTGAAGGATAATTTTAGTGGGACAAGGGTGGTGGGATGATGTGATATCAGATATAGGATTGCATCAGAAGGGTTCTGTAAAGCCGAAACTCCCTTTTAAAAGTGCCTAGTGATAGAGGCGTGGTTTGTCATCTATTATAATTGGAATGTCATTATAGTTGAGTGAAGTTTGATGTAAATAAAATATTCTTTTAAAAATGTCAAGATACCAGAATAAACAAACAAAATAAAGAAACAACCCTTAAGATGACAGATTTTCCTCAGTGTACAGGTATCCCTTCTTATATACCTCAAGCATTCAACATCTAGCCATGCAAATTGATTACCTGAAGCATAGTACTGGAAAGTAGAATAGCATGAAAAACTTAATTTTGTGGACATTACCTTTTTTTGTAATCAGCTACTGTATGTTTTATTTTTATCTCTTGTTTTGGGTGGGTTTTCTGCTCTGGAGGTATATGCACTAACTAAACATTTTCCTCTTCTCATATACGCATGTTAATTAGCAATGTGAGCAATATTTCTTACCATACTTCACTCCCAATATTTTTTGAGATGTTTGTATAAAATGGAATTTAAAGTTCACTTATGATTGTATATGAACCACAGAGGAGCCCATTTATTAATAAAAAACTTTTTTAATAGTTAAATGTAGAGGGAAAAATAAAAAAAAATTGGGAAACATTGTAAACAGCTTAAGTTTATTTTGTGTATGATCGAGGCACTCTGTTGCAGGAAGGTGTGTAATTGGGTTCTCTCTGCTTCCAAATGCACTCTTTCAAACCATTCATTATCCTGTGTATTTTTAATGTGGTTTTAGTAAATGTTGGTAGTAGCTCTGTTGAAGTAGGTAATTGTGTTATGTTTTGGGTGGCAAACACACTTGGGGCATGGTAACCCGAATTTCATGTGCACGGTTTCCCTTCAGCCCACTGCCCAAATTTCACACACCCTTCACCCTTTGTTCCCTTTGTAAAAGGAGTGGTATCTGTCTTGAGCTGCTCATTCAGATGATCAGAAATGCTGCTCCCCTCAGTATTGTCTTGTTGAAAACGCATGCCATTTGGAACCTTGGCATGAGAAGCCAAAAGGAAGAGGTGAATGACATATGGTATATATTCAATGAAAGTAAAATATTTATGATCATATACTTTCTGGTTCTCAGAATAAGTTAATAAGCTTTATGCCGTGGGACTGCTGCATATTTTATCTGAAGGTTAAAGAAAATTTGGGCATTTTTAGATTGTGATAGTGTGTTTTTTTTTAAACTGTTAAATATGATTTCTGATATCTGTCTAAGAACTGGAGTGTTCTTTAAATTTATCAAAACAGTGTTGTTTGAGGAAGGGAAAACTGCACTGTTTGCCATTACAACAGTCATACAAGTGCATGTCATGTCACCCACTCTCTCAGGCATCAGTATCCGCCTCATAGCTTTACATATTTTGATGGGGAAATCTTGCAGCATCCTCAGGACTGATATCTGAGAAAGGCTCAGATCCACTTACTGCTCCTTGCTTGTTGACTTTGTTTTAAAATATTGTGCCTGGTGTCAACTTTTAAGCAACAGCACTGCCTAAAAGCAAGCAGAGAACAGAATCCCAGCACCATTCTATAGGCAACTTTTTAGAATTCAGATACAGTAAATCTGTTCAAGATTTATGATGTTTTATGTAAAAAAAATTTTGTACAACGTAGCTGAATATTTTTGTTTCATTTCTTTGATGTAAGGCGTGTGAACGTTCGTTTGAATATCACATGTTAAAGTCAGGTATGGCACAATGGGTTCTGAGACCAGCTTTTCCTCCCTCCCATTTGCCTTGTTCCAAGCTCTTTTTTTTCAAATTACTTTTCTGATGGTCATAGGCAAATATTTAATTTTACTAATAAGCATCCTGTGTGAATGTATTAAAGAAGCCACTGTGTTTTAGTGTTATAGTTTGCAGAAATATAAAGCTTCATTTCTTATTTGTCCCTATTCTTTGATAAAAGTTATATATTCAACCATGTTAAAGTTATATATTAAATCACAGAGAAGCAAGAGAGAAAGTTGAAAGATACTGAAGGCTCATATCACTTGATTCTGTGGTGGGTTGTATTAGGACTGAGGATGTGACACATTAAAACTGGAACATGGGCAAACATACAGTGTTCCATTTTAAAATTGTATCTCCTAAGTATATACTTTAAGTGGGTGAAAAATTAAGTTTGTATTTGCATTTCTAAGAGCTTCTAAAAATCACTAGTGCCAACTATACTTTCAAATCAAAAAGCAAGGAATAGAGAAAGCACAAGGAAAAAATAGGTTAAATGTGTTCTTCAAGAGAACCAGAGGCATATGTTTCGGCATTCCTAGTCCAAGGCTAGATTTTCTAGCAATAAAAGTCAACTGTGTCCCAATACTTACTTACTTTGTTTCTGATATTCTGAGTTTCTGAGGGATTTTAATCACTTTATAAAATGTACTGACTGATAGTAGCTTCAGTCACAAACAGCATCATCAGTTTCTGATACATTTGGCAGACCATAAGAATAACAGTTTCATAGCAGGCAAAGACTTTATTGCACATTTTCAAAATAGCACTCACATATACTTACAGTTTGACAGAAGTGTGAATTCTCATATTTGTAAGGTAGTCTTTCTCTTCCACCTGTCCCCTCCCTTTAAAAAAAAATCACCTTTCTAATGTGTGGAAGATTTAACTTTTTCCTTCTGAATTGTATCATGTTTCTAGAACTCTGTGAATTATAGGTTCATAAATTAACTAGGGAAATTAGAGTATTTTTCTAAGGCAGGAACTTCAATTAAAGTTTTGAATTTGTAGACAGAGGAGAACTTTTGTACTTATGGTTGCTTTGAGTGATTGTAATTTTTTTTAACGGCATCATGATCACTAAATTTGAATTCCAACACAAGTAAATTAGTACATCTTACCCAGGCCTATTTACCAAAATTGTAATCTGTTCAGGAACATGGTGCCAAAAGCATCTTGGAATTTACAACATGATACATGTTTTTCATGTGTCTGCCTTTGAGCTTAAAAGAAAAAAGTTCTTTATACTGCAGGATGTTTTGAACAAGATCCACAGAAAGAAAAAACAGTTCTTTTCAGGAAGGTAGTAAGTAAACATGCAAGTTTCTTGTTTTTAACCAAATACCTTCTTTGTGTAAGTTTCTTTGTTAAACAATCACAAATTCTATAAGAAATAGGGAGATTCCAGGGAAAGCAAGCTTCATTAGCCTAGTTAGTCATTTCTTTTGGCATAAGTTTGTTTGGTTAGACTTGGGTTATTCTTGGAACCAAAGGAAAACAAACATGTTGAGGTTTTGTTCAACAAACATCATGACACCGAAGAAATGGAATGTTTTTAGGTAAAGTAATTTTTACTTTCAACGCATAAGAAATGACATTTCTGCATTTTCTTTGCAGTGGTATAAAATTTAGTAGTATTGTACTGAAATGAGTTGTGTCATCAGAAACAAACCACATTATGAAGAGTATATGCAAACACCAAGTGATATGACTCTCTTGGCATAGTAGCAGTGGATATATTCAGCTTTCAGAGACTTTCAGAAGGCATAGTTTGACGCCTCCTAGCAGTTTTTGTTAAAAGTCTCCCCAAATTGAGATAATGTCCCTATTTGTATGTCTGTCACTTTCCACTCTTAAGCATAAGAATCATGGTAGCTCTCTCAAAAATGGTCCTGTATTGCTCTTTTCAGTTTTGTATTAATTTCTAATTACTGATACATGACTGTATTTCCTTTCAATTTATCAATGGTTATATGTACCACATTTGTTTAATTAGTTAACTCACACAATTGGCTCAGCATTGATGTGTCAAACAACGGCTTTGCTTCTTCCTGAACAGGCTTCATTTCTTGCTACTTGTTTAAATCTCGATGCAGTAAGTGATGCAGTAGTCTGGGTGTGTATGTATTCAGAAACTGTACTGTCCTTTTTCTCTGTGCTTAACTTGCTTAAAATATATTTCCTTACCTTTGAAATTCCTGAGCGGTGCTCTGCCAAGCGTTGGGGTGGGGGCGGGGAGGGGTTTGGATGGCTGTGTTGCTGCACACTGGATCTGGACGTGTTCAGTGTTGTGAGTGGCAGATGTCTTACACACCAGCAGCACTGACAAGTGCACTGTGGGCATTCGTACCATTGTCCAAACACAAGCAGTTCTCTCATCTGGGAGGAGTGGAGGAATAGAGTTCATTGGAGTCCTTGGTGTATGTTGAGGGGGAATGAATGTTTCAGCTTTGGGTTTTGTCTCTGAGTGGAGTAGGGTGGTAAGGAGGGAGGTGTTTTGTTTTTTTTTTTTTTGAGAGTGTGTATGTACCTTTTCTCTCTGAAAGGGCCAGAGTGTTGGTCAAGTTCACCGTGTTAATTTATATATATTTTTTCTATTGTGATTTCTTTCAACCGTAAAACAAGTGCCAACTAATTGTCCATGAGATGACTTACTCTTCCACTCAATTTACCATTTGAATAGAGAAGGGTTCATTTATTTTCTTTACTTGGCATTAAATTAATAATTCATTGTTTTGCATACATTTTTGTCATTCAGTGGCCTCTAAAGTGTTTTTATAACTAATTTAATGGTTGGAGAGCAAAGCACATGAGTTTAAAACTGAGCAAGAAGTTTTGGTGATTTTTTTCCCCCTAAATACTGGTTAGTTTCTACTGATACTATTCCAAAACGGATTCTTCTGTTTTAAGTTGTGTGTTTACTTTGCTTTCGTCCTAAGAGAAAGCCAAGCGCTAAATTAGTTTGTTACTGTGTTCTAGTAATCAGTTCAAAATCTGAGACTTTCTTCCTTTCTTTTTTAAAAAATTAGATGTAATGAAGTGCCATGAATTGTAGCTTACTAGTGTTTAATGTTTAATAGACTGGTTCTGTGGTGTTCTAATCATTTAACACTCTGTCATCCCCAGAGAAAGTGGTTCTACTCTTAGGGAACACATTCTCTCTGACAAAATCACCAGCTGCTTTATTTTTCTATTTATTAAACAGTTCATGAGGTCTGAATCTTGACCAAACTGCTCAGCTGAGATGTTTTTCACAATAGACACTGTACAAAATGTGTGTGCAAAAGGACACAGTTGGGTGGTAGTATTTTTTCATTAATGTGAACATTGACTAAACAAAGCAGTCCTGCCTTTTAAATCTTGTGGCAGCTCAGGAGGGAGGTGCTTAAGAACCTTAACTACTATGTCAGATGACAAAATACTTTTTTCCATTTTGGAGATTGGGTACTGCTCACACATGATGTATAGGGCTAAATATATGCTTGTTTCCTTGCACCTGTGTACTTCCCCTTCTCTCCCTCCCGTCCTTCCCCCTGTAGGCAATAAATGGCCATTTTGCAACTGCATACCTTTGTCTTGGTTTTTTACTCTTTATGTGTGCAGTGTAAGGGTCTGCTTTAAGATCAGCACGTCTCTTCTAAAGTGAAGTTGGGAGCCAAGGTCAGGCAAAAATTACAAATTTATATTATGTAATATTTTTCCTAGAGCAAACTGCAGTACTCCTTAAGCAACACTTTGTTAAGAGAAGATTTGTAAGATAATTGTAGCTATGAGACTTAGTTTGGCTGAAGAAATCTGAACAGAGGGACACGTGACTTCTGAATGGGGCTTTAATAGCCAGTGTACAGTTTGTCATAAGTATTCCCTTTTCGTGCCTTGATGATCATAGAAATATATGTTGAGATCAGACCTTTCATCCGAGGTCCTTGAGTAGCTTGATGAACAGAGCTCCTCTGCTGACCAGCATAGAACATGTAGTGTAGGTGAAAACAACTGCCAAGTTACAGTGTTGTCCTTGAATAAATGTTTGTTATTAAAGCATAATGTAGCCCATTCTGACTGACAGACAACCATCAGCTAGATATGCTGAGTTACCAGTATGGACCAGTCTCAACAGGCGGACCTGCCAAGATGTACAGTAAATTCATTCATCAAACAAGTATCTGCTGTGAACTGGATGCTTTGTGCGGCATAAAGATGGACAGGCTCCCCATCCTCCAAGAATTTACATTCCAGATCCTCTTCTGTTTATGACTAAGAAGAATGAAGTGTTGTAGTTAAAGGTGTCTTAGACCTTAGAATCTTGGAAGAGGGGAGGGAAAGGCACACAGTGAAATAATTAGGAATTCTGAAAATTACAGATATTCAGTAGAAAAATACTATTAAGGCATGGTGTGATTGAGATAAGATTATTCCTTTTTTTTTCATTTAAGTGCAAATTTTAGTACTCAAAAGTTTTAGGAGATAAAAAAGGATAATAAAGCCAAGTTCTTTTCCTATTTATTAGTAAAATCCAAAATAAAAGCCACTGCAGTAGCTAGTAATAAATGTAAAAAAGAAGGTTAACTAGGAGACAGCATTGGAAAGGAATGAGAATTTGTTTAGTTGCATAGTTGCGTCTGGCTTTGCGACCTCATAAACTGTAGCCCGCCAGGCTCTTCTGTGCATGGGATTTCCCAGGCAAGCATACTGAAGTGGATTGCCATTTTCTTCTCTGAGACAAGATTATTCTTGAAGAGAGTGAAAAAAACAAAACAAAACTGAACTGTCCAGTTTAACAGGTGTTTAGGAAAGATATTGACAGATTACTTGGGACAGATTGCCAATAACAAATCCCTAGGCTGAAGCTCAGTGCCTACTGATTGGTCTTTTCTACCAAAGACCCAGTGTGAGCCTGTCACTGACCCTGAGGACCTCTCTTTACAGAGGCCTTGATGTTGGCCAGCCTTTTGGAAGTCTTGCAAAAGTAGAATCACCTCTGAAGTGGATCTTGAAGGGACCAGGTTTCAGGACACTGCCTTATTAAGAAGACATGCAGATTCAATCAAGACGTTCAGCAGGTGACATTATATTCTACCATGTGATCTCAGGCAAAACATCATCATCACTGGTAAAATGAATATAAGGAAGTAAATCTCGTGAAATGGTTCTCTCAAAAAGCAGACACCAGAACAAGGGCTTGTATGCAGGTAGTTCATTGAAGTGATCCTAGGAAACCAGAGGAGGGCACCGGGAAGAGTGAAATACGGAGTGAGGAAAGCCACGTCAAGGGTGCATTATTGAGCTTATCACCTCTGAGCACCTGGGGATAAACCTGCCATGAACCCTCTAAAGAGCTGAATGGAATGCACCTCAAAATTGTCTTCATGAGGGATGGGCAAGGAGAGGATTTTCTTATGGACTCTCATCTCCCACGAGGCAAAGGTTACTCCCTGGGTGCTCATTCCTTCTTTGGTCCATGTTTGTGCACCTATCAAATCCACTAAGCAGGTTCCTGCAGGTGTCCGATACGATAATAGAGAAATGGGGTGTGGGTGGTACAGAAAGAAACATTTGATGTGGCTGAGGCTACAAATAATAATTCAATTAATGTCATCCTCTTCCACCATGCATTCCACATCTAGCTTTGCACCATGGCATCAGTGGGTCTAGGTTGCTTCCCTAACTTAGGGTGACCCAGACTTTCACCCCAATGAGGTATTTTGTGCTTGTTGGGCCATTGGTGACTGAATTTGTTAGCTCATCCCTGGCATGATAGAACCAAGAGCTCCCCAGTGAATCCCTTGGGTTCCAGATATGCTTCCTCCTGCCTCCTGTTGCGTAGTACACCCCTACTCCCTATGTGACCCCTTCTTGGGGGCAGCCTACATTCCAACACCTGGGCAACATGTGGGCATAGAAGCCTGTCTTAGTCGACACTCCAGCAACCCTTCAGAGTTCCCCGTGGTGCTTGGTGGAGACTGTAACCCAGCTACGCCCTTGGTCCTATTCTTCCCAAGAAACAGAACCTGCCACACCAGGTTTTAGGGAGTCATGCCAGAAGCATATTAGGACTGCCTCCAGATCCCTTCTAAGACTAACTCTTGAGTCACTGGAGAGTGCCACTGTGTCAATAAATCGTTCCTTACATGCTCTTATTCAGGTCTCTCAGGCCCCCACTTCCAAAGTCCATGTGTATCTCCAGTTCCTGGTGATAATGTTAGCCCAGGTCTTAGAATTCTTTGGGAAGGTTGTTTTCTTGTGGTGTGTTCCTCTGCACAGTCTGTGCCGGAATGTCAGCAGGGGGAAATTTTCTGGAAGTCTCTTGAGCCAGAGGAGGAGGGGCTTACAACAATGAGGGGAAGGGCACTGGTTGCCTGTTTCTTTGCACCTTTGTGATCAGAAGCAGCAGTTGGGCGATCAGAGCACAAGTGCCCAGTATTTGGAGAACTGGGTTCTTTTTGCTCACCCTGCCTCTTGCAAGCTGTGTGCTGGCTGCTCCAGGAACAGTGCACAGCTGCTGCACGCCATGTGGCTGAGGCCCGGCGGGGCGGGGGGAGGGGGCGCGGGGAGCTGCTATTAGCTAAGAGCTGACATGGACCAAAATGAATCACAATTTACCTTCCAAGCCTTTCCCTGGAAGTTTCAAGTCTGCAGCAGACTCCAGAGTTCTCAAACAGTTACATCAGACCGATTATGCCAGTGTAATGGTTCTCTAAGGTGGGGAGACAGATTACTGGTGCTTCCTACTCTGCCTTCCTAGGGTCCTTCTCCACATCGAAGCGTTTTTTAACTTCGAATAACAGCCACAACCTGATGCTGCTTTGTAACGGAGGGCAACAGTCCGTTACACAGCCATGTTCCTGTCACGGATTATTTCTTAATATTGTGGCAAAAGACTGTCTCCTGAGCCCTTCGAGGTGAGGGAATGTTTGGCAGTGGGTAAGCAGTTCGCACATTATGAACCCATTCCAAATTCTCATCCCTAGGATTCTCCGGATGCCTTTGATTACACCCTGTGCTTCCCCATGTGGTAGCCACTGTCCTCATGTGGTTATTGAGTACTTGATAGTTAAAAAAAATATCAGATTCAGATAAGGGTACTAGAAAGCTAGAAATGACATGTGGCTCATATTGTATTTCTGTCTGAGAGCATTTTTCATCAATATGCCAAGTAAGGTCTGTCATCGCTACTTCACACGTTTTTGGCATTATTTTTACTAATATAACAGAGTGGTTAGTTCCATCCTCTGATGTTTCAACGAACACATTTAATCCTGAATCCCAGGCAGGTGTACCCATGTCAGTACCTTCACCATGATTAAATCTTCTGAATAGCCTTAGAATATATTCTGCTATGATCTGAATGATTGCATCACCCTAGAATTCATATGTTTCAATCCTAACCTTCGAAGTCCGTGATTAGGAGGTAGTGCCTTTGGAAGGGGCTTCAACCTTGAGGTTAGATGTCTCATGAGTGGGATTAATGTGTCATTATATAAAAGACTCCAGAGAGATCCTTTGTCTCCTCACCATGTGATGACACAGCAAGAAGGTGCCAGCTATTTACTAGGAAAGAGGCTTCCCAGGTGGTGCTAGTGGTAAAGAATCCATCTGCCAATGCAGGAGAGATGAGGGTTGGATCTCTATGTCGGGAAGATCCCCTGGAGGAGGAATGGCAACCCACTCCAGTATTCTTGTCTGGAAAATCCCATGGACAGAGGAGCCTAGCGGGCTATAGTCCATGCAGTCGCAAAGAATCGAACATGACCAAGTGTCTGAGCACATGGACTAGGAAGAGGGGCCTCACCAGAAGGTGACCATACTGGTACTTTGATCTAGTGTTGCCAGTCTCCAGAACTGTGAGAAATTTTTAACATTTATAAGCTACCAGTATGTGGTATTTTGTTACAGCAGCCTGAATGGATTAAGACATATTCCTAAACATATCTTCCAGATTTCTTTCAATGCACACTGACAAAATTCTGCATCCACTTTGGTGTATTTGCTGTCTTCTGGAGCAGGTCCTGCACTTTTCCCTCTGGGCTCGGTTGGGAAAGAACTTTTGTTATGAGACTGAAGACAAGGATGGGTGGTCAGAACATGTTCTGTGGGGAGTAAGCCTCTTCTCAGGCAACTGCCACAAGTGAAGTCATGTAAAGGTTTTATGCAAGTGAAGGGTGGTTGCCTTGGGTGGGATGTTAAATTGAGAAATTGATAAGGGGAGGACTACTACTGCTAGCTGGAAGGATCCAGGGAGTTGGCGAGTTCAGAGTTTGCAGATTCATCTCTGCTCAGATGTTACCATCCAAAGTCTCAGTGAATACTCCTTTGCATCCAGAGCCTTTATCTTAGCATAAAATACCTGATAGTCCTATACATTTATGCAGTGTTGCAACTTTTCAGTCTATATTATCAGCCATGTCTGCCCTATGGCTACGGGGCAATGGAATGTGGCTAGGAAGCCTCAGGTTTTTGTTAAAAGTTTTAGGCATTAGGCTTATCTTTGTGTATACTCTTCAGGGCAATTAGAAACATCTATACCATCTAACAATTCTTACTGATTATAATTATTATCATAACAGTAAAGTGCATCAGTTACTTGACCAAAGCTTTGTCTTAACCCTGTACTATGTCTCAAGAAACCACAGCTTAGTAAGTAATTATGATGCCACTGGTTACTAGTGTTCATTTGTCACCTATAAGGAGGTCTTCACTGCATTCCTGCTTAAACAGATAACCCAATCTCAGAGCTGCATGTTGGGTATCAGTTTTATGCCACCGTTCCTGGTCCCAAGAGCTTTATCAGTAAGGAGCCACTCAGAAAAATAGAAACCACGTTGGCCACTGCAAACAGAAGAAATCTAGTGCAGGGGATTGGCTACAGGTAATGGAAGAACTAGGAAGCCAAATAAGAAAGTATTGAGGCAATTCTAAAATTTGGAGAAGCAGGAAGCTGTTATCACCACTTGGATGAATGGAGTGTAAGCAAGACAGAGTGCTACCAGGGCTCAAGATGCGTCATCTCATGGGAGCTGGAACCTCTCAGTGGCTGTCTTGTGAGATCTGAAATATATAGGAATGATTATCCCGTGGGAACTGGTGTTATGGAAGGAACATAGCCAATGCCAGAGGTGCCACCAAAAGCAGAGAAGGAGAGGGCAAAATACCTGACCACTTCTCTTTCCCACTCCCACATAACCCAACAAGGCTTCCCTTTTGCCAAACCTTCTCAGAAACCACTTGTTAAGGGACCCTGGGAAATGCAGATCCTGAAATACAGGCAGAACCGGGAAATAACAGGAATGAATCTGAGAGCAAGGAGGGAAATGACCAGCACAAGAAGTATATCCCTCTTTTGTAATTATGTATACACTTGGTGCTATCCATGGATTCACAGAGATGATGCAGTACAGACCTTGTTTCAGAAAAACTTGCTAATATATGGCTATGTTTGTGTCATTGTAGTAACAGCATGAATGCTAGATGAATCTTATGTAATCTTAACATTATTTCCTAGTAAGGATACCTACGTATTTTTTATATATAGAAGAAATTACCATATATACCATCTTGTAAGAGGCATGGAATTAAAATAGCAAGCTTTTAAATGCAATTCTAAGTTAATACTTTCCTTATTTTGACTGCTTTATTCAATATTTCACCTGGAAATCGAGAAAATAAGAAAATCCAAAGAACAACACACATTTCCCTTCTATAAGCTTGGCTTTCTTTAGTAATTTACAACTACATAGCCAAGATGATTTGTCTAAATTAAGCAGACCACAGATGACATGTCAAAATGAGGTAGTAAACATATGGAGAAGAAATAGTATGGAGAAACCTGCTCTGAGATATTTATTTCTGTGGCAACTTTAGTATTTCCACATCTATAAAATATTCTATGGGGGGACAGGCTTCCCTTGTGGCTCAGTTGGTAAAGAATCTGCCTGCAGTACAGGAGACCTGGGTTTGATGCCTGGGTTGTGAAGATCCCCTGGAGAAGGAAATGACAACCCACTCCAGTTTTCTTACCTGGAGAATTCCATGAACAGAGGAGTCTGATGGACTACAGTCCACGGGATAGCAAAGAGTCAGACACGATTGAGTGGGAAAAAGGGGAACTCTTTTTCTTTTGTAAGAGTCTTATTCTAAGTGAAGATACTCATGCCAAATTTTTGCTTATGCCCTTGATGGTTTGTGAACTGTATCTAGCAAAAAATCAGATAAGTTTAGAAAGTTTTCATTCTATATCAAGTTTAAAAAAGAAAGATTATGTTTTGACTCTGTGAATTCTCTTCCCTGTGATCAGAAAATTAGATTCAGGCATTGACCCAACGATACAGGTAACAGCTTCCATTTTTTTCTCTCCCCACCCCACCAAGAGGATAGAGGGAAGATTTGTTAGAGAGGCTTACAGCATGAGAATGTGCTACTTCTTTTAACCCTCCAGATTGGGTTTCTCCTCAACACAACTGGCCAGGCAGTTGTTTCTGAAGAGTCTTGGATGTCCTCCACATGACCAGGTTCTCAGTTTTATATAGTAATGCCTTCCATTAGAACCAAGAAGATATCTTTGGCCATAACCACAGACATCTGACCTGACAAATTCACCATGTACAAACTATGTGACACTGAATAATGGATTCAGTGTGAATATGGCAAAAGGTGAATGGTTCTACTGTCCTGACGCAGGCCAGCTTGCAGGCATACTTTTGGGGGGGAAAAAGGCACGGAGCCATTAGGAACTGCATAGACTTAAGTGAGGGATGTGAGAAGATACCAAAAATTGGGTTTCTTTGGCAGCTTCCCATTTTTAGAGAGTGTAGCAGATTTTATCATCTTTTCTCAGTGCCCTCGAGAAAATTTTTATTAAATGAATTCATTAAAGAAGACCCAGAAATATGACAGCCCTTCAAATATTTGAAAATTGTTATATGGGAGAGGAATTATTGAGCCTTTCTTTAATAGCCACACTCTGTTCTAAGTTTTCCTCCCTTTAAAGACCCAGAGAAAATAAATAGGAGAGTTTTAAAATTATTGCTTAGGTGCCCAGTCATGTCCAACTCTTTGTGACCCTTGGGATGGTAGCCCACCAGGCTACTCTGTCCATGGGATTTTTCAGGCAAGAATACTGGAATTGGTTGCCATTTCCTCCTCCAAAGGATCTTCCCAACCCAGGGATTGAACCCTCATTGCCTATGTCTCCTGCATTTCAGGCAGATTCTTTACTCACTGAGCCACTGAGGAAATCTTTAAAATTTAAAATTATTAAAAATATGTAAAAACTGACCACATAGAGATTTTCTTGCTACCACTTCTTGAAGCATCATAGAAGAAAATATGGTTTCTGTAGACAATATGAATGACCACTAACTATTTGGCCTCCCAACTCTGGCATTTAGGATCATAGAATCTTCAATATTCATCATCATTCAGATAGTTATGTTCCTAGTCATTAATAAAAATGTCTTCAAAGTATGCAAAGAATTAAAATGTAAGTGGGACTAAAGGGAATGTAATGGCCAATTTATTTATGTGTATGAGTAATTGAATAAGTAGTTCAACTCCCAGCTGGACACAAGCCTCTTTTATTCTGCAGAATCTTCACTTGATTCCTCTTGAAAGGATGACAAAAGAAAGGGATATTAAGAAATTTGACAATGAAGGAAAGGAGATTCTTATTCTTTGTTTCCTTCCTTGCTCACTCACTTTTTAGACCCCCTGGACCCACAGAAAAATCAGGTTAGTGGAGTAGTGGGTCACGAAGCCCAGAGATGGTTTCAGTTCAGTTCAGTAGCTCAGCCGTCTCTGATTCTTTGCAGCCCCATGGACTGCAGCATGCCAGGCCTTCCTGTCTATCACCAACTCCCAGAGTTTACTCAAACTCATGTCCATTGAGTCGGTGATGCCATCCAACCGTTTCATCCTCTGTTGTCTCCTTCTCCTCCTGCCTTCAATCTTTCCCAGCATCAGGGTCTTTTCAGATGAGTCAGTTCTTAGCATCAGGTGGCCAAAGTATTGGAGTAACAGCTTCAGCATCAGTCCTTCCAATGAATATTCAGGACTGATTTCCTTCAGGATGGACTGGTTGGATCTGCTTGCAGTCCAAGGGACTCTAAAGAGTCTTCTCCAACACCACAGTTCAAAAGCATCAATTCTTCAGTGCTCAGCTTTCTTGATAGTCCAACTCTCACATCCATACATGACCACTGGAAAAACCATAGCCTTGACTAGACGGACCTTTGTTGGCAAAGTAATGTCTCTGCTTTTTAATATGCTGTCTAGGTTGGCCATAACTTTTCTCTCAAGGAGTAAGAGTCTTTTAATTTCGTGACTGCAGTCACCATCTGCAGTGATTTTGGAGCCCCCCAAAATAAAGTCTGTCACTGTTTCCCCATCTATTTGCCATGAAGTGATGGGATCAGATGCCATGATCTTAGTTTTCTGAATGTTGAGCTTTACGCCAACCTTTTCACTCTCCTCTTTCACTTTCATCAAGAGGCTCTTTAGTTCTTCTTCACTTTCTGCCATAAGGGTGGTGTCATCTGCATATCTGAGATTATTGATATTTCTCCCGGCAATCTTGATTCCACCTGGTGCTTCATCCAGCCCAGAGTTTCTCATTATGTACTCAGCATATAGGTTAAATAAACAGGGTGACAATATACGGCCTTGACGGACTCCCTTTTCCTATTTGGAACCAGTCTGTTGTTCCATGTCCAGTTCTAACTATTGCTTCCTGACCTGCATACAGGTTTCTCAATAGGCACGTCAGTGGTCTGGTAGTCCCATCTCTTGAAGAATTTTCCACAGTTTGTGGTGATCCACACAGTCAGAGGCTTTGGCATAGTCAATAAAGCAGAAATAGATGTTTTTCTGGAACTCTCTTGCTTTTTCGATGATCCAGCGGATGTTGGCAATTTGATCTCTGGTTCCTCTGCCTCTTCTAAAACCAGCTTGAACATCTGGAAGTTCATGGTTCACGTATTGTTGAAGGCTGGCTTGGAGATGGTTTGGCAACTCCCAAACATCATCAGATCAAGGACCTTGACCTTTCTCAGCCTTTCTGTCACATTCACTCATGATAAACATCCATTGCTTCTAAAAATTTCCATTCTCTCAGCCATTGTGAACCTTCAGAAGCATTGAAAAAGACTCAGGAAAAATTATTTCTTCTCTGTTTGTTCCTGTTCTTTCTCTCCTCACTCGCCTTGAATTATTCCAAGCATCAGCCCTATTTGCTGCCTTTCCCTTTCATTATTCCATCCATCATTTCCACTTAGATGACTTCCTAGTGTCTGTCTCCACCTCTAATGTCTTTCTTTATCATTAGTCCTCTATTTCTGACTGCCTCTTTGGAAATTCTTGGACGCACTTAATTTCACTATAATCCAAATTAAATGAATCTTTCCATCACTTGCCCCATTTCTCCTCTTAGTTTCTTAGGTTGAGTAAGTGAAAGATTCCGTCAGGAGGAACTAGGCCTAAGGTTTAAGGAACTATGGAAAGAAAGAGGTCAGTCAGATGCATTATAGATGTATGACTGGTAGGACTTAATAACCACTATCTTTCTCTTCTCCATTTTATTAAGTACAAGCCCATTATTATTGTGAAGTGAAAGTCGCACAGCCGTGTCCAACTCTTCGGGACCTCACGTACTGTACAGTCCATGGAATTCTCCAGGCCGGAATACTGGAGTGCGTAGCCTTTCCCTCCTCCAGGGGATCTTCCCAACCCAGAGATAGAACCAGGTCTCCTGAATTGCAGACAGATTCTTAATCGTCTGAGCCACCAGGGAAGCCCAAGAATACTAATTATTGTCATACCAAAAATCATTAATAATCTGCTGGGCTGTTTCATAGTTTTATTTTATGTTTTATCCTAAAGTTTTAATTCTAAAACTTTTATCCTAAACGTTTAATACTGAACTCGGTCTGCCAACTCTGCTCATGCTTTAGCCTCTTAAGTTTCTCAAATTTAACTGCTCCTATTTTGTAGATATTTGGGAACTTGACCACCACAGTTGGGAGGTGGTATATATATATATGCTTTCTATAGTAGATGATGAGCAATGAAAAAATAATCCAAGCGTGAGGATTCATAAAAATGGAAAGCTTATCAAGGAATTGATTGAATCCATACTGCTTTGTCCCTCTCCTCTGCATACCTCCTCCTCAATGCAAGCCACATCAGATGGATTTTGTTTCTGGCCAATACAGAACGTCTCTTTTGCTCTAATGTTATCTAGGTGTATTTTTCTGACCTGATTACTTTCTGAATACAAATGGAACGACTAGAAATGGTTCTTGGTTTGACATGGCTGAACTGTGTTTTATTAATAAAAACCTGCTGTCTAAATATATATTAAAGAAGCTTCTCCAAGTAAATGCCATTATCTATCTGTGGAAAATACTCAGCTGTCTAGAGGGACAAGTGTTCTGTCATACGAGCTCTCAGAGTCTTTTGCCCTGTCCTGAAAATGAATGTGGGAGAGAGGAGTAAGAAATCCTTTCAGCATTCATGCCAAGGGTCTGAGAGTGCCTTACAGTTGTTAAAAGCACATATAATATTTAATTGTGTATTTGCCAGAATTATACAATTACCATTCAAAATTCTGATCTTGCCTGAAACTGCAGTGGGACTCTCCTTTCTAATGAAATTGTGGATTCATGGGCCACCAGTTTTTCTCTAGTGACAGCACCCTGTGTATTTTCAGGAATGCAAGGAGGAGGTTCTTGGAGGAAAGATGAAATGGGGAGGAATGTTTGCTTTGATTTGCTGTTTTGTTCCCCTTATTTGAGACTCAGGTGCAAAGAAGAGGGTCTGGGATGACTCTGGGAAGAAAGAGAGAGAGGAAAGAAGAGAAATGAAAGGCTTGATTTTTTTTATGTTGGTAGTGTTGAAGAATTGGTAGTAGAAAAGAAGGAATTCTAGAACCTGGAGCAAGCAATAAAAATGGTTTAGCTCACCTGTGGGTTTATGCTGGTTAATGTGCGGTACCTACAGCAGAGCTAAAGTATTTGCATTGATTTGTTATTACTATGAACATGCAAAAGTGCTTCTTAAACTAACAGCAGTTCCCTTTTTATATTTTAAAGAATATTTGTGCAGAAAAAAATGGATGAAAACACATCAAAATGGTTACTAGGTTTTAATTCATTTTTATATCCTACTTCTTTTCCACTTACCGTTATAACTTGAACATTTCTCCAGGTTAATAAATATAATTTTGAAACCAGAATATGATAGAGCCATTTAAAATGTTTTGGTTGTGCTTTCATGGGGCTGAATTTTTTATTTAATGAATATAATATTCATTATTAAATGAATTAAATAGCTATAATCTTTTGCTATTATATTGTGCTGAAACTAACATCAGTTCAGTTCAGTCACTCAGTCGTGTCTGACTCTTTGCAACCCCATGAATTGCAGCACACCAGGCCTCTCTGTCCATCACCAACTCCCGAAATTTACCCAAACCCATGTCCATCGAGTTGGTGATGCCATCCAACCATCTCATCCTCTGTCGTCCCCTTCTCCTCCTGCCCCTAATCCTTCCCAACATTAGGGTCTTTTCCAATGAGTCAACTCTTCACATGAGGTGGCCAAAGTATTGGAGTTTCAGCTTCAACATCAGTCCTTCCAATGAACACCCAGGATTGATCTCCTTTAGGATGGACTGGTTGGATCTCCTTGCAGTCCAAGGGACTCTCAAGAGTCTTCTCCAACACCACAGTTCAAAAGCATCAATTCTTCAGTGCTCAGCTTTCTTCACCGTCCAACTCTCACATCCATACATGACCACTGGAAAAACCATAGCCTTGACTAGATGGACCTTTGTTGGCAAAGTAATGTCTCTGCTTTTAAATATGCTATCTAGGTTGGCCATAACCTTCCTTCCAAGGAGTAAGCGTCTTTTAATTTCATGGCTGCAATCATCAGCAGCAGTGATTTTGGAGCCCAAAAAAATAAAGTCTGACACTGTTTCCACTGTTTCCCTATCTATTTCCCATGAAGTGATGGGACCAGATGCCATGAACTTAGTTTTCTGAACGTTGAGCTTTAAGCCAACTTTTTCACTCTCCTCTTTCACTTTCATCAAGAGGTTCTTTAGTTCTTCACTTTCTGCCATAAGGGTGGTGTCATTTGCATATCTGAGGTTATTGATATTTCTCCCAGCAATCTTGATTCCGGCTTGTGTTTCTTCCAGCCCAGAGTTTCTCATGATGTACTCTGCATAGAAGTTAAATAAGCAGGGTGACAATATATAGCCTTGACGTACTCCTTTTCCTATTTGGAACCAGTCTGTTGTTCCATGTCCTGTTCTAACTGTTGCTTCCTGATCTGCATACAGGTTTCTCAAGAGACAGGTCAGATATTCTGGTATTCCCATCTCTTTCAGAATTTGCCACAATTTATTGTGATTCACACAGTCAAAGGCTTTGGCATAGTCAATGAAGCAGAAATAGATGTTATTCTGGAACTCTCTTTTCATGCTTTTTCGATGATCCAGCAGATGTTGGCAATTTGATCTCTGGTTCCTCTGCCTTTTCTAAAACCAGCTTGAACATCTGGAAGTTCATGGTTCATGCGTATTGCTGAAGCCTGGCTTGGAGAATTTTGAGCATTACTTTACTAGCATGTGAGATGAGTGCAATTGTGCGGTAGTTTGAGCATTCTTTGGCATTGCCTTTCTTTGGGATTGGGATGAAAACTGACCTTTTCCAGTCCTGTGGCCACTGCTGAGTTTTCCAAATTTGCTGGCATATTGAGTGCAGCACTTTCACAGCATCATCTTTCAGGATTTGAAATAGCTCAACTGGAATTCCATCACCTCCACTAGCTTTGTTCATAGTGATGCTTTCTAAGGCCCACTTGACTTCACATTCCAGGATGTCTGGCTCTAGGTGAGTGATCACACCATCGTGATTATCTGAGTCATGAAGATCTTTTTTGTACAGTTCTTCTGTGTATTCGTGCCACCTCTTCTTAATATCTTCTGCTTCTGTTACATTACATTACAACCAGGAAGCCAGGGGTTAACCTCCCAGCAGATGGTGCTGCTGCTCTTCATGCTGCTGACTGAACAGGCCAGGAATTTAAAGACTTGCTTAAACAGGGTTAATACATAGAGGACAGCTGGTCTGCAGCAGAATTAGAGGTCAGGAGGTTAGTCGCATTTCCCTGAACACAGAGGACACACCAGTCAGGGTCAGTGAAAGCCATTTAGGGAAAGGAAAAAGCAGAGGAGTTCTACCGGAGGGAGCAATTGAATGAGAGGGTAGATGGTGTTAGGATAGAACCGAGTACACCAGATACAGAGGGAGGGGGAGATGAAGGAAGACCGACAAACCTGGGGGAGCACTGCCCCTCAGCCTCCAGGCTTCAGATGAGGAGAGAGACCGTGCTGTGCTATGCTTAGTCACTCAGTCGTGTCCGACTCTTTGTGACTCCATAGACTGTAGCCTGTCGTACCTCTAGTCCATTTCCCAACTCCAGGGATCATCGTCCTGTATTTTCACCAGTATGTGGATGTGAGTTAGGAAGGCTTTGATCTTGCCAGCCAGTTAGACATTTAATGTGGCTAATTCACTCTGTAAGAGGACACAGTGGGATGTTATCAAGTTGGAAGAAGCTATTAATGTCTTGAAATTAAAATCTCATCAAGGACAGTGATTGACATCTATTGCAGTCCAATTTCTGCAAATGCCTTGAGGGTCTATTCTTTGTGAAGCACTGTGATAGATGTTTAGGGATTTGAAATGGAAAAAAAAAGTTAAGACAGTCTCAGCTCTCAGACAGTTACTAAGCAATACAAAGGCAAGGAGCAGAGGAGTTAGACGGATGTGCTGATGACTGTAATACTGGATTGGCCAAATAGTTCGTTTGTATGTTTCTGTAAACTGTTATGGAAGAAACCCGAATGATCTTTTTGGCCAACCCAATACTAAGTTCACTAGGAAAACTTACAGAGAAAGTGGTAAGTGGTTCAGAAGTGAGAGACAAAGATTAGTGAGGAAGGCTGAATTTTTATGAAGGATGTAGAAAAATATTAACAAAGATGTATCAGTGAAATAATCACATAAAACAAGGCACCAAGGAACGGTTTCCACTTCTTCCCTCATCTCCCCCTGCCCCACACCACCCTACACACACACACACACACACACACACACACACACACACACACACACATACACACACACACGGCCGGGCACACATATACTTCATCTTCAACTGCTCCGAGGTTGCCTTATGGAATAGATAAATCTATCCTCAACTTCAATTTCGGACATTAAATAGTGTTCCGAAATATGTTTTGAATATTTGAATATTAGCGTACAGAATGACACAAGGAAAGACAATGGGCTTTAATACTAGACAGATTGGAGTTTAAATTTCAATCCATTTTCTAGTTGTAATGACCTTGAATAAGTTACTCAATCTCTATGAGCACTTCTAGTATCTATAAAAATGGATATCATAAGAATGAACTTTGCATAGTTGTTTTAAGAAGTAAGGAGGAAAACGTAACACATTTTCTTGGTAAGGACTGCTTTCCTTGCCTTGTGTCCTCCTGACCAGGTCTGCACTCCTAGCCTCCTTGGTCACACTAGAGGGCGACATCATCCCATTCTTACATCCAAGGCTTCCAGAAGTGAGAGTCTTCTCAGCAGACAGTTTTCTAAATGCCTCAGCAAGGGAGGAAGCAGAAACTCTGTGCTCCAGAATATGAAGAAGGCGAAGAGCCGACTCATTGGAAAACACTCTGATGCTGGGAATGAATGAAGGCAAAAGGAGAAGGGGGCAGCAGAGGATGAGATGGCTGGATGGCATCACTGACTCAATGAACATGAATTTGAACAAACTCCAGGAGATAGTGGAGGACAGGGTGGCCTGACCTGCTGTAGTCCTTGGGGTCGCAAAGAGTTGAACATGACTTAGCAACTGAACAACAAACAACAATAGGAGATAAACTGTGGAAGGACTTTGGAGCAGCTGCTGTGTCCTCTGTGAGCAATAGCTGTGCATGCAGACATCCTCAGAAGGCAGGGGTCCAGCGTCTATTTTTGCCAGCTGTGTTGGGAGGACTTCTGATGCTATGAGAGCAGCAGACCTGTAGACTGGGCACCTAAACCTGCTTGATTGCTACTAGAAATCCACCATGCTTGGACAAAATCTCTAAAAAGCCCACTGGACCTCTTTTGCTAGAGAGTCAGGACTGTGATGGCCATGTGTTCCAGTTTGCCTGAGACAGTCCTGGTTTATGCCTGGAGTAATTACTCATGAAGTGAAGTGAAGTGAAAGTCGCTCAGTCATGTCCCGACTCTTTGCTACCACATGAGCTATACAGGTCCATGGAATTCTCCAGGCCAGAATACTGGAGTGGGTAGCCTTTCCCTTCTTCAGGGGATCTTCCCAACCCAGGGATCAAACCCAGGTCTCCCACATTGCAGGCAGATTCTTTACCAGCTGAGCCACCAAGGGAATTGTGGTGCCCCTTTTACTCTCAGTGTCCCAGTCTGGAGACTAAGTTTTGTGGCCCCCCTACTGAGAATATTAGGATGGGTACTTACTAATAGTGCAGATCTGACCTAGCAAGGGTCCTTGGGTCTGGATAAGACCATGCATGGGCATTGGAGTCAGAAAGTGACAGACGTATCTGGGTTAAAATCCTGGCTTTGTCTGTGTGTCATTGGCAAGTTATTTAACCTAAGTCTCAATTTCCTGATGTATGGATTAGAGATATTAATAATAACAGGACATGAATGCATTGTACCTTCTAATTCTAATTAAAGTTCTTCCCAGAATCTCTGGCATGTAGCAGTACATGGTAGCTATCCTTGTTACAGTTTTTAAGAGTCACTGTAATATTCAGGTTCTCCTCTAATTCAAGGGAATTTAAGCTGTATTAGTTGAAGAAGAGGTGAAGAAATAATTGAAGACCAAAGTAAGATGAATGGCTCAAGGTCACAAGAGAATTATTGAGTCACCCAAAATCAGAGCCAATGAGCATGAGTGTCTCAGAATTCCCTGGCTGGTGCACCAGGGCTGTCACTCTTTCTACAGAGACTGTTCAAGAGTAAAGACGTGGCTGAGTTTCTGTCCTGCAGCTTTAGCAAATACTGGACACAGTAATACTCTTAAGTTTAGAGGACAGTAGACATTTGACTACTTCATTTTACAATTTTTATTGCAAATGTTAAAGTGTATGAATAAGAATAGAGGATCTGGTAATGAACACCAGTGTAGGCACCTCCATCAAATCTTAACATTATAGGCTACCTATGCAGATCCTTTTTCAATGACATTAAAGGTCATAAATATAATTAAGACCTCTGATGCACTCTTCCTTTCTGTAAGCCTCTTCCTTTATTTTATAGTGTTATATAACAGGTTTTAAACCTTACCTTAAATGATATCATATGTATCTCATTGCAAGTTTTTTGTTTTGCTCAATAGGTTTTTAGGATTTATCCATCTTCATAAGTACTATACAGCATACCACCATATAAATAGTCTACCATTCATTATCCATTGTCCAGTTTATGGACATTTTGGTTGGTTCCTAGTTTTCACATACACGAGACTTTCTGTAAGGGTTGTTGACAGATGTGGACTTATAGGGTCTTAGGATGTAAGTATGTTCAATTTGACTCATTATTACCAAATTTTGCCAAAAATTTTCCAAAGTGGTTGTTTCCATGTCCATTGTATTAAAATATTTTCCCCAGATGAAAATATATTACAGGCGTACCTCAGAGGTAATTCAGGTTCAGTTCCACACCACAAATATCACAATAAAGCAAGGCACACACTTTTTTGGCTTTGCAGAGCATGTAAGAAGTAATGTTTGCATCACAAAAGTGATGTTTTTATATATGTATACAGCTATATGTATTCAAACACCCCCTCCCTCTTGAGCCTCCCTCCAACCCTCCCTCCCCCGATCCCATCCATCTAGGTCATCACAGAGCACTGAGCTGAGCTCCCTGTGTTGTACAGCAGCTTCCTGCTAGCTGTCTGTTGTAGAGATGGTAGTATGTATACGTCAGTGCTACCCTCTCAATTCATCCCACCTTCTGCTTCCCACCCTGTCTCTGAGCCTGCATCTCTATTCCCACCCTGAAGTTTTCAAACTGGGGAAGAGCATATGCAAAGTAATGGAAATTTGACTGTTGTTTCTACCACCCCCACCTCCAGGCAGATTTACCATAAAACACAGCTTTGAGTGATTCATTCTCTGGTGTAGGTTGGGAGGAGCATTGGAGGTGGCTTGCTTCAGGAAGAAAGGATTACTTGAATGACTCAGTTACGTAGGGAGACCATATGACATAACAACCTATGTATAACATATCACTTAACTGGGACACTAAAAAAATTGTGGTAAAAACATATAATGTAAAATTTACTCTCTGAGACATTTAAAAATTTTTTATTGGAGGACAGGTGATTTACAAGGTTGTTTTATCTCTTAGCCAGTTTTAAGTGTACAGTACATTGTATAAAACTGAAACTCTGTACCCACTGAACAGAAACTCCCCTTTTCTCCTCCCTGTAGTCCCTGGCAACCACCAATCTATTTTCTGTTTCTAAAATTTCAACTATTTTATTACTAGGGAATTATATAATATTGGTCTTTATGTGACTGGCTTATATCACAAAATAAGCAAAATACGATGTTTGCTGTGGATTTTTCATGTATGCGCGTGTATGTGGGTGTGCACAGTCATGTCCAATTCTTTGTGACCCCCTGGACTATTAGCCCACCAGGATGCTCTGTCCATGGAATTTTCCAGGCAAGAATACTGGAGTGGGTTGCTGTTTCCTCCTCCACAGGATCTTCCTGATCCAGGGATCAAACTCATGTCTCGTATGTTTACTGCATTGGCAGGCAGGTTCTTTACCACTGCACCATATGACTTTTATTCTATAGAGGTAGTTTCTTTCTAGTTTGTTGAGTGTTTTTATCATGAAGGGGTGTTGCATTTTGTAAACACCTTTTCTGCATCAATTGAGATGAACATGTGGACTTTCACTCTTCATTCTATTAATGCAGTGGACTACATTGATTGATTTTTGTATATTGAAACATCCTTGCATTCCAGGAATAAATCTCATTTCATTGTTGTATATGATTCTTTTAATGTGCTATTGAGTTCAGTTTGCTAGTACTTTGTTAAAGATTTTCATGTCAGTATTCATCAGAGATATTGGTTTAAAATTTTCTTGCAGTATCTTTCTCTAGCCTTGGTAAGCTGGCCTCATAAAATGTGTTTAGAAGTGCTCCCATCTTTTCAATTTTTGGAAGCTTTGAGGTTTAATTTAATTCTTATTTTTTAAAATGTTTAGTAGAATTCAGTAAAGCTATCAGGTTCAGGGCTTTTCTTTGTTGGGAGGTTTTGGATTAATGATTTAATCTCCTTGCTAGTTAGAAGTCTATTCATATTTTTAAATTTATTCATGATTCAGTCTTGGTATGTTGTATGTTTCTAAGAATCTATTAATTTTTCTAGCTTATTCAATTCACTGACATATAATTGTTCATAGTAATCTTTTATAATCCTTTATTTTTTGGCATCAGTTGTAGTATCTCCTCTCTCATTTCTGATTTTTATTGTCCTCTCTCTTTTATCTTAGTCCAGCTAAGAGTTTGTCAATTTTGTTGATCTTTTCAAACACCAACTCTTAGTTTTATTGAATTTTTCCCATTATCTACTCTTCATTTATTTTGGCTCTGACCTTTATTATACCCTTCCTTTTGCTAACTTGGGACTTGGTTTGTTCTACTTTTTCAATTTCAAGGTGAAAAGTAAGGTTATTGAGTTGAGATCTCTACTTTAATGTAGGCATAAAGAAGATATACTACTAAAGACCAAGGCATACTACTATAAACTTCTTTTAGTGTTGCTTTTGCTGCCATCTGAAAGATTTGGTTCACTGTATTACCACTTCTTTTTAAAATATTCTTATTTATTTATTTATTTATTTGGCTGCACCGGGCCTTAGCTGCTTCACATGGGATCTTTGATCTTCTTCACAGCAGGCAGGATCTTTAGTTGTGGCCTGTGAACGCTTAGTTGCAGCATATGGGATCCAGTTCCCTGACCAGGGATCAAACCCGGGCCTCCAGTGTTGGAAGCACACAGTTTTAGCCATTAGAACACCAGGGAGGTCCCTATCATCTCCATATATCTCACAATACTTTAAAACTTCCCTTGTGATTTCTTCTTTAACCCATTTGTTGTTCAAGAGTGTGCTTTTTATCTAACAAATATTTGTGAATTTTTCAGTTTTTATTTTGCTGTTGAGTTCTCATTGCATACAATTCTGATTGTATTCCATTGTGAAAGGAAACTGCTACTGCTAAGTCACCTCAGCCATGTCCGACTCTTAGCGACCCCATGGACTTCAGCCAACAGGCTCCTCCATCCATGGGATTTTCCAGGCAAGAGTACCGGAGTGGGGTGCCATTGCCTTCTCCGTGTGAAAGGAAAAGATACTCGGTATTATTTCAAAATCTTAACTTTGTGAAGACTTGCTTTGTGGCCTAACATGTGCTCTAGAATGTATCTATAGAATAGTCCATATATACTTGAGAAGAATTTGTATTCTGCTACTGTTGGGCAGACTGTTTTGTGTGTGTGTTAGGTTCATTTGGTCTGTAGTATTGTGTGAGTCCTCTATTTCCTCTTCCATATGGTTTGTCTATCCATAATTGAGAGTGGGATATGGAATCTATTATTACTACTGTGTAACTGTGTCTTCCTTCCTTTCTGTCAATGTTTGCTTCAAATATTTGAGTGCTCTGATGTTAGAGCATATATATTTATAATTATTATATTGACTTTTCATAATTATATAATGTCCGTCTTTATCTTGTGTGACAGTTTTTGACTTAAAGTCTCTGCTGACATAAATATGACCCTCCTTGCTCTCTTTTAATCACCACTTGCAAAGACTATCTTCTTCTGTTCTTTCACTTTCAGCCTCTGTGTGGCCTTACATCTAAAGTGAATCTTTTGGGACTTCCCAAGCAGTCCTATGGTTAAGACTCCATGCTTCTACTGCAGGGGATGTGGATTTGATCCCAAGCAGAGAACTAAGATCCTATATGTCTTGTGCTGTGGACATAAAAGAAAAAAGAAAAGAGAAGAAAAATTTGAACTGACCTATCTGGCTTTAATGTTAAAAAAAAAGTATAAAAAGTTGAGTCTCTTATAGGCAGCATATAGCTGGATTCTGTTTTGTAATAATTCATGCACTCATTTGATGACTTTTGATTTGGGAAGTTTAATTCATTTATATTTAAAGTAATTACTCATAGGGAAGGACTTCTATTGCCATTTTGTTCATTTTTTCTTTATGTCTTGGTCTTGCTATCTTCCTTTGTGTTTCGTTGGTTTTTTACAGTGTAGGTTGTGAATCTGTTCTTGTTCTCTAAGTATTTTCTTACCATGGGGATTATCTAAAACATTTTATAGTATAACAATCTATTTTTTAAATTGAAGTATAGTTGATACACAATATTATATTAGGTTCAGGTATACAATGTAGTGATTTAAAATTTTTTAGGTTATATTACATTTAAAGTTATTATAAAATACTGGCTAGGTTCCCTGTACTATATAATATATTCTTGTAACTTACTTGTTCTATGCATTATAGTTTTTAACCTCTAAATCCCTTACCCCTATCATGCCTCTTGCCCCTTTCCTCACCCCACTGGTAAACACAAGTTTGTTCTCCATAGCTGTGAGTCTGTTTCTGTTTTGTTATATTTATTCATTTTATTTTTTAGCTTCCACATATTTAAGTGATAACATACAGTATTTGTCTTTGTACCTCTGACTTTATTTCACTAAGTATAATACCCTCTAGGTCCATCCATGTTGTTGCAAGTGGCAGCACTTCATTATTTTTTATCAGTGAGTATTATTTCGTTGTATGTATAAACCACATCTTCTTCATTCATTCATCTGTTGATGGGCACTTATGTTGCTGCCATACCTTGACTACTGTAAATAATGCAGCCATGAACATTGGGGTGCATCTATCTTTTTGAATTAGTGTTTTTGTTTTCTTTGAATATATATATACCCAGGGGTAGAATTTCTGGGTGATATGGTAGTTCTATTTTTAGTATTTTGATGAATTCCCCATATTGTTTTCAATAATGGCTGTACAAATTCACATTTCCACTGGCACTGTATGAGGGCTTCCTTTTCTCCACATCCTCACCAACATTTGTTATTTGTAGACTTTTTGATTCTGACAGGTGTGAGGTGATATCTCATTGTGGTCTTGATTTGCATTTCTCTGATGATTAATGATATTGAGCATTTTTTCATATGCCTGTTGCCCAGTTGTTTGTCTTCTTTGAAAGAAAATGTCTATTCAGGTCTTTTGCCCATTTTAAAAGTCATGGGTTTTTGGTGTTTTTTTTGGTGCTGGGTTATATGAGTTGTTATATATTTTGTATATTAAACCCTTATCAGTCATATAGTTTGCAAATATTTTCTCCCATTCAATAGGCTGTCTTCTTGTTTTGCTGAAGGTTTCTTTGCTGTGCAAAAGCATTTAAGTTTAGTTAGGTCTCATTTATTTATTTTTGCTTTTGTTTCCTTTGGTTTAGGAAACAGGCTCAAAAAATATTGTTATGATTTACATCAAAGTGGACTCTCTGCCTCTAGGCTTGTTGACTTGTTCCTGCAACAGAGAAGGGTAAAGATCGGGAAGGAGATCTGAGAGGACACACTGTGTGGTAATGTCAGGCCAGGTAGAAAATTTCTGCTTCCAGATAGGTACAGAAAGTGAATTTTGCCCATTCTCATGCACTCAAGAATTGGGACCATGGAGCAGAGTTTGAGGGTCAGACTTGTTGTTACGGGGTAGTGGGGAAGCATGCACATCCGAGGAATACAGTATGAGGCTACCAGCTGGAAGATGTGGCTGCATCTCCCAAGGGACCACTAGACCTAGGAGAGTTACTTGGAGTAAATTTGGTTCTCCACAGCATTTCTATGGGCAGTAAAGGTGATCAATGGAGATGACCAGGAGAAAGGAAGCATCAGCATTGCTCAGTCTGTCCCAGAACTAGATGTTTTTTTTTTTTCTCTCTCTCTCTCTCTCATTGCTCTGGGCTGCAGCTCTGAAGGAAGGAAACTTCAAGGAAGCAGGGGTGTGGTGTGAAAAAGCCAATCACATTCCACCTATACTCTCCCAACCTGTAATCAGTTTGCAAGGTAGGAAAGGAGAGCCTCTATCAAACTTGTGATTGAAATTTAAAAATAAATAGAACTGAGTCCTAATAACCAAAGATATTCTGTTTTAACAGCTGAGAGGGACTGCAAATTATGGGCCAGAACTGAGATGATATTAGGCATCTTGCTGCCTAGCAAAAAGGATTAGCAGAACTGACAATATTTACTGGAAAAATAAAACAGGTCTATGTTTATAACCAAGTTATTGAGACTGCTCAGTCAAATTAGTTACATAGCTTGACGTAAATTACTTGGTTAATGTCATCCTGCAGCAAGAGTCAGGGCCTGCATCTGTTTTGGCTCCCTTTACATTTCTGTGCTCAGAATACGGCCTGTCATGAACAGGTTTTGATTCAGTATTTGCTGAATTAGTAGCCCGAATGATCTGTTTTTCTCATTACCATATTTTTGTGTTCTAACTAAAAAAATTGCACACATTCCTAATGATAATTAAAGTCTTTCTAAAAGCAATCATCCATGAAAGCACAATTACCACCTTATTCAATTTACAGCAGCTTTTGAAAAATTTAGCTTTGTCTTCTAAAATCAGTGATGTGGTTAAAATGATAGAGATTCTGCTTTTTAATTGAAAATGAGTATTAGTCAATCTATAATTTATTAGCTTAATTGGGAAAAACTGAACAGCAACATGTGGCTAGCAAATTAAACAAATACTTTATTCCATATTTCTACAAGCTGCTTTCCAAATTAGTTCACTTTGCAATGGAAAGCAGACTGGATTATTAAGAGTTGCTACACAGGGTTTGAACTTCATAGTATTTTTATTTCTTTGAGAAATATTTTTTCCAAGAAAATCCAATTATTAATGGCATGAGTTACAATAGGTTTAGGCCAGCAGCAGAATGGGCAATACATGGGACAGGATGAGTGGGACAGGATGAAACCATTATCTGTTGTAAGTTCTGTGTGACCAGGGATCTACTCGCTTTTTCATGGGGATGGGGAATAATGTTTCAGACTTTTAATTACTGAGGCACTAACAGAAGCTCTTCCTACAATGATCATATATAAGGTAGTTCTGTGGCATGAACTTAAGGACATTGGGCTTCCCAGGTGGTGCTAGTGGTAAAGAACCCGCCTGCCAATCCAGGAGAGATGTAAGAGAGGCAGGTTCAATCCCTGGGTTGAGAAGTTCCTCTGGAAGAGGGCATGGCAATCCACTCCAGTATTCTTGCCTGGAGAATCCCATGGACAGTGGAGCCTGGCATGGGGTCACAAAGAATCAGACATGACTGAGCGAATTTCACCTTCACTTTCAAGGACATTATTACAGGAAGGTTCATAACAAGTCATTTATATTAATTTTATTTAATAATCTGCTAGGGACCTACACTGGAACAAATAGATAATATTTCTCTTTTTATTTGTAATAAACTTTTAATTTTAGAACAATATGGGTATACATGTTCAACCTGGATTTAGAAAAGGCAGAGGAACCAGAGATCAAATTTCCAGCATCCATTGGATCATAAAAAAAGCAAGAGAGTTTCAGAAAAACATCTGCTTCATAGACTACGCTAAGACCTTTAGCTGTGTGGATCACAACAAACTGTGGAAAATTCTTCAAGAGATGGGAATACCAGACCACCGTACCTGCCTTCTGATAAACTTGTATGCAGGTCAAGAAGCAACAGTTAGAACAAGACATGGAACAATGGACTGGTTCCAAATTGGGAAAGGAGTATGTAAAGGCTATATATTGTCACCCTGCTTATTTAACTTCTATGCAGAGTACATCATGTGAAATGCTGGACTGGATGAAGCACAAGCTGGAATCAATTGCCAGGAGAAATATCAATAACCTCAGATATGCAGATGACACCACTCTTATGGCAGAAAGTGAAGAAGAACTAAAGAGCCACTTGATGAAAGTGAAGGAAGAGAGTGAAAAAGCTGGCTTACAACTCAATATTCAAAACACAAAGATCATAGCATCTGGTCCCATTGCTTTGTTAAGGGCATTGAGAGTATTTTAATAGTAAGCGGGCTGGAGCGATGTTGCCTACAAGGGGTCAGAACCCTGGTTGTACGAGTTAGTAAGTGACTTAAGAACAAATTGATAAGAGGCAACAAGCTAGATGTTCCATAAAAGCGGAGTGGAAATTTAATGCAGGGGTAGGTATGTTTGTAACTTTAGGAGAAGGATGGTAAGGGTCTGGGCCCAAACAGCCTGCAGGGCTAACTCCCAAAGTGGCAAACATTATCCCTTGAAGGGACTCCACTGACAGATGGGCTTCTAGCAGACGTTGTGTGCCTGTCACCAACCCTAGCGGATTCACTGAGAGATGCTGTTGTTGCACATGTTGTAGGAAACATGGAAGATGAAGGCTTGAATATCTAGAGGGATTGGATATTTTACAGTATTTCCCTCCCAAGGGCCAGCTATTTTCTGGTTGTCCCTCCAGAAGACTGTAGAGGCAACACTGTGAGCCTGGACAGGGCTCAGGAAAAGAGCAAGAAACAGAAGGGAGGGCACAACTTTTGAAAGAATGATATAGCCCAAGGGCATAACATAAACCGATTAAAATCAAATGGGTCCAAGATGACAAGTCAAATTCAACTAAACCTTGATTCTCAATCTGCAAGCCAAATGACACACCCAGAGGTGCCAGGGCTTTTCCAAAGCACTATCAAAAGACCAAGGAGTTGGTGGTTCCCCAATGGTTGGAATGATCCTCTCACTCATTAGCATATGAAATCACCCAGCTCAGAAAAACTAACCACACCAATTCCATGGCCCACCACACTCCCCTCAGTGATGGCCCACACTCTTGGAGTGTGCTTCTCTCTAAATCTGAACAACAAATCTACCTCTTACCTATCACTGTGTCTCTCATTGAATTTTTTTTTTTTTTTTTTTGCAATGAGACATCAAGACCCTGAACTTCATTAGGTCCTAAAACCAGGCACTGTGGGTTTTGGCCGGGCTCAGGTCCCAGTCCGATATGACAGAGTGACTAAGTGTAGCACAGAGTCCCTGCCACGTGGGTTTGCATCCCAATCTTAGGTAAACAGTTTCAAACACAACTTTCAGAAATGGAAAGATGATGTCCTGCCCAATACTTTGTGAACAGTGGCATAGGCGGAGAGAGGAGCTGTAGGACGGGAGGAAAAACAATGGGAAAAACGTGCTAAGGAATCCTCTTCATAACCTGCCAGAAAATCTGCTAAATACCTGAGCTGTGCCTACAGTTTTCATTGACCTGATCCTTGGCACAAAGAAGATTAAGGACAGAAGAACCCCCACCTGCTTGGGCAACAGCTACTAAGTAGCTCCTGCCAGAGTCCCTCAGTTGCACCCACTGCCACTCGCCTGTTTGCAGGGGCTTTGAGGAAACAAGAAACGAGACATTGTAAAGGAATTAAGATTTTGTTAGCATATGTCCTTCCAGCCATAGGAGCAAGGACCTCCTACCTTAACGAGAGGTCTCCTGGAATCTGAGACTGAGCCACGTGAGCTTTCTGCCGAATTGTTTTTGCTCTCCCAGTTTCCAGCATGCTGGGCTTCTTGTCACTTCCACTGCACTGGGTTTTCTTTGCGTTCACCTTCCACCGTGGGAGCTTTCGCCAAGTTGGGCTCCTGCTGTGCTTGGCCTCCGCCTCACAGGGGCCAAGCCAAGGTTGTTTCAGCCAGGTTAAATCAGAGAAACGGCACATAGCTTCATGGCAAATAGAGGCAGAAACAATGGAAACAGTGACAGACTTTATTTTCTTGGGCTGCAAAATCACTGCAGGTGGTGACTGCAGTCATGAAATTAAAAGACACATTTGCTCCTTTGAAGAGAAGCTATAACCAACCTAGACAGCATATTAAAAAGCAGAGACATTACTTTGTCAACAAAGGTCTGTCTAGTCAAAGCTATGGTTTTTCCAGTAGTCATGTATGGATGTGAGAGTTGGACTATAAAGAGAGCTGAGCGCCAAAGAATTGATGCTTTTGAACTGTGGTGTTGGAGAAGACTCTTGAGAGTCCCTTGGACTGCAAGGAGATCCAACCAGCCTATCCTAAAGGAAATCAGTCCTGAGTATTCATTGGAAGGACTGATGCTGAAGCTGAATCTCCAATGCTTTGGCCAAACCTAACTCACTGAAAAGATCCTGAAGCTGGGAAAGATTGAAGGCAGGAGGAGAAGTGGATGACAGAGGATGAGATGGTTGGATGGCATCACTGACCTGATGGACATGAGTTTGAGCAAGCTTCAGGAGTTGGTGATAGACAGGGAAGCCTTGCATGCTGCAGTCCATGGGGTCACAAAGAGTAGGACTCGACTGAGTGACCTGAACTGATGGGTATAGAGAGTTCCCATATACCCTGCCCCCAGTTTCCCTATTGTTAACATCTTGTATTAGTATGGTACATTTGCTATAATAAATGAATAAATATCAATGCATTATTATTAGCTCAAATCTATAATTTATTCAGACTTCCTTAGGTTTTTTTAAAATTTAAAGTAGCTATGTTTATTATTGCTTTTTCCCAGCAATCTTCAAAAGAGGCAAAAGTAACACTGAACTGAGTAAGACAAGATATAGGTGAGTTGTCTTGGCAGATTTCCTTTGTTTTTATCTATTATCTTTTTTCTGTTCTAGAATCTCATTCAGGATATCACATTACACATAGTTGTTATTTTACTCAGGCTCCTCTTGTCTCGGACAGTTTCTCAAACTTTCCTTGTTTTTGATGACCCTGACAATTTTGAGGAGTATTTATCAGGTATTTTGTAGAAGGTCCCCCATTTGGGATTTTTCTGATTTTTTCAAAATCATGGTCAGACTCTGGTTATATGTTTTGAGGAGGAAAGTCACAGAGATAAAGGCCATCATCACATTGTACCAAGGGTACCTACCATGAACATGGCTTATCATTATTGATGTTTACTGTACTACCTGCTTGATGATAGTGTTTATCATGTTTCTTTACTTTCTCTCCATTTCCATACTGTACACTTTGGAAGGAAGTCAGATGTACCTACTTTTGAGAGCAGTTCGAATTTTTCTGGAATTCGAGTTTTATTTAATTTCATTGCGGCATTACTCTGTACCATGTCATACATAGGTATGCATGAATGCAAAACATGTGTTCATACACAAATGAACCTTCGTGTATGACCTTTTCTCTATACCAGAAGCTCATCGGGGACTACAGATTGAAAGCATATGTTTGCAAGGGAATTTTAAAAAAATGTAGGTACATTCCAAAATGAAATTCAGAGATGAAACAAGCTGCTAGTTCTTGATTTGATAGACTTTAGATAAAATAATCATATATAAAATATGGATCCAGCACTCTTTTTTGTTAAGGAACAAAATACCTGCAAGAGCTCTGCTTGAGCCTCTGTAAAGATTAGCAGTCGCTTTTTTATGGAAACCCCAGGGATTTGACCTGTTGGCCTCTATTTTCATTTGGAAGCTGGGTTCAGCTCCCAGTGAGTCTCAGGGGGAGAGAAATATAATTTCCTCCCACTACATCCTCAAAAGAGGACACACACTCATCCTTTCTTATTTCCTTTAATGGTTAATATTCATGCAGAACCTAAAAATAGTGTTAACAATAAGAAATAGCACTGAAAAGTCCCCCCAAAACACTAATAGTTGTTGGCCTTCACTGAAATGGAGGTAGCTATCTCCTTTTGTGGGCTTCCCTGCTGGCTCAGACAGTAAAGAATCTGCCTGCCAATGCAATAGACATAAGAGACATGGGTTCAGTCCCTGGGTTGGGAAATCCCTTGGAGAAGAGAACGGCTACCCACACCAGTATTCTTGCCTGGAGAATTCCATGGACAGAGGAGCCTGGCAGGCAACAGTCCATGGGGTCGCAGAGTCAGACATGACTGAGCAACTAACACAAACACACATACACACACACACATGTCCTTTTGTAGTCACATTTCCAAAATCCCAATTAGTGGACTATCTTAGTCGATTTTTAGGAATCCATTCTGGCTTAAATTCTGGGTTAAGCCCCTTATTACTTAGCTCAATATAACTAGATGCAATACTAATGCAAATGTACTGAGGGTCTCCTCACTTTTTTTCTATGTGAATGAGCCCTTCATTTCTTGGTCTCTGATCACCTGGGTGAGGAAAGAGATTTGCTTTGGACTTTCAGCCCTTACCTCTGAGTTTTTTGAGTTGATTCCAAGTAATTTTCTTCATTCTTCCTGGAAGTCTCAGCAGAACTTGCTACCAAACATCCTCCCTTCTTTCTCGATATTTTGTTGATACAAATGAACTAGTAGAGAGGAAAAAGTTGATGACAATTGAGAAAAAAATACATGTGGCCTTCTATAGAACACATGGATTTAGGATTCATACATTCTGTGGGAGATGGCCCTGAAAGAAAAAAATGAGATGACTTATTCTTCTGATACAGGAAGAACTGAAAAGAGTATAGCATAGCGCTACACAATAGAAATAATATTCAAAATATTGTCATTTTAACATCAATATAAAACTATTGATGAATTATTTTATATTCTTCTTTTCAAGTCTTTGAAATTCAGTGTAAGTTGACCCTTGAACAACATGGATTTGAACTGTGAGGATCCAATTTTACATGGATTTTTTTCAGTAGTAAATACCACAATGCTGCACAATCCATGGTTGGTTGAATCTGCAGATGCCAAACCATGGATAGGGAAGAACTTTGCACACACAGAGGGATGACTATAAGTTACATCCAGATTTTTTGACTGTGTGGAGGGTTAGTGCCCCTAACCCCATGTTCTCAAAAACACTGAAAATAGAACTACCATTTAATCCAGCAATTCCACTCCTGGGTCTGTATCCAGAAACAAAAACAGTAATTCAAAAAGATACATGCATCCCAACATTCATAGCAGCACTATTTACAAAAACCAAGTCATGGAAGCAGCCCAAGTGCCAATCAAGAGATGAATAGACAAAAAAGATGTGGGGGGTGTGTGTGTGTGTGGGGTGTGTGTGTGTGTGTGTGTGTGTGTATACAATATAATATTAGCCATAAAAAAGAATGAAATTTTGCATTTGCAGCAACGTAGATGACCTAGAGAATACTATGCTTAGTGAAATATTTCATACAGAGAAAGGTAAATACTGTCTATTACTCATATGTGGAATCTAAAAAATAGTACAAATGAATGTATAAGCAAAACAGATCCACAGAGAAAACAAACTAGTGGTTACCAGAGGGGAGATGGAAGGAAGCAAGGACAAATTAGTGGTATCGGATTAACAGATGCAAACTACTGTGTGAAAAATAGATAAGCAATAAGGATATATTGTATAGCACAGAATATTATAGCCATTATATTATAATAGGAAGTTTACAGGTGGCACTAGTGGCAAAGAACCCACCTGTCAATGCAGGAGATGTAAGAGATGCTGGTTCAATCCCTGAGTTGAGAAGGTCCCCTGAAGGAGGGCTTGGCAACCCACTCCAGTATTCTTGCTTGGAGAATCCCATGGACAGAGGAACCTGGCGGGCTATAGTCCATAACTTTTAACTGAATATAATCTGCAAAAATACTGAATCACTATGCTGTACACCTGAAAATGTTATGATATTATAGGTCAACTATTCTTTGACTTTTAAAAAAGAGTCCTGGTTGAGAGTTAGAGAAATGCCTGCTGGTTTATGGCAAGTTCTTGATGTAGCTGGAGGGTTAACCATGAATTCACCTCTGTGGTTGTGAGATTGCCCTGGCAGCTTTGGGAAGTCTGAGAGCACAGAAAGTACCACATAGCTGGATTTTCTTGGGAATTCTTATGGCTTGGTAGGAGGTCAAGGAAGTAAATGAATCTAAGAGGAAGATAAGCAAATTTGAGATCATGGACCCAGATGTTAGGAAGTGACTGAAATGAGGCAGTTAACTAAGCAATCAGGTAAACTGGAAGGTGTAAAGGGACAGGAAGGACCGGAGAGCACAGTGTAGGCTCAGTGTTGGGAAAACATTGAGAGTGCTGGACCGGAGAAAATGCTTGGAGAGAGGATTTTCACCATCTGAACTACAACGGGACATTAAAATGTGTTCTTTTGCTCCAGTCAAAACAAAAGATATCAAGTATCCCCTTTCACTATCTAAACTCCTCCAAGTGACTCCAGAATAGGGGTCAACATCCTAAGGTCCACGGACCACATCTAGCCATCTTTTGTTTTTGTTATAAGTTTTGTTGGAGCACAGCCATGCTCATTCGTTTATGTTTTGTCTCTGATTGCTTTTATACTGCAGTGACTGAGTTGAGGAGTGGCAGCAGAGACTGTAGAGACTGCAAAGCCTAAAATCATTACTATCTGCCTCTTGATGCAAAGTTTGCTGACCCCTGATTTAGCCATGCGCTACACCGTTTCTGAAGGACTTGCAAAGAGGGTATTCTAATCCAAATCTCCCACCATTTGCCCATTAACAGCTTTTTAAGAGGAGGCTAGGAATTCACAGTTGTTCAGACACAGTATGGATTGCTTTGGAGAATTAGTGTGCGATATCTCCATGGGGCAAAACAAAGAGATGCTTTTCCCATCCTCATTCCCAAACAGAAGCCAAGAGACAGAGAGGAGACTTTGAAAGAATCGCTTTCAAGAGCTTAACATTTGCTCCCTGAAATTTGGATGACACAGGGACTGGTTCCTGAGTTGTTTCTGGAAAAAAAAAATGTCTAAAAGAGTAAGTCTTGTTTAGAGGGTGAATGGTTAGAGCAAGGAGAAAGGACCTCAGTAACAATAATATGGACCTGACATAGTAACTGTTCTCTGTCTCTTTCCTCTCCTTCCACTCTCTTCTCATTCTTCTTCCCAGCTTTATCATACAGTTCACCCTTTTAAAGTATTTAAGTATATTCACAGAGTTGTGGAACCATTGCCATTTTCTTTTTTTGAAATTTTTAAATTTTTAAATTTTATTGAAGTATAGTTGATTTTACACATCACCATTTTCTAATTGTGGAATGTTTTATCTTTCCTATAAGAGACCCTTTACTCATTAGCAGCCACCGCCCTCTTCCTTCTACCCCCCAGCCCTAGTCAACCTTTAATCTACTTTCTGCCTCTATGGATTTGCCTATTTGGAGTATTTCATATAAATGTGATTACACAGTGTATTGCCTTTCTGGGAGAGGAGTCTGGTTTCTTAGCATAATATTTTCAAGTTTCATCTATGTTGTAGCATAAATCAGTACCTCACTACTTTTTATGGCTGAATGGATTACCATTTTTAAATCAGTTCATCAGTTGAGGGACATTTGGGTTATTTCCATTTTTTTGCACATTATAAATAATGTTGCTAGGAACATTTGTGTTACAAGTTTTTGTTAGAATGCCTGTTTTCAATTCTGTTCAGTGTATACCTGAGAATGGAATTGCTGGGTTATACATAACTCTATGTTCATCTTTTTGGGGAGCTTCCAGATTGTTCTGCTGTACCAAGAAACATTTTCACAGGCAATTATGGGGAAGAATGGGGAGAGTAACTTGACAGCTCAGTTCAGTCGCTCAGTCATGTCCGACTCTTTGCAACCCCATGAATCGCAGCACGCCAGGCCTCCCTGTCCATCACCAACTCCCGGAATTTACCCAAACCCATGTCCATCGAGTCAGTGATGCCATCTAACCATCTCATCCTCTGTCGTCCCCTTCTCCTCCTGCCTCCAATCCTTCCCAGTATTAGGGTCTTTTCCAATGAGTCAACTCTTCACATGAGGTGGCCAAAGTATTGGAGTTTCAGCTTCAACATCAGTCCTTCCAATGAACACCCAGGACTGACCTCCTTTAGGATGGACTGGTTGGATCTCCTTGCAGCCAAAGGACTCTCAAGAGTCTTCTTCAACACCACAGTTCAAAAACATCAATTCTTCTGTGCTCAGCTTTCTTTACCATCCAACTCTCACATCCATACATGACAACTGGAAAAACCATAGCCTTGACTAGACGGACCTTTGTTGGCAAAGTAATGTCTCTGCTTTTAAATATGCTATCTAGGTTGGTCATAACTTTCCTTCCAAGGAGTAAGCATCTTCTAATTTCATGGCTGCAGTCACCATCTGCAGTGATTTTGGAGCCCACAAAAATAAAGTCAGCCACTGTTTCCACTGTTTCCCCATCTATCTGCCATGAAGTGATGGGACTGGATGCCATGATCTTAGTTTTCTGAATGTTGAGATTTAAGCCAACATTTTCACTCTCCTCTCTCACTTTCATCAAGAGGCTTTTTAGTTCCTCTTCACTTTCTGCCATAAGGGTGGTGTCATCTGCATATCTGAGGTTATTGATATTTCTCCTGGCAATCTTGATTCCAGCTTGTGTTTCTTCCAGCCCAGCGATTCTCATGATGTACTCCGCATATAAGTTAAGTAAGCAGGGTGACAATATACAGCCTTGATGTACTCCTTTTCCTATTTGGAACCAGTCTGTTGTTCCATGTCCAGTTCTAACAGTTGCTTCCTGACCTGCATACAGGTTTCTCAAGAGACAGGTCAGATGGTCTGGTATTCCCATCTCTTTCAGAAACTTGACAGAGGGGGAGGGAAACATTTAAATGGACCCAGAGAGTGAAGCTTTGATTTAGACTTAATTGAAATTCTTTACTAAGTCAAATATGTAGCTACTTATTAATAGTTTGGAGTAGAATAATCAGAGAAAACATAGGATCTGCCTGAAATTTTATTCAGGATGGCAAAGATGGAAGAAGTGCAATAGAGTCAAAGGCAGTTGTGTGAAAATAAACATTAAACTAGCTTATAATGTACCACCCCACCCCCCCGCTGACTCTAACTTGTTTGATAGGCTAATTACAAGATCTTTGACCTAGTCAGCACTCAATATAAACCTTCAAGGCATGACTATGTGTACCTGTGTAGTAGGGAGGCACCATGGTGGAGTGGATTAGGAAGTCAGAGAAGAGGTGAAGTCTGAAGCTAGAAGGCCAGGATGCTGACTGGATAGTCAGCTTTGACACTGCACCCATTTCTAGGATGATAGGAAATGCAGTAGGAATAAAAACAGTGAGCTTGATATCAACACTGAGGGATGGCGCTGGAGGCTGATGGATGACAGTCATAGGAATGTTGGGAGAATCCTGTATGAGCAGAGTAAGTGGAAAGTGAAAGTGGCTCAGTCGCTCTTTGTGATCCCATGTACTGTATTCTCCAGGCCAGAATACTGGAGTGGGTAGCTTTTCCCTTCTCCAGGGGATCTTCCCAACCCAGGGATTGAACCCAGGTCTCCCGCATTGCAGGCAGATTCTTTACCAGCTGAACCACAAGGGAAGCCCAAGGATACTGGAGTGTGTAGCATATCCCTTCTCGAGCAGATTTTCCCAGCCCAGGAATCGAACCGGGGTCTCCTGCATTGCAGGCAGATTCTTTACCAACTGAGCTATGAGAGTAAGTGGGCTTATTAATAAAATGGTTGGTGCTATGGTCTGGATGCTCCAGTGAGGAGTATGTCAACCATATCTCTTGGCTTGGTGTTAGACTGGGGTCCGAGATAGGAAGGCCACTAATTGAGAGACTTGAGAAGAAAGAGGAAGTATGTGGACAGTTAATGAGGTTTGGAAAGGAACAATGAAAGAAACCATCAGGGGTCATTAATGGGAAGAGGCAAAGGTAAGGGACAAGTTCAGGGGTGGCGATAAGGCTAAGGGTTTGCAAGGGCATGATCTGGTCCCTGCCGAGGGGCCAATGAGTCTGTGGATGAAGGAGATGGGAGATGGGGCAGGCAGACAAGGGAACTGGGAACAGTGGAGCTGTTGACAGAACTACTTGATCCTAAATTTCCATTGTAAATTTGATATACTGGTGTCATCAACCTGGTCATATGAATAATGAGAATAATGACCCCATTAATTTGAAACCCCAAATACCAATGCTAAAAAGAACTTGGGGTTTCTTTGACCAGTGGTTTTTTAAATTATGAAATTCTTCCATTTGAAAAGGGGACTTTCCAATGGAAATAATAGACTGTAAATTGTTTACTTGGCAAAACACCATTAGACCAAGCTAAGGACCTTCATATACAATGATATGATAAGAGAAGTTTACCTGCCAAGTGCTTCCAGAATGAGATAGTAGGGAAATTTTTCCTAACTTGCAAAGCAAAGAAAATGTCCTGAAAGATGCTGAATTTTATATTTAAGGAAAACACAGCCATGAATAAGTAGGAACAAAAATGTTAGCCAATTAATGAATAAACTGGGCGGGGGGCGGGGGGGAGGATCAAGCAGATAGATGGGTTGAAATAGTTTGAAGTTGTTAGCCAAGGTTTATTCTTAATATTGGAACAAATAGAAAAACACTTTTCAGGACGACTTTGCTTAGATTTATTGTCCCCATTTTCCTTCCAGGGTGTATTTAGTGCTGAAAAAGACCAGAGAGAAAAAAGGAGCAGGGAGTGATAATTAAAGCACAAAAGCACTTCAGTTCAGTCAGTTCAGTTCAGTCGCTCAGTCGTGTCTGACTCTTTGCGACCCCATGAATTGCAGCACGCCAGGCCTCTCTGTCCATCACCAACTCCCGGAGTCCACCCAAATGCATGTCCATCCAGTCGGTGATGCCATCCAACCATCTCATCCTCTGTCATCCCCTTTTCCTCCCGCCCCCAATCCTTCCTAGTATTAGGGTCTTTTCCAATGAGTCAACTCTTCACATGAGGTGGCCAAAGTATTGGAGTTTCAGCTTCAACATCAGACCTTCCAATGAACACCCAGGATTGATCTCTTTTAGGATGGATTGATTGGATCTCCTTGCAGTCCAAGGGACTCTCAAGAGTCTTCTCCAACACCACAGTTCAAAAGCATCAGTTCTTCGGTGCTCAGCTTTCTTCACCGTCCAACTCTCACATCCATACATGACCACTGGAAAAACCATAGCCTTGACTAGACGGACTTTTGTTGGCAAAGTAATGTCTCTGCTTTTAAATATGCTATCTAGGTTGGCCATAACCTTCCTTCCAAGGAGTAAGTGTCTTTTAATTTCATGGCTGCAATCACCATCAGCAGTGATTCTGGAGCCCAAAAAAATAAAGTCTGACACAGTTTCCACTGTTTCCCCATCTATTTGCCATGAAGTGATGGGACCAGATGCCATGATCTTAGTTTTCTGAACGTTGAGCTTTAAGCCAACTTTTTCACTCTCCTCTTTCACCTTCATCAAGAGGCTCTTTAGTTCTTCTTCACTTTCTGCCATAAGGGTGGTGTCATCTGCATATCTGAGGTTATTGATATTTCTCCCGGCAATCTTGATTCCAGCTTGTGTTTCTTCCAGCCCAGTGTTTCTCATGATGTACTCTGCATACAAAAGCACTTAGATGATATAAAATACATAGGAAGTTTATAAAAGTTTGCTTCTGTTGCACTTTTATTTTTTCCAATCAAAGAGTATTTATCGAATCTTGATCTTGCATCTAGCATTGGACCAAGTGCTATACATCATTCAGTAAAGGAATAGGCATGATTTTTACCTTTATGGAATTGACTCAGTCTTAGCAAAACAAGAGTAACCACATGAGGTACCACAAAGAGAGAACAATACAAGTACTTTGAAAGAAATTACTTAATTGAATGTAATCATGCATATTGACAGAAATGACAGATAACACTTTCATGGTTAAAGCAATTGCTAAATGTTTAAAGTAATTGCTAATACCATGAAAAATGCATCTTTCAAGATGCTATTTCACAACAACTGTAAAAAAATTGCCAATTGCCCTTGACTATATCTACTGAGTCCACATTATAACTCAAGCAAAGGTAGGCAACCCATCAGAATATTTCATAGTCAAGTCTATGGAATAGTAGTATCAATAGTATCTTACGATGCCTTGAAAAAAATAATTCTGTGGCCAAATTTGAGAAATAGAGCATACTATGTTTGAAGGCAATGGCACCCCACTCCAGTACTCTTGCCTGGAAAATCCCATGGTCGGAGGAGCCTGTAGGCTACAGTCCATGGGGTCGCTAAGAGTCGGACACGACTGAGCAACTTCACTTTCACTTTTCCCTTTCATGCACTGGAGAAGGAAATGGCAACCCACTCCAGTATTCTTTCCTGGAGACTCTCAGGGACAGCGGAGCCTGGTGGGCTGCCGTCTATGGGGTCGCACAGAGTCGGACACGACTGAAGCGACTTGGCAGCATGTCTGCTTCTTGGGAAATGATAGTAACATTTGCATATTAATGGCTCTGAGAAATCCTGCAAGCAAAGAACTTACATTAATACCATATAATGCCACCCTTCCTAATCTTATTTGACGATGTATTCAGACATTCAGTTATGTCCAACTCTTTGCAACCCTATGGACTGTAGCCTACCAGGCTCCTCTGTCCAAGGGATTCTCCCAGCAAGAATACTGGAGTGGGTTGCCATTTCCTTCTCCAGAGGATCTTCCAGACCCAGGGATTGAACCAGCATCTCTTACATCTCCTGCATTGGCAGGCAGATTCTTTACCACTAGCACCACCTGGGAAGCCCCTCATTTGACTATGGAACCCTCTTTTTTATCATTGCTGAACCCACTTTGGCAAGTGCTGTGTTAAAGGATACACATGAGATAATTCAGGATTTGATGGGTTGGAAAAGCAAATTAAAACAAATTGCACCTGGACAAAGGGTCTATTTATCAACATGTTTAATAAAAGCCAAGGCTCTAAGTGGCCCAGCCTCTGCACAGAGTCACAGGAAACGAAAACACAAATAAGACTCCAGGTGCCTTGAAGAAGAATATAGACTTTACACAGCACACCACATAGAAGTCTTCCCAAAGATTTCCTCTACATATTCTTTCTGTTTCCTAAATGTCTACACACATCCAGCCATTAAATATCTCCCCTGTTCTATTCATATACATGATTTTCCCACCATCTTGCTACTCAACTCTGTCTTCTTCCTTCTTCACTTTCCACTCTTTTTTCAACCCACCTTCCAGCTAATAATGACTGCCAAGACTTCAGCCCTCACCTGCTTGCTACACTAGTCCGCTGCGAGGCACAGGCAGAACACGAAAGCTCCAGTCCTTTGTTTCTGTTGTTCTCCGTGAGATATAAGGGGAGCCCCTGACATTTCTCTTCTCCCTTTTACTCTCAAAGCTTTTCTTCTCAAATTTTATTAAAGAGCATCTTTTAGTGGTGCGTTCCGCTACTAAAGACAGTACTCCTAATTGCATTGAATGTCCCTAAAGATACCTTTATTTTTCTTTTTTAAGTAGTGCTAACAAGTCTCTGTGAATGAATTTAGGGCTGATAACCAGGCAATTCCCAAGGAATGCCTGCAAAATGTTGTCAGATTTATATCCATAAAAGAGCTCCTATTCTGCATTTAAACTTAGAAAGGATTTCCCCATTCCACTTCAACAAAGGTGGCAAACTAACCAGAAGATTTGACCCCTCACTCAAATTTAGCTCTGGTGAAGCCACAGAAGTAGAAGAGAGTCAATAAAGCTAAAAAACTAAGGTGAAACTTGAGAGGTGGTTGAATCCTGGTGTAGAAGATAATAGTACTCCAGAACGGATCTTGTGCATTTGATGCAGAAAGACCAGGGAAAAGCTTTATAACCCATCTCCTTTTCTCTCCACCAACTTGGTTTTGGAAGGAAGAGCAAGTCCAATTATAGGGTGATATCAGAACAGTATTCTAGTTTGATTGGAAGGAAAACAAGATGGCAAAGATGCGCAGGCCTTCAGCCTCTGGACATTTTCTCCCTCTGACCTCACCTTCTATATCCTGAGACCATGTGAGGGGAAGAAGGATACTTTTTAGAGACCTAGCCCATTAAATCTGACTTCATATAATGTATATACAAACTAAATAATTGAAAAAGGAAATAATAATAGAGATGAATTCCAAAATGCATGATTTGAAAAATAAATGAAAGAGCTGAATAATCAAATCAAGAAATTCTTCCAAAAAGTATCAGACAAAGAGTTGGAAAATATGAAAGAAAAAAATTAAGAGAATCATAGTAGTAATATAAACATCTATTTTATTGTAGAACTAGAAAGATAGTAGGAATAAATACACAAAGGAGAGAAAATATTTGAGGAGATAGTTACCAAAATTTCCCCAGATTTAGAGAAAGTGAAAGACCTCAGATTGAAAACTACTCATTACTGAAAGTCCCCAGGTACGTTATATCGTGAAAAAGACTTTTTCTTTGGCCATGCCATGTGGCTTATGGGATCTTAGTTTCCTGACCAGAGATTGCAACCTGGGCCATGGCAGCGAAAGCGTGGAGTCCTAACCATTGGACAACCAGGGAATTACTGTGAAATTTTAAAAATCAAAGATAAAAAAAAAATTCTTAAAACTTCAAAAGATAAAAGCCTCTTATTAAGTACCATGAATAAATATTATACTAAATATATATTGGAGACAAGAAAATATTTCAAAATAGTAGATGAAAAGAATGCTGAAGCCACAATTTTATAACTGGCTAATTTATCATTGCATTTATAGTAGTATGTATCTGCTAATGTGAAACTTCTCATTTATCCCTCCTCCCCTCCAAGGCCATTTCCCCTTTGGCAACTGATCCCTGGGTTTGGAAGATCCTCTGCAGAGGGGAACAGCTACCCACTCTAGTACCCTGGCCTGGAGAATTCCATGAACTGTTTAGTCCATGGAGTCGAAAAGAGTCAGACGTGACTGAGAAACTTTCACTTTCACTTTCGACTCTAAGTTTGCTTTCCATGTCTGAATTGTTTCTGTTTTGTAAATAAGTTCATTTGTATAATTTTTTTAGATTCCATGTATAACTGATATCATGTGATTTTTGTCTTTCTCTGACTTACTTCATTTAGTATGTATTATAGAGATTTTAATTCTCTCTAAAGGGACCACTGCAGTCCATAGGGTCACAAAGTGTCATACATGACTTAGAGACTGAACAGCAACAACACAAACCATGAGAAAATTATACAATGTTTCCAAATGAATTGGGGGAAAGTAGCTCACTATGTAGAGAAAAAGTGGGATATTTGCCTTCTACCACATAAAGGTAAACCCCAGAAGGATGAAAAACGTAACTGAGGGATTCTCCTGGTGGTCCAGTGGTTAAGGCTCAGCATTTTCACTGCCATAGCTTGGGTTTAATCCTAGTCAGGGAACTAAGATCCTGCAAACTGTGTGTTGTGGCCAAAAAAAAAAGAAAAGACATAAGTGTGAAATAAAATCATAGAACTAGCAGTTGAAGACATGGAATATTTTTGTAATTTTTGGAGTAGGAAATGTCTTTTAAAATCAGGGCCTAAAAGCATACAAGGTAGGTGAAATATTTCTGGAATTGACCTTATCAGCCGTTCTAGAAGGACACCACAAAGTTAATGGAGAAGAGACTAGGTTCACATAGTCACTGGGAGCCATCCACCAAGGGCATCAGTTGGGGTGGGGAAGGGCGGAGATTAAATCTGGAGAAACAGCCTCCAGCACACTCCTTTTCTGCATTTTCCTTTGTTCTCGTATATATGTCTACATATATGTGTCAATTTATTATAGAAATTTTAATATGGTGATAGTTTGATGATTGTGCCTTTTTTTCCTTTTGACAGTTTTTGTGGCAGCTTTAGAGTGTGCCAACGATATCAGCAATTTAGACAGCAGCTGTGATCAGATCTCTCACATTACTTTGGAGCCACAAATGGCAGCTTTGTATGTTCAAAAACGATCTGAAGACTGTAACCCAAGGGCATTCAGTATTTTGAGAACAGGTCCTTTTTCACCAAGAGACTGACCTGATAACCAGAATGCCTCTTTATTTTTAAACCATTCAGAAAGGGACCATGTACTCTGTACTATGGCTGATCATGCACTCTCCTTACCAATGAGTTTGTTTACAATGATTGAAACATTCATGTTATTCTCCTGAGCAGCCTCTTTCAAGTATCAGGGCACCAGGGATGTCAAAGTGGGTGTTAGTAGAGGGGGTTCATGTGCACCTGACAAACTCTTCTCCGATGACCTAAAGCCTCCTTTCCCCCACATCAAAGTGGATGGTGCTGGAGGGAAAGTTCTAAGAAATGCTGCCTCTTAAACTCTCCTTTGTTCGTTTCCAAGTTAATCTCTTTTCTTCTGTTTGTCATTTGGAAGCATACCTGCCCAAAGCTGTACAATCTGGGCAGATAATGAGGGTCACTACAGCAATAAACCATGTGTCCTTGGCTTAGCTCTCTCCACTGACTTCGGGATCTCTTGCCCTCTTCTGCAGAGACTGACCTGTTGCAAATTTCCTGCCCTCTCTTCGGAGAGTTTCCAGGATCCAACTCATAAAAGCTCATGAATAAATCCTTGCAGCTCCCACTGACCACTGAAGTCCCTGGAAGTGCAAGTGTTAGTCACTCAGTCGGCCCCGACTCTTTGCGACCTCGTGGATGTAACCTGCCAGGTTCCTCCATCCTTGGGATTCTCCAGGCAAGAATACTGGAGTCGGTTGCCGCTCTATTCTCCAGGGGATCTTTCCAACCCAGGGACTGAACCTGGGTCTCCTGCACTGCAGGTGGATTCTTTACTGTCTGAGCCACCAGGAAAGCCCATGGTCCCTGCTATCCCAAAACTAAGGGCAGCCATCAATGGCCCTGATGTCTGCATCAGAAGTGCCCCCAATACTCAGAAGCTGCCTCTCTCTTCTGCTGAGTTTGCTAGCACCTCTAAGCCACAGGGACATGTGGGTCCATGCTGAGCCTATCATGTGTAGCCCTCCTGCTGCCCCCCAGAATTGGGCGTGTTGGTGTTATCTGCGTCTTTGATGTTGGCCACCTTCTGTTACGTCCTGGCTCCACATGGTCAGGGGTCAGTGCTGCTCTTCACCGAATTCAGGTGAATTTCTAAATTCCACCAATACTGCCTGAAGTTGTGCAGCCTTAGGCTTCTAACATTGCACACAGAGACATATTGCCAAACAGCTCTCAAGAGCTGACATGAGTCCAAGGAGTCTGGGTCAGAGAACAAACTCAAGTGCTCAGAAATGAGTTCCCCTTCACACCAAAGACTGATATATTGTTACTGAACAAAATATGTGTGTTTATGGGCTTCCCAGGTGGCGCTGCCCAGGCAGGAGATGTAAGAGACATAGATATGATCCTTGGGTCAGGAAGATCCCCTGGAGAAGGGAATGGCAACCCACTCCAGTATTCTTGCCTGGAAAATCTCATGGACAGAGAAGTCTGGTGGGCTACAGTCCATAGGGTCGTGAAGAGTTGAACACGACTGAGTGACTAAGCACACACACATGTGTCTTTACTCTTTCCTTCCTTAAAATGGGTTTTTTCTTAGAAATTCCTTCTTTAGCAGATAGTCAACGTATATCTGAACAAGACTGAATATGAGTTTAGGCTCAGCTGGGACCACCCCATTCTTCATCTCCATCTCCCTCCCCAACAAACACACATATTCTGATCTGTCAATAGTTTTCTGGAAAACATCTTAAGGAGAAGTCTGATCACAATTTCATCCACTTTGTCAATTTTACTTGGAAACCCTGCCTTTTATTACCATTGACCTTTCTGATATTTTTGTTTTTTGCTTTTTGCCACTTAATAATACTTATGTTGTTAGTAGTTTTGTAACAATTATTTTCAATGGCTAATAATACTTCATCAAATAGTGGTGGCATACTATATATATCACCTCCCCCCCCCCATTATTGAACATTTGTATTGCTCTGTTGGGTTGTATATTAGGAAAAGCTAGGTTTATAGCAAAGAACAACAGCAAAACATGTTTTTTAAGAGACAAGGGTTTATTTTTTGCTAATGCAAAGTCATCTGTAGATCTAAATAGCTCTTCAGAGCACCTGTCTTCCAGCAATGAGTCAGCCCTTTAAGCTGCTTTGATCCTCTGGTTTTCCTCTCTGAATAAGGAGTATCCTCTGCATTCACAGAGGAATGAGGAAGAGCGCTGGAGAGATCACGTGGGCTTTCACTGTCATGGCCCAGAAGTAATACACATGCACTTTCTTCACAGCCCATTGGTCAGAACTAGTCATGTGCCCCCTCCCTGACTGCAAGGACACTGAGCACATGTGGAATCAAAAGACCAGGGGTTGAACATGGAGTGAACCAAGGGATTAGGAGGCTGAGTATGAAGGAAGCTAAGGTACTATTTGTAGCCATTATTGTCTTTGCCACAAGTTATTTATAAGACCCTTTTCCTTAGACTTTCATATTTGCTTTTTTTCTGACTGTATTGAGATATAATTGACATAGAGCATTGTATAAGCTGGGCTTCCCTGGTGGCTCAGATGGGAAAGAATCTACCTGCAATGTGGAAGACCCAGGTTTGATCCCTGGGTCAGGAAGATCCCCCAGAGAAGGAAATGGCTACCACTGGAGTATTCTTGCCTGAGAAATCCTATGGACAGAGGAGCCTGGTGGGCTACAGTCCATGGAAATGCAAAGAGTCAGACACGACTGAGCAACTAACACTTTCATTTTCTTTCATTGTATATGTTTAAGGTGTACATGTAAGTCGATCAGACTTACATGCTGCCAAAATGATTATCACCATAGCTTTAGCTAACACCTCCATCCCATCACATAATTACCATTTCTCTTTTGTGATAAGAACATTTCATATGTACTCTCTCAGCAATTGTCCGGTATGTAGTACAGTGATATTAGCTACATTCACCACAGTATACATTAGATTCCCAGATTTTGTTAATTGCATAGCTGGAAGTTTGTGCCTTTTGACTGACATCTTCCCATTTCCCTCACCCCTCAGCCTCTGGTAAGGGCTTCCCAGGTGGATCAGAAGTAAAGAATCTGCCTGCAATGCAAGAGATGTGGGTTCAATCCCTGTGTTGGAAAGATTCTCCTGGAGAAGGAAATGGCAACCCACGCCAGTATTTTTGCCTGGGAAATCCCATGGACAGAGGAGCCTGATGGGCTACAGTCTGTGGAGTAGCAAAGAGTCAGACACAACTGAGCAACTGAGCACGTCATGTCATTAGCCCCTGGTAACCAGCATTCTCGTTTCTGTTTCTATGAGTTTGGCTTTTTCGGATTCCACATTTAAGTGATATCATATAGTATTTGTATTTCTTTGTCTGACTTATTTCACATGGCGTAATGTCTTCTCCTTTCATCCACATTGTCACAGATGGCAGAGTTTCCCTTTTTCATGGCTGAATAATATTCCATACAATAAGAGTAATATTTATATTTATCTATCTCACATCTTTAAAAAAAATTTTATTGATGTAAAGTTGATTTACAATGCTGTGTTAATTTCTGCTGCACAGCAAAGTGACTCAGTTTATACATACATATATTTTCATATTCTTTTCCATTTTCATTTATTACAGTATATTGAATATAGTTCCCTATTCTATACAGTAGGACCTTGTTGTTTACCTATCCTATATATAGTAGTTTCTATCTGCTAACCCCAAACTCCCAATCCACCCCTCTCCCACCCATTACCCATCTTGGCAACTACACATCTGTTCTCATTATCCTCTTTATTTATCTGTTGATGGACGTGTGTGTAGTTTCCATGTCTTGGCTACTGTGAATAATGCTGCAGTAGAGATGGGGGCGGGCTTCCCTGGTGGCTCAGATGGTAAAGAATCTGCCTGCAATGTGGGACACCTGGGTTCGATCCCTGGGTTGGGAAGATCTCCTGGAGGAGAGCATGGCAACCCACTCCAATACTCTTGCTTGGAGAATTCCCATGGACAGAGGAGCCTGGCGGGCTACAGCCCATGGGGTTGCAAAGAGTCAGACACGACTGAAGTGACTTAGCACAGCACAAACATGGGGGTACAGATATCTCTTCAAGATTCTGTTTTCATTTCCTTCAGTTATTCACCCAGAAGTAGGATTGCTGGATCATGTGAAAGTGTTAGTCACTCAGTTGTGTCTGACTCTTTGCGACCCCATGCACTGTAGCCTGCCAGGCTCCTCTGTCCATGGAATTCTCCAGGCAAGAATACTGGAGTGGGTAGCCATTCCCTTCTCCAGGGCATCTTCCCGACCCATGAATCAAACCCATGTCTCCTGCATTGCAGTTTCTGAGCCACAAGATCATATGATAGTTCTATTTTTAATTTCTTGAGGAACCTCCGTACTTTTCCATAGTGGCTGCACCAATTTACATGCCTACCAGCAGTGTGCAAGGGTTTCCTTTCCTTCATACTCTTGCCTACACTTGTCATCTCTTGTTTTTTTTTAATGATAGCCATTCTAACAGGTGTGAAGAGATATTGTGGCTTTGATTTGAACTTCCCTCTTTAGTGATGTTGAGCATCATTTTTATGTACTACTGGCCATTTGTGTATCTTCTTTGGAAAAATATCTATTCAATTCCTTTGTTTATTTTTTAAATCAGATTTTTTTTTTGGTGACTCAGCTGTATGAGTTTTTTTTTTAATATACATATTTTGGATAATTACCCCTTATCAGATGTATGAGTTGGAAATATTTTCTCCTATTTTGTAGGCTGTCTTTGCATTTGGTTGACTGCTTCTCTTGCTGCAGGAAGCTTTTTAGTTTTATGGAGTTCTACTTGTCTATCTTTGCTTTGCTGCTCAGGCTTTTGGTGTCTACAACCATAATGGACAAATTTGACGGCAGTTGAGATTTCAAAATAGTTTTTTATGGTCCAGGGAGAAAAGGAAACAATAACAAAACAAAGCAAAGTGGAATCGGAGTATATATTTGTCATAAAGTTCTATAGAGTCCATAACTCCAGGGTATGAATCCCTCTAAGATTTTATGAAATGCTATTTCAGGGAAAATTGAGGTTAAGAATGATCTCAGATGCTTTATTTCATTAGATTCAGTTCTTATTGGGGTCATTTCCCCCTGTGGGTATTAAATAAATAGCCTCTCTCTCCACAGGGCTGCTCAGTTGTCACACTTTTTCTAAAGCTTCTAACAGGCTGAGGAAGGACAGAAGTGATGCCAAAGCAAGCAAAATGACCTTTTGTTCGAATTGGCATTACATGGTGGAAAAATTAATTGAAAAAAAATTTTTAAATGTGATTTTTTCCAAAAAGAAAACTTGTGAACTGTTCTGTTTTGTTTAAAGTTGGATGATTAGACACTTATCCCAATGTGTCCTGTTGCTGTATTTCATTGAGGAGAGTACTGAGTGCTTGTCAGATTCATCCTCCCCCTTTTCTCAATAGAACTCCTACTTTTTTTCTTCTAGTTTTATTGAGATAATTGACATACAGCACTATAAGTTTAAGGTGTACAAAATAATGATTTGACTTACATACATCATGAAATGATTACCACAGTAAATTTAGTGAACATCCATCATCTTATATGGATACAAAATAAAAGAGTAAATATTTTTCCTTGTGGTGAGAACTCTTAGGGTTTACTTTCTTCACAACTTTCATATATAACACATATCAGGGTCAATTGGGCGCTTCCCAGGTGCCGCTAGTGGTAAAGAACTGGTCTGCCAATGCAGGAGACATAAAAGATGTGGGTTGGATCCCTGGGTTGGGAAGATCCCCTGGAGGAGGGCATGGCAACCCACTCCGGTATTCTTGCCTGGAGAATCCCCATGGACAGAGGAGCCTAGTGGGCTACAGCCCATAGGATTGCAAAGAGTCAGACACGACTACAGTGACATAGCACACACTCCCCAGGGCACCTCAGTTGGGAACCACAGTCTTAATCATCACTTTGGGCTTCCCTGGAGGCTCAAAGGTGAAGAACCCGCCTGCCAATGCAGGAAACACATGTTCAGTCCCTAGGTTGGGAAGATCCCCTGGAGGAGGAAATGGCAACCCGCTCCAGTATTATTGCCTGGGAAATCCCATGGACAGAGGAGCCTGGTGGACTACAGTCCATGGGGTTGCAAAGAGTCAGACATGACTGAGCTACTAAACAACAGCAACAAGTGTTAATTATGTTTATCATGTCGTAAATTACATCCCTGGTACTGATTTATCTTATAACTGCAAGCTTGTACTTTTTGACCACCTTCTTCCCCATTCAAAGATATTACAATATTATTAATTATATTCCCTAAGCTATACATTCCATCCTTTTGACTCTGTTTTGTAAGTGGAAGTTTGTACCTCTTAATTTCCCTCACCTATTTCACTCATCACCTCACCTCACCCCTGCCCTTTGGCAACAATTTGTCTATTCTCTGAATCTATGACTGCGATTCTATTTGGTTATGTGTATTTGTTTGTTTGTTTTCCTTCATTTGTTTTGATTTTCAAGATTCCACATTTAGGTAAGATTATATGGTATTTGTCTTTCTCTGTCTGACTTATTTCATTTAGCATAATACCCCAAAGTGCTGGTCCTAGCCAGCCTCACTTCTGGTTCTCAGTTTCTTGGGCAAGGAATGTGGTGAACTGGCAAAGCGGCTAAAAGATATAAGCAGGAGCCTCTCTCACCTGAGCAGTTTTACTTAGGAGTCTAAGAACAATCAGTGGAGTCAGTTCAGTTCAGTCGCTCAGTCGTGTCCGACTCTTTGCGACCCCATGAATCGCAGCACGCCAGGCCTCTCTGTCCATCACCAACTCCCGGAGTCTACCCAAACCCATGTCCATCGAGTCGGTGATGCCATCCAACCATCTCATCCTCTGTCGTCCCCTTCTCCTCCAGCCCCCAATCCTACCCAGCATTAGGGTCTTTTCCAATGAGTCAACACTTCGCGTGAGGTGGCCAAAGTATTGGAGCTTCAGCTTCAACATCAGACCTTCCAACGAACACCCAGGATTGATTTCCTTTAGGATGGATTGATTTGATCTCCTTGCAGTCCAAGGGACTCTCAAGAGTCTTCTCCAACACCACAGTTCAAAAGCATAAATTCTTCGGCGCTCAGCTTTCTTCACCGTCCAACTCTCACATCCATACATGACCACTGGAAAAACCATAGCCTTGACTAGACGGACTTTTGTTGGCAAAGTAATGTCTCTGCTTTTAAATATGCTATCTAGGTTGGCCATAACCTTCCTTCCAAGGAGTAAGCGTCTTTTAATTTCATGGCTGCAATCACCATCCACAGTGATAAGTGGAGTAGCCACGTTAAAACAAGAGGCCGAGTAGCCAGGCAGCTTCCTCCCACGATCTGGGGCCAGAGATGGATCAAAGTTCAAAGAAGGTAGAACAAGATGGCGGAGGAGTAGGTGGATGTGAAGTACATCTCTCTCTGCGGATACATCAGGAATACACCTTCAGACACAGAAATGCATGCATAACACCAGCTGAGAGCGGACAGGAGTACCTGACCAGAGGGAAAGAATATATAGAACCATGCAAAACTCGGTAGGATGAAGGAACTAGGGGGGTAAACAGGAGTGTTAGTAGGACTAGACCTACCCTCGGTGGGTGGAGGAACTGAAGTAGGGGTCCACTTCCCACATTGGGGCAATTGTCTGAGTCAGAGGAGAAACATTTAAGACTAAGAATGAAACAGCTGATCTGTGGCAGCCTAAATGGAATGAGAATCAGACAGTCCTTGCTGCGGCCATACATACCCTGGACAGGGACACAGGTTCCCTGGAAGGTGCAGCAGCTGGGAGCTGGAGTTTAGGGATTGTGGAGCAATCCCACAGTGAGGGTTGCTGTTGACTGTGGAGAGACGGATCCAGGGGATGTGAGGGAGGACACTGTGGTGAGAAATGCCTGCGGTGGAAAGACAGGCAGACACAGAAGCGAGGCGATACTGCTGAGTCACGCCTAGAGGGTAGAGCCATCACCAAAGCCTCTCTCTCCCCACATGCCAGCACCGGCAGCTGAGGAGTAGAGAGGCTGGACCATCCAATGCCTGATGCACTGAACTACAGAGCAGGACTCCATCCAGGGTGCTCCTTTAAGTGACTGATGTGCCGATCTACAGAGTAGGACCCCAACCACGGGGGCCCCTCTTTGAGCCTGACATGCTGAACAACAGAGAAGGACCCCAGGCAAGGGAGTCCTTTAAGTACCTGAATGGCCAGAGCTATGGAGAAAGACTGGCCGAAGAGGCCTTCTGATTGCTAGCTACAAGAGGCTCGAAAAAAGACTCTGATAGGGCCATAACTCCTGTGGCAGAGGTAGTCGTGTCCCTGCACGCTTGGTGCCGCCAGAATCCCCGCAAACCAGGCAGCTGTGCCACCTTCATGCTCAACTCTCACTGGGGCAGAGCTGCCACAGGCAAAAAAAGTCTTGCATCTATGCAAGCAGGGTCACTTTGGTAGTATCTGACTCTTTGAGACCCTGTAGACTGTGGCCTGCCAGGCCTCTCTGCCAGGGACGGGGTTCTCCAGGCAAGAATGCTAGAGTGTATTGGCCAATACTGATTGCCATACCCTTCTAGAGCACTATATTTCCTGCTTCCCTAGCCGCCAACTTCCCTGAGTACCTGGTGCTGCCAGAACCCCTGTGACCCAAGCAGCTGTACCACCTCCACACCTGGCCCTCACAGGGGCAAACCCAAGTCCTCCAGGTTAGCCTCAGGAGCAAACCAAAAGAAAATGCACTAGTTCTGATAGCTGTGGACATTGGAAGCAAGAACACACAGGAGTAGGACCAGACTAGAATCTGAGCTGCCCCCACAGCAGGTCCAGAGATCAGCACAGCGTTGGAGAGCATCCTAGGGAGGTGAAGTAGACTGTGACTCCCAGGGAGGGAAAGGACTCTGACAGCAGTGACTCAGTAAAACATTTATTATTCTTATGTTTTGATTTGTTCTGTAGATTCTTTTAGATTTTTTCTCCCCCACCCCCGCCTCCCGTTGTAGTTGTAGATTTTATTGGTACTATGAAATCTAATTAAACTTTTGAGCTTTTTTTTTTTCTCTTCTCAGTCACACTTTTTACTGTTGTTATAAACCTCTGCCTCTATATTGGGCTTTTGCAGTATTGTGGTTTTTCCTTTTTTTTCCCCCTCCTTTCTTAATTTTAATTTTTAATTTTTTAAACCTATCATTTTTTCTACATTTATTCCTTTGTTTACTTTTCCTACTGTTTTTCCCTCTTGCAGTTAATCTTTAATGTATGTAAATCTTCTTTATCTTTGCATGTCTATTCTTTCTTTTCTTTCTTTCCTTTCCTCTCAACACATTTGTTAGTTTTGTTTTCATCGCTTTACTCCCCACTTGGCACCTTGCTTTAGTCTTGTTTTCCAGTTTGTGCTTTAGTTAGTTTTGTTCTTAACTGGTAAATACAAGCTTTGATTTCCTTTGTTCACCAGTTTAATCTACTGTACTTTATTTCTGTTGTACTGTTTTGACTTTGCTCATAGGTGTATATGTCTTTGTGTATGTTCCATTATTTTAATTATTATTTGCCTGATTTTGTAACTGCCATTTGTCTGGGGTTCATCTTTGGTTTCTCATTTTGGGGTATTTGTTTTAATCTCACTTAATGCCATAACAAACCACTTGTGGAATCTTTGTTCCTGACCAGAGATCAAGCCCTCAGCCTTTGGAGTGGGAGCACTGACTCCAAGACCCTAGACCAGCAGAGAACTAACCCTAGGGAGTATCAAATAGTGAGAACTCACACAAAGGGAACCACTTGAATACAAGACCCGGCATCACCCAACCACCAGTAGCACCCTGTGCAGGAAGCCTCATCTAAACAACAAACATAACAAAAGTACAAACCCAATCATCAGCAGACAGGATGACCACCTCACTCAGCCCTGCCCATCAGAGGAAAAACAAACAAACAAAACCTCAGCACAAATCTCACCCTACATGAAGCTTACACAAACTACCAGACCAACCTTAGGAGGGCAGAAGCCAAAAGGAAGAAAGAATTCAACCTTGAAGCCTGGGAAAATGAGACCTCAAACACAATTAGTTAAAAAAATGAAAAGGCAAAGAAATACTACACAAATGAAGGAACAAACTAGAAACACAGAAGTCCAAATAAATGAAGAAGAAATAGGCAAACTACCTGAAAAAGAATTCAGAATGACAGTAAAGATGATCAAAAACCTTGAAAACAAAATGGAGAAAATGCAAGAATCAATTGACAAAGACTTAGAAGAATTAAAGAAAAAACATACAGAGACAAATAACACAATTACTGAAATTAAAAATACTCTGGAAGGAATCAATAGCAGAATATCTGAAGCGGAAGAACGAATCAGTGAGCTGGAAGATAAAATGGTGGAAATAACTTCTGAAGAGCAGAATAAAGTAAAAAGAATGAGAAGAACTAAGGATAGTCTCAGAGACCTCTGGGACAATATCAAACACACCAACATTCAAATTTTAGGGGTCCCAGAAGAAGAAGAGAAAAAGAAAGACTATGAGAAAATTTTTGAAGAGATTGTAGTTGAAAATTTTCCCAACATGGAAAAGGAAATAGTCAATCAAGTCCAAGAGGCGCAAAGGGTCCCATACAGGATAAACCCAAGGAGAAACATGCCAAGACACATACTAATCAAACTAACAAAGACTAAACACAATAAAAGAATACTAAAAGCAGCAAGGGAGAAGCAACAAGTAACATACAAGGGGAACCCCATATGCTTAACAGCTGATCTTTCAGCAGAAACTCTTCAGGCCAGGAGGGAATGGCAGGATACATTTAAAGTACTGAAAGGGAAAAATCTACAACCAAAATTACTGTACTCATTCAAAATTGATGGAGAAATAAAAAGCTTTTCAGAAAAGCAAAAATTAAGAGAATTCAGTACCACCAAACCAGCTTTACAACAAATGCTAAAGTAAAGACGGTATGGAGATTCCTTAAAAAACTAGGAACAAAACCACCGTACGCCCCAGCAATCCCACTCCTAGGCATATACCCTGAGGAAACCAAAACTGAAAAAGGCACATGTACCCCATTGTTCATTGCAGCACTATTTACAATAGCTAGAACATGTAAGCAATCTAGATGTTCATCAACAGATGAATGGATAAAGAAGTTATGGTGCATATACACAATGGAATATTACTCAGCCATAAAAAGGAACGCATTTGAGTCAGTTCTGATGAGGTGGATGAACCTAGAACCTATTATACAGAGTGAAGTGAGTCAGAAAGAGAAAGATAAATATCATATTCTAACGCATATGTATGGGATCTAGAAAAATGATACTGAAGAATTTATTTGCAGGGCAGCAATGGAGAAACATAAGGAATAGACTTACGGACATGGGGAGAGGGGAGGAGAGGGTAAGATGTATGAAAAGAGTAACATGGAAACTTACATTACCATATGCAAAATAGATAGCTGACGGGAGTTTGCTGTGTGGCTCAGGAAACTCAAACAGGGGCTCTGTATCAATCTAGAGGGGTGGGATGGGGCAGGAGATGGGAGGGAGGTTCAAAAGGGAAGGGATCTATGTATACCTATGGCTGATTCATGTTGAGGTTTGACAGAAAATAAAATTCTGTAAAGCAATTATCCTTCAATTAAAAAAAAAAAAATTCAAAGAAGGCTTGGATCAGACAAGCAGGCCTGGCTAAGCGAGGACCCAGCAGGGCAGAAGCCTAGAGTCCACAGACTCAGGGCAGAGCCAGCTTCTAACCCCAGATCCACACCAAGACACACAGCTCGCCCTAGGGGAAGAGAAGTGGAAGGACAGGCTGGAGGAACCATGTGGACATCACAGGCACTAGCCGCAGCCACAGGCCTGTGGTTTCCTTTCTTCCACAAGTGTCCAGCCTCCTAGGACTAGGAGGGATGTCTAAGAATGCATTGATCTCCTGCTGGTGCTAAGGGCACTTGGTCCACTCACCAGTTTCGGGATTGACTCCAGCACCCGTCTGATGGTCTACCTCGTAGGAAGCCCTCTGTGTAGTCGCCTCTGGCATAGCTGTTGGTAGCATCTTCCTCGCCAGATATCAGCTGCTCATAGTGAAATAGCTGCCTACACCTGCCAGTTCTTACCCCCATGTATTTGAAAGGGCCATGAAGACGGCCCCCGTTTCACTGAAGGTGTTTTAATTATTGTCCCACTCTAGCACCTCATCGCTGGGCACGGTGCCTTTGGCTCCGATGTGGTACCCTAGGAATTAGATCTCCCAGCAGGCATTGCCCTCTGCACCCGGCCCGGCCCACGTGGATGGAGATGCTCCTGGACTCCTCCAGTGGCCCCTGCCCCAGCCTCCCCCCAAAATCATGGTTGGCTCAACAGATGAAATTTGAGGAGCTATGACTGCAGGCGAGCTATGTCTCCAGCAACACTACAGATCTCCTGAGTATGTGTATTTTTCTTCAAGGTTTAATGTTATTGTGTAATAATTTAAAAAAGGAAATCAGTGCTGTAAAAATCCATTTGCATCCCCTAGCATCTAACAGAAATTCCTCAGAGTCCTATATGTGGACAGTGGTTCCACAGTTGGTACTGTGCCCCCCTAGTTTTATAACAGGCCCCCCATTTCAATGGAAATTTCTTTCTTTAATGATTTTTTATTGTGGTGAGAGTCATATAAAATATACTAGTTTAATCATATTTAACTGTATAGTTCAGTGGCATTAAGTATGTTTCACATTGTTGTGCTACTCTTACCATCATCCATCTCCCGAATTTTTCACCTTCTTAAGCTGAAACTCTGTCCCCATTAAGCACCAAGTCCCCATTCCCCCTCCCCTCCACTACACTTCTACCCCTGGACTCTACCACTGTACTTTCTGACTCTATGAATTCGACTACTCTAGGTATCTCAATAGTCACCTCTAGGTACTGTTTGTGGAGTCAAACAGTGTTTGTCTGCATCTAATGTATATTGGAACGCAATGGGAATTTCAAAGGGCAGGAAAGAGCCAACTGCCATATTGCCTGGCACTCGAATGTTTTTTATCAATGTGCTTGAAACATTATTTTTTCTTCAGAGTTTGTAATAGTACATAGCAACACACTGTAACTTTAAAGGATTTAATCCAGATGTTTCAAGCACGCTCAGAATAAAGAGTGTAATATGACTATTGAATTAAATCTCAAGAAGCACAGATATGAGCAGTCATATTTCTCAAGAATGATTGATGACATGGAAAAATATTTATGAATATGAGAAAAACGGCACACAGTGTACTGTCTTAGGGCAAGTCACTCAAATCTTGCCAATCACAATTTTTCCCACGAAAAGAATGTTTATGCAAATTTAAAATTAATATAGAGATATTTATTATCCTGTCTCTTTTACAACAGCACTATGAAAAGCTCAGAAGGAAGAAAATTGCTCTAGAGTTATTTATTTAGTGGGCACTCCACAATGTCTGGATCTAACTATAAATCTATTGCTCCCTAGTGTCCTACATTTTTTTTTAATAAGAAGGTGAATATTGTGATTGCTAAGGGCTGTAGAGCCATACTGTGTGCTTGCTAAGTTGCTTCAGTCATGTCCGACTCTTTGCGACCCTATGGACTGTAACTCACCAGACTCCCCTGTCCGTGGGATTCTCCAGGCAAGAATACTGGAGTGGGTTGCCATGCCCTCCTCTAGGAGATCTTCCTAACCCAGGGATTGAACCTGTGTCTGTGTCTCTTACATCTCCTGCATCGCAGGTGAGTTCTTTACCACTAGCGCCGCCTGGGAAGCCCGTAGAGCCATACTACCAGGGTTTAAATACTGGCTTAACATCATGCCGCTTAGAGGACATGCAAGTCTTAAAACAGTCTTGATTAGTGAAGGTAGGTGAAATGGATTTAACTAATGATTACCAATGGTTTCACTTATAACTAATAGAATATGGAAAAAGTGAGGGACTGTCACTTCGGCTGCTGCTGCTAAGTCACTTCAGTCGTGTCCGACTCTGTGCGACCCCATAGACAGCAGCCCACCTGGCTTCTCTGTCCCTGGGATTCTCCAGGCAAGAACACTGGAGTGGGTTGCCATTTCCTTCTCCAATGCATGCATGCATGCTAGGTCGCTTTAGTTGTGTCTGACTCTGTGTGACCCTATGGACAGCAGCCCACCAGGCTCCTCTGTCCACGGGATTCTCTAGGCAAGAATACTGGAGTGGGTTGCCTTTTCCTTCTCCAGTCACTTCTGAGATAAGGTCATAAGAGACAGGGAGTTCTGTCTGGCTTGCCCTCCCTGTCTCTCTGACTCTTTTCATGTGTTTATTTGATAAAGCAAACTGCCGTTGTGAGCTGCCCGACAGAGAGGCCCATGTGGCAAGAAACTGGCTGTCTTCTGGCCACCAGCTAGTAAGGCACTGAAACGCTGTCGACTTAAAAAAGATGTGCAACCTGGAAGTGGCAAGTTACGTTTTATTTGAAGCAAAATGAAGACTGTAGCCCAGGAAACAGCACCTCAGATAGCTCTGAGAAACTGCTCTAAAGAGGAAGGGGGGAAGGTCAATATATGTGATTTTGGCGAACGGGGATTTCATGCAACCAAGCACTTATCTTACAAAAGGTTTTCTGCTAGTCACAAGGAGCTATGTCACCATGAAGGGATATAGTGCTTTTTTAGATATGAGGAGATATAAGGGTTGGGCTCATAAAATCAGCTCCTGAAAATACTTAACTATCAGAAGACCTGTTCTGCCAGTTTTCTTGGAGCACAAAGTGCCTTGTTCTCCACCCTCAACTTCCTTCAGGGCCTGTCAAAGGTCAACAGCTGCAGCAGCACAGGATTCAATGCCTGCAGAGGCAGATGACAAATGCCCGTGGCAAGCACCAATTTGTCGTTGACAGCCCTCACTCCAACAGCTTGCTGGGACCTGGATCCTGCTCACAATCATGCACGTGAGCTAAGAAGGCTCTTCTGTAGTCAGGTCTTCAGGTGACTGTCGTCTTTCTGGCACCTTCACTGAAGCCTATGAGAGACACAGAGTCAGAGGACCCAGCTCCTCTGTCCTTGGGATTTCCCAGGCAAGAATACTCGAGTGGGTTGCCATTTCCTTCTCCAGGGGATCTTCCCAACCCGGGGATTGAACTCCTGTCTTCTGCACTGCAGGTGGATTCTTTACAACTGAGCCACCTGGGAAGGTCTCCTCTCTGTACATAGGCAGCACATTTATCCTGGAGGGGAGAACAGTTCAGAGGGAAAAGCAGCCTTTGGGGGAAACTGATAAATATGCCACTCACCTAAATTCACTATGTTAGTGCACACCACAGTCTTCGGTCAGCTGCCAGTAAGTCTATCCTTAGTATGGTTGCAAAGAAGTTCTGATTGATGAGTTTCAGCAGTTATTTGGAATATGAATCACAAATGTACTTGCAGTAATGATATTTTTAGAGTGAATTTGTATAATTTTCATTGAATATTTTGTATATCGACTCTTCACCTTGTTAATAGCTTGGTTTGATTACACTAATAGAAAAATGTAATGAGCATACAGGGGTGTTTTTGTTTTTGCTTAGGAGTAGTTAAATAAATAAAGGAAAATGGATGGATTCATTAAAAAAAAAAAAGAGCAAAACACTCAGGTAGCAAGAGGACATATATACAACAAATGGGGACCATGATAAAAAAATCTTTGGAACCACTGACCAGGAAAAAACTGTAGCTGCCTTGGGTTCTCTGAGGAAGAGGGATTCCAGCGCTTTGGGGGCTGAACCCAGGGATTTCAAGACTGAACAAGGTCCCTCTTTTTCTCATTCTGCCTTTAAAAAAAAAATCAATTTTATTTACCCAATGTGCTCAATTCCAATATTGTGGTGGAAATGCCTAAAGAACAGTCAACATTTGATTTGGCTTGGGCATCCTTGGCCATCTCCCAGCCCGGAAATGGAGTGTCCTCGTTCTGCCTCACATAGGCCTCAGGCCTCTCTAGAAGTCATAGAGCAAGGGGAGCCTGGCTCTGAGAGTGGAGGGGTGCTTTCCAGTTTGTCCTGGGCTCCAGAAGACAAGCACCGCCCCCTTCCAGTTGTGCTGGGGCCCATCCATCAGCAGAGACCAAAACCTTCAGCTTCCACTAAAATGACATTAAAAACCTTTTAAAAAGGCAAAATCCCAAGAGCAAAGATGCTGAGAGGAAAAGGAAGCTATATCACAAGTTAAAAAGTGAAAACTGACTTGGTGGACCTGAGAAAGTAGAATCTTCTTTAAATGGGCTTCCCTGTTGGCTCAGTGGTAAAGGACCCGGCTACCAATATAGGAGACATGGGTTTCATCCCTGGTCTGGGAAGATCCTATATGCCATGGAGCCACTAAGCCTGGGTGTCACAACTATTGAGCCTGTGCTCTAGAGCCCGGAAGCTGCAACTACTGAGGCCCACATGCCCCTGAGCCAGTGCTCTGCAACAAGAGAAGCTCCTGCAATGAGAAGCATGTGCACCACAGCTAGAGAGTAGCTCCCACTCTCCACAACTAGAGAAAAGCCTGTGTAGCAATGATGACCCAGCACAGACAAAAATAAATTAATTAATTAAATAAGTTATTAAAAAAATATTTAAAAAGTGAAGGAAACCGTGAAGAGGCTATTATTTAACATTGTAGAAAAATTTCCCCATGGGACAACATAAGTGTTCATTCTCTCTCTCTTTCAGGTTTTGAATTTGTTGTTATTGTTCAGTCATGTCCAACTGTTTGTGACCCCATGGACTGCAGCATGCCAGGCTTCCCTGTCCTTCACTATCTCGTGGAGTTTGCTCAGATTCATGTCCATCGAGTCAGTGATGACATTCAATCATCTCATCCTCTGTTGTCCCCTTCTCCTCCAGTCCTCAATCTTTCCCAGCATCAGGGTCTTTTCCAGTGAGTCAGTTCTTCGCATCAGGTGGCCAAGGTATTGGAGCTTCAGCTTCAACATCAGTCCTTCCAATGAATATTCAGGGTTGATTTCCTTTAAGATTGACTGGCTTAATATCTTTGCTCTCCAAGAGACTCTCAAGAGTATTCTCCAACACCACAGTTTGAAAGCATCAATTCTTTGGCACTCAGCCTTCCTAATTCTGACATCTGTACATGGCTGCTGGAAAAGCCATAGTTTGACTAGACAGACCTTTGTTGGCAAAGTGATGTCTCTGCTTTTCAATACACTGTCTGGGTTCATCATAGCTTCTCTTTCAAGGAGCAAGCGTCTTTTAATTTCATGGCTGCAGTCACCATCTGCAGTGATTTTAGAGCCCAAGAAAATAAAATCTGTTCCTGTTTCCACTTTTTTCCCTTCTTTTTGCCATGAAGTGATGGGACTGAATACTGTAAAGAACAATATTGCATAGGAACCTGCAATGTTAGGTCCATGAATCAAGATAAATTAGATGTGGTCAATCAGGACATGATAAGAGTTAACACTGACTGCTTAGGAATTAGTGAAGTAAAATGGATAGGAATGGGTGAATTTAATTCAGATGACCATTATATCTACTACATGGGCAAGAATCCCTTAGAAGAAATGGAGTAGCCCTCACAGTCAACAAAAGAGCCTGAAATGCTGTACTTGGTTACAATCTCAAAAGCAACAGAATGATCTTTGTTTGTTTCCAGGGCAAACCATTCAACAACACAGTAATCCAAGTCTATGCCCCAACCACTGATGCCAAAGAAGCTGAGGTTGACTGGTTCTCTGAAGACCTATAAGACCTTCTAGAACTACCAGCAGAAAAAGATGTCCTTTTCATCATAGGGGATTGGAATGCAAAAGTAGGAAGTCAAGAAATACCTGGAGTAACAGGCAAGTTTGGCCTTGAAGTACAAAAGGAAGCAGGGTAAAGGCTAACAGAATTTTTTCAAGAGAACACACTGTTCATAGCAAACACCCTTTTCCAACAACACAAGAAACAACTCTACACATGGACATATTTAAATGGTCAATACTGAAATCAGGTTTTGAATACCTATACTCAATTTCAAAAAGTTACACAGACACAGATATGATCAGTGGTCTCCTTAAAGGGCTTTAGTCCTTAACTGAATATTTAGAAGCAGTATGAAAATAACTGCTTAAAATATTACTTAATTCATCACGTAATTATCCAACGTGCATATGTTCTTCCATGAAGGTTTCTAACTAATAAAAAGCTCAGAATTGTATGAGGATAGATGCATACTGGGTGTCTGAGTTGATTATTCTACCTTTCTTTATGTAAGTGTTCTCATAGACACTTTCCTGTTTTACCATGGTTATTGTATTTCTTTGATGCAGGTGACAGAGTAGCAAATGCTGTAACTGTGTCACTCAGCCACGTTGTTAAAACATTCTTTCATGAAGTCAGCATGATAAACTCCATTTACAGTTAAAGAGGGAGGGACAGAAGGCTCCAATTTCAGAGGGTTAAGTCAAGGTTGAATAGCCCCAAAGTGATGCTATGTACAGTCATGGTACCAGAGTCACATAATCTCTGAGGACAATCTAAAACTTCTCTTGAATTTTTAAAAAAGAACTTGGAAAAAGATCTTTCTAGTCATCTGAATTTGTAAATCTCTTGTAAGGTCCTGGATTGAATTATGCCTGCTCTGCCACTTCTAAGAAAGGCATAGCAAAAATACCGCTTCCCTTTGCCTCTTGTGAACAAAGGTAAGAGTGGATTCAGTGTCAGCATTGCACAAGTAAAATCAGTGCAAGGAGATTCTATTCACTGGCTTCAAAGCCATGACACAGGTAGGATGTCTCAGTGGGAGCCAGAGGGAAGTGATTTGTCTGAAAAAACGGTACTCTCAGGACAACTGCTCCAAATATTAAAATGGAAAAATTGGCAAGAGTGATATACAACAAATATTTTAGTAATGATGGTTAAATTATCTGTCTCCTTCTATAGTTCTTAACATAAGAATTCTTGCTGGAAAATGAAAAGGAATGTGAGTGGTAAATGGCTGGTAGGGTGAGAGCAATTTGTATCTATATACACATATATACACATATATGTGCATGGTGCGTGCTTAGCCACTTCAGTCATGGCCAACTTTTGTGACCCTATGGATTGTAGCCTACCAGGCTCCTCCGTCCATGGGATTCCCCAGGCAAGAATACTGGAGTGGGTTGCTGTGTCCTTCTCTAGGGGATCTTCCCTACCTAAGGATCAAACCTGTGTCTGTTACATCTACCTGCATTGGCAGGTAAGTACCACTAGCGTCATATGGGAACACACACACAAATTAATTAAGCACATGATGCTTTAACTATGTGAGAAATCCATACAGCTGTAAAAAAAAAATTAGAAAATATAAGCAAGTAAATAAGTGAACATTTATATACTAATTGTGATAGGTGCTATGAAGGAAATGAACAGGGACCCCTGATAGCTCAGTTGGTAAAGAATCTGCCTGCAATGTAGGAGACCCCGGTTCCATTCCTGGATTGGAAAGATCTGCTGGAGTAGAGATAGGCTACCCACTCCAGTATTCTTGGGCTTCCCTTGTGGCTCAGCTGGTAAAGAACCCACCTGTGATGTGGGAGACCTGGGTTTGATTCCTGGGTTGGGAAGATCTCCTGGAGAAGGGAAAGGCTACCCACTCCAGTATTCTGGCCTGGAGAATTCCATGGACTGTATAGTCCATGGGGTCACAAAGAGTAGGACACAACTGAGTGACTTTCACTCACTTCAAGGCCTATTGGGTGGCTTCACATGATTACCTTGGAGAAGGAAATGGCAACCCACTCCAGTATTCTTGCCTAGAGAATCCTGTGGACAGAGGAGCCTGGTGGGCTGCTGTCCATGTGGTTGCACAGAGTTGGACACGACTGAAGCACCTTAGCATGCATGCATGCACTGGAGAAGGAAATGGCAACCCACTCCAGTATTCTTGCTTGGAGAATCCCAGTGACAGAGGAGCCTGGTGGGCTGCCATCTATGGGGTTGCACAGAGTCAGACACGACTGAAGCAACTTAGCAGCAGAAGCAGCACATGGTTACCTAGGAGACTTGCCCTTCTATGACAGGCATTTCTCCCAGTTCCATCTCTTTACAACACACTCATAGGTCTCCATGCCTTTGCACAAGTTCTTTCCTCTGCCTGAAATGTCATTTTATCTTATATTCCCAAGTATTTGTTGTTTTTCAGTCTCTCAGTCATGTCCATCTCTTTGCAGCACCATGGACTGCAGCATACCAGGCTTCCCTGTCCTTCACCATCTCCTGGAGCTTGCTCAAACTCATGTCCATTGGGTCAGTGATGCCATCCAACCATCTCATCCTCTGTCATCCCCTTCTCCTCCTGCCTTCAATCTTTCTCAGCATCAGGGTCTTTCCTAATGAGCCAGCTCTTCATATCAGGTGACCAAAGCACTGCTTAATCCTCAAAGCTCAGCAGATGTTCCCTTGTCCATGTAAGAATCAAGTTCTTCTCCTGATACTGCTGTCACAGTTCTTGTTACATTTTATCTGGCATTATAGTCACTTCCCAGCGAAATGATGAGCAACTTACAAGTAGGGACTGGGTTTTCCTAATCTATATTTCTCCTATAGTCCCGTAAGGAGGAGCTCAGAAATGCTAGGCTGGGATCTCCAAGGTCATTGAGTTCAGATGAGGAAACTATGAGTTTTAACCATGAGGATGATTTCTGACTCTCAGTTACTCATGGACTTGCCCTCAGCTACTTTCAATAGGTGAGTCAGAATTGCTGCTAATGCTTCAGTAGGGAAAGATGGCAAAAAAAGGTATGCTGGGTGTCTTCAAACTCTTGGGCATAGTGCCTCAAAATCTTGGAAAAACGGAGACACTGAAGTTTGGCAGAAGAAGTAGGGAAGGAGTAGCTAATGCTGTTTAGTCTATCCTATGTAGAAACTGTCAACTGTTTTTAAAAACTACAGAAACCTGTTATAACAAGTTGCTCAGTTTTCAGTCCTGGCCCCACTGACTCCAGGAAACACCTAGAAAAGACAATCGCATCATCTCAACTCAGGAAAAAGATTCTAGAGCTAAGTCATTGCACTGAAGAAAGTATGAATGAAGGGGGAATTGTGGACCAATGTTATTTACATGAAAGTAGATTCTACTTACTAAGTGGTGTAACTTTTTTAGAGGCCCCCCAAAAGTTTTCCTGCACCTTTGATTAGTGCCTAAAATTTTAACTTTTTTCTGATGACAATCATTATCAATATCTGGTATATAAAGCTTTACACTTTATATTGCTCTGTCAGTTTGAACATGCTTTGAAATGAGGTGGAACAAATTACATGGAATCTTTCATCGAGAGCACTTTATTTTTATTCAGAAGACATTTATTGATAAGCCATTTGGAAAAGAAACAAAGATCTGAAGAAGGTCCAAGTGAAGACAGAGCTTCCAAGTACAGGACATGAAGAGAATTTTTTCTAAGTGTGCTAAGAATTAAAGAGAAGAGTAAGGTAAGACAGAAGCTGAGAGATGGTGGAGCTAGGTTCAAATATGGTGCCTGAAGTTTGGCTCCTATGCAGTAGACCTGTAAACTATTGTTTACAAGAGTAAACTGTTGTTTACTGAATATTAGAATCTTTGGCACAGGTTAAATTAAACATGTGTTTCCTATTCTGAACTTTAAGTAAATAAATGCTCAGAAACAATGCAATTTTTATAACTGTTTTCATGTGCTGTAATCATATGATTAGATGTGTTTTTGACCATTTGTTTACTCATTCAAAGATTTATGTGCGGATAAATATAGCTGAACCATGTGTGGAAACTTTTTGAGAAATGATATTTTTCTAGGCTAATGAAACTTTGGAGGCAAGATCAAATAGATCATATGACCAAAATGGAACTCCATATCAATGAATATTGAGATACTGGAAAAGGGAAAAATATTTGGAAATGAGACAGGTGAACCAGATTATGGCCAGTCAAGTCAGAGTCTAGGATGATAAGGTCAAGGTGGGTGAGGCATAATATTGGAAATATATATTACTGAAATGAGCCAGGATTAATTTGATGCTGGCCTAAGACATGCATTCACAAAAGACTGCCTGTGATGCAAATCAGATAGTGGTGTTCACAGGGGGAAATAGTGGACTTGGGATGCCTGCATGGCATTTCTCTCTCTCTCTCTCTCTCTCTCTCGGGAGCCACGTTGATCACAGGACTCTTAACCCCTATGTCAGCGCCTCTTGTCCTCAGCTGTCTCTGATTCTGGTTCTGCGTTGACTTCAACTCCCTTCACCTGCAAGCAGTCTGACTTCCGGGCTTGCACCCGGCTTCCTGTCCACACCACGCACCTCTGCCTTCCATCCTTGAGTTACATGGCACAAATGAAATTGTGTTTCATAGTTCAGCTAAAAAAAATGCTTTATTGCTCATTACTAAGAGTATGGCCGACGCAAGGAAGGAGATGTAGACTGTCCTTAAAAATACGTTATCTTAATCCTCACCCAAATCTGAGAAGAGGATATTATCCAGTCGATCGTTTAGGACAAGAAACTGAGAATCGGGAAAGGTGAGTAGTTGGGCCAGACTCACATGGCTCTTAAATAATAGAACCAGAATTTGAACCAAGTCCCTCTAACTTGTAGGCTTCCCTGGTGGCTCAGCAGTAAAGAACCTGCCTGCCAATGCTGGAGACGTGGGTTCAATCCCTGGGTTGGGAAGATCCCCTGGAGAAGGAAATGGCAACCCACTCCAGTATTCTTGCCTGGAAAATCCGATGGACAGAGGAGCTTGGCTGGCTATAGTCCATGGGGTTACAACGAGTCAGGTACGACTTAGTGACTGAGTGTGCACGCACTCTCTTAACACATTATTAACCACACACAGCCTGCTGCTTTTCAAATTTTGACAAGTGACTGAAATTGAATGTGTTATTTTAAATTAGGATAAAACATTTATCCAATTTAATAATATTCAACTTTAAAAAGAGTAAAGAGTGACCCGGTAGAAACCAAAGATAGTTGTGTGATAGGAGCGAGAATGGACAAGAAATGAAAATGAAATAAGTTAGGAAATGTGAGTTTCAGCCCTATTTCTTCTCCTAAGTGACTATGTAGCCGCAGGTAAGTCCCTTAAAGTCATAGAATTCAGAAAGAGGCCTGAGATTGTTCAATCTGCTTGGTACTGCAAGAGTTTCAGTTAAAGCTTAGCCAGCTTTGTGGCAGAGGGTGGTGGTGTCTCTTGGGAATATTAGTGCCTAAGGTGATGGGTTTTAGGAGACAAGCTTTGTGCCCTGAGGTCTCCTGGAGCCACACTCTGGCCTTTTCCCCTAACCTCCTCCTTTCAAACTCAGTTGTGTATTCTGTACCCTCAGGGAATTTTTGTTTTTCCTACTTCTATCTGGTAAGTATTAGCTCAAACTTCTCTTTCAAGCTTTCCTTCTCCGAAGTGAGTTATGTTGAAAACCTTCCTTTCAGATACATTAACAGAATAGCAAACACCTATACGGTTTCACTATGTGCCACACGGTTTGTGAATCTATATATGATATAATGATATATTATAACATCTGGATTTCTGTATTATAATTAATATATAATACTTATTCATGCTTGGCCCTCTTAACAAGCTTAGGATGATAATACTATTATAAAACTGTTTTATAGGGGAATGAGGTATAGATAATGGTTAAGGGTTTGCTTAATATGGTGCAGCTGACAAGTTGTCAGAGGACTGGGGTTCTTCCTTTTGGCTATGCCAAGGATATTTTTTAGGGCTTAGCTTTTTGGGGGCTTTATTTATAATCTGTGAAATGGGATGCAAGCAAAATTTTTAAAAATTCTCTGCCTTGTAGTAGTGGTATATTCACTGTGGTGTCTGAAATATGTAATTCATTATGTATCTTCTCTAATGTTTATTTTTTCAACTAAGCTTTCTTGGACTTCTCTTTTGCTGACTCTTACAATCTGTAGGCAACCAGTGGGCACAGTAATGATGGAGACACTTCAGACACTTGATCGTAAACTCTATTAATTAATCAGCTAATTAGAGTCATGTGTCTTTTTGTTGCCTGTCCCAAGTTTAGGATCAGGTGACAGACAGAACTGTTGAATGACCTTTTTTGGCTCTGTTCTACTCTGACATCTGCTAGTTTCCTGACTTTGGCAAGGCTGTTAACTAGCTTGCGTTACTCTTTTCTATCTGGAAAATGAGATAATTTGGTTGGATGACTTCTGTCTGTTCCGACTCTGAAAGTCTGTGGTTCCTTCACCCCACTGAAGACCAGCTTCTAAGTATCTCAGTTTCTACTGAGAAAGGTTAATAAGGGGAAGGAAGCATTTCTTAGGATAGAGTGAGCCCAAGACCAAAAATGATAGATAGCTTGGTTGAAGTCACACATCTTGACACACTGAAATATATTGACTTTCACTTTCTCTCCTATATGAGGTTCCTGTGAAAAAGATCCTCAAGCTGAACAAAACAAAGCTAGTTGCTCATTTAATTCATGTTGAAACGTAAAGAAAAATGTCCCAATTAGAGAGCTATTCTACCATCACCTCAGTAACATGGAACAATACTATATTGTCATATAAATTTTTTCATGGTGTAAAGAGGACTTGTAGGGTTTCTTATGTTCTTCATAGAAAACCTAGAATTGATATTCACTGGCAAATAGGAGTGGAATGTTAATAATTACTGCTGAACATTAATCGAATATGTAGTGGTCAAATCTTAACATTCATAAGTAGTTTATTTTGTTTCTCAAACAATAAAAAAAATTAGAGGTATAATTTCCAGCCAGGTCTCAAAGAACAGATACCACTTTCCCCAAAGGCATACTCACAAAGGGTGTGGAATATAATTGCACTGAGTGTTAATTTAAAATTCTCTTTGCCCTTCAAGTAATAATATTAACTACCCTCATGAAAAATGGGCTATGCCACCTTTCTTCAAAGCAGGAAAGGATGCAGTGAGGCAAAGATCGGAAACTCCTGCCTGTGGTTGTGTGTGGTTTTGGGTAATGCTGGCCAAACAGCCATTTAAGGATAAAGGCAGTTAAAGTTTTAGACATATAAGAAATCATGAATTAATGTTCCCAGGGGCCTTATCTTAAGAAATCTACTGTAGGGCAAACTTCAGCCATCCAAAAGGTAACTGGGGAAAGGAAAACTGGCAAAGCAGTTTTTTACCATTGTTAAAGAAAGTTTGTAAGAAAGTCGGTGTTGTTCTGAGCTGCCTCTAAAATGTATAAGAAATCTATCTTCTGACAATGACAGTGATAGTCTTCACATTGTCACAATATTCCTGGTAGATCATACTTGTCATAGTAAAGTCTATTTTGTTATAGGTTAAGAAAACAATACAGTGCACATGAATCACAGAGGATGTAAAACCGGTCAATGTAGTTCATGCAGTGTTCTACATGACCCTCTACTCTGGATGAATGTGAGGATGATGTGATTGCTAAAATCCTTTTCAGTCATGATATTAGATGATTTCATGCCTTTCTGACATGGCATAAAATACTCAAGGCTTTGGACTGATTGTCTTCATTTCCTTTTCAAAAAAATTATTTCTGTGAACAATGAAGTTAATGCTGGCAAAGTGCCATTTTTCTAACCGAGGGCCTATCTCAAAAGGAAGAGATGTATATTGACATTTTTCAACCAGCCATTCTTCCAGCCCATGAAACAGAATCAGTCATATTATGCAGATTTATTGAGCCCTGGAACATTTGTAATCTGAAAATTCTGGGTGAAATCTTTAGAAGCCTTTCCAGTCGTTTTCAGACAGGCTGGGACCTGGGACCTGGGACCTTTTACTATGGTGCTTGCATCTGGATAAACTTCTCCTGGATCAACAGAATACAAACTATAAGGGCCTAAAAATAACTGCATGCATGTGCAGTTGGGACAAATTATGAACAATAAGATACAAAAAGACCAAACTCCAACTGCCACTTCTGAGGTTCCAGGAGCAAAAGCAAAAATGATCCCTGCACACAGCACCACCAAGGGGGTGGGCAAACCACCCAAGTCACCCCTCCTGCCAGATCCCTGGACCTGCCCCTACCCTTACCCCATTTAAGGGACCAGCTCACCCCCTTCCCAGGGAATAAGCAAGGGTGCCTGTGGTTTGTTCTCGCTCCCACGTGCTGCAGCACAAGTCCTAGTAAACCCTTCCCTGGATTTCTCCTCTGGTCTCCTCTCAATTTCTATTAATTAAACAGTCCAGGCTCCCCAGGTGGCACAGTAGTAAAGAATCCGCCTGCCAATGCAGGAGACGCAAGAGACGTGGGTTCTATTCCTAGATTGGGAAGAGTCCCCTGGCATAGGAAATGGCAACCTATTCTAGTATTCTTGCCTGGGAAATCCTATGGACAGAGGAGCCTGGTGGGCTACAGTCCGTGGGGCCGCAAAGAGTCAGACAGGACTGAGCACACCCAAACCCACACCAGGAACCTAGGTCAGTAACAGTTTGGGTCAATGTGACAGTAGCCCTTATGAGTTCCAACCTAGAGACCTTAGAAACCATTTACTTTAAATCTGCCATTTTACATGGAAATCAAGGCAGAAGAAATTCTGGAGATTTGATTAAAGACCCAGAGGAAGCAATATGCTGACCTAGAACCACATCAAGTCCCGTTTTGCCTCCCGCACCAAGGGCTCTTTCAAATCTCCATTTCCCCAAAATTCCTGAACACAACGACTTCCCTTCACTGTCAAGAAATGAATGGGCTTAAGTGGGCTTCGATCGCAGAAAAAAATGAAAACTGTAAGACAAAAACTCTCTGGACTCTCCACCACCAGCTCAGTATTGACAGCCACCCTTTGCTCCTCCCTTCCTGCGAGAGCCGAGAGGAGGCCCCTGCTGGCCTAGGTTTATATCTTCACCTGTGCTTCTCCTCAAAACAGCTTTCTCCTCAAAACTGCCATGAACCACCAATCTCTCTTCTAGGAACTTTGGTCAACTGATTATCCCCTTGCTGTACTGAGACTTTTCCACACTCAAGGAAATTTCAGCTTTATCAGTTATGTTTCATGCCTCTTAGTAAAAAGAAAAAAGGTTTGAACTAAATATAAGTAAATGTTCAGATTTGTTGATTCTAGTGATGGGCACATGCAAATTTATTATTTTAGCCTCTATACCTTTTGTATCTACTTCTTTTTCCTTCAAACAAGCAAAAAGATCATGAGCAATGCTATGGACTCAGTGAAGATTAGAGACTGTAAATGCAAAATAGCATCCATCCACAGCGACTACACATAGGCACACTGTTGTTCAGTCACTAAGTCGTGTCCAACACTTGGCGACCCCATGGGCTGCAGCAGGCCAGGCTTCCCTGTCCTTCACTCTCTCCCGGAGTTTGCCCAAATTCATATTCATTGAGTTGGTGATGCCATCTAATCATCTCATCCTCTGCCACCCTCTTCTCCTTTTGCCTTCAATCTTTCCTAGCATCAGAGTCTTTATACACATAGGCACCGCTTCCCTCTAATTTGCACACTCAGAGTGAAGGGAGTTTTGGGCCCTCCTGACTTAGGTTAAAAAAAGAAAGAAAAGTGAATTGGAGAGAGTGTTCTGTTTACAGTTGAGCAGGGGACTTCCGAACTTCACTGTGGCTGCTGTGAAATGATGCATTTATAGGTGGTCCAAAAAGCTAGCTGGAAGTGATCATCTGGAATTTTTAAAACCTTCTTTGCAGCAATGTTGCTAAACATGGAATCAATCATACAAACACAAAGAATCCTCAAGTTTATCCATTTATTGAACTCTCAAATATCTTTTGGCAACTGGTATGTAAGAATTGAGAACATGGACCAATTTTTAAATTCGTAAGGAAAATGGCTTTTCTTTTTTAAAAAACTTTATATTGGAGTATAGCTGATTAACAATGCTGTGACAGTTTCAAGTGGACAGTAAAGGGACTCAGCCACACATATACATGTATCCATTCTCCCCCAAACTCCCCTCTCATCCAGGCTGCCACATAACATTAGCAGAGTTCCATGTGCTATACAGTAGGTCCTTGTTGGTTATCCACTTTAAATATAGCAGTGATCGCAAACTCCCTAACTATTCCTTCCCCGCACCCTTCCCCACTGGTAACGGTTAAGTTCTCTAAGTCTGTGAGTCTGTTTCTAGTTTGTAAATAAGTTCATTTGTGTCGTTTTCTTTAGATTCCACATGCAAAGGATGTCCTACATCTTTCTCTGACTTACTTCACTCAATATGACAGTCTCTAGGTCCATCCATGTTAATGGCAACTATTCTTGAAAAATACCTTACATTCCCGTTTCCAGATCTACACAACCTCTCCTATTTTTACCTGTTCTTTCCTTCTTCCTTTCTGCTGAATGGAGTGATTGTCCTCCCTCCTCATCCAAGGTCAGTTTCTCCCCTGTGCCCAGATACCGCCCCTGCCCCCACCCCCCAAATTTGGAATTGTATGCCTTTTCATTTTATTTTTCATCGTCTGTCTTCAACCCTTGTCTCTCCATTAGGTCATCCCCCTGGTATTTAAACGTGTTTCCATTTTTCTCACCTTAAAAAAGGAAGCTTCACTGCTTTCCCATTCACCTCCAGCTGATGCCTAATCTCTTTTCTTACTTTCGCAACCAAACTTCTCAAATGGGAATTTTAAAAAAGGGACATTACTACTCTTACCATCTCTGTTTCCTCAATCCCTCTCATTCCTCAACCCAGTCCAGCTGGCTCTGCTACCAGACCACCTCCCCCAACCACCCGCCCCCACTAATACCCTGCATTGTGTCACCATTGACCTCAGTGTCCCCTTTATGGAATAAACAGAACTTTGTAGGGTGAGCAGAAAGCAGCTTTCTTTCTTGTTACCATCTGTCCTTCTCAGAACTTTTACAAAGTCTTGGGTGGATACCATAGTGTTTCTGATTACTCTCAGGGATTAATGAAGATTGAATTTTTTTAGGAGATTGAAATGCTTGTGTGAGAAGGGACTGGAATTTTTAAATCTCCGGTCCAAGTTAAATCTCCCTAGCTTGGACATGTCTTAGGCTCTTTGTAAGCAGAAATGGGTTAAAGCAAAGAAGCAGTTACCTTAAGGCACATCTTGTTAATGGATGCTCAAAATAAAGCACAGATGCTCACAGACACAATTCAAAGCTCTGGCAGCCTGATGCTGAGTTGCTGAGTGTAGTTTCCAGGGAGGGAGCTTGGATGTGGCACCCTGTCTGCTGGTCTGGGAGCTGCCTCCATACTAGTTGCTGCAAAGCAAATGCTGAGCACTCTTTTTACATTTTCCCATTTTTCCTAAAAGTGAAAATCCCCTTTTTTCTTTCAGATAATGAGAATGGGTACTAATGTAGTAGGTACTAATGTTATAAAAGCCAAGTAGCATAAAGCAAACTTTTGAAAAATGGGGACACCTCTATATATGCAGTATATGCACACATATATTTAATGAGACCCTAAAGATTAAGGAGGGCAAGGAACAGATAGAGACAGAAACAGAGAGAGATTGATTTATTTCAGTAAAAGTGATTTTATAGGTCTTACGCCATCTCTGCCACTTAAGGGCCACCTATAAAGGAAGCTCACGGTATTTGCTCTGACACTTCATAGAACTGCTTTAAAAGTTCCTCAAACTAATGCATTTGAATATAAATAAACTAAAAAGGCTGCAGGAGCCTTGGCTTAATTGAAATATAATATTATTATTATTTTAATCAAAATATGCTTTCCAAGTCTAAAGGATCTGATGGCAATTGTGTTTACGCTGTATGTCATCTGTTGAGGATGTTAGGAAGGAACAAAGTTTAAACTAGGATGGTGGGGACACTAAAGAAATTACTTTGTCTTGTCTGTTGAACCCGAGGTATCACTGTCTTGAGAAACTGTAGGGAGATATTCACTTTTGTTCTTCGGTCCCCAAGCTGGTAACCCACACAGGCCAGGCCTGCCCATCTACCACTAAGGGCTCTGGGGGTCAGCTGGCTCCCTCTCTGATCTCCACTCTCTCTTCAAGCTCAGGAGAATGGAAGTTGAATTTGTCCCAGGTAGAGTATGGCTGGGTAAGATACTTGACTTCATTTCTAGGGACTGTGCTGGGAACAATTATGAAGCAGTTCCTTTGGACCTACCATACGTCACATGGCATGAATTTCAAGTCACTCTTGCCAAGTGACCATGAGCAAACTATGTGGCTATGTAGCAAAGTTATTCACCATTTGCCCTCTTGGATCTGTTCTCCACCTTTCTCCCTCCTGCTCTGTGCCCTGGGAGGCTTGTCTCCACCAAGTGCAGCAATTAGACTACCTTGCCCTTTGGTATCTGGATGATTTAGCCAATGGGAAGACCAGATAGATCTGAGGGCAGGAGTTGGTCCCCACACCTCTGCTGTGGGGCCAGGATTTTGGCAGTGGACATCTTTCATGGTTCCAGCTCTTGCTGGTTCTCTTGTTGATTTCTTTTAGCTCTGCCCACAATTGTATTGTTGTTCAGTTGCTAAGTCCTGTCTGACTCTTTTCAACCTCATGGACTGTAGCACACTAGACTTCCCTGTCCTTCACTATCTCCCAGAGTTTGCTCAAACTCTTGTCTATTGAGTCAGTGATGCCATCCAACCAGCTCATTCTCTATCATACCCTTCTCCTCCTGCCCTCAATCTTTCCCAGCATCAAGGTCTTTGTCAATGATTCAGCTCTTACACAATTGTATAAAGGAGGCCAAAGAAAAGTTTCATTTATTTAAACCCATTAGGAGGTCATTTTTTCCCTGTCAGAACCCTGAATGATATGACTTCAGTGAGCCTCATTTTCCTCATCTGTTATAATATGGGTATAATAAAAGAGGGGCTTCCCTTGTGGCTCAGTGGTAAAGAATCCCCCTGCCAATGAAGGAGACTCAGGTTTGATCCCTGGGTTGGGAAGATCCCCTGGAGAAGGAAATGGCAATCCACTCCAGTATTCTTGCCTGGAAAAATCCCATGGACAGAGAAGCCTGCTAGGCTACAGTCCATGGGATTGCAAAGAGTGGGTCATGACTTAGCAATTAAATAGCAACAATAATAAAAGAACTCAATTCACTGAGCAGGAGTAGGATTGAGATAACCCTTGTAAAGAACTTACTACACAGTAATGTGTGTATGTGTGTGTGTGTGTGCACGCTCATGCGCACGCACACTCAGTTGGTCAGTTATGTCTGACTCTTTACAATCCTATGGACTGTAGCCCTCCAGGCTCCTCTATCCATGGGATTCTTCAGGCAAGAATACTGGAGTGGGTTGTCATTTCCTACTCCAGGGGATCTTCTTAGCCCAGGGATTGAACCCGTGTCTCCTGCTTCTCTTGCTGCTTCTCTTGCATTGGTAGGTGGATTCTTTACCACTGAGCCACCTGACAATCCCCAATACACACAGTAGATGCTGTACTTAATACTTAGTAAGTATACACTTAGTGCATAGTAGCTTACTGAGTACTGATACAAAAGTATTAATGTTACAAAGTATTAATACTGAGTATTAATACTAAGCATTGACTACCGACTCAACAAAATTAGCTATTATTATTTTTTATCATTGTTACTGCCTGCCATTTGCAAATAAATTGCAATGGCCAGTTCTGACTGTTAATTAATTTGAAACCGTGATTAGCAGATTACAAAACCTAAATCCCACTCTCAGTTCTTACCATAAATCGCCTTTACTTGCCTTGTTCTCCCTGGCTTCCTTGGCATCCTTCCCCGATCGACTGCATTTATTTTGGTGTGTGTATGATTTTCTGAAGACTTCCATCAGTTGAGATTATTCCTTTCAATCCTCAAAGCATAAGACCTTTCTGTATTTTCTCTTTTAAAGATCTAGTCATGACAGATTCAGGGATTTGGGGTGTAGCTGCAACTGTAAGAATTTGAAGTTTCAGGAAGATGAATAAAAATCACCCAAACTTATCCTGAAACTCTCTCACCCAGTGACCTTGAGTAAGTTATTTTATTCTTTGTAATGCTGAGTATCACTGAGTGGGTAAAATGAATGGGGAATGATTAGAAAGATGAATTATACTCTACAGAGGAAAAATTAGTGGGATTAAGCATTAAGTGTTTTTTTTGTTCTCCCACTTAGGGTATAATGCATCAAAAAATAGCTAAAAAAAAAAAAAACAGCTCTGGAGAAATGGAACATGCCCTCTTAAATTTCAAGCTGTCATAAAAAGATCAATTTAAGTAGAGTGGCCTTGGTTGAAAAAGGCATTTTAAAGACTCTAATAATAAACAGATTCCTAATGATCTAATAAATCGCCACTGTGGCTGTCACTTTGTTTTCACTTAGACATACTGTAGTTTGAAAATTAAATACTGTCCATATTGGAGTCTTTTAGAATCTCTCTCTGACAATTTCACTGAAATCAGAACTAACACAAATTTGTCTTTTCCATGACTACTCAAGAATCGTCAGGAGAGCAATCAGCATGACATTAGTCTTTCATTAATCCTTTCATGACAACTTATGTATTTATATAATGTTACCTTTTCATGTAAGTTTAGGTTCATTCATTCACTCACTCCCAAATTTTTTTTGAAGAAAGGGCAGTGGACATTTATTAAGCATCATTATCTGCTGAGAGTCGTGTCAGGTGTTTCATATTCCTTGACTTCTCTCCACAACCCCATGAAATAGGTATTATCATCTCCATTTTATAAGTGAGATAATTCTGATTTCAAGAGTTTCAGTAGCATAGTTAAGCCCACAGAGCTGTTGAGTGGCAGAGCTGATATCTAAGCCCAGTTTTTCTCTCTATGACGTCAATCACGATGTTTGGCAGTGGGGGAAGAGTGGCCCCCAAACCTTTGCCATTCCTCCATATCGAAGATGAACATGATGGTTCCTTTCAAGAGCTTTGTCTCTGCTTCAAGACAGGTGCCAGTAAAATGCCTGTAGATTTGTAATATGTGGTCACAACGTGCCTTCCCCTCCTAGCCTCCCCATCACACCCGCCCTCTCCTGATGCTGTCTCACTCACTCCATCCTGAGGATACATACATGATGACAGAGAGTCGTTCCATGTTTTCCCTCTTTGTGGCCTCAACCTGTGCTGCTTTATTCCAGCAGTTATCTTGGGTCCATTTCTATCATCATTCAGAAGCATAATTTAGCCTTTTTTCGCCTCAGTGGAGATAGACTGCATGGCTCACGTGACTTCTTGCGGATGATGTTACAATGTTCCTCTCATTACCACTACACCTACCCTGTGGACAGTCCCCTTACAGACTACTGGCTTCCTAAAATATTCTACCTGATGGTGTCCTCTAGCTGCTGGGGCTTCCTCAGCCCACACAGAGCATGAAGGAAGTGTCAGAGTGTTAAACCCCCCAGAGAGACTCCCCCTCAACCAGTGAAGGGTAGGAACTTGTGGATAAATATTCTGACCCCCTCATTCCTCAATGGGGAAATTCCAAGACATGTTCAACAGCCTCTGAAGGGACTCGAGGGAGTCCGAGCCCTAGTCGTCCACAGTAGTTACATGCTTCTCAGTGCACCTTCCTTCTGTCTGTTGCAGATTGGGCTCCCCAGCAAGCTGACTGTGAGAATGAGGTTAGCATTCAGGGAATTTACCAGAAAGTGCTCTCAGGATAAGTGCGTGTGAAGGAAGGTAGGAAGGAGGGAGGGTTGAGCCAAGGGAGAAGTTAAATAGTCATGTAATTTAGAAAAGCACCCACCGACCCCTTAGGGAGATCAGAAGCTGGGGCAGTCTTCACAGTTGTCTGAGTTGGGTCAAAGGGCTAAGGCCACAATAACCCTGCATGGACAAGTTATTACCAAATTCAATCTGTCCCTAGGAGAGAGACCTGTTGTGAAACAGGTCCTTCTAGCTGAGGGCAGTATTTGGAGTCGGCTGGCAGCTGAGGGGGAGGGTATTTTCCAGCACTCCTAGAAGCGTGGGGATCCAACCAGTCAATCCTAAAGGAAATCAGTCCTGAATATTCATTGGAAGGACTGATGCTAAAGCTGAAACTCTAGTACTTTGGCCACCTGGTGCGAAGAACTGACTCATTGGAAAAGACTGATGCTGGGAAAGATTGAAGGCAGGAGAAGGGGATGACAGAGGATGAGATGGTTGGATGACATCACCGACTCAATGGACATGAGTTTGAGCAAGCTCTGGGAGTTGGTGATGGACAGGGAGGCCTGGCATGCTGCAGTCCAAGGGGTCACAAATAGTTGGACACAACTGAGCAACTGAACGGAACTGAGAAGCTTGGGGAGTGGACCCTTCCATCATGGAGGCAGATCTGGGAAGGGCAGCAATCACAGTGTTCACTACAGTGTGCCCCTTACGCCAGTCCAATTCTTTCATCTAAGTTCTTGAGCAGCTCTTTAGAATTCTGGTATGCCTCTGGTTTACTGTGGGGATAAACTAAGGGGAAAGTTAGATGGATGAGCTGCAGCCTCATAACTGGTGCTCATCTCAAAGTCGTGACTCATGGCCATTTCCCCCTCTTCTACTATCCACTGTGGGTTTCCCTGACACTCAGATGACACTCAGATGACACTCAGATGGCACTTCTGCTTAACTCATTCCTGAGGGCTCTTAGTCTGGTCCCATTCCATTCTCAAGCTGTGGCTGCTGCACTTATTCATTTACAGGCAAAACTGGGCAAGGGAATAATACCAAGAGATGCCTAAGTGAATTGCATGGGTGCCAAACATATTTCTGTATGCCTCTCTGCATGTAAAGGTGTATCAGGCTATCAGGCTATTACCTGATAGCCCTCTGATGATCTGCCAAGAAAGTGACTCTGAGTGAGTGAGTGGTTGGTTGATTGACTCTTCCTGATTGCTTATCCTTCAGAATGAGTAGTCCAAAATTCTTGGTGGCTGCTATAGCATAAAGCTTAATGGGATTCTCGATTTATCCCCAAGTAGAAATATTTTTCTTTTTCAAAACCAGTATACCTCAACACATAGGGCCTAGAGATGACAGGGTGATGGGAAGCAAAATATTCCAAAGGGGGTCACTAGAAATAATGATGTTGTAGCCACGCGTTTTGGGAAACAAACTCACTCAGAAGGACAATGCAGGTAGTGGAGTGCAGTTTATTACACTGGTGGGCCCAAGGCAGAGTCTTCTCTTAGCCAAGGACCCCTACCAGCATTTGTGAAAATCTTTTATACCGCATGTGTACGTGTCTGAACTCACCACCCCAAATTCCTTGAGACTTACATAAACAAAGGAAGGGTAAATACAGTCACAATAATCCCATCATTCATGTGTTATGTGTTCAAACAGTTAAACAATTGGCCAATAATCAATAAGCCCAAGGTTACACTCCGATAGGTACAGAAAAATTTATGGCCTGTACAGAGACAGGAGTGATTAGTGTATGTTTTTTTTTAGGCAATGAGTAACCTGGATATGATCTTTAAGGTTCCCCCGTTCTGAGGGGGTCTTATCCTTCTATTGTCATTTCCATAGGCACTAAACCCAGAGTTTAGAGTCCATTGGAGAGGTGGCCAAGCATGATCAGCATAAACAGGCCTAACAGGGAGTCCAGGTCTTATGAATTCCCTCTTTAATGATAAATAGCACCCTACCTGCTCCTACCGCTTGGTTTCTGGAACCACATATTCACATGTTGAGGACACAGCACCGTAGAGAGGTCACTGATTGAGAGTGTACGCTGAATCCGTGAGTGGGCCTCACCCTCCCTGTCTATTGTCTCTGAGCAGACACTTCAGCTGTACCTTCAAAAGGCCTTTCATCACAATATTAGACTAGCAGTATTTGGCTGGGGTGGTGTGGGATAGCACCAGTAGATCCAGAGGTCACGTGTTCAATGCCACATCTCCTTTTCTGTAAAGGGAATCGCTCATCCTGGTGTGATGTGATATGGAACAAATACTCTATAAGGCCTTGTTGGTGGTGCTGCATAAGTCAGGCACTTGCATTACATAAAATAAAAAACAACATCAGGGCTTAGCTACGATGGCCAAATCTACCTCTGGATCCCTGTCAAAGGCCCGTCTCCAAATACCATCACCTTGGGGATTAGGGCCTCGGCATATTATTTGGAGGGGGTGGGGTACATTCAATCTATAGCAGTTTATGTATATTTTAACTTCAGACCACTTGTCTTTCCACACAAAGTGAATGATCAAGTGCACCATTCAAAGCTCTCTTCATTGGGATGTTGAGAAGATTTCCCCTTCCTCCTGTCTTTCAAAGCCACCCAAGATCAAGCTTCAGTGCAGCTGCTGTCAATTTGGGTGTATTGAATTGACACATGTATGGACTCACTTGAGCTTTTATCATTCTCCATGAGCAAACCAGTCAATCCTAAAGGAAATCAGTCCTGAATATTCATTGGACAGACTGATGCTAAAGCTGAAACTCCAATACTTTGGCCACCTGATATAAAGAACTGACTCATTGGAAAAGACCCTGATGCTGGGAAAGATTGAAGGCAGGAAGAGAAGGGGACAACAGAGGATAAGATGGTTGGATGGCATCACCAACCCAATGGACATGAGTTTGAGCAACCTCTGGGAGTCGATGATGGACAGGGAAGCCTGGCGTGTTGCAGTCCAATCACAGAGTCGGACATGACTGAGCGACTGAACTGATGAGCTATTTGTAAGGGATGTGCCCCACATCAAGCGTGGCCATAGGTGTGAGCTGAGGGAGAGGTACTGGTGGATTAGCCATGGATGACAAGGGGGCCTGGGACACCTGACCATACTGCTTTCTTAGTCCCCACCCCCAGCTGCACCCACCGGTGCCCGATCTCGGATATGACACTTTCATCTCACAGTGGATTGTTTGCTTGCCTGCTTGACTTTATAACCTATGGGTCTGATAGAACCTAACTAATGACAACAGCTCTGGCCTCATGATAACTTGTTGCTCCATTGCTAACAGGAAGTGAAAATGAAAGTCAATCAATTGTGTCCGATTCTTTGCAATCCCATGAACTGTAGCCCACCAGGCTCTTCTGTGCATGGAATTCTCCGGGCAAGAATACTGGAGTGGGTTGCCATTCCCTTCTCCAGAGGGTCTTCTCAACCCAGGGATTGAACCTGTGTCTGCTGCATTGCAGGCAGATTCTTTACCATCTGGGCCACCCATTAGCATTTAGAAACTTTTTTTTTTCCAGAAAGAGGGTAACTTTTCACTGTAGATGGCATGACCTTGATCCTGGATCCTAAAGGTCTACATTATGATCTCTAACTAAGGCTTGCTATAAACTCCACACAGATACTGCTAATACCATAAGTTCTGCTAGGTCACATGGGCAAAAATCTAGGCCATGTGACTGTAGCAGGGGGTTGTTGTTGAACATATTCATGTTCAGCTGACAGCCATTCATTCACTCAATTTATTGGTTGGAGTAGTATTCCAGATATGGAATGTTCTTCCTCAAGAAACCCTAGAAGCCCACTGGGCATTGTGCTTCTTCTTCATGGTGGGAAGTGCATGATGTAAAAATTCATTGTTTGCTCTGGAGGGGAAGTCCTAACAAGCCCCAGACCACTGGATCCCTAAATACTTCATTGATAGGAATCTGAAATTTTCATAAGTTTTGTCTTACTCTCTCTGGAGAACATGTGTCTTACTAAGGTCGTTCACACACTTGCCACTTGTTACTTATCTAGTCAGGTTAGCATGATGTCATCCACAGTGTGAGCCAGGGTGAAATTCTAGGCTGGGGGGTGAGATTGTATTATGACAGAGCATAAGAACTAAGCCTAGTCCTGGGGCAAGACTATAATTATAGTATTTATAGTACATTACAGTCTGTTCTAAGTGAACACAAGCTGTTCTGATCTTCCTTTTTGATGAGAATGGAAAAGAAAATATTTACCAGATTAATGATTGTGTACCATGTAGCTGAGGATTTGCTAATCTGCTCTATTAAAAGATACCACACCTTGGCCAATCTACAATTAATGTAATTATTTGGTGAAGGTTGTAGTAGGCTATTTTCAGGATCCATCTGGATTTTAGAGCCTAGCCAGCCAGGCTCCTCTGTCCATGGGATTCTCCAGGCAAGGACCCTGGAGTGGGTTGCCATTCCCTTCTCCAGGGGATCTTCCCAAGCCAGGGATCGAAACTGTATCTGTCATATCTCCTGCATTGGCAGGTGGGTTCTTTACCACTAGCGCCACCTGGGAAGCCCCAAATATTTGGTGAAACTTGTAGTAGGCTATTTTCAGATTAGACAGGCCACACTGATGAGTTAAAGGGACCATCACTCCTGCATCCTTTAGGTCTTTAAGAGGGGTCCTAATCTTTGCCATTTCCCAAATGATACAATACTTTTTTATTTACTATATTGCCTGATTATAAAAAAGCAGGCATTTCACTTGAGTTTTCATGATATAATAGCTATTATCCTACAGGCCAAGGATTGGGCTTCCCTGGTGGCTTAGACGGTAAAGAATCTGCCTGCAGTGCAGGAGATCTAGGTTCAGTCCCTGGGTTGGGAAGATCTAGTACCTTATATAAGTGGAATCAAACAGTATTTGTCTGTACCTAATGTATATTTGAATGCATTTTTAAGGTTAACAATATTTATCCTACAAGCAGATTGTATCTTCTTTTCTCCCCTATGCTATAGAGTAGGTTTTTAATATTAACAGGTATCTATTTTATACATAGTATCAATAGTTATATATGTCAATCCCAATCCCAGTCCCCCAATTCATCCCACCCCCACTTACCCCCTTGCTGTCCATACATTTGTTGCCCAAGTCTATGTCTCTATTTCTCTATTTGTACTTTGCAAATAGGTTCACCTGTACCATTTTTCTAGATTCCACATATATGTATTAATATATGATATTTGTTGTCTTCTTTCTGACTTAATTCCCTCTGTATGAGAGACTCTAAGGGACTCTAGGTCCATCCACACTCTGCAAGTGGCACAATTTAATTCCTTTTTATGGCTGAGTAATATTCCACTGTACATATTTTCAACCTCATTTTTTATCAGGGAGACTAGTTCTGTAGTGGCCTCTCTTATAAGTGCCCTGCCCTACAGAGGAAGCATCTCAGGGATGCTAGGGGCCTGCTCGGCAGTATCCTTTACTGTTTCAGTAAACTGAAGGCCCTCCCACTAAACATGGTTATTTGATGAAGTTTCCTGTGTTATAGCATATCCATTTTAGCGCACCCACTTTTCTGAACCTTTTTCATCCCCCCTTTCACTGTCTGCCACAGCAAATCTGGCAGTTCTGTTTCATTTAGGAGCTTGAGAAAGTGATGGCCCAGACTAAACCATCCCAGAAATGTGTCTGCCTTGAGGAGTTTGCCTTATAAATCCTTTATCCCAAGAGAGTGTTCCCGTATTGGTAAACTCTTTCTAACCCTGCCTTGTGTCCTACCAGCCAGCCCCTTGATTTGGCATCTTGGCATTGACTTTCCCATGTCCTCACTTGGTGCTGCAGGTCCTTTGGGGTTTAATCCTTTTCTCCCTTCACATTTGTGTTGTGAACTCACTCTATTTGCTGATCTGGTGGCAGGAGGTAGGGTGGGACAGAGACCAAAGGAGGCCCCTGTCCTCATGCACGGCCAGTGGGAATGTGCCGCCAGTGCTGCCCACTTCTGCAGGCTCAGGGCCCCGGTGGGTTCTGAGAGTTTAATATTTTCTAGTGCATCAATCCAGATGTGGTCATCTCAATTTGTAGGGTCCCAAGATTATAGACCTGGCTAGGCTAAGAGTTCAACCTTCTCTGGAGCTCTGCAACTGTTATGATTAAGTCCTGGACATGGTCCTTAGATTTCCCTGCCTTTTGCCAGTGGCAAGAGGAGGATCTGATGTGCTCCAAGGAGGCTGTCTGCCTTTCATATCTAGTCTACTTGCTGATTAATCATTTTGTGCCGTCTATGATCTTTTTCCAAATTATCTAATGCTTACAGGCATAGCCATCCAATTCCATTTTTCTTAGAATTATAATTCCCCAATATTTCTCAGATCCACTTCCTAATACATTTCTTTACCAGCTTGCCATCCATCCCAGTTCACAACAGGTCGAGGAATTCACAACTGCATTACTGCCTAGGGCAGGGGCCAGGCAGGCTCCCAGGAATGTGATCCTTATTGCCGGCTGGCTGGTTGGGAATTCACTTCCAGAATCCCTTTTTAGCCTCTTCTTTCTTGAACAACACCTTTGCAGGGTAGGCTCCCCAGCTAATCATAGTGATAAGGAGATGAGCAAGCAGAACATTGATTTGAAGTATTTTAGGATTAACCCTGGTAGGGGGAGAGAAGGAAGCAAGATCAGGCAGTGGGAGGCTTTGAACATGAGGCAGTTACAGCAAAGGCATCAGTGACCCCAAAGGCAGGTTTGAAGCTGGGTCACCATTCAGATTTGATGGGAGTAGGGAGGTGAGGGTGGGACAAATACACCCTCGCATTGACCAGTCTTGAGAAGGGATTTTTGGGTGAAGGCAATTCCAAGACTGTCAGCTGCAGTCAGCTGCAACTGGGGGAAGTAGATACTTCAGCCCCGAGGGTGGATCTGGCAGCGTAGCACAGTCTTCACACCCTATATCACTTCCCCAATCCTCACTGCACTGGCTGCCTGGATCATCTCTAGCTACAGTACTTTTACCCAAATCCTTGGATTGGAGAACTTTTGAATTAAAACACCCTTGCATTAGGCTAGGCAATTTTAAGATACCTATTGCAGTAATGAATCACATTTGGAATATTTATTACAGGCAACAAGTCACAACCTTTCTTCATCTCTAAAGTGATGGTGTTTGAATGGATGATTACTAAGCTCCCTTCCAACTCGAATGTTCTACCATCTCCCTTCCTGCTCATGTCACAACATAAGTTCCTTCCTCTCCTTGTTCCCGGGCTCTGTGCCCAGCGGCAGAAGGTTGGGGTAGGAGATGTCTGCACAGATGAGCCTTACTACTTCCTTTGTTGATGAGGCTACTCATTGTGTTAAAGCAGAGACATGGCAAAGAGCTTGGCCCCTACACAGAGATTAAAAATAAGGTGGAAAGTTTTCTCTGTTCTACTGAGGTCAGTGGTTCTTGGAAGTGGGGGAAGAAAATTGCCCTCGTAGATGGGATGCTGATGGCAAGCGAGTTTACTCCCATAGATTCCGATGACTAGCAGTGTTTAGTGGGCTAGAGATGAGAGCATCTCCCATGCACAGGACACATCCAGTCCAGGACTCAACATGCCAGTGGTTCTCCTGTTGAAAAACCAAAGGAAGATAATCCTTGAATCTTTTCACTTTCTACCTTCTATAAAGGAATAGCATCAAAGGTACATCCAATGGGCTGTGGAGCAAGGTTGTGTGAGGGGGTAAGAAAGTAGAGGTAATCCACATTGTGGATTTCTTTCTACGTAGATGCATGCTTGATTTGTTCACATTCAATTCAGCACATGGTTACTGGGCTCTGTGAAGACTTGGCTCTGGAATTCTCCCCACAAACTTTGCTGCTTCATAAAGTTGTACTCAGCTATGAGTCAGAGTGTAGCAAGCTGTATTTCTTCCAAAATTTCTTAAAGCAAAGGAAAAGATAATCTGTAAAGTAGCAGAACCCTTCATTCAGTTCTCGCTGCTTATTTTTTGAATTACTTTTTATTAGAGTATACTTGCTTTACAATGTTGTGTTAGTTTCTGCTGTACAGCAAAGTGAATCAGCTATATGTATATATGTCCCTTTTTTTTTATTTCCTTCCCATCTAGGTCACCACAGAGCATTGAGTAGAGTTCCCTGTGCTGTACAATCAGTTCTCATTAATCTATTTTATACATAGCAGTTGGGCTTCCCTGATAGCTCAGTTGGTAAACAATCTGCTTGCAATGCGAGAGACCTGGGTTCGATCCCTGGGTTGGGAAGATCCCCTGGAGAAAAGAAAGGCTACCCACTCCAGTATTCTGGCCTGGAGAATTCCATGGACTTTTAGTCCACGGAGTCGCAAAGAGACACGACTGAGCAACTTTCACTATGCATAGTAGTGGATATATGCCAATCAAAATCTTCCAATTCATCCCACTCCCACTCCCTCACAGCTTATTTATTTTGAGTTTAAAATGATAAAGCACATTCATGGGGAAGCAAAGTAAAATGCCGATGATAAGAGTGGGGATGTCAGCAAAGTGAATACAGAGAAGTTTCCTCATGCTGCCCAGAGACCCGGCAAACATCTTATAGGTTAACCAAATTTGTATTACAAATTTTATCCGTCTGTGACAGCTGTGCTTTAGGGACTATCATCTGACTAGTAGCAAGTCCCAGCCAGATAAAAGAAGCAGCCTAGATGCTGCTCTAGCTTCATAGAATGAATCACAAGTTTTGAGTGAAGCTTGTATCATAGTTTGGAGAAAATCAAGTGGCTGAGGTATTTTCTCTGTTTTTGAAATACACTGGAGTGCAGCAATTCAGTAGGATCCCAAGAGATACCTTGTGGCTTTCTCTTCATGAATCAGAAAAAGTTATACTGGAACCAAAGTATTTAAATTGGTGTCTGCTCTGGAACTTGGTTTGACTTTGCACTCAGATATTTAATTGAGACAAGATACATGTTATGGTGTTTCAGATGAAATCCCTATACATTAGCAGTTCCATGATAAAAGAACTCTTTTTACTATTGTCAGTGAAGTCAGTGTCTGGAGGGGGAATTTTGAGAGCAGAGAGGACTATTAACAGTTGCTTGGGTTTAAAATTAATGCTGTTTTAAAGTTTAGGTTTTCAAATTTACATTTTTATCAAGTTTAACCTCTAAATCTTATTCTAATATTCATATAAATATTAATCCATTTTAGTTGATGTTTAATGTTCAACTCCAGTCCAATAAATAGAACTCATCTTAAACAATAGGCTCATTTACAAACATGAATAAATCCCTCTTAAGATTGTACAATATCTTAATATAATATCAATATATTCCACTTTTTCTAGGTATTTCAAATACTTGAGAAAAATCACAACCTTAACAGGTCTTCCTGACTACTTAAGAAAATCTTGTAATCAAATATATACAATGATGAATTTTTACATACCAAGCTTTCTTATATACTCTAACATGCTTAAAATTGATACTAAACTTTTCAGCTTGAAAATCACAGACTTAAAATAGCTACACATCAAATTGAAGTCGTAATTCTCTGAAAGGCCAAATTTTTTCAAACTTTACAAATACATGAGTTTGATTTATTCCATCATCTCTAAATGTAATTTTAAGCCTTCCTGACTTACAAAGTCACTTATTCAAATAAGGAACAAGCTCATTCACATGGCCAAACACAGAGGTGGAAATGGAGTGGCCAGATTCCAGAGGTATTAAGGAAGTGGGGTCAGTTGCTCTTGCTGAGTAACTGAAAGAGGAAAGTTAAGGAGAGAGAGGGTGTCAAAGATGGCACTTGGGTTTAATTTTAATGAATAGTAGTGCCAACAATAGTAGCGCCAACAGGAATGTTGGAGGAGGAAAGGCTGCAGGGAGGGTAGCAGCACGACCCTAAGGACTGGGAGACGCCTTAGCAGTTGTTATTCTTCTCATTTACAAATAAGGAGACCAAGACTCAGAAATCAACTTCTTTTTCAATTAAAATTTTTTTCCAGTGTATACAGCTAGAGAGTAACAAACATGCTTTTTTCCTGGATTCACTTCCTTTCAGTTTATCTGTCTCAAAAATAGGATGCAGTGGGATCCTGGAGGCATTGTTCTTGTCCTGCCAGTACTGGAACACTGACAGACAAAGCAAAGAGTAGAAAAATTGCTTCTACAATTTTGCTCACAGCTTGGGGTGATATGATGCAAGATAAGGAGATTTTTATTTTTAAAGCTATAAGTCAGGCAGGTACACAACAACCTAGTTATTTTGCATTGGGTTAGATGCCACACTCCACCAACTTCACAGGCTAGATATGAACGCGAACGCTATATGTCAAAATCCCAAAGGTTGCAGGACACAAAACAGTATTTTTGTGGTTAATACATGTTGACTTTAGCACTGCCAAAAATCAACACAGATTTTGGCCAAGGTTTTCCCAAAGTTATACAAACTTTTCACTTTAAATTTGTTGGATGGGCTTATTAGTCATGGGCTAACACTGAGGTCCCAGTTCAGTTCTGAGGAACTCAAGAGTGTGGAGCTGAAGCATACAGACACTTGAAGGGAGCAAAAAGGAGTGAGGAGACTTCCTCAATTTTAATCTTCCTTGGAATTTTAGTTTTTGCTAGGAAAAAACTACCTTTCTAGTTCTCATTGTGACAAAAGAGACCTAAAGGGAACTTCAAGGTCCCTCTCACTCAGTAGGATTTAGAACTGGCTAGAGTCTCCAGGAACCACAGGCATTCAGAAAAGTGAATCCCCCTACCTGCCTTTTGGGCTTCCCTGGTGGCTCAGATGGTAAAGAATCTGCCTGCAGTACAGGAGACCAGGGTTTGATCCCTGGGTTGGAAAGATGTCCAGGAAAAGGAAATGGCTCCTACTCCAGTGTTCCTACCTGGAGAATTCCATGGACAAAGGAGTCTGGTGAGCTACACACAGTCCATGGGGTCCCAAAGAGTTGGACACCACTGAGCGACTAATGTTTTTTGACTTTATCACACCTGTAAGTAAACACACAATCACTTGCCTCACAAGCCACTAGGGGTGGGAATCAACATTCTTCGAGGAATCAACAGATTACATATTCAAGAGTCTCTCTAAGAAGTTCAGTTCAGTTCAGTCGCTCAGTCCTGTCCGACTCTTTGCAACCCCATAGACTGCAGCATGCCAGGCCTCCCTGTCTACCACCAGCTCCTGAAGCTTACTCAAACTCATGTCCATTGAGTCGGTGATGCCATCCAACCGTCTCATCCTCTGTCGTTCCCATCTCCTCCTGCCTTCAATCTTTCCAAATGAGTCAGTTCTTCCCATCAGGTGGCCAAAGTATTGGAGTTTCAGCTTCAACATCAGTCCTTCCAATGAATACTCAGGACTGATTTCCTTTAGGATGGACTGGTTGAATCTCCATGCAGTCCAAGGGACCCTTAAGAGTCTTCTCCAACACCACAGTTCAAAAGCATCAATTCTTTGGCGCTCAGCTTTCTTTATAGTCCAAGTCTCACATCCATACACAACTACTGGAAAAACCATAGCTTTGACTAGACAGACCTTTGTCGGCCAAGTAATGTCTCTGTTTTTTAATATGCTGTCTAAGTTGGTCATAACTTTTCTCCCAAGGAGTAAGCATCTTTTAATTTCATGGCTGCAGTCACCATCTGCAGTGATTTTAGAGCCCCCAAAATTAAAGTCTGCCACTGTTTCAACTGTTTCTCCATCTATTTGTTATGAAGTGATGGGACCCGATGCCATGATCTTAGTTTTCTCAATGTTGAGCTTTAAGCCAACTTTTTCACTCTCCTCTCTCACTTTCATCAAGAGGCTCTTTAGTTCTTCTTCACTTTCTGCCATAAGGGTGGTGTCATCTGCATATCTGAGGTTATTGATATTTCTACCAGCAATCTTAATTCTAGCTTGTGCTTCATCCAGTCCAGCATTTCTCATGATGTACTCTGCACATAAGTTAAATAAGCACGGTGACAATATACAGCCTTGATGTCCTCCTTTTCCTATATGGAACCAGTCTGTTGTTCCATGTCCAGTTCTAACTGTTGCTTCCTGACCTGCATACAGATTTCTCAAGAGGCAAGTCAGGTGGTCTGGTATTCCCATCTCTTGAAGACTTTTCCACAGTTAATTGTGATCCACACATTAAAAGGCTTTGGCATAGTCAATAAAGCAGAAGTAGATGTTTTTCTGAAACACTATTGTTTTTTCGATGATGCAACGGATGTTGGCAATTTGATCTCTGGTTCCTCTGCCTTTTCTAAAACCATCTTGAACATCTGGAATTTCATGGTTCACGTACTGCTGAAGCCTGGTTTGGAGAATTTTGAGCATTACTCAAAATTCTCAGTGATCAGTGCAAAGAAATAGAGGGGAAAAAATAGAATGGGAAAGACTAGAGATCTCTTCAAGAAAATTAGAGATACCAAGGGAACATTTCGTGCAAAGATGGGCTCAATAAAGGACAGAAATTGTATGGACTTAAAAGAAGCCAAAGATATTAAGAAGATATGGCAAGAATACACAGAAGAAGTATACAAAAAAGATCTTCACGACCCAGATAATCACGATGGTGTGATCACTCACCTAGAGCCAGACATCCTGGAATGTGAAGTCAAGTGGGCCTTAGGAAGCATCACTATGAATAAAGCTAGTGGAGGTGATGGAATTCCAGTTGAGCTATTTCAAATCCTAAAAGATGATGCTGTGAAAGCACTGCACTCAATATGCCAGCAAATTTGGAAGATGCAGCAGTGGCCACAGGACTGGAAAAGGTCAGTTTTCATTCCAATCTCAAAGGCAATGCCAAAGAATGCTCAAGCTACCACACAATAGCACTCATTTCACATCACACACACGCTCTAATAAGTACTTAGAAACAAATTTCTTTTGTTAATTGTAAAGGCATAGTTGAATAATAAAGAAGGGGACATGAATAAGGAAGATTTAAAAATTTTTACTTTTAACAATAAGAAAAAGACTTGAACCCAGGTTAGAATAATTGTAGCACAGTGAATCCTGCTAACTTCAGTTTATGTCCTCATTGAGATTGAGATTGTCAGATTCTCATTCACTTTAGTGAAAAGTATATCAGCATATGTGGTTATCTTAGGTGGGAGAATGTGAGGAGATGCCTTAACTTGAACAAAATAAACTTTACTGAATGGGAGAAAATATTTGCAAATGAAGTGACTGACAAGGGATTCATTTCCAAAATACACAAACAGCTCATGCAGCTCAATATAAAAAATACAACCCAATCAAAAAATGGGCAGAAGACCTTAATAGACATTTCTTCAAAGAAGACAAACAGATGGCCAAGAAGCACAGGAAGAGATGTTCAACATCACTGATTATTAGAGAAATACAATCAAAACTCTAATGAGGTATCACCTCACACCGGTTAGAATGGCCATCATTAAAAAAATCTAAACAGTACATGTTGGAGAGGGTGTGGAGAGAAGGGAACACTCCAGCGCTGTTGATGGGATTGTAAATTGGTGTCGCCACTGTGGAGAACAGTATGGAGATTCCTTAAAACCCTAAAACTAGAGCTACCATACAACCCAACAATTTCACTTCTGGGCATTTATCCAGAGCTAACTCTAATTTGAATGGATGCATGCACGCCAGTGTTCGTTGCCGCACTGTTTACAATAGCCAGGACAGGGAAGCAATCTAAATGCCCATCAATGGAGGACTAGATAAAGAAGATGTGGTACATATACACCATGGAATATTACTCAGCCATAAAAAAGAATGAAATAATGCCATTTGCAGCAACATGAATGGATCTAGAGACTATCATACTGAGTAAAGTCAGACAGAGAAAGAAAGGTATCATATGACATCTCTTTATGTATAGAATCTTTAAAAAATGGTACAAATGAACCTATTTAACAAAACAGGAATTAGTCACAGATGTAGAAGACAAACTTATGGTTACCAAAGGGGAAGGAAGGAATAAATTGAGAGATTGATATTGACATATATGCACTACTATATACAGAATAGATAACTAAAGCATGTATGCGTGCTAAGTCACTTCAGTCATGTCCAACTCTTTGTGACCCTATGGACTATAACTCACCAGGCTCCTCTGTCCATGGGGATTCTCCAGACATGAATACTGGAATGGGTTTCCATGTCCTCCTTCAGGGGATCTTCCTGATCCAGGGATTGAAACTGTGTCTCTTATGTCTCCTGGCATAAGAGATCCTAATTTTAAAGGTTTTTGAAAGTGAAAGTCGCTCAGTTGTGTCCCACTCTTTGAGACCCCATGGACTCTGCAGTCCATGGAATTCTCCAAGCCAGAATAATGGAGTGAGTAGCCTCTCCCTTCTCCAGGGGATCTTCCCGACCCAGGAATCAAACCAGGGTCTCCTGCATTGCAGGCAGATTCAGATTTACCAACTGAGCTATGAGGGAAGCTATGGACTTCCCTGGTGGCTCAGATGGTAAAGCGTCTGCCTACAATGCAGGAGACCCAGGTTTGATCCCTGGGTTGGGAAGATCCTCTGGAGAAGGGACAGTCTACCCACTCCAGTACTCTTGTCTGGAAAATCCCATGGACAGAGGAGCGAGGTAGGCTACAGTCCATGGGGTTGCAAAGAGTCGGACGTGACTAAGTAACTTCACTTATGTCTCCTGCATTGGCAGGTAGGTTCTTTACCACTAGCACCACCTGGTAAACTATATAGAACAGGGAATTCTATTCAGTGCTCTGTAATGACCTATATGGGAATGGAGTCTAGAAAAGAGTGGATATATGTATATATATGCCTGATTCACTTTGCTGTGCAGCAGAAACTAATACAACACTGTAAATCAACTATACTCCAATAAAAATTTTTTTAAAGTGCTGAATATTTCCAAAATGGAATTCTTTGAAGTTGCTCCTGGGCAGAGAGTCTACAAGTTGCAAGTAATGATATTGATAAAACCCAATGCAATCTCCAAACTAGACGTTAGACAAAATAAAAAATCTCCTCTGTCAAGATGGACATCATGATCGTCCACCAGGGACATCAACCATGGTAAAAAGGGAGTATCTATGGAATTTCATCCATTTATAGAGCACAGAAATGACCCCAAAATTATTTGTAGCTGATCTGAAAAATGTTTTTATTCTTAGTTCCTTAAGAGGTAGATACTATTTTCATCTGAAAACTTAGAAAAATGAGACCCAAAGAATTTAATTATATTGTTACTTAGTTGCTAAATCATATCAGATTCTTCAGTGACTCCATGGGCTGTAGCCCACCAGGCTTCTTTGTCCATGGAATTTTCCCGGCAAAAATACTGGAATGGGTTGCCATTTTCTTCTCCAAGGAATCTTCCCAACCCAGGGATGGATCCCAGGTGTCCTGCATCGGCAGGCAAATTCTTTACCATTGAGCCACCAGGGAAGCCCTTATTTATATTAGTTGCATGGAAATCATCCAGGAATCTTGTTGAAATGTAGGTTCCAATCGGCTTCTGCATTTCTAACATACTCTCGAATGATGCCAATATTGCTGGTTGGGGGACCCTACTTTGAGAGGCAAGACCCTGAGGTCCTGAGTTTGGGCACTGACACTTGTGTGCAACCCCCGGAAGATGCAATTAGGGGTCTCGCTCTGAATAGGGAAGGAAGCAGGGCTTTCCTACCCATCATGATGTTACATCCCTCATTGTCCCAGGCTCCAATTTGAATGTGGTGTTTTGGGGGGCCAGCCACCTGGAGGTGCTGAAGAACTTCCTTGAAAGCTGCAGAGCCATGTGAGGTCACCAGAGAGCACTAGGTTGTCCTCTGGATTGATAAGGAGGGCAGTTGTTCAGGAGCGGATGAGAAATAGAAGGGCCTCCAGGCCAGAGGATGTGTCAGAGCTGGAGCCCCTGCTGGGAGCACTGCCCAGAGATGACCAGAAAGAATCAGACCAGGAAGGCATTATTTGTGTCCCCATCCCTCTTCAGCTTTCACCTGTGAGGGACAAAGATGTTAGTCCCTTTGTCTACTTCACCAGGAGAGAGGGCTGGATCAGGGATGCATCCTGGAGCTTCTAGACCTACTCAATTTAGAAATATAGCAAGATATTTATTTATTTGATCTTCAGATCTCCAACGGAGATGTTATCATCCAGATGAGAAGAAAAAATGCTTGCAAATCAAACTGATTTTCTACCATAGGAGTGAACTATTTTTTCCCCAGTAGTGCAATGTATGAAAAAAATTTACATATGTAGGTTTCCTTGCTTTTATTGTATGAGCTGTAATTGAGACAGTCCTTCATTGAGCAAGTAAAAAAATGAAATTGTGGTATATGGAGCTTGCATTCTGGGATTCAAATACCAGAATTGGCATTCATAGCTGTGTGACTGGGCAAATTCCTTAACCCCTCTAAACTTTAGTTTCCTCATCTGATCCCATCTCGATGAGTTTGGTCAATGAGGGTATGGAGTGTTGCCTTTTAAAATGCAGTTTCTTGCTTTTTAAAATAGAATTAGCCTTGGCTTTTCTCCCAATCCAACCCCCTTCCAGCTGCTAATTTCCCTGGGTAAATACAAATAGAGATTGTATTTTATAGGGCTCTCTGTTTTGCAGAGAGAAAATTATGCTGCAGGTGTTTTGCTGGGAAAAATTGCTTCCTAGGAATCTCCTAGGAATTCAGTGGTTATAAAACCATTTAGCACAGACTGGAACTCAAATCCATGTGCTGGGACTCAAACCCAGCCAAAACCCTACTTGGGACTTGAACCCATGTGGCTGGGACTCAGACCCAGCCAAAACCCACAGTACCTGGTTTCTGGACCTAATGAAGCTCAGGTTCTTGATGTCTCATTGCAGAAAGAATTTAGTGAGAGACAAAGTGATAGGTAAGAAGTGGATTTATTCAGATACAGAGAGAAGCATACTCCACAGACAGAGTGTGGGCCATCGCGGATGGCCAGTGCAGCCTGAAGTCTGGCATGGTTAGTTTTTATAGGCTGATGAGTGGGAGGATTATTCCAATTATTTTGGGGAAGGGGCAGAGATTTCCAGGATTTGGGCCACTGCCCACTCCTTGGTCTTTTTAACAGTGGCTTGGAACTGTCATGGTACCTCTGGATGTGTCATTTCACTTGCTGGTTCAGAATCAAGGTCTAGTCTTGTCTACCATCTTGGTCCCATTTGATTCTAATCAGTTTATGTTGTGTCCTTGGGCTATGTCATTCTTTCAAAAATTGTGCTCTGCTTCTTTCCCTCCTGTTACAGTTAGAACTCCTTGTTTATTGTTGAGGGCCCGGGTTCAATCCCTGATCAGGGAACTAAGATCTTACTGGCCTTGTGGCATGGCCGAAAACAAACAAACAAATAAAAACCAGTCATTTAAAAATGCTTCCTTGTCCTGGGGGCGGGGGAGATGAGAGGGTAGGAGAAAATAGAGGTGGAAGAATTTATTCCCTCCGTAGCTTGTTTATACTCAGTTCTGGTTGGGGTTGATCCCTCAGTGGCCAGGGTTCCTTTCAGGAAATTTAGCTTCCAAGCGGCAGCTCTCCAAACACTCTTCCATAACCCTTTCCTCCCCTTCTCCTTCAGATGTAATCATGGCCACTAGTCCTTGGGTGCCTTGACATTCTTTGTTGGTTCCTTCCACACATCTGATACAGTGCCTTCATGACTTTTCTTCAAAGTCCCAGCTGACTGTGCTTTTCCTAGTGGAACCCTAAATAATACCACAGGTAAGGATTTAATAAATGCTAGTCATCTTAAACTTCCAGTGAGAATGGATACATTCCTGATTTTGCTTTTTATGGTAATATATCCTAGTGCCCTAATGTGGATGCCGAAAGCTCAGGTTCTGTATACACCAGTGCCAAATCAAATCTCGGAGACGGAGTTTTGGGTGAAGTAGAAAAGGAAAACTTTAATGCTTTGCCAGGCAAAGGAGGACACAGTGGGGGTAATGCCCTCAAAGCCATGTGTGGAAGATAGAAACAAGTTTTTTAGTAATTTTTCCGAAGAGGTTGTGAGCCGCTCATGGACATTCTTCTGACGGATTGGTGGTGAGCTAAGTAGGAGTCAGCATCATCACCCTTCAGGTCCAACCGGTCTGAGGTCTACATTCTTGTGGACAGTATACCATCATTAATTGTTCACTTCTCCCACCTGGGAGGGGTTTCGGTATCTGCAAAATAGCTCAGATATTGTTGTGTGTATCCATGGATGGGGAAACAGGGCCTTGCCCCAAGGCTGCTCTTGACTGTTTCTTGTTGGTCTCACATCCCCTCCCTTCCTTAATTAACAGCTGCTTGGATCTGCCGATTGGAACGCAGCAAAGGTCATGGAGGGCTTCCCTGGTGGCTCAAATGGTAAAGAATCCACCTGTAATGCAGGAGACCTGGGTTCGATCCCTGGGTTGGGAAGATCCCCTGGAGGAGGGCATGGCAACCCACTCCAGTATTCCTGCCTCGAGAATCCTCATGGACAGAGGAGCCTGGGGGGCTACAGTCCATGGGGTCGCAAATAGTCGGATATGACTAAGAGACTAAGCACACAGCACAAAGGTCACGGAGGCTGAATGAAGGCTGTTTCCTATAATCAAAGAAATTGGGGAAACAGAAAGTCTCTGTGCTCAGAAGCCCCACAGGGCCCTGCATGGTATCAATATCATGAAATAATTTTAGTGCAATTTAACTTGAATGTCTTAATAATTTGAAATTGTATAAAATCTTAATGTGCTGTTGTGTGCTTAGTCAGTCATGTCTAACTCTTTGGGACCCCATGGTCTATAGCCCGCCAGGCTCCTTTGTCCATGGGGTTGCCCCGGCAAGAATACTGAAGTGGGTTGCCATTTCCTTCTCCAGGGGATCTTCCTGAACCAGGGATCAAACCTAGGTCTCTTTCATCTCCTGCATTGGCAGACAGCTTCTTTACTTCTAGCGCAAACTAGGAAGCCATTAAATCTTAATAACAATTATGGATTAATTCAAATCCACTGGCATGTTCAGGGCACAATGGCAGTTAAAAATATGTGGTTAGGTCCTATTTTCTCCCAGTTATATGTTCTAGCTAATATGGCAAAGACAATTATTTCCTAAATATTCCAGATATTCCTAAATATTCCTTGTACAAGATGTTCTTCATTTTGCAAAAGAATTGCCTATTGATTATCTGGAATTCTACTTTGAAAAACAGTTTAACAGCTTCTTAATTAAGCTGAATATGCATATACCACATGACCCAGCAATCTCACTCCTCGGTATTTACTTGAGAGAAACAAAATCACATGTTTCTATAAAGACTTGTGTATGAATATTTATAGCCATTTTATCCACAATAGATCAAAACTGGAAACAACTGAACTGTCTATCAACTGGTGAATGAATAAACATATTGTGGCATATTCATGTAGTGGAATAGTGGTTAGGGACAACAAAGAGTAAACTATTGATACCTTCAACAACAGATGAATCTCAAAATCATTATGCAAAGTGAAAACTGACAAAAGGCTGTACATTGTATGGTTCCATTTGGATGACATTCTGGAAACAACAAGATTATAGGAACAGAACAGGGGCTGGGCCTGAAATGAACTGAATGTTTGTGGTGGTGGTTTAGTCACTAAGTTGTGTCTGACTCTTGTGACCCCACAGACTGTAGTCCACCAGTCTCCTCTGTCCATGGAATTCACTAGGCAAGAATACTGGAGTGGGTTGCCATGTCCTCCTCCAGGACATCTTCCAACCCAGGGATTGAACCTGGGTCTCCTGCATTGCAGGCAATCTCATCACTGCAGAATGTTTGTGTCTCATCCCAAATTCATGTGTTGAAACTTTACCTTTCATTGTGATAGTATTAGGATGAGGGACCTTTGAGAGGTAATTAATACTACAATGAGGTCATAAAGGTGGAGCCCTCCTGAATAGGGTTAGTGCCCTTACAATGGTCACCAGAGAACTCACTTCTCTTCTTTCACCAGAATCTGGTCATGTTTGCACTCTGATCTTGGACTTCTAGCCTCCAGACTGTGAACATTAAATTTCTGTTGTTTATAAGCCATCCAATCCATGTATGATACATTGTTAGAACAGCCCAAGCTGACTAAGGGACTATTCAAGCTAAACCATTGAACTGAAAACTTAAAGAGGGTGAATTTTGCTGTATGTTGCTGCTGATACTGCTGCTAAGTCGCTTCAGTCATGTTCGACTCTGTGCGACCCCATAGACGGCAGCCCACCAAGCTCCCCCATCCCTGGGATTCTCCAGGCAAGAACAGTAGAGTGGGTTGCCATTTCCTTCTCCAATGCATGAAAGTGAAAAGTGAAAGTGAAGTCGCTCAGTCGTGTCCAACTCTTAGTGACCCCATGGACCGCAGCCTACCAGGCTCCTCCATCCATGGGATTTTCCAGGCAAAAGTACTGGAGTGGGTTGCCAGTGCCTTCTCTGTTTGCTGTATGTAAGTTACAACAATTAACCTAATATTCAAAAAAGATAGCTCCCTAGATGGCTCTAATATACTGTGAGCATCGGAAACCCTTACCCTAGAACAGTGCTTTTCAAATTTTACTGGCATCATAACCACCTGGAAGGTGTGTCAAAATTTTTTTCTCAGTGTTTACTGACATCAACCAACTTTCCAATTCTCTGATACTAACTGGGTATCCAACAATTCAATTCTGACACTAATCATCTGCAGTTAGCATAGAACCTACAACCTGATGGCTCAGTCTTACAAGGCTGCCCCCACTTCAGACACCAGCTGCAAATGGGGTATTCAGGCTACCCACATTTCTGCCTTGCCAACTACAAATCTGTAGATTCCTATGACTTCTCCCCTGCCCCTGATTTGATAATTTGCTATCATGACACCCCAAAACTTTGGAAAGTGCTTTCCTTACTATTACAGATTTATTACAAAGGATACAACTCAGGAATAACCAAACAGAAGAGTTGCGTAGGATAAAGTGTAGGGGAGGAGGTATTTCCATACCCTCTTTGGATGCACCACCCTCCCAGCATCTCAATGTGTTCACCAACCCAGAAGCTCTCCAAATGCTGTTGTTTAGGAGTTTTTATGGAGGTTTAATTATGGGGCATGATTGATTAAACCATTGGCCATTGATGATTGAACTCAACCAAAAAATTCCAACCCTCTAATCACGTGATTGGTTCTTCTGGCGACCATCCCTGACCCTGAAGTTATTCAGGAGTTCACCAATAGTCACCTCACTAGAATAAACTCAGATGTGTTTGAACAGGGCTCATTGTGACTAACAAAAACACTCCTATCAGTCAAGCAATTCCAAGGGTTTTTGGAGTGCTGTGCCAGGAACCAGAGACAAGGACCAAATAAAATTTTTATTATACCACAGTTTGCTAACCACAAATTGCTGTTACTTGTAATACGTCACAAAATATTCTTTGGGTATTTATCAAACAGTAATGAAGGCCCAACTCCTGAGTGTCTTATGTATTAGGTTTGGAGAAGAGCTTGAGAAATATATATTTTAAAAAGTTTCCAGATGCTGCTCTTCAAAGAGACTACACAAGAGAATTTCTGTCCTTGAGGGTCACAAAATGGCATGTCTCTGAAATATTACCTTTCTGATTCGTGGCCCTCCTCTTTTTCTCAGTTCTACCAGGTTTTTTGTCGACCACTCATTCTGTTCCAAAGTACCTCCAAATGTCACCTCAGAGCAAGTAAAGCCTAGGCTGTATACCAATCCTTACCTAGAGCTGGGAGCTGTAAAATGTCATATGAGAGGGGAGAATTGTAGAAAGGAAAGCAGTGGGAAATGGAAAAGCCTAGGACAGAACTCATACTTTTGGGAAGCCCATTTCCCAGGGAGGTGGGGCTGAGCTCCTTCAGTTGGAACAAAGGAGAATTCTGCTTCCCTTGGAGAATCAGGATGATTCCGCCCTTGGGCCTCTGCTGCTCAGAGGAGTGTGGGCAGAGCCAATGGGGCTCAACTTACTTTGTTAATGTTCCCTGTTTTCTCCATCTAAGATCTGTGTAGCTTGGCCTTACAGCTTCTTATACCATTTTTTCAGAGTTGAACATTCTGCTTTGGTCAGGATTAGCTTGTATTTTCCCTTCAATTCTATCTTATATGGATTTTAAATAATTCATGTGTATATATGTATGTGTGTGGGCTTCCCTGGTGGCTCAGTGGTAAAGAATCCACCTGCTAATGCAGAAGATGCGGGTTTAATCCCTGGGTCATGGAGATCCCCTGGAGAAGGAAATGACAACCTACTCCAGTATTCTTGCCTGGGAAATCCCATGGGCAGAGGAACCTGGTGGGCTACAATACATGGGGTTGCAAAAGAGTCAGTCATGACTTAGCAACTAAACAACAGCAAGAGCAACATATGTATATAGCCATAAATGGCCTAAATGCTGCCTTACTGTTTCACTATTCTCCCTTCTAGACCCAAACCCATTCAGATCAGCTAAGGATCCCTTTTCCTCACTCAATTAACTGACTCAACAAGTTATCCTGCTTCTAACTATGGGTTACTATTCCTGTTCTAAATCAAGCCAAATACCCCTAAATCTACTGTAACTTTTGAGGAATGGGTGCTTAGGTTTTTTTCTTTAAAAGCAAGTTTAGAAGCCCTCAAGGGCCCTGATTTTTGCCTTTCATTCTGCATTTGCCCTTCCACTTGTCCAATCCCCCTGGATCATGCTCAATAGATATGCCAACTCAGATGGATGCCTGAACATCCTGGAATTCCCATCCTTCTTCTGGCTTTGATTGGTCCTGGAAAGGAGGGGGGGAGGTGAGGAGTTGGAGTAAAAAATACATTTAGGGGCAAGAAGCCTTTAGGCAGTGTAGTGTCACAATTAGCTTAGGAGTCAGATGGCCCTGGGTTCAAATTCTGGTTTTGTCTCTTACTGATTATGTGATGTGGGACTCATGAATGTCTCTTTGACTTAGTTCCTGCTTCTGTAAAATGGAGCTGATGGTACCCTACCCCATATGGAATCAGCTTAGTGGAGGTGTTAGAAGCAGGGATTCTGGTGCCAGACCGCCTGGGTTCAAATTTTGACTTGCTGTTTAGTAGCTGTAAGGCCTTGAGCATGTAACTTAACCCCTCTCATCTCAGCTTCTACATATGCAAACCCAGGGTGTTAACCCACCTAATGTTGCAAGAGTAAGGTTTTTTTTTTTTTTTTTTGAGTGTCCTGAATGCTAGCTACATTCTCAAAAAGATAAAAATCAAACTAAAGAATGAATGCAGGATTTTGATGGCATTTTATAATCCTTGTGTGTGTGTGTGTGTGTGTGTGTGTGTGTGTGTTAGGAACAAAGAAGTAAACATTGAATTGTGGACAACAGAAAATGTAGCATTTATAGATACTCTTTACTCCCTCCTAAGAAACCTTTAGTAAAAATAAATCTAAAAAAAAAAAAAAGACATTTTCAGATCTGAAAAAAATAAAATAAAAATAAAAAGCATGAAAGAGGGAACCAAATATAGCTTGGAACCTGAGCATGCTGGGAGTGAACCAGGAGGGAAGGGGGCAGGGAACGACTTTTGAAAGAATTACGTGGCCCAAGGACACAACACAAACCAATTAGGATCACATGGGTCCAAAATGGCAGACAAGTCAACTTTGACTAAACCTTGATCCTCAATCATCAAGCTAAACGACACACTGAGAGTCACCATGCCAGTCCCAAGGTGCCATCAAAAGACCAAAAAGTGGGGCAGTGGCTGAATTCCTGGAAATCTCCATCCCTTTCCCTAAATAGTTGGAATAATGCTCCCACTCATTAGCCTATGAAATTACCCATGCCATAAAACACACATTTTTGGACCACTGACACACCCTCTGCCATGGCCCACACTCTGTCTGTGGAGTGTGTTTCTCTCTGAATAAATCCGCTTCTTAGCTATCACTTTGTCTCTCACTGAATTCTTTCTGCTATAAGACATCAAGAACCTGAACTTCATTAGGTCCTGAAACCAGATCTGTGATCTCTGTTGGAAGACCATGGGTTTTGTCTGGGTTCAAGCCTTGGCCATGTGAATTCCAGTCCCAAACTGGGTTTTGGTTGGGTTTGAGTCCCAGAACAAGGCTTCAAGTCCTAATCGGGGGTAAATGTTTTCAGGAGCAGACGTCTGAAAAAATGCTCCATTAAGAATGAATTGCTCATAATTAAATAAAACATTTGCTTAAGTTTATTGAACAGCATTAGATTAATAGAAAGCATTAAAGAATTGAACACCAAAGACCAAAAAAAGAAAAAAAGTCTGTGCAAGATGTGATTTAAAAAAAAAAGTTCATCAAAGCAAATGCATGAAAGAATATATCTAAATATCACCCTTTAAATGCTTTTCCTGAAAATTTTATGAATTTAAGTCTGGGGGTCTTTGAGTGTTCTTAGCTTCATCTGTGAGAGTAAATCTTATAAAGGAAATCGTTAAAAGTAGAAGGACCTTTTTTTTCTCACTATTGAGTGAGCTTTTAAATGAAGGATGTCTATTATGTGAACTCTCAGTTTCTTGTAAGGCTAAAATTCCATGGGTTTCCCCGGCATCTTTTTAAATCTCTTATGGAAGCTTGCTATTCTTAGGGTGTAAAATGATTGAAATGCATTCCATCATTTCCTCCTTCATTCAAGCCACTTGTTTTGTAGGAAAATTCAGCATTCAACAACAGGTATATTATCGAAAGTAACCTTTATCATTTATAACAAAGGAACTAGCCTTAAAGAAGTTTTCCTCCTTAATGACTCCTCCTCCAAACTCTGAGTTTGTAGGGTACTGTATTTTTAAAATAAAGCAGATGGGGAAGATCTTCTTCTGGAAAAGATACAACCAAACACAAAACTAAAACCCAGAGCAGGAATGATGGGGGAACACAGGTGTCCTTCATGGGAATATTGGCATCAGGCACTCCTTTTCTTAACCACTGGAGCTGGTGAAGTTGGCAAAATATGTTTGCTGTGAGAAAACAAAAATAAAACAAGAGAGTCAGTCTTAGAGAAAGACTTGCCAGAAACTGTGGCTTTCCCCTGGAGATTTCAAATCAGGAATTTTGTGCCCACTGGTTTCCAGTTTAGTTTACTGAGCTGCCAGAATGAGCCATCTCAACTCCATCTGGTAAGTAATAATAGTGAAGAACAGGTATTTGTCTTAGTAATGTTTCGTAAATTTAAAGCGATCTGCATTTTGACTGTCTGGACCAAGGAAACCCTTCGGTAAATTGAAATCTACAAACCATGGATACGCTTGACTCACCTTAACACTTTCATTAGTGTTTGTGTCCGTTTGGATTGAGGGTTCAAGCAGATAACTGACTTATTCTTCATCCAGACTCTGGGGGGAAATAAATAAAAATAAAGCAGTCAGTCCTGCATTTTAGGAAAGAGTTAAGTATAAAAATAAAGATTCCCACATGAGGTGTCTTTGGAGGTAGGCAGTTTTAGATGTGACGCAGGTGATTTGCAGCATGAAGTCTGATCATTAAGAAAAACCCCATTTGAGTCTCATGTTTGTGTGAGTTGGTGGAACTGAATATGAATTGACAGACTCTCAGTTGTCAGAGGTTAGTATTTTGCTGACAACCTTTTCACAAACTGGAGACGGAACAAATAACTGACTCTAAGTTTGGCTCACTCCTGAAGTTTTAAGATGTTGGTTTAGTCACTAAAGTGAAAGTGAAAGTCGCTCAGTCGTGTCCGATTCTTTGTGACTCCATGGAGTATACAGTCCGTGGAATTCTCCAGGCCAGAATACTGGAGTGGGCCTTTCCCTTCTCCAGGGGATCTTCCCAACCCAGGGATCAAACCCAGGTCTCCTGCATTGCGGCGGATTCTTTGCCAGCTGAGCCACCAAGGAAGCCTGTTTAGTCGCTAAGTCTTATCCAGCTCTTGTGATCCCATGGACTGTAGCCCGCCAGGCTCCTCTGTCCATGCTATTCTCCAGGCAGGAGTACTGGAGTAGGTTGCCATTTCTTCTCCAAAAGCTGTATCATAATATCTTTAAAATGTGTTTGGCCATTGAGCTTGGGAAAACAAAATAGACTAAAGAAAACTCTCTCTTAAAGACCTTTTATGTGAAAAAAAAATCCAATGAAATTTACTGGGGGAGAGGTTTACAGAGCCAATTGCCCTGAGTGAGATCTGCATTTGATGGAACCATCAGTGAACAAGACTTTCAATGTTCTGAAAATTAAGCAACAGCAAAGGCAGTAGGGATAATCATCCACCGATATTGATCAAGCACTTAAAATGTGCCAGCCACTATGCTCAGCAGGTAATATGAATTATCTCAATTAATCTCATAAGAATCCTGTGCTAAAGGAAATACTATTTCCTCACCTTCAAATGAGGAACTTGAGGCTTCCTCAAGAAGACTTTAAATAATTTGTCCAAGATTGCACAAGAAATGCATGATAAAGCAGGATTCAAATAAAGGTTGGCTGACTCCATAACCCCCAGTTTTAGCTGCTTCTCCACCTGGGCATATGTGAATGATTACCAAGTGCCAAAATGTCTTACCTGCAGTGGAAGAAATGGGGTTTACCAGGTAACAGCAAACTGGGAGAGTCTACTCTCCATTGGGGTGATCTTGAACAAAATGTGATTTCTTGACGTGTCTCATTTTAGCTATAAAATGACAGACAGCAAAGATCCATCCATCTAGCTTTGAAACTCTCCCCCTTGTAATTGAAAACTACGGAGTCAGAGGTCATAGACATGTTGGGCTCTTGGCCAGAGCCTTCCAATTTGTTTTCTGAGTTCATGATAGAAATACAGATTTCTGACTGTCTGGACTAGAGTATTTTCACTGCTGACTGCTCTGAGTTTCTCATAATTATTTGCAACTTTTGCTTCTATATCTGGTTAAAATTCAGAAATGTAGACTCTGATGAGAAGATAAATTTTTATCACTTTAAAACAATTAAGGTTTAAGTAGAGAAAATTAGGGTGTATTACTTCCCTGGTAGAGAGATGAGAGACTTGACTCGTGACAGAGAAACTGGTAATAAAAAAACAGAAGGAAGTCTCTGTTCTCTAGACCCAGGGGTTCCCAACCTCTGGGATCTAATAGCTGATGATCTGAAGTGGAGTTGATGTAATAATAATAGAAATAATGCACACAGTAAATGTAATGCACTTGAATCATCCCCAAACCATCCCCCAACTCTGGTCCGTGGAAAATTTGTCTTCTATGAAACCAGTCCCTGGTGCTGAAAAGATTGGGAACTGCTGCTCTGGATCATGACTATACTTCACATCTCCAAGTTTGAGGGCAATAATCATGGTTTAGTCAGGATTTTTATTGTCAATGATAGTAGTGCAAATGTAATGTCTTTCTAATGAAAAATGTCCCTACTTATTTTTACTATCCCTACTTATTTTTACTATCCCATGTTTCTTTATTACAAGTGAAGCACAACTAGTCTGAAACCCAAAGCCCTAATATCAAAATGGGACAAACAAAAAGTGCTGTGCTTTGTCATCCAGTCATGTCTGACTCTTTGTGACCCCATGGACTGTAGCCTGCCAGACTCCTCTGTCCATGGGGATTCTCCAGACAAGAATACTGGAGTGGGTGGCCATGCCCTCCTCCAGGGGATCTTCCCAACCCAGGGATCGAACCCAGGTGTCCCACATTACAGGCAGATTCTTTACCATCTGAGCCACCGGGGAAGCCCAAACGAAAAGTAGCTGTTTACAAATGTTTCCAAAGGTTAAAATAGCCAAGGGAAGAGTTGCTAATGAAAGCCAAGCCAGGGCTGCCCTGAGAAGGATGCTCTGACTGTAGTTCAAGGTGCCGTGGGGCATCTTGGTTCATTCAAGGTGGATCCAGGAAGAAGAAATCACAGTTCTAGGCAATGATAGTTAAAAGATCTACAAGCTCCCTTAAAAATAGTCAATGCAACAATCCAACATTTGTTGACCCTCTCCCATCTGAAAAGAAAGGGATAAACATCAGGAACAGGGAAATGAATAATGTCTGATTCCTATCTGTAAAGAACTTATTTTCTGATGGAATGAAAGAGAAAAACAGACAAACCAACCTGAATGTTTCAAAACAATGATGCCGAATAATTACAGCTAACAGTTACTGAACATTTATTACTCTGTCTGGCACTGTACTAGGGGCTTTACATGCAATGTTTGTCTCATTTGATATGCCATGGAAAACGCCTTAATAAAGGAATCCACAGATGCCTCTGGGAGTACAGAAAAGGGCTTATTGAAAGGGGATATACCATCTCAATAAGAGAAAATGTCTATTAAATTTCTTGTAGCCACTACTGTCCCCAGTTTTTAAAGCAGAGTTAGGGGTTCACAGTTGACAGAACCTAAAGGATGATTCCATAAGATAGACAGACATTCTGACCAAAGACTGGTGTGGGTACTTATTCTCTTGCTCTTTTACTTCCGGGGAAAAAATTGTCTGCTTCTGCTGGCAATTGGAATTTGATGGAATAGAGAAGAATCTTGGTTCTGTCCCTGTCTAGTGGTATGTCTCAGGGTAGTTAATTGGCTTCCCTAAGCCTCAGTTTCTGCATTTGTAAAGGAATGGTAACAACAGATATACCTGAAAGGTCTCTTGAAAGAATACAGTGAGTGAATGTTCACAAAGCATGTGCGTTAGCTAGGACCTCACCCCTAACCCCGCAAAGTATGTACTTAACCAGTTTTACTGATTCTTGTTATTAGTTTGATAATTAATTGCTAGTAACACTCCAAGTTAATCACTTCAAGGAATCATACATTATTTTTTACTGCAACTTACATGATTTCTGTGTTTGGACATCCACGCCCACGGGGGATGATTTGAAGTTTTTCAATGAGATAAATGTGGAAAAAGTTGAAAACCTCTCGAATGCATTTACACTTTAAGTTTGTGTTATTGGTCTCCAGAACACCTATAAACACAGAATCAGTTATTTTAATACCTTTGGCATATAATTCACAACTAGAATTAATCGGTAATCTTTCATACTGTGGATTTGAAGATTTAAACATTTCAAGTCAGTACTTCCACCCATATGCCTTTAGTTTGTGCATTTCTGCTTGTCTTGGCTTATTTTCAAACATTTTTTATCAAATCCTTAAAAATAAAATCAGCTTTTTAAAAACACAATACCTATTAAAATTTCTGACAGCATTATATTGGTACTCAGGTGGTTGCTCATATAATAAAATTTGAGAACGGCCACTATAGGAACTTACAACTCAGTTATAATTCATGCAACATAAAATTGATCAATCTTCACTCCCAATCCATAAAAAACCAGACATGAACTAGTTAACTGAATCTCCCAGAGCATTATCAAGCTGTAACTCTATCAAGCTCTTTCTTATCATTACCCCCTACTCCCCCAACCCTCACTCTTTCTCTAAGGAAATACCATGAAGATATTTTTTGTTTTTGTTTAATATGTTGATCCTCTAACTCTGTTGCAAATAATTATCAAAAATGGCCAATAATAAAAATTCAACTGTTTGTATTCAACAACAAAAAATGTACTAGTTGCTTTAATAGGTAACCTGTCTTCTGCATTTTAAGGTATTCTACTTTCTTTAACCTAGTGCCCACCACTCCGCTGGACACAGAATTGCAAATAAAGGAACCAGGCTCTCAAGGTGTTTACACTTTAGTGGGGGAAACAAATGAGCAAAAACTGAAGTATTACAGAATGCTGTATTTCCCCCAAGGTCCAAACTGCGTGAATGAGAACAGGGGGCTTTGCCAGCAGCCATGGAAAAGCTTCATGGAAGGAGAAAGAGATGAGGGTCTTAAAGAATGAAATGACGTGAAACAGGGTTAAAATCGGGAAAAAATGTCCCCACATTTTAAGAACAAAAACTGGTCCTCTGCACCTGAGCCAAGTATGTCATCCTACACGTGATAATTCCTGGTGGAATCTGATGATCCCTTCAGTTGCATAAAAATTTACCTTTCAGCTAAATATTTACCTATTTACACAAAGAAAACCTCCCCGTTTAGACTTGGAAGTCTGCTTCTTGGCAGCAAGTGTGTACTTGAGTACTCCTGTTGTACTTACAATGTTTCGTGTCAGAGCTGACCCTAAACGATTGTATTAGACTATCCCTGCAGGAGACCAACGGGGTGGAGTCAATAGCATTTGGTCAAAAAGGGGTAGCGTTGAGAGGCAAAGTGAAGAAGAGATATCTGGAAAAAATGAGTTATAGGCAGAGTGGCATCTGAAAAAAGCCAGGAATAGGCGGCCGAGTGTCAGTCCCACGGACCTGGGACCTCCAGCATCTCCCCCTTCTCTGGACAACAGTCTTAACAATACAAATGTTTCCAGCCTCTAAAAGTTAAATCTCTGAACGCCTTACTTTTAGACATCTAGGAGCAGTTGAGCAGTTTCCCCCCCTTCATTCACACTTCCCCTCATTTTCTGATTGGAAAAAAAAAACAAAATTGAAAAGGCTGAAGATCATTTGAGCTCAAAGCACAAGTGACAACATAAGTGAAGGTTCTCACCATGGACAGGAGAGAGGCTGAAGGCCAGCAGCATAAGAAGCAGAGCTCCAGGGGTGAACCTCATTCTGCCTCAAGGTGGAGTTCAGACTTCAGCTTGAGATCCACACTGTGGGTTCTCAGCCCAGAGACTCCTATTTATTTAGACCAGTAAAGCCCTCCCACTGCCTTTGTCTCCAGGAGGTCAGCTGCATCATCAGTTTTAAAAGCTCCCCAATATGCTGAGCTTGCTTTTTTTTTAAACCCCTCTTGCAAATTTTATGCATTTGCTTCAGAGCACTAGTAGTATAATAAAGTATCTCTTGAAAATGTGGCCTCTAAATGGCAGGGATGCTGCAGGAATTTGGGGATGGGAGAGAGGAAGTTTGGAGACTCCCCAGCACTCTCTCTGTTGGTTCACAATCAGAGACTGTGGCTTTGCTTTCTGCTCTCAGTGAAGGGTCAGTGGGCTGTTTCAATGGCATCTGAATATATCCTCCAGGAAATCAGGAACTTGTCAGGCACATCATTGTGTTTCTAGCACCTGCAAGCTTCTCTAACCTTTGATAGAAAGAAGTGAAGTCACTCAGTCATGTCCGACTCTTTGTGACCCCGTGGACTGTAGCCTACCAGGTTCCTCCATCCATGCAATTTTCCAAGTAAGAATACTGGAGTGGGTTGCCATTTCCTTCCCCAAACCTGTGATAGGTGCTCAGTAAATATTTGTAGACATAATGAATATCTCCTTATTGACAAATCCCTATGCTGACTAGGTTACTGATTTTTCTACCAGACTTCCCCACACTTTATTTCACTATCTGAGATGTATGATTACTTATGTAATCTCACCATCGCAGAAGTCCTGAAAGGGGACAAGTGGGCATCCCCTCATTGATGTGGGTATGTCTCGAAGTGAGAATATTAATAACAGCTCTGAAAAGGAGAATATTTCTAGCTCTGGTATGCAAGGTATTGACCTTGAGAACCGGATGTCCGTGGAAAGCATCATTAGAATTTCATCAAATAACTGAAGCTCATGTTACAGTCTGTTTAATAAAGCATGTGTGTATTTTGGTTTTGATCCGGCCAAATAGCCCATGGATCCAATGAACCCACAGCCTTAATTCACTTGTTAGAGTGCTTTGATTAAAGAAAAAAAGGAAAAATATGTGGGCAAAGGCTGATCTGTCCGGGAGCACCTCTGGGCTGCCCTGGAAGTCTACAAGTGTGGATGTGTGAACCCAGAAGCTTGGAGCCACTGAGAACTCAGAGGTTTGGTCCTCCTGGTGTGGCTTCCTAAATTAATTTGATTTTTGCTACTCAGTACTGTGGATGTTCAGCATGTTAGATGCTCCAGTGTGTATGGGATGGGAATAATAGTAATGGCATACGGCCTTCATATGCCAAGCAGTCCTCTAATTGGCTCAAATGACTGTGGTGACCAGGAACTCATCAGTCTTGAGTTAGCCCATTTCACTGTCTGGGCAGTTCTAGTTGTTAGAACTGGAGAAGGAAATGGTAACCCACTTCAGTATCCTTGCCTGGAAAATCCCATGGACAGAGAAGCCTGGGGGTACAGTCCACAGGTTTGCAAAGAATCGTATAAGACTTAGTGACTAAACAGCAACAGTTGTTAGAATGTTCTTCCTTCTGTGTATGTAAAAGCCACTTCCATACTATTCCAGTCACTTTGTATAATACTAATTCAACCCCTTATCACTGAATGAAGACAATTGCTCTTTCATGTGATGGGACTCCAAATATTTGAATATACAGTGTGTGAATTGGGCCTCCCAGGAAACAGATGCTGAAATGGATGTTGGAGGAGAAGAAATTTCTTTCTTCCTTTTTTTTTTTCTTGTTGACTCACTCCTATATGTATGTGTTAGTTGCTCAGTTGTGTCCGACTCTTTGCAACCCCATGAACTGTAGCCTTCCGGGCTCCTCTGTTCATGGGGTTTCCCAGGCAAGAATACTGAAGTGGGTAGCCATTCCCTTCTCCAGGGGATCTTCCTGACCTGGGAATTGAACCTGGGTCTCCCATACTGTGGTCGTATTCTTTACTGTCTCAGCCACCTGGGAAGACTGACTAACTCCTAAGATAGATCAAAGTGGGGAGGAGACGGGAGTGGGTTTGCCTATTGAGGCAACAATTGGTCTGATTGCAACACTGATCTGACAGTCTGGGACAACTCAATGGGAGCTCCCGAGAAAAAGCTGTCCATCAGATGAGCTCCATGGTGGGCAGAGATCCAGCCCTACCATCCCCTCTATCCCCGCACTGCCACGTCCAGTCACTGGCAGGGGCTTCTCAGAAGCAGCACGATCTCTGGTAGAAAGCTGAAGCAGAGCCTGAGTGTGTTAGCAGTTGGAGACTGTTGGCTAACTGCACTTCTCCCAGTTGGCCAGCAAGGTTTCTTTGAGGGAGATCTGAGCAGTGAACTTCCAATGATCACGGCACAGGGTTATGAACTGGATGTTAAGAGCACAGAGTAGGGAATCACCTGGTCAATGACTTTAGTTTGCTATGCCTCAGAATTATCAGTTTTCATATGAGGATAATACTAATTTTAAAGGATTTTTTTTGGAGAATAAAATCATGTGGTCTATTTAGAATTCTTGACAGAGTGCATGGCACCTAGAATGTGTTCAGTCAATGGCCTGTCTGTCCACCCATCTATCCACCCATTCATCCATTATCAATAGATTTAACTTTCACTCTAAAACCCAAATGGACACATTTCAAAGGTAAATATCCTTTTAACCTAAGACAGTTTGAAGCTTTCTCACCATCTTTTTTCCAGTCATTTATCTTTAAAAAGATAAACCACCAGCTGGATTATCTTTTTGAAATCTGTTCATCTATTTCTTTGTTTCTTCTAAAATCATGCCTGCCCCCTCCTTCTGTCTCACTAGGCCTTCTCTGACTCTCTCACACACACACACACACTCTTGCATGCACACACATCTGAACACCACATTATCTCAAATATAGCTTTGCCAATACAAAACAGAGGAAACCCATCACCTCCTTTGTCATAGGCACTGTTCTTCTACTAATGCAACCCTTGGCTGAATAACATTATTCTGGTCACTTGCATTGAATTTTCAGGGAATTATTTGTTTTTCTTTTGAGGTGATCAATTTCTCACTATGTCTCATTCATTTCACTTGTGCCCACTGTGCAATTTGAGTTTGGGACCCAAGTGTAGCAGTTTTCCATTTGCCTCTGTTGTAGAGATTGTATATCTCCTTGTCAGAACAAAAATGAGTGATGCTGACGATAACAGCAAGAACGTAGGAACAAAGGTAACTGAAAGAGAACTCTGAATAAATCTAGGCAATTCCACAGTTGGCTCTTATTTAAAAAGGACTGTCAAGGAGCTAATTTCACAACAGTTCTAAAATCTGATTTTGTTCCTTTTATTGTCCAGAGTTTGGGATTTAGCGTATACTGACCAAAGAAACTTTATACTTGCCTGCCCCAAGATCGTATTGGAGAATGGGCAGCTCTTTAGTAGCCAGATGGTTCCAGAAGTTTCAAGTCAGATTCTCCATGATCTCATTTACAATAGGGATATACATTTCAAAAACTTTGAAGCCAAGAAGAAAAAATGTTTTGAAACCATAGATTTAGGGCCCACGTGGAAATATTTTATTTAAAAAGTAATTTTCATAGATATCTTTGTTTTGAAAACATAAAAACCTAACTCAGTTTATATCAAACCTGATTTCTTATGATCATATATATACAAACTTAGGGAAAATGAGAAAATGACGGGGAGGGTTTGTTTTTTTTCTCCCTGAGTTTGGAATCAAACCAGATTTTCTCTCAGACCCAAGAAAAACTGCGTGGTTTTGAGTTATTGTTCTTTTGTCACTTAGTCATGTCTGACTCTTTGCAACCCCATGGATTGTAGCCTGCCAGGCTCCTCTGTCCAAGGATTTCCCAGCAAGAATACTTGAGCACCTTGGTACTAAAATTGTGGTCCACGTACTAGCATCGTTCGCTTTGTCTAAGAGCTTGTTACAAAGGCAGAATCTCACATTATACATTTTAACAAGATTCCTAGGTGATTTAAATGCAACCTGAAAGTCTGAAAAGCACTGATCTATATTGCATGAGCCATATGCAATATACAAATTACCTTCAGAGAAATGTTTGCACAAGTCATCTCTTCAGGGTATGATAGTCAGATCCCTTAGTGAAAGTGGACAGGACAGACAGACTCACTGATGACTAAAGGCACAGCAGTGACAGGTACAAGAAGGGAATTCTCTCTCAAGATATCAAAAAGCAAGATGAGGGACTTCCCTGGTGGTCCAGTGGTTAAGACTTCGCCTTCCAGTACAGGGGGTGTGAGTTTGATCCCTGGTTGGGGAGCTACATGTCTCGTGGCCAAAAAACCAAAACAGAGAACAGAAACAATATTGTAACAAACTCAATAAAGGCTTTAAAGATGATACACATTAAAAAAAATCTTTAAAAAAAGCAAAATGTCACTAAAGAGACAGCACGATTGGTCAAAGTACCTACCAGTCTAGCTAGTTAAAGGCATTGAACAGAGGATCCAGGGCAGAGTTTAAAATGATTCAAGGGATAAAATTCTGGTGATTTTTAAGTAGTTTGTAATATCATAGGAGACAAATGCCATTGTGACCAAATTGAGACCATTTTCTCTCATGCCATTTGAAAAGCAACTCGACTAGGAAAGAGAAACTTGCTCTCTTCTGTTAACTAGTGTTTTAACTTGCTGCATGTCTGACATTTACTTCAACCTTTTAGCATAGGAGGAAAGTATTCCAGCCTAGCAGGTAAGAGCTCAGGTTCTGAAATCAGACTTGTCTGGGTTTGCATCCTCACTCCAAGACTTACCTGCCCTAAACTGCCCCCATGGTTCAGTTCCTCTGCGCCATTGGCACTAGTAACAGTGAAACCTTCTTGGAGAGACCTATAGGGGCTTCCCTGGTGCTTCCCTGGTGGCTCAGCGGTAAAAAATCTGCCTGCCAATGCAGGAGACTCAGGTTCAATCCCTAGATCAGGAAGATTCCCCAGAGAAGGAAATGGCAACCCACTCCAGTATTCTTGCCTGGGAAATCCCATGGACAGAGGATCCTGGTGGGCTACAGTACATGGGGTTGCAAAGAGTCGGACACAACTTAGCACCTAAACAACGGCAACATAGAGAACCTACCAGTGATGGAAAAGTGCTTTGCTCAGTGTTTGGGCAAATAGTAAGCACTCAGTAAGTGTTAGGCTTTTTGTCTTTGTGAAAACACAAAAGTTTGTTATTTTGAATTTGTTTTATTGTGATAACACAACATGAAATCTATCCTCTTAACTTTTAAGTGTATAATACATTAGTGTTGACTATAGGTACAATGTGGTCCAGCAGATTTTCAAGTGCTGATTCGTCTTTTTTAAGAAGCAACTTTGGCTTAGTTTGTGAGTCAAGCTCCTGACATGAATTAAAATGTCACTTAGGTTTCCACTGGACACATGTGATTTCTTCTATAAAGGTTCTTTGGCCAAGAAGCTGTTCCTCACTATACACTTTGAACAAATATACTGATCTCTTTTCCCTAAGAAGCCACCAGTGGAGGTTTGTATTAACTACAAATGTACTGAGGTTTTATCAATTGACTGTTTTGCCTTTTGCCATCATTTTCGTCTTGATGGAATTGCTTATAACAGCCTGTTATAAGGTTGTTTATCAGACAACCATTTTAATACCCATATTTGAGGAAAAGATATTTTAAAGGTAATTACATTCATATTTCAAGTTTTGCTCAAATTCATCTCACATATAGTGAATCCCAGACAAATCTAAACTGTCTAAAGCTTCTTTCCACTGTACTCGCGTGGTGATTTTTCCAGAAGAAGACTGCTAGGTGGCGATGTTACTTACAAAACCAGCCTGCTGAAAGGGAAAGGCAGGCCCACCAGTAAAGATCCTGCAGTACTGACAAGAGGGCTGTGTTGCCTATTATTTCTATGTTCAAAGCATTATCTGATTTGGTTGATTGCTTTTTAAAGAAATTAAATATTGTGGGTTTTGAGACTTTTTTTCATTAGGCTTAAATGTTCCTCAAAGAGGGGAGAAAAACCCCTAAAACTCTGAAGTAATCCAACAAATTCTGGGCCCTGTCCAATTTCTTGGCCCTGAGATTGCAAAATCAGATTGTGCATCAGTTCTCTGGCCTGCAGTCACGTTAGGCCCAGCAGCAGCTGAGTGTGAAGGTTCTGTGATTAGAAAGTTTTCTGAGAACAGTGAGGCTACCCCCTACCAATGTCAAAGTGATGGTCAAGTTTTCCAGCTCAGCCCAGTGAGCTGTAACAAAAAAGTCATTCTCTTTCTGCTGTTCAGATTCTATAATGAACATATTAACTCATCATCTGCATTTTTATTTTAGTTCTTGTTGAGTCACTAAATCATGTACAACTCTTTTTGCAACCCCATGGACTGTAGCCCACCAGGCTCCTCTGTCCATGAAATTTCCCAGGCAAGAATGCTGGAATGGGTTGCCATTTCTTTCTGCAGGGGATCTTCCCAACTCATGGATTGAACCTGTGTCTCCTGCATTAGTAGGCAGATTCTTTACCACTGAGCCACCAGGGAAGCCCTTTATCTTAGCTATCAATACATTTATGTTATCGCTATGTATGGATGGGGTTCTGGATGCTAAGGATAAAAGTCAACGGTTTCCAGCAAGAATACCTTTATTTAACTTAGAAGCTTTTGGTGTATCACTCTGTGATGTCTGCTGTTCTACAGCCCCAGGTGTCTCTAGATGATCCTCTTATCCTTGTATTCCTTTGTCAGTGTCTCCTCTTTGTCTAACCAGACTTTAAGATTCTCTTCTCACTGTGCAGTCTCCCCCAAGGGAAGCTTGTCTCTTCCCTACCTCCAATTTAGATGGAAGTCCACTCACATCGGTATCCATTCAATAGCCTGGTGGTCATGGCTACATAGAGGCCTCTGAGATTTCTCTAGCCAGTCATATCCCAAACTGAACTTAGCTTAAAATCTGCTTTACCTCCAGTATTCCAAGTCTTAGTAAATGATATCATTCACCTAGTTGCTCAGAAACCAATAAGTCATCTTTAATTCCTTCCTCTCCCTTGTTGTTGTTCAGTTGCTAAGTCCTGCTCGACTGTTTGTGACCACATGGACTGCAGCATACCAGACTTCCCTGTCTTTCACTGTCTCCCAGGATTTGCTCAAACTCATGTCCATTGAGTCGGTGATGCCATCCAACCATCTCATCTTCTGCTGCCCCCTTCTCCTCCTGCCTTCAATCTTTCCTAGCATCAGGGTCTTTCCCAGTGAGTTGGTTCTTCGAATCAGGTGGCCAAAGTATTGGAGCTTCAGCTTCAGCATCAATCCTTCCAATGAATATTCAGGGTTGATTTCCTTTAGTACTGACTGGTTTGGTCTTCTTGCAGTCCAAGGGACTCTCAAGAGTCTTCTCTAGCATCACAGTTCAAAAGCATCAATTCTTTGGCACTCAGGTTTTTCTTTGGTTTAACTCTCACATCTGTACGTGACTACTGGAAAAGCCATAGCTTTGACTATATGAAATTTTAATCCCCATTTTTATCTGGTCTCCAAGAGCAGCCACTTGTATCTGGCTTTGTCTACTTTCCTCACTTTTATCGCCACCCCTTACTCCAAACCACCATTGTTAGAACTCCTATAGTGGCCCATTAACTGCTCTCTTTCCATCTCCCTTCTGACCCATTTCCTACCCTGCAGCCAGAATTATCTTTTCAGGACACAAAATTGATTATGTCACTGCTATTCTAGAAGCTTCTCACTGTCCTTATATGCATCAGCCCTTCTGTGGACCCTGGCATTCTCTGAAATTCCATCTCTTGCCTCACTCCCTCGCTCTCCACCCCACCTTTCAAAAGATAGATTTGAGGACCCCTTGCAATCCCTCACCACCCCCCTGCCCCCACTACTAGGAGTCTGAAGTTCACAGTTTAACACCTTTTGAAAAGATTTTAATTTTGTATTCCAAATGAATACTTCCTTCATCATTGACTGTACCTGGATATTTAAAATTTTTTCCTCTACCCCTATTCCTATGGCTTCAGTTATATTTATTCTCAATAACAGTGTGTTGTACCAGGGCTGGAAATGATTTACAATGTTGTGTTAGTTTCCAGTGTATAGCAAAGTGATTCAGTTATACATACATATTCTTTTCCATTATGGTTTATTACAGGATATTGGATATAGTTCCCTGTGCTATACAGTAGGACCTTGTTTTATCTGTTTTATATATAGTGGTTTGTATCTGCTAGTCCCAAATTCCCAATTTATCCCTCCCCCCTTCCCTTTTGATAACTGTAAGTTTGTTTGCTATGTCTGTAAGTCTGTCTCTATTTTGTAAATAAGTTTATTTGTGTCATATTTTAGATTCCACATATAAGTAATACTATATGATATTTGTCTTTCTCTTTATGACTTACTTAAGTATGCTAATCTCTAGGTCCATCCATATTACTGCAAATAGCACTATTTCATTCTTTTTATGGCTGACTAATATTCCATCGTTTATATACACCATATCTTCTTTATCTAACATCTGTCAGTAGATACTTAGGTTGTTACCATATCTTGGCTATTGTAAATAGTGCTGCTATGAACTTTGGGGTATATGTATCTTTTCAAATTAGAGCTTTCTCCGGATATATGTCTAGGAGTAGGATTGCTGAATAAAATGGCAACTCTATTTTTAGTTTTTTGGGGAACCTCCATCCTGTTCTCAGTAGTTACTGTATATCAACTTACATTCCCACCAACAGTGTAGGAGCATACCCTTTTCTCCATGCCCCCTCTAGAATTTGTTATTTGTAGACTTTTTGTTTTGTTTTTAATTTATTTTTAACTGGAAGGTGATTGATTTACAATGTTGTGTTGGTTTCTGCCATATATCAACATGAATCAACCATAGGTATACACATGTCACCTCCCTCTTGAACCTCCCTCCCACCTCCCACCACATCCCACCCTCTAGGTTGTCACAGAGCACCAGGCTGAGCTACCTGTGCTATAGAGCAACTTGCAATTAGCTATCTATTTTAAACATGGTAATGCATATATTTCAATACTGCTCTCTCAATTCATTACACGCTCTCTCTCCTCCACTATGTCCAAACATAGATAACAGGATTATGAAAGTGAAAGTGAAGTCGCTCAGTCATGTCTGACTCTTTGCGACCCCATGGACTGTAGCTTATCATGCTCCTCCATCCATGGGATTTTCCAGGCAAGAGTACTGGAGTGGGTTACCATTTTCCTTCTCCAGAGGATCTTCCCGACCCAGGGATCTAACCCAGGTCTCCCACATTGTAGGCAGATGCTTTACCATCTGAGCCACCAGGGAAGTCCTAACAGGATTATGGAGATATATATATATATTTTTTTTTTCTATTGCCTTGGGAGACTGACTTAAGAAAACATTGTTACGACTTATGTCAAAGAATTTTTTGCCTGTGTTCTTTTCCAGGAGTTTTATGGTGTCTTATCTCATATTTAAGTCTTTAAGCCATTTTGCGTTTATTTTTGTGGATGGTGTGAGGGTGCAGAGTGTGGTTATTTTTGAAGTTTAGAGTTGGGCAGCACCCTGCCTTCCTTCTAAGCTCACGGTGGAGTGTCAGTCAACTTGTTGGTATGTAAAGAACCACCCCCTCCCCCACCACTGTCACCAGCTTTCAACTCTACTGTATTGATGCTCTCTTTCTTGCTGTGTAAGGCATCTTGCTCAGACTCCATCACATCTTTTTGCCATTTTTTTGTTATTCAAATAATCTTTGCTCTGTGTATTGAAAAAAATTCGGTATTTGTACAATTCTCCTCTCTTCCAGACAGGGAAAACTTTGACTAGAGGGGCTTGGACTGGGGAAGCGAGGCACAGTCTGGACATGCTTTACCTCCCCCTTTCCTCTTCCAGGCTTGTGTGACTTGTCGGGAAAGGCAGATGGAGGCTGGAGCCGTTATCTTCCATGGCAAAGTGGCAGTCCCCATCCAGCCTGTCATTCATCACTGCATCTCTGTTATGGATGCTTCTCTCATTGTGGATGCCCGTTGTGTGGCAGGGCTGGCTCTCTCAGGGAGGCCCCGAGGAACCTCTTTAATGCACAGATGTAGCAGAACTGACTCTGAATTAACTCCTTCCACAACTCTTCAGCCTCTACCACAGGGTCACACTCCACAGCCACTTGTTACTGGAGTCGCCTCATCCCACACCAGCCCTTTTGGAGGTGGCATACTGGTGAGACGACTGAGCCTGGCGGTCTCCTGCAGAGCCCACTCAACCCACAGAAGGTTAAAGGTTGTTGCCATGGCAACCAGTGGAAAAGCAGGCTGCCTTGCTGGTACCTCCTCTTTCAGCATCGTGTTTCCCCTTTCTCTAAGCTCCAACAACATCAAGCACCCTGTCTGTTTAGTGGCTTGCCAATTTCAAAAGAGGAGAGGGAAGAGCGTTTTTTATGTACCTGGCAATCTTCTGAAGTTCTCTCTCCTGGTCTTCCCCTTACATTCATTGGAGGGGAGGGGAGGAGAGAGTGTTCTTTGATTGGGTTCTTCCTGGTGGCCCTGTGAGCAGGTGGTTGCCATGGTGCTGGTGGTACTCTGGACATAGAATGGAGCTACACAGTGGATCCTGCAGGCTTGCCCTCACAACATCCACTCCCGTATTTCCATTTTTTGACAGAACCCTATTGAATTAGAGTATTCAGCCTCTTCCACACAGCCATGCACACCAGATGAGCTATACTGGCCCTTAGGGGAAAAGCCTCCTTATCTTAAGCCAGTCATAATGATTCTACTTTTCTAAATCTGGGGCCTGAGAAACACATTTTAACTCTTAAAATCGAGATAATGCAAGTGGTGGCTTCTTTTTGCCTTAGGACGTTGTCCGCAGGCTAGATCCTTTCATGACTATTCCAGGTGTCATATCCAGATTTAACAAAGACAACACATGGAGAAGTTCCTTATCAAAAGAATGAAGACATTCTCACTGTTTGAGACAAAAATATTTCTTTATTGTTAGAGCCATTTTTAGCTGTATCTTTGGTTTCTTAAAAACACATCCTGATGGACCCATGTTCTTTTGCTTGCCAACTTTAGATCTTAACCCCCATCTGGGACACTGGAGAAAATGCCCCAGTATTTCCTGTTATGCTACCTTCTATGTCAGTGATATGCAAAAGCTTGCTTTGTTCACTAAAAATATGCAATAATTTTTTGAGTGTGAGAAAGTCAATAAAGGGGGTGGTCAATTCCTCATCCCTACCCAGGCTGAAAGACTGGGATGACTAAGAGGGTTGGAATGCCAAGTTGAGGAGTACTGTTAGTTGCTCAGTCGTGTCCAACTCTGCAACCCCATGGACTGTAGTCTACCAGGCTCCTCTGTCCATGGACTTCTCCAGGCAAGAATATTGGAGTGGGTCGCCATTTCCTGCTCCAGGGGATCTTAACCCAGGGACTGAACTCGGTCTCCTGAATTGCAGGCAGATTCTTTACCATCTGAACCACCAAAGTTGAAGAGACTGTGTGATAATGACTTTGGATATAAGCATGCTTGTTTGGAGCCCAGGGGACACTGTCTTAAGAAGTGAAATGGAGAACGGGGGAGAGGGCCAGTCCCTCTAACTGCTGTGCAGACTGCTATAACACTCCGAGACTCTGAAGGCTCGGGATGACAGACCAGCATCCTCACAGAAGGTCCTGGCAGGACAGCAGTGATGTGTCTTGATACAAAGTCCAGAACAAATATTGCAACAGCTTTTGCACACCTCCCTGAAGCCGGTGGGGTACTCTGTGGGGCAGCAGCCCTGTAGACATGTGGTGGAGCTAAAGGAGGAGTACTGACATGTGCACCATTGTGTTTATGGCCAGAGGCGCTGGCTTTCACACCTTTATATTAAACTCGTCTATGGGTCACGAACAAGAGAAGCTTAATCGCTATCCCCTCTTGGTTCTTTTCTATTTAGGGTGAACTCAGTCATCGTCATTGATTCAAGTGTCTATGTTGGGCCCGATGCAATGTGCATGAAAGACATATGATCCATACCTTGTGAAAATCAGCCCCAAATTTAGCACCTCTGTTGCATGCACTAAGCTCAATGCATCCTGATGAAGAATCTAAGAGCATAAACTTGGATTACTCTCACTCAGGATGTCTCAGGGGGGTTGAAATGTCCTAATTCCAACATGTTTTCTTAATTATAAAGGATAAGCACTTTTAGCAGAGAACTCAAAAGCAGCTGCTGCTCACAGTAGATTAAGTGAGCAGAAATTGGAGTCACATCTGAGGACCTTCTACCCGCCTCAGTGATATGCCAAAAAAAAAAAAAAAAAAAAAGGCTTTGTTTTATGGGCACCAAAAAATAAAAGGAATGTGCTGGTCAATGTTATAACACAAACATTCTGGAAAATTAGAAGTTCTGATTTGTGATGTTTGCCAATTTCTATGATGTAGATACTCCCACCATGGTCAATTTCAAGCTACCCAAGGGAGGTGGCAGAAGTGGAGTGGGGACTGACAAGCACCATTGGAGCATCTGCCCAGCTGCCTGTCCACAAAACCAAGGACTGTTTCTAGCTTTGGAAATGAAGTGTTTATTCTGTGCCTTTAAAAAAAAAAAAAACGATTGTTGATTTATTTATTTGGCTGTCCTGAGTCTCAATTGTGGCACTCAGGATCATTTTTAGTCATGAAATGTGGGATCTAGTTCCCTGACCAGGGACTGAATCCAGGCTCCCTGAACTGGGAATGTGGAGTCTCAGCTACTGGGCCACTAAGGAAGTCCCTATTCTGTGCTTTGACATTCATCTTAGCAGAGCCTGGACAGGCTGTGCTGCTTTCTGAAGGTGGATGGCTAGAGGGAAGTTCTGAAGCTATGCCACTGCCTGTAGCGCTGTGACAAAGCTGACAAACTGGACCATTTGATCCGAGTGTCAGTGGAGTCCCTGATCAGCCCACTATCTCAACATTTCTTATTGCTGTTTCTGTGGCTGAGACAAGTCAAACCTCATGATCTTGTTCTCCAGAGACATGGTGCTTCCCAGGGCCTTTGCATTGAGCTCCGAGGACCCAGGTTCCAGGGCAGATGGAGAAGCATGGCCTCTGTGGACCTGAAGCCAGTTGCTGAAGAGCTCACTGCTCTGCTCCTCTTCATGACTCACCCTGGAGTCTCCTGAGATACTCAAACCGAACCTCTCTAACTCAAAATCCAGCACCCTAACCATTAGGCTGAGCCCCCAAGCACTTGTGCTACAGTGGGTTTGCCAGGAGGCTGATGTTAGTCTTAAGCAAAGGCAGCCTTGCCTGCTATGATATGGTTTTCAGTATGAATCCCATGTCACACAATGGTGAGGCTGACCTTTTGCCGGTGCTCAGGAGAGGGACACTCCTTCTTGATCTCCTTCCCAGCCCAATCTCTGGTCTTTGTGACTCCATGGACTGAGGCCCGCAGTCTCCTCTGTCCATGGAATTTTCCAGACAAGAATACTGGAGTGGGTAGCCATTACTTTCTCCAGGGGTTCTTCCCAACCTAGGGATCAAATCTGGGGTCTCCTGCATTGCAGGCAAATTCTTTACCATCTGAGCCACCAGGGAAGCCCCAGTCTCTGGGTTCAGTCCAATCCCCAGTCAGTGTTAGAAAGATCCCTGTCCTCTTACTTCCAAGCACCTGTCTATCTGCTCCCACCTCTGGGGCAGCACTGGTCCTCATTCCCTGCTGGTTGCAGACAGAGCTTTTTGCCCAGCTTGTAGTAACGATGATGACATGTGTTCCTTTATCCAAGGACACCCTTCATCTACAAACATGGCAAGGTTTTCACTGGAACCAGGAGATTTAGATGTGAGAGCTCATGGTTTTTGAACTGCCTACTTAAGCTATGATCTCCAAATTTTCTCACCTACTATAAATGGAATAATACCTATCTTCACAGAGGAACTTAAGAGCTTTTTGAAGAAGGCAAAAGAGAAGAATGAAAAAGCTGGCTTAAAACTCAATATTCATAAAACTAAGATCATAACATTTAGTCCCTTCACTTCATGGCAAGTAGATGGGGGAAAAGTGGCAATAGTGACAGATTTTATTTTCTTGGGCTTCAAAATCATCGTGGGTGGTGACTGCAGCCATGAAATTAAAATGTTCTTGGTCATTGGAAGGAAAGCTATGACAAACCTAGACAGCCTATTAAAAAGCAGAGATATTACTTTGCTGACAAAGGTCCATATAGTCAAAACTGCGGTTTTTCCAGTAGTCATGTATGGATTGAGAGTTCGACCATAAAGAAGGCTGACCGCCAAAGCATTGATGCTTTTGAATTGTGGTACTGGAGAAGACTCTTGGGAGTCCCTTGGACTGCAAGGAGGTCAAACCTGTCTATACTAGAGGAAATCAACCCTGAATATCTATTGGAAGGACTGATGCGGAAACTCCAATATTTTGGCCACCTGATGCAAAGAGTCAGTTCACTGGAAAAGACCCTACTGCTGGAAAAGATTGAAGGCAGGAGAAGTGGGTGACAGAGGATGAGATGGTTGGATGGCATCACCGACTCAATGGACATGACTTTGAGCAAACTCTGGGAGATAGTGAAAGACAGGGAAGCCTGGCATGCTGCAGTCCATGGGGTCAGAAAGAGTCAGACAGGACATAGTGACTGAACAATAACAACAAGAACAGGGATGGTATGAGAAATTAATATGGGACTTCCCTTGCAGTCCAGAGGTTGAGATGCCCCATTTCCAATGCAGGGAGCCTGAGTTTGACCCCTGACTGGGGAACTGCATCATACATGCCACAACTAAGACCTGGCATAGCCAAATAAAATATTTTAAAGATGTCTTATTAAAAAATAAAAAATTAATATATGTGAAAGTGCTTCATAAAATATAAAATGGTTTCAAATATAGCATGTTTTACTCTCTTTTCATTGCTCCACTTAGACATTTCCACTAACTTTAATTCCTGAGGTCAGCTTCCTCAAAGCTGCATGAGTTTGTCAGCCTTGCTTTGGAAAGTCAGATCTCAAGGGATTATCCACTCATTCACTGTGACAGCATTAGATGAATCCAGTTTTGGTGTGATGCCCCACAGAGGGCACATTCAGGAGATGATGTGAGGCAGTGGTTAGTGCTCCCTTTTAACTGTAAATTGAAGATGATTCTCTCTCTGTTTTTTCAAGCCTAGTTGGTGCTAACAGTGTTTGAGGTTTGAAACAGTTTCGTTTTATCACCAAGTGATTCATAACAGCCACAGCCAGGGAAGTGGAGCAAACTTTCAGTTCCTCCCAAACTCCTCTAGTGAAGAATTTCTTGCTTTGTTAATTGGAAAGAATGGATGAAGGCAAAGAGTTGCCTGAGATCACAAAAATCCACGAGAATGATGAAAGAATAGAGCTCAGAGATAGGAGAGAAAGATCTGGGTGAAAACCCGAACTCTGCCCATATGTTTGTAATTTATGAACCTATCTGGATTTGCTGAGAAAAGAAGAGAAGCAAAAGGCAAAAAACAAAGGAAAGATAAACCCGTCTGAATGCAGAGTTCCAAAGAATAGCAAGGAGAGACGAGAAAGACTTCCTAAGTGAACAATGCAAAGAAATAGAGGAAAACAATAGGATGGTAAAAACTAGAGATCTCTTCAAGAAAATTAGAGATACCAAGGGAACATTCCATGCAAAGATGGGCACAATAAAGGACAGAAACAATATGAACCTAACAGAAGCAGAAGATATTAAGAAGACATGGCAAGAATACACAGAACTATATAAAAAAGATCTTCCTGACCCAGATGACCACAATAGTGTGATCACTCACCTAGAGCCAGACATCCTGGAGTGTGAAGTCAAGTGGGCCTTAGGAAGCATCACTACAAAGCTAGTGGAGGTGAGAGAATTCCAGCTGATCTATATAAAATGCTAAAAGATGATTCTGTTGAAAGTGCTTCACTCAATATGTCAGCAAATTTGGAAAACTCAGCAGTGGCCACAGGACTGGAAAAGGTCAGTTTTCATTCCAGTCCCAAAGAAGGGCAATGCCAAAGAATGCTCGAACTACTGCACAACTGCACTCATCTCACACGCTAGTAATGTCATGCACAAAATCCTCGAAGTTAGGTTTCAGCAGTACATGAACCGAGAATTTCCAGATGTACAAGCTGGAATTAGAAAAGGCAGAGGAACCAGAAATGAAATTGCCAACTTCCATCAGGGCATAGAAAAAGCAAGAGAATTCCAGAAAAATGTGTACTTGTGCTTCCTTGACTACGTTAAAGCCTTTGACTGTGTCGATCACAACAAACTGTAGAAAATTCTGAAAGAGATGGGAATACCAGACCACCTTACCTGCCATCTGAGAAATGTGTATGCAGGTCGAGGAGCAACAGTGAGAACTGGACATGGAGAAATGAAATGGTTCCTAGGGCTTCGCTAGTGGCTCAGATGGTAAAGAATCTGCCTGCAATGCAAGAGACCTGGGTTCAATCCCTGGGTTGGGAAGATCCTTGGAGGAGGGCAGAGCAACCCACTCCAGTATTCTTGCCTAGAGAATCTCCATGGACAGAGGAGCCTGGCGGGCTACAGTCCTATGGGGTCACAAAGAGTCGGACATGACTGAGTGACTAAGCACACACACCTCCAAACTGGGAAAGGAGTATGTGAAAGCTGTATATTGTCACCCTGATTATTTTCTTTGCAGAGTACATCATGCAAAATGCCAGGCTGGATGAAGCACAAACTGAAATCAAGATTGTCAGAAGAAACATCAACAACCTCAGATATGCAGATGACACCACCTTTATGGAAGAAAATGAAGGAAAACTGAAGAGCCTCTTGATGAAGGTGAAAAAGGAGAGTGAAAAAGTTGGCTTAAAACTCAACATTCAAAAAACTAAGGTCATGGCATCTGGTCCCATCACTTCATGGCAAATAGATGGGGAAATAGTGGAAACAGTGACAAACTTTATTTTCTTGGGCTCCAAAATCACTGCAGATGGTGACTGCAGCCATGAAATTAAAAGATTCTTGCTCCTTGGAAGAAAAGCAATGACAAACCTAGGCAGTGCATTAAAAAGCAAAAACATTACTTTGCTGACAAAGGTCTGTCTAGTCAAAGCTACGGTTTTCCCAGTAGTCAGGTATGGATGTGAGAGTTGGACTATAATAAAGGCTGCGCACTGAAGAATTGAACTGTGATGCTGGAGAAGACTCTTGAGAGTCCCTTGGACATCAGGGAGATCATACCAGTCCATCCTAAAGGAAATCAGTCCTGAATATTCATTGGAAGGACTGATGCTAAAGTTGAAGCTCCAATCCTTTGGCCACCTGATGTGAAGAGCCGACTCACACTGGAAAACTCCCTGATGCTGGGAAAGATTGAAGGCAGGAGGAAAAGGGGGTGACAGAGAACAATATGGTTGGATGGCATTACCAACTCAACAGACTTTAGTCTGAGCGAACTCCAGAAGATAGTGAAGGACAGGGAAGTCTGGTGTGCTGCAGTCCATGGGCTTGCAAAGAGTCAGACGCATTTGAGCACACACACCACCACCACGACCTAATACTGTAGCACCAGCCATAAATAGTATGAGTGTAAATATGTAGTAATAGTATGAGGCAGGGTGCATTCTTATGGGTACACTTTACAAGGCATAATATAGCTTTTAACATGGTCTTTCCAGTCATAAAACAAAAATACTGACCATGTACTAAGAGTCAGGAACTTCCCTGGTGGCTCAGCAGTAGAGAACTTGCCTACCAATGCAGGAGATGTGGGTTCGATCTCTGGGTCAGGAAGATCCCCTCAAGTAGGAAATAACCCCACTCCAGCGCTCTTGCCTGGGAAATCTCATGGACAGAGGAGCCTGGCAGACTACAGTCTGTAGGGCCACAAAGAGTGGGAAATGACTGAGCAACTAAACAACAGCAACTGGGGCTTGGAGAGCAGGACTACACATATGCTGAGTCTCCTGCATTTCCATTGCTCTCTTAGTCCAGCTACACACTGAATTAGTGTGTGGTATTTCTACAGGAGAGGGGATAATTCATTAGCTACTGTCTTGCCAACTGATCTTATGTTAGCTGTTTGGTTTTAAGCTCAGGAACAGAAAAGGAGGGAATTGCAATGTGCCTGTGTCCATGGAAAATACATTCTTTAGGCTTTCCAGAGGCAAATTTATGATCAACATTTTGATCCTGTGTTTTGCTTTATTAAATTATTATACCATGTGCAATTCTATTTTGAATCATTTATTTTTTTTAAAAAAAAGGAATAATGCTTGTATTGGCTGAAATAAATGAAAGGTTCAAACTTTCCATAAATTGCCTCTGTGAATCCCCCACGCCATCAGCTTCTTTGAAGTGGGATGGTAACTTGACTAAGCACTTTTGACTTTGGCCCACACATTGCTCTGCTGGAAGAAAAAGACTATGCTTTACCTTAGATTGCTTCTTCTTCCTATAGAAACTGGTTTCTAAAGACAAAGTAGAGACATTCTCTGAAAGGACATTGCTGACATGTATGGTAAGCAGCTGGCAGTTTATATATAAATTTTGGAGGTTAGTCTCTTCTGCTTTAAAAATGTATCTTACCTATCCTGGAGCCACTCAATATAAAGATCTCTGACTTGGAACTTCCCTGCAAATCCCAGATACTGTGATCACACTTGAATAAAAACTGTCATGTATGTGCTTCAAACATTAATAAATTGCACAGAGTACCAAAATGAGCCATCAGCTTATGGTATATATGAAAAATCTAAGTACAGGAAATGTATAGGCAAGTGTTTAGGAGAAGAAAAATGTGAAGAGTGCTGTTCTGATGGAGGCATTGGTAAGTATCTGCATGTTATCTATTGAACCGAATGAACTTCTCCCTAAATTCCAATGTCTATTTGATGGAACAGATTAAGCCAGTTGAAAACATGAACATTTATCAAACTCTTTGTTGTAGTTATTTCAGTTACTAAGTCATGTCCAACACTTTGCAACTCCATGGACTACAGCACACCAGGCTCCCCTGTCCTTCACAATCTCCCAGCGTTTATCAGATTCACGTCCATTGATGGTGATGCCATCCAACCATCTCATCCTCTATCGCCCCCTTCTTCTCCTGCCTTCAATCTTTCCCAGCATCAGGGTCTTTTCCAGTGAGTCAGCTCTCACTGGCTGGAATACAAGTGGCCAAATTATTGGAGCTTTGGCTCCAGCATCAGTCCTTCCAATGAATATTCAGGATTGATTTCCTTTAGGATTGACTGGTTTGATCTGCTTGCTGTCCAAAGAACTCTCAGGAGTCTTCTCTACCACCATAATTCGAAAGCATCAATTCTTTGGCACTCAGGCCTTCTTTGTGGTCTATCTCTCACATCCATACATGATCACTGGAAAAAACATAGCTTTGACTATACGGACCTTGGTCAGCAAAGTAATGTCTCTGCTTTTTAATGGGCTGTCTAGGTTTGTCATAGCTTTCCTTCCAAAGAGCAAGCATCTTTTAATTTCATGCCCGTAGTAACCGTCTGCAGTGATTTTGGAGCCCAAGAAAGTAAAATCTTTCACTCCTTCTGTATTCTCCCTTTCTCTTTCCCGTGAAGTGATGGGACTGGATGCCATAATCTTAACTTTTTTGAATGTTGAGTTTCAAGCCAGCTTTTTCACTCCTTTTTCACCCTCATCAAAGGGCTCTTCAGTCCTCTTTACTTTCTGCCATTAGAGTGGTATCATTTGCCTATCTGATATTGTTGATATTTCTCCTGGCAATCTTGATTTGAGCTTGTGATCATCCAGCCTGGCATTTCATGATCTGCATATAAGTTAAATAAGCAGGATGACAATATACAGCCTTGTCATACTTCTTTCCCAATTTGGAACCAGTCTGTTGTTCCATGTCTGATTCTAGCTGTTGTTTCTTGACCTGCATACAGCTTTCACAGGAGGCAGGTAAGGTAGTCTGGTATACCTAGCTCTTAAGAATTCACCACAGTTTGTTGTGATCCACACAGTCAAAGGTTTTAGTGTAGTCAATAAGCAGAAGTAGATTTTCTTGGGAATTGCTTTTTCTATGATCCAATGAATGTTGGCAATTTGATCTCTGGTTCCTCTGCCTTTTCTAAATCCAGCTTAAACATCTGGAAATTCTTGGTTCATGTACTTGTTGAAGCCTAGCTTAAAGGATTTTGAGCATGACCTTACCAGCATGTGAAATGAGTGCAATTCTGTGGTAGTTTGAACATTCTTTGGTATTGCCCTTCCTTGCGGTTGGAATGAAAACTGACCTTTTCAAGTCCCGTGATCCCTGCTGAGTTTTTAAATTTTTCTGACATATTAAGTGCAGCAGTTTTAGAACAGCATCCTCTTTAAGGATTTTATATAGTTCATCTGGAATTCCATCACCCCCACTAGCTTTGTTCATAGTAATGCTTCCTAAGGCTCACTTGACTTCATACTCGAGGATGTCTGACTCTACGCTAGTGACCACACCATCATGGTTATCTAGTTCATTAAGACCTCTTTTGTACAGTTCTTCTGTGTATTCTTTCCACCTGTTCTTAATCTCTTCTGCTTGGTCCTTATCATTTCTATCCTTTATCATGCCCATTCTTGCATGAAATGTTTCTTTGATAGCTCCAATTTTCCTGGAGAGTTCTCTAGTCTTTCCCATTCTATTTTTTCTTTACTTCTTTGCATGGCTCATTTAAGGAGCTTTCTTTTCTCTCCTTGCTACTCTTTCAGTCTTTTTATGGCTCCAAAACACAGTCACTCTGAAATATCTGCCAAATGCCAAGTCCATACCAAGCAGTTGCTATTTGACCTTGAGGGCAGCAAGTAGAGCTGTGATACAACTATTTCCACCACCCCACCAATGATCAAAGTCAGGCTCATGCAAGCACTTCTGTAAATTTCAAAATGTATATGGTTTATGATTATCGGCAGCCTTTCAAGCTACATGAGTGTTAAATAGAAACTTAGATAGATTGAAAATAAAAGTGGCTCAGAGGAAATTGCTTAAACCATGAGGGATAATTTTCCATTTTGGTCATTGTAAAAGGGAATCTGATCGTCATGCGACTGACTTGCCTACATATACCTTCATTTAGTGGTTTTAAGGGCAGTAAGACATGATTGCCATGGTGTGTTCAGTTTATATATGTTTGAGATAGAAGGGTTGGAGGTGAGCAGAACCTATGAAGTTATCCACAGCAAAGAAGTGGAAAAAGAGGCTCCATGAGAGCAGATGAAGAGAATGAGAATGAAGCCAGATCCACATTCCAGGCTAGAGAAAACCCAGAGCTTAAAGGACAGAATAGCCAGGCAGTTAGTTTGGGGACAAAACTCTCTTGTTGACATATGCACATGCCAAGGACAAATAAGAGAGTACAGGTTTAGAAATAATTCTTCTGGTGTGTTCTCTCAGTTGGCATGAGTATTACCAGTCATATAATGTATAAGGTTGAACATCCGTAAGGCCAACCTAAGCTGACTGGGGTATGAAGTCCTAATGATGCTTAGTTACCAGAAGTGACTCTCAGAGGTGGGCAGCAGGTTTGGTACCAGAATCCCTGGGGGTTGGGACCAATCAACGTCCACACCTACCCCAAACATAGTGACCCATCTTCCAAATTGTAGTTTGTCTCAGGGGTAAGAAACAGTAAAGTATGCACCCAAATCAATAGTAGCATTTGATTGTTCACTAGAATATTTTCTATGAAGACTACAGTGATAGGAAAGGGGAGCAGCCTTCTTGGAAAATTAATGTAGGAATCAAGGGTGAAAAGAGGAAATGGAGATCATGAAAAGGAAACAAGACACCCCCCAGTGCAGTCATCTGTCCTGGTGCCCTACCTCATTTCAAAACCCTTTCAGGAGTGGAGATGGGGCTGAGAAGGTAGACACAAGCGCTTATGCCAGTCCTAACTGAGGGCTGCCTCCTTAATCCAGTTCCTCTGCAACCAGGAGCAGAAGTTGTCCTTGACTTAGCCTTCCATCCTCTTAGATCCTCCTACACTGCCATCATCCCCTTACATGACCCTGTTCCTCAGGCCATTGGACTAGGAGTTCACGGTCCTTGTCCTTGGTGAGGAGTATTAGTAGATCTGAAAAGATGGAGCTAGACTTGAATCCTGGTTCTGCCACTAATTAGTTTTCATGGCCTTTGATGTGTTACTTGATTTCTTGGCACCTTGGTTTTCTGATTTTTAAAATGGTAGTCATGGAAAAATTAAGTGAGCTAAAGTGAAGTATTTGATGCAGTGCCTGGCACAGATAGCAAGCAGCCTTTGTGAAGATTCCAGTTAAGCAGGTACCTTTAAGCCATTATTGTACCAATTACCCAGCTCCACTGTTGCATCTTTAATCTGTAATCCAAAGATGCATTAAAGATTTACTGAGCATGGCCCTGCCCATCAGAACAAGGCCCAGATTCCCCAACAGCCAGTCCCTCCCATCAGGAAGCCTCTATAAGCCTCTTATTCTTATCCATCAGAGGGCAGACAGAATTAAAACCACAGCCACAGAAAACTAACCAAACTGATCACATGGATCACAGCCTTGTCTAACTCAATGAAGCTATGAGCCATGCTGTGTAGGGGCATTCCAAGATGGATGGGTCATTGTGGAGAGTTCTGACAAAACGTGGTCCACTGGAGAAAGGAATGGCAAACCACTTCAGTATTCTGGCCTTGAGAACCCCATGAACAGTATCAAAAGGCAAAAATACATGACGCTGAATGAAAAAACTCCCCACATCAGTAGATACCAAAATGCTACTAGAGGAAAGTGGAGAAATAATTTCAGAAAGAATGAAGAGAGGGAGCCAAAGTGAAAAGAGCACCCAGTTGTGGATATGACTGATGATGGAAGTAAAGTCCAATGCTGTGAAGAACAATATTGCATAGGAACCTGGAAAGTTAAGTCTATGAATCAAGGTAAATTGGAAGTGGTCAAACAGGAGATGGCAAGAGTGAACATTGACATTTTAGGAATCAGTAAAATGAAATGGACTGGAATTGCTAAATTTAGTTCAGATGACCAATATATCTACTACTGTGGGAAAGAATGCCTTAGAAGAAATGGAGTAGCACTCATAGTCAACAAAAGAATCCGAAAGGCAGTACTTGGATGCAGTCTCAAAAATGACAGAATGATCCCTGTTCATTTCCAAGACAAACCATTCAATATCACAGTAATCCAAGTCTATGCCCCAACCACTAATGCAAAAGAAGCTGAATTGAACGGTTCTATAAAGACCTGCCAGACCTTCTAGAACTAATAACAAAAAAAGATATCCTTTTCATCATAAGGGACTGGAATGCAAAAGTAGGAAGTCAAGAGATACCTGAAGTAACAGACAAATTTGGCCTTGGAGTACAAAAAAAGCAGGGCAAAGGCTAACAATTTTGCCAAGAGAACACACTTGTCATAGCAAACACCCTCTTCCAACAACACAAGAGATGACTTTACACATGGACATCACCAGATGTCCAATATACAAATCAGATTGATTGTATTCTTTGCAGCCGAAGATGAAGCTCAATACAGTCAGCAAAAACAAGACCAGGAGCTGACTGTGGCTCAGATCATGAACTCTTTATTGCAAAATTCAGACTTAAATTGAAGAAAGTAGGGGAAACCATTAGAACATTCAGGTATGAGCTAAATCAAATCCCTTAAAATTATACAGTGGAAGTGACAAATAGATTCAAGGGGTTAGATCTGATAGACAGAGCGCCTGAAGAACTATGGACGGGGTTTGTGACATTGTACAGGAGGTGGTGATCAAGACCATCCCCAAGAAAAAGAAATGCAAAAAGGCAAAATGGTTGTCTGAGGAGGCATTACAAATAGCTGAGAGAAGAGAAGTGAAAAGCAAAGGAGAAAAGGAAAGATATATTCATCTGGATGCAGAGTTCCAAAGAATAGCAAGGAGAGATAAGAAAGCCTTCCTCAGTGATCAATGCAAAGAAACAGAAGAAAACAATAGAACGGGAAAGACTGGAGCTCTCTTCAAGAAAATTAGAGATACCAGGGAGATACCTGGAGTGAGAAGTTGAGTGAGCCTTAGGAAGTATCACTAGAAACAAACCTAATGGAAGTTATGGAGTTCCAGCTAAGCTGTTTAAAATCCTAAAAGATGATGCTGTGAAAGTGCTGCACTCAATATGCCAGCAAATTTGGAAAACTCAGCAGTGGCCACAGGACTGGAAAAGGTCAGTTTTCATTCCAATCCCAAAGAAAGGCAATACCAAAGAATGCTCAAACTACTGCACAGTTGCGCTCATCTCACACGCTAGTAAAGCAGTGTTCAAAATCCTTCAAGCTAGGCTTCAGCTGTATGTGAACCGAGAATTTCCAGATGTTCAAGCTGGGTTTAGATAAAGGCAGAGGAAGTACAGATCAAATTGCCAACGTCCTTTGGATCATAGAAAAAGCAAGAGGATTCCAGAAAAACATCTGCTTCATTGACTATGCTAAAGTCTTTGACTGTATGGATCACAACAAACTGTGGAAAATTCTAAAAGATATGGGAATACCAGACCACCTGACCTGCCTCCTGAGAAATCTGTATGCAGGTCAAGAAGCAACAGTTAGAATCGGACATGGAATAACAGACTAGGTTCCAAATTGGGAAAAGAGTATGTCAAGACTGTATATTGTCATCCTTCCTATTTAACTTATATGCAGAGTACATCATGCAAAATTCCAGGCTGGATGAAGCACAAGATGGAATCAAGATAGGTGGGAGAAATATCAATAACCTCAGATATGCAGATGACACCACCCTTATGGCAGAAAGTGAAGAAGAACTAAAGAACCCCTTGACCAAAGTGAAGGAGGAGAGTGAAAAAGTTGGCTCACCATTCAAAAAACGAAGATCATGATATCCTGTCCCATCACTTTATGGCAAATAGATGGGGAAATGATGGAAACAGTGACAAACTTTATTTTCTTGGACTCCAAAATCATTGCAGATGGTGGACTGCAGCCATGATATTAAATAATGCTTGCTCCTTGGAAGATAAGCTATGACAAACGTAGATAGCATATTAAAAAGCAGAGACATTACTTTGCCGACAATGGTCTGTATAGTCAAAGCCATGGTTTTTCCAGTAGTCACATATGGATGTGAGAACTGGACCATAATGAAAGCTGAGCTCCTAAGAATTGATGCTTTTGCACTGTGGTGTTGGAGAAGCCTCTTGAGAGTCCCTTGGACTGCAAGCAGATCAAACCCGTCAGTCCTAAAGGAAATCAACCCTGAATATTCATTGGAAGGACTGATACTGAAGCTCTAATACTTTGGCCACCTGGTGTGAAGAACTGACTCATTGGAAAAGACCCTGATGCTGGGCAAGATTGAAGGCAGGAAGAGAAGGGAATGCTAGAGGATGAGATGGTTGGATGGTATCACTGACTTGATGGACATGAGCTTGAGCAAGCTCTGGGAGTGGGTGATGGACCAGGAAGCGTGGCATGCATCAGTCCATGGGGGTCACAAATAGTCAGACACGACTGAGTGACTGAACTGAACTGAACTGTTGCATCTAACTCTAAGGAATACAAGTATTTGTTTCTACCCATTATCCTGCAGGACTGTGAGTTCCTGCTGAAAGAGGTCAAAACCTTATGGCTTTGTATTCCTCACACTGCAACTCGTACTGTCATCAGTATAAGTTCAATGAAAGTGTCTTGGCTCCCCATGGTTCCTCTGCTGACTGAATGCATAAGTTAATGAATAAAAGGGGAATGGTGGTGGGGAGAAATGAAACTAGAAGTCTTCATTAAGTGAGAGGAATGTTCCAATACAGCATCCTTTTCTTGTTTTGACTGGTTCAGCAAGGAAGACACCAGACTTACCGGATCTTATTCTGATACTGTTGACTAGCTTGTGGGCAGAGGAAGTTTAGCCTGTGTTTACTTTTAAAGAGCTATACAAGGAAGCTTTGTTGGAATTTCCACATGAGGTTGTTGAAATAGAAGTGACTAAGAAAGAGAAGCCCCATGCTGCTGAGACGTGGTGCAGTTTCACATTATCTGTCATCAGCTCGAGAGGTTGGGAGTCTTCTTATATTTCACCACCACCTATTGCAGCTGGGTCTGCTGATGGCAGGTTCTCTTGCTTTCCCTTGTGAACACAGAGGATTTTTATCTTATTCCATTACTTTTTATTGAAATATAAATATATATATTTACAATGTTACATTCATTTCAAATATACAAGATAATGATTAGGTGTTTTTATATGTTGTGAAATGACCACCATGATAAACCTGGTTACCATCTGTGCCCGTGCAAAATTATTATAATGTTGTTGACTATAATGTATTTTACATTCCTGTGACTTATTTATTTTATAATTGGGAGTTTATACCTCTTAATCTTCTTCACCTGTTTTACTCATCTTCCCGCCCTCCTCTCATCTGACAACCAACAGTTTATTCTCTGTATCTATGAGTCTGTTTCTGTTCTATTTATTCAGTTGTTTTGCTTTTAAGATTTCACAAAGAAGTGAAATCATACAGTATTTGATAGTGAAATCAAATACAATATATAGTATTTCACATATAAGTGAAATCATCATATATTGTCTGATTTATATCACTTAGTATAATACCCTCTAGGTCCATACGTGTTGTCAAAAATGGTAAGATTTCTTCTTTTTCAATGGCTGGGTAACATTCCATATGTGTGTGTGTATATATATATATATATATATATATATATATATACACTCATATATATATACTCATATATATATATACACACCATATCTTATTTATACATTCATCTGTTGATGGACACTTAGGTTGCTTGCATATCTTGGCTATTGTGTATATGCTGCAAAGATATAGGGTTGCATATATTTTTAAGAATTTATTTGTTTTCTTCAGGTAAGAAATTTTACTTTACTCAGAAGTAAAATTGCTAGATTATATGGCAGTTCTATTTTTAATTTTTGAGAAATCTCCATAATGTTTTCCATGGTGGCTGCACCAGTTTACATTCCACCACCAGGGCATGTAGGTTCCCCTTTCTCCATATCCTTGATAGCACTCATTACTTACTGTCTTTTTGATAATAGCCATTCAGACAGGTGTGAGGGGATATCTCACGGCAGTTTTGATTAGCATTTCTTTGATGATTAGTGATGTTGAGCATCTTTTCAGTGTTTGTTGGTCATAGTTATATCTTCTTTGGGAAAACGTCTGTTCAGGTTCTCTGCCCATTTTTTGATTGGGTTGCTTTTATTTTTTTTTGATGTTGAGTTGTATGAGTTCTTTGTATATTTTGGATATTAATCCCTTATCAAGTATGTAATTGGCACATTATCTTTTTCCATTCAGGAGGCTGATTTTTTAAAAATACACTGTACAAAAGTTTTTTAGTTTGATATAGTCCCTTTTGTTTACTTTTGCTTGTATTTCCCTTGCCTGAGGAGACAGATCAAAACATCTTGCTGAGACCCATGTCTAAGAACATACTCCTGTATTTTTGTTTAGCAGTTTTATGTTTTCAGGTATTATATTTAAATCTTTAATCCATTTTGAGTGTATTTTTTTTACATGATGTGAGAAAGTAAACCAATTTTACTATTTGCAATTTCTGTTGCATATAGCTATATAATATTCCCAACACTATTTATTGAAGTGGCTGTCTTTTTGCCATTGTATAGTCTGATCTTCTTTGTTGTAGATTAACTGACCATATAGTTCATTTCAGTTCAGTTGCTCAGTCATGTCCAACTCTTTGCTACCCCATGAATCGCAGCACGCCAGGCCTCCCTGTCCATCACCAACTCCCGGAATTTACCCAAACCCATGTCCATCGAGTCGGTGATGCCATCCAACCATCTCATCCTCTGTCGTCCCCTTCTCCTCCTTCCCCCAATCCTTCCCAACACTAGGGTCTTTTCCAATGAGTCAACTCTTCGTGTGAGGTGGCCAAAGTATTAGAGTTTCAGCTTAATCATCAGTCCTTCCAATGAACACCCAGGACTGATCTCCTTTAGGATGGACTGGTTGGATCTCCTTGCAGTCCAAGGGACTCTCAAGAGTCTTCTCCAACACCACAGTTCAAAAGCATCAATTCTTCAGCGCTCAGCTTTCTTCACCGTCCAACTCTCACATCCATACATGACCACTGGAAAAACCATAGCCTTGACTAGACGGACCTTTGTTGGCAAAGTAATGTCTCTGCTTTTAAATATGCTGCCTAGGTTGGTCATAACCTTCCTTCCAAGGAGTAAGCGTCTTTTAATTTCATGGCTGCAGTCACCATCAGCAGTGATTTTGGAGCCCCCAAAATTAAAGTCTGACACTGTTTCCACTGTTTCCACTGTTTCCCCATCTATTTCCCATGAAGTGATGGGACCAGATGCCACGATCTTAGTTTTCTGAATGTTGAGCTTTAAGCCAACTTTTTCACTCTCCTCTTTCACTTTCATCAAGAGGCTCCTTAGTTCTTCTTCACTTTCTGCCATAAGGGTGGTGTCATCTGCATATCTGAGGTTATTGATATTTCTCCCAGCAATCTTGATTCCAGCTTGTGTTTCTTCCAGCCCAGCGTTTCTCATGATGTACTCTGCATAGAAGTTAAATAAGCAGGGTGACAATATACAGCCTTGACGTACTCCTTTTCCTATTTGGAATCAGTGTGTTGTTCCATGTCCAGTTCTAACTGTTGCTTCCTGACCTTCATACATGTTTCTCAAGAGACAGGTCAGATGGTCTTGTATTCCCATCTCTTTCAGAATTTTCCACAATTTATTGTTATCCACACAGTCAAAGGCTTTGGCATAGTCAATAGAGCAGAAATAGATGTTTTTCTGGAACTCTCTTGCTTTTTCGATGTGTGGATTTATTTCTGGGCTCTCTATTCTGTTGCATTGATCTGTATATCTTTTTTTGTGCCAGTATCATACTTTTTTTTTAAATTTATGTACCTTTGTAATATAGTTCGAAATCAGAAAGTATTACATCTTGAGCTTTGTTCTTCTTTCTCAGATTGCTCTGGCCATTCAAGATCTTTTAAGTTTCCATACAAATTTGAGAATTATTTGCTTTAATTTTTGGAAAAATGCCATTAGAATCTGGATAGGGATTGCTTTGAACTTATTGATTGCCTTGGGTAGTATGGATATTTTAACAATATAAATTATTCTAATTCATGAGTGTAATATATCCTTCTATTTGCTTCTGTCATCTTTAATTTCATTTATCAATGTCCTACAGCCTTTAGAATTCAGATCTTTCATCTCCTTGGTTAATTTTATTCCTAGGTAATTTTATGCAATTGTAAATGGGATTTTTTAAAGTAATTTCTCTTTCTGATAGTTTGCTGTTAGTATATAGAAATGCAACAGATTTCTCTACATTGATTTTGTATCCTGCTACTTCACTGAATATATTTATTAGTTCTAATAGTCTTTGGTGGAAACTTTGCTGCTGCTGCTGCTGCTAAGTCGCTTCAATCATGTCCGACTCAGTGCGACCCCAGAGACGGCAGCCCACCAGGCTCCGCCGTCCCTGGGATTCTCCAGGCAAGAACATTGGAGTGGGTTGCCATTTCCTTCTCCAATGCATGAAAGTGAAAAGTGAAAGTCAAGTCGCTCAGTCACGTCCAACTATTAGCGACCCCATGGACAGCAGCCTACCAGGCTCCTCCATCCATGGGATTTTCCAGGCAAGAGTACTGGAGTGGGTTGCCATTGCCTTTTCCAAGTGGAGACTTTAGGGTTTTCTATATTGTAGCATCATGTTATCTGCAAGCAGTGACAGTTTTACTTTTTCCTTCCCAAACTGGATTTTTCAAAAAAAAATTTTTTTTGGTCTGATTGCTATAGCTAGGCTTTTCAATACCATTTTGAATAAACATAGTGAGAGTTGGCGTGATGTCTTGTTTCTGATTTTTGAGGATACTTGCAGCCTTTCACTGTTGAGTATGATGTTGGCTGTAAGTTTGTCATACATGGACTTTGTCATGTTGAAGTATGTTGCCTCTATACTCACTTAGTTGAGAGTTTTACCATAAATGGATATTGAACTTTGTCAGAAGCTTTATATGCATTTACTGAGATGATCACGATTTTTATTTTTCAGTTTGTTAATGCAGCATGTCACATTGACTTATTTGCAGATATTGAAACATTCTTGCATCTCTGGGATAAATTCTACTTGATCATGGCGTTTGATTCTTTTCATGTATTATTGAATTTGGTTTGCTAATTTATTTTTTGAGAATTTGTATCATGTTTATCAGATTATCAGTCTGTAATTTTATTTCTTAGCAGTATCTTTGTCTGGTTTTGGTATCAGGGTAATGATACTCATAGATCAAGAGTGGAAGCATTTCTCTCTGTTCAGTTTTTTGGAATAGTTTGAGAAGGATAGGTGTTAACCTCTTGTTAAATATTTGGTAGAATTCACCTCTGAAGTCATCTGGTTCTAGACTTTTGTTTCATGGGAGTTTTTTTTTTTTTTTTAATTGCTGACTCAATCATTACTGGTAATTGGTCTGTTTATATTTTCTATTTCTTCATGAAATAGACTCTAGTCTTAGAAGTTTATATATTTCTACAAATTTATCCCTTTCTTATATGTTGTTCAATTTATTAGTTATAATTGTCTATAATAATCTCTTTGATCCTTACTTTAACATTTCTTGTAAAACCGGTTTAATGGCGCTGAACTCTTTTAGCTTTGTTTGCCTGTACAACTCTTTATCTCCTTCAAATCTGAGTTACAGCTGTGTTGGGTAGAGTATTCCTGGTTGTAGGTTTCTTACTTTCATCCCTTTAAATATATCATGGCACTCTTTTATGGCCTGCAAATTTCTGCTGAAAAGTTAGCTGGTACACAGGGATTTAAATCCCATGTTTGTTAAATTCTCTTAAACTCGTATTCAGTTAACTTGGCATGAGATACACAATAAGCCTTGTGTAAAAACCAGACCATGATATTCCATGACATTGCATGACCAGAGATTCTAAAAACCTCAGCTGAAACTAAACTAAAAACCTTAGATGAAAAAAAGAATGCGGCCAAAATTTTGGTTTTAATAATCGCCCTCTTTCACCAAATTTAATCATCTTGTTACTTTAAAATACTTGGAAATATGATTTCATTGTGTCCCTTTGGGAGCAGGAAGAGCAAAGCCTAGCCCAGGGTGAGTCATCTAGGAGGCCATTGGTATTGGCCTAGGCCTCATGTTACAAAATGTGTCCTTTAGATTTTCACCTTAACTTCAACTGAGATTATACCTGTTGTCACAGACAGCCAGGACAGAAGTGAAAGAAGCTGTTTTTTTTTTTTTTTTTTCATGGAATTGTGCAACTGTCTCATTATGATACTACAGAACCTGAATAATTCTTATCAACCACTTCATGAACAGTACAGTTATATTGTATTAAGTTTATATGTTTACACATATTAATTTATTAAATATAAGAACTTAAAATACACTCTGTTTTTGTAACCTTGTTTGCCAGTTATTTTACTGTAAATGTCCAGTTCTTAGAAAATATTCTTCTAGTGAGTGCAGTGCAGTGCTCAGACACTCAGTCGTGTCTGACTCTTTATGACCCCATGGCCTGTAGCCCACTAGGCTCCTTTGTCCATGGGATTCTCCCAGCAAGAATATTGGAGTGGGGTGCCATGTCCTCTTCCAGAGGATCTTCCCACCTCAGGGATCGAACCTGTGTCCCTTATGTCTCCTGCATTGGCAGGCAGGTTCTTTACCACTCACATCACCTGGGAGTGAGTACCTAATTATTAGTAATCATTAGTCATGGATTAGATTTAAATGCTGCAGATCTAGTGTTCACCAGATGTGGCAATTTCTCTTCTCCTGACCCTTTGCACTTGAATGCAAGGGAGATGGAGCAAATGAAGAGTTTCCCCCATCATCAGTGTCAAAGGCTCTGTTAACTAGACTGCCTAGCTATCATTTTTTGTGTGCATTATGGGAAAAGCTCATAAAATGCAGCCCCAGGATGGTTAGGAATCAGTACCACAGTTTCCTGGATAGTAAATAGTAGCCAATGGCGTGAGCAAAGAAAGGCAATGCCAAAGAATGTTCAAACTACTGCACAACTGCACTTATCTCACACACTAGCAAAGTAATGTTCAAAATTCTTCAAGCTAGGCTTCAATAGTATGTGAACCATGAAATTCCAGATGTTCAAGCTGGAGTTAGAAAAGCCAGAGGAACCAGAGATCAAATTGCCAACATCCATAGGATCTTTGAAAAAGGAAGAGAGTTCCAGAAAAACATCTACTTCTGCTTTATTGACTATGCCAAAGACTTTGATTGTGTGGATCACAACAAACTGTGGAAAATTCTGAAAGAGATGGGAATACCAGACCACCTGACCTGCTTCCTGAGAAATCTGTATGCAGGTCAAGAAGCAACAGGTAGAACTGGACATGGAACAACAGACTGGTTCCAAATAGGGAAAGGAGTACATTAAGGCTGTATATTGTCACCCTGCCTATTTAACTTATCTACAGAGTAAATCATGAGAAATGCTGGACTGGATGAAGCACAAGCTGGAATCAAGATTGCTGGGAGAAATGCCAATAATCTCAGATATGCAGATGACACCACCCTTATGGCAGAAAGTGAAGAACTAAGGAGCCTCTTGATGAAAGTGAAAGAGGAGAGTGAAAAAGTTGGCTTAAAGCTCAACATTCAGAAAACTAACATCATGGCATCTGGTCCCATCACTTCATGGGAAATAGATGGGGAAACAGTGGAAACAATGACAGACTTTATTTTGAGGGGCTCCCAAATCACTGCAGATGGTGACTGCAGCCATGAAATTAAAAGATGCTTACTCCTTGGAAGAGAAGTTATGACCAACCTAGACAGCATATTAAAAAGCAGAGACATTACTTTGCCAACAAAAGTCTGTCTAGTCAAAGCTCTGGTTTTTCCTGTCGTCATGTATAGATGTGAGAGTTGGACTATAAAGAAAGCTGAGTACCAAAGAATTGTTGCTTTTGAACTGTGGTGTTGGAGAAGACTCTTGAGAGTCCCTTGGACTGAAAGGAGATCTGACCAGTCAATCCTAAAGGAAATCAGTCCTGAATATTCATTGAAAGGACTGATGCTGAAGCTGAAACTCCAGTACTTTGGCCACCTGATGTGAAGAGCCGACTTGTTAGAATAGACCCTGATGCCGGGAAAGACTGAGGGCAGGAGGAGAAGGGGACAATAGAGGATGAGATGGTTGGATCGCATCACCGACTCAATGGACATGGATTTGAGTAAGCTCTGGGAGTTGGTGATGGACAAGGAAGCCTGGCGTGCTGCAGTCCATGGGGTCACAAAGAGTCGGACACGACTGAGTGACTGAACTAAACTGAACTGAATGGCATGAGCACTAGACTGCTCTGCAGACCTTGGGATTTATCAGGATTTAAGTAAACATTTTTTAAAAGTTATTTCTCTTTGACCTACATCAACTGAATCCTATGGCCCCTTCACATCTATGCTTGGAGAGGGATTTTAAATAGCCAGAATACTAAGATTGAGAGTTTCATTGAATAAAGAAGCCAATAGCTTTGGCAGAGCCTCTGCTTAGTGAACCAATAGGGAATTCTGGGGTACAGTGATGCTGCAGGCTGGTGCCCCAATATGTGTGACTAAGGGTACTCTTTTAGAAAAGCTTGCAAGAAGTCATGGGCTCAGCCAGCTACCTGTTTTTTCATTTTTAAGTCTTTGGAGAGGAAGAATTTTTAGGGCATATACTAGGTTTGGGACAAGTATAAATAATAGTTATCATTAAAGCAGCTTTAGGATTCAGGGTGATTAAATATGAGATGCTTGGATTACAAAGCCTAGTATATCTTACTTTTGCTGCTAAGTAAAACCTAGAGGAAAGAAAGCAGATCTGAGCATCCTACTTGTGTCCTCCCACATGCCTCAAGTGTAGAAGTCCTTGACTGGATTTTCCATCTCCTGCTCACAGCTTTCCCAGATTGTCAGTGCACTGGATATTCTGGGTGAGTAACAATACTTGCCCTCCCCTCTCTCAGCTGATTCCTCAGCATTCTTGTGCCCCAGAAAGTCAATTTAAGCCATGGATTCTGTCCAGTAAATTTTTCCATACTGTTAAAAATGTATCTTCTAAAGATAACTCAGATTTTTAGAAGGCATTGGAATGATTTACAGTAACTTTATTTTCTCTCAAATTGTGAGGTTATTTTGATTTCAGTTAGCAAGTAAGGAAAGAGTATTAATTTCTATATTCTCTGCATACTAGAACAATATCAGCATAAAATTACAGAAGGCCTGGAATGGCCTTCTTCCCTCTTCTTAACCCATATTTCAGTTTCATCAGCTATTTAATAAAGACAGGGTGTGCTGGTGGATTTAAACAGATGATATGATCAGAACTGTGTAGTTAGAGAAGTGGTTGGAATACAAATTCTGAGTAGCCGTCTATTGTGGCCACACCACATTTTCAGTAATAATACACAAAGACTCTCCATGGTCATGGAAAGTTCTTACCTGTAGTTAAGCTCTTCCCTGTAGCTCAAATGGTAAAGAGTTTGCCTGCAATGCAGGAGACCGGGGTTTAATCCCTGGGTCAGGAAGATCCTCTGGAGAAGGGAATGGCAATCCACTCCAGTATTCTTGCCTAGAGAATCCCATGGACAGAGGAGACTGGCAGGCTACAGTCCATGGGGTTGCAAAGCGTTGGACACAACTGAGCAACTAACACTAAGGTCATGGAACAGTATTATTGGTCTGTTCAATTCAGTCGCTCAATCGGTTGGTCTGTATATTGGCTCTAAACTCGAATGTGGCATCCTAAATCAGTGACATGGGATGGCCCTTCACCAAACTAAATCAATCTCAGTGGTATCCTTGGCCCATTTTTCGTGAGTCCTACCTTGGCTGCCACTTACTTAGAGGGAGAATGTGGGAATTAAGGGGAGAGGGTGTGCTGTGTAGTTCTTTAGGTCAGTTTACTGAAACTCAAAACAGTGCAAGGGAAACCAGAACAAACTAGCAAGCAAGACAACGCAGATAAACAATAACAACAAATAGCAACAAGCGGCCTTGCCTTTGAAGAGTACATTTCAGATTGGTGGCTGTCCTCACTGCCTTCATTACTTTTCCCAGGTGCCTTCCCATCGTGGCCTAAAAGGGGTCTTCAAGGGAATGAATACCTAGTGCTTTCTTGGCTGGACAGGTGGGCCATCAATGCCCCATCATAATTTATGTGCTGTTTAATCTGGGGGAATAACAGCAAAGCCCTATAGCTTTTGAGTCCTTTTTGCAACTGCCTCTGGTGTCCAAGAAACAACTCAGTATCACCAGGTGCACAACAAGTGCTGTCCAAAGGGTCCTGACTAAAGTGCTAAAGGAATAAAGGGGAAGGAGCAGCTCATTCTGAAGAGGTTGAGGGGCACAGACAGGAAAATTATTATTTCATCTCTTACTTTCCTGTCTTTGCTGTCTGAGGTGATGGCTTGAACAGTGTATGCTTGATTAATGTTTCTCAAGCCATGAGGGTGGCAGGAACAAGGGAGCCAGGAGAAAACTGGCAGATAAAGGACAGAAAGGCATCGCTCAGGGGTTTTATATTCCTATCAAGCTGCATTCATCCCTGTTCAATTCCCAAAGGGCTGAGATTTGGGCCGAAACCTAGCCAGATGGTCCAGATAGACCAAAAGTGAGCTATAAGAGCAACTCTTATTCTTCCAGATCACAGCCTAAGCTGGATGCTTTTCTAGTGGCCTGCTTAATCCAACTGTGGTTCTTCCTTGGTCTTCTGACCTAAGGAAGAGGTAAGGAAGGAACCTGTCACAGTCTGAATACTCCATGTATCTGGAGGGAAGTTTTTCAAGCCTTTGTTCCTTACATCAAAAGCTCCCATCTGACAATACCATGACTGACAGTATCCTCAGCCACGACCTAGATATGAGTACAGTTGGCTCTCTGTACCTGGGGGTTCTGCATCCATGGCTTCAACCAACTACAGATTGAAAATATTCAGAGAAAGAATTCCAGAATGTTCCAAAAAGCAAAACTTGAATTTGCAGCTTGCCAGCAACTGTTTATGTAACGTCTATATTGGGGATCATAAGTAATCTAGGGGTGGTTTAAAGTATACAGGAAGATGTGCATAGGTTATATGCAAATAGTATGTTCTTTTATATAAGGAACTTGAACATTTGCAGATTGTGGTCTCTGTTGGGTGGGTGGGTGAGATGGGGAGCATCTTAGAACAAATGCCCCATGGATACCAAGGGATGATTGTATACCTTTCTTAAATGTTGGGGGAATGGGGAGAAAGCCTTGAGATTTTCTGATGGTTGGATCACATCACACACTCTACATTTCTTCTGCTGATTTCACTGTCTAAATTTTTATGGAATCTGGTGACCATTAACTCTCACCTGTCCTGTATTAATGGGCTACTAACTGGAGCCTCTCTGTCTTCACTGGCTCTTGCACCAATACTCCACAAAATGAAGTAGAACCATTTGAAAAAATATATTGATGTGATGTTGTCATCTCTCATCTATAACTTTGAATGTCTTGCTATTGCTTTTAAGATTAAAAAAACAAAAACAAAAAAACTCCTACCATGACCTGGAAGACCCTGTCTAATCTATCTAGCATCCTTCTGTGTTCTCTTTGTCCCTTTGTCATGCTCCCCACATGCTGGGATTTTTTCTACCTGGAATGCTCTCTCGCTCTCTCTTCCCCCTTCATCTTCTATGAGAGGATAAGTAGAGGATGAGCAGAAGTAACTAACAAACACAACTTCCCCAGGAACACCCTTTCTGATCCCGCCACCCACTTCATTTTACGTCACTTTCTTTCTTGTTGTATAGTCTCTAAGAACCATGCTCTTTCTTTTGGAATTCTCGGCAGTTGGAAATTATACGTTTATCCGATAACCCACCAGACTACAAGCTCCATGAAAACAGGGCTTGTTGTTGTTGTTCAGTCGCCAAGTTGTGTCTAACTCTTTGTGACCCCATGGACTGCAGCATGCCAGGCTTCTCTGTCCCTCACCATCTCCTAGAGTTTGCCCAAGGTCACGTCCATTGAAATTGGTGATGCCATCCAACCATCTCATTCTCTGTTGCCCTCTTCTCCACAGGGCTTAGCTTGGTTAATTAATTGATGAATGAGTGGGTCAGCCTCAACATATACAGGGAGGGGTGTAGTTCTTGAGGGAGATCTTCGAAACATCAGAAGCATTCTGACTGGAAAAACAAAAGAAAACCCACATTCCACAGAGTTTTAAAACTACTATGTTAAGGGAGTAGATGATAGCTTTTTTTCTTTTCTTTTCTATTTTTCTACATTTTCAAGGCAGAAAAAAATGGCAAAGCTTTGAGAAAAGTGAGAATTGAGAAAAGGGTATTAGATTTGATGACTTGCTTCTCTTTCCTGCTGCTGCTGCTGCTGCTAAGTCGCTTCAGTCGTGTCCGACTCTGTGCGACCCCATAGACGGCAGCCCACCAGGCTCCGTTGTCCCTGGGATTCTCCAGGCAAGAATACTGGAGTGGGTTGCCATTTCCTTCTCCAGTGCATGAAAGGGAAAAGTGAAAGTGAAGTCGCTCAGTCGTGTCTGACTCTTAGCGACCCCATGAATTGTAGCCTGCCAGGCTCCTCCATCCATGGGATTTTCCAGGCAAGAGTACTGGAGTGGGGTGCCATTGCCTTCTTTCCTAGTGACCTTTAATAGGTGAGTTTCAGCAAAGTAATAAAAGTCAAAACTGCGAGCAGTTTAAGGAGTAGGAGGTAAAGAAATAGCAGTGAATATAGATGGTACTTGACAAGTTTGTGGTTTAAAGAGAGGAGAGACAAAGCCTCCAACTTGAGAAAGTAGCAAAATCAACAGAAAATTGTTTAGTTGGATGAAATTTTTTATGATGATAGAGACATAAAACCTATAAACTGAAGGGGAAGAAGCAGTGGAAAGAAACTGTGGAGGTTTATAAAGTTTTTGTCCTGAGATAAGAGGAAGGTACATGACACCTAAGAGGTTGTTGTTGCTCGGTTGCTAAGTCGTGTTCGACTCTGCAATCACATGTACTGCAGCACACCAGGCTTGCCTGTCCTCCACTGTCTTTGGGAGTTTGCTCAGATTCATTTCCATTGAGTTGGTGATGCTATCTAACCATCTCATCCTCTGCCATCTTCTTCT